>AP028919.1:7381976-7981976 GCA_036186465.1 Nesidiocoris tenuis
CCAGCTGGGAAAGGGAAGATGTTCAGGCCGAAGAAAACTTTCTTCACAAGCAGGCTCAAGTATGTCTTACCCTCCGGTGAAAGAAGCCCCTTTGGGGAATAGAGCGGCTATGATGGAAGTTTGGTCCATTCCGCAAGCCCCCGCTCCCCAGAATCCCGAAAGCCCTCGGGGAAAAGGGGCCCAAAGGCAACAGCCGGGCTAACTTAGATGTTTCATTAGCAAGGAATGCGGTCTTAAGGCAAACACTCTCACAATTTAATTAACGATATTTTCAGAGTTTAAACCTTCCAAACTATGCTTGAAACTTGAGGTTTTTTCCGAGCCGGAGTTTTTGTTTAGGGAACATTCTTCTCCTCACCTCTCCGCTTCGAGTTTCATTTCGGCCGGACAACACTGTTTTTCACAAAGCGAAAGAGTTCTTCGAGAGTGGAAAAGAATGTTCTTGAAGAGAACCTGAAACGAAGGGTTGGAATTCGGGGAGGAGCGCATGAATTTCAACTATTTCACGGCTCAGTTTCAGAAAGACTTTTGGCAAAACAACGTTACAAAAGAACACCGTGGGATGAAAAATTGATGTGGTATGAACACACCAACTGAGTCCAACGGTTTCGCTGGAATCATCTTTTAAAAGAGATGAACCGGATACCTGAAAGTATTTCCGTCATTCCAGGTTCAATAGCTGGAAATGCTCGAATCCGGTTTGACTCTTATCTTTTACCTTCACCAATGAGAGCGCATCCTTCAAAATTTTGGACAAAAGTTTCGTGACATGAGACGCATGAAACATATACGCCAAATCCCAGAACTGCATTGCCCACATTTCGCGTTTGCATCTTGGAAATATTTTTCTTGCAGATCATGTAAAAACCACTTGGTACATCCATTCTTATCGATCAGTGGCCGTAAACCAACCGATCGAAAAATCAATTAATTAACCATCCAACCGACCAACCCACCAATTGACATACTATTCGGCCAAAGAACCAACGAATTGACCAATAAACAGATCAATCGACTAACCTACCAACTAGCCGACAAACTAACCAACAATATAATATATTGGCCATATTATGGCCTGTCCCAACTGCAATATTTTAACTATGAAAACCCCATTTTTTGTCAATCCACAGGTTTGTAGCCAAACAGTTTTTCGTTGCTGGAAAATAAGGCAACGTGAGTTGAGCTGTTCAAACGTGACACCATGCAAGTTCCAACAATAGAGCAAAAAGCACCAGACGTGAACGCCATTGAATCGACTACGAGCCCGGAAAATTAGGATTTGTGAGCTTCATACGAAAAACATTCATCAAGAGGGCTTTGTCAGTAGTTCGGCCCCAATAGGAGTCGGTACGGGTCATTTCACGTATGCGCCATCTGACTCATTCTTGCGAGATGTGGCCACGGAGGACTGGATCCCTTCGTCTTCAGCGTCTGGCGCCTGAGAAGATCCATGGCTGACGTTATGAGTCGCAAAATCATCCCTCTCCCCAACTACCCTTCCTAATGTGGCAGTTGATTTTGACCCAAAAAGACAAAAGTACGAGTTATTCGATAGGACCTTTTGCGAAGTTCGTCTTTTACCCTTCGAAGGGCAGCAATTCCGTGATTTCACGGTCGTGGCCGTAACATCCCTCTCTTACACATCCCCTGCACTGGTGGAGCAACTGCTCATCGCTTTTCAGATATGATGTGCACAGGGGAGCGTCAGTGCATCTAACGAATGCTTTTCATTTCCTACGCTATACGAGTCTGCCCTTCAAGGATCCAACTGTATATTCTCACGCTTTATGCTATAAATATATTTCTCCAGCCCTTGTCGGCGATACATCATGCTTGTGTCTTGACTGATGATCGATGTAGATTTTTCATCGGATGAGAACTAATCGGATTTGGAATCTATCCTCATTTCGTGTGCACCCTAACAATAACAAGAGGAAGACGGAAATAGTATATTCTATTGGGATTGTCAGAAGATGTGTCGATCACGACCGCATTGAGCATCCAATTTTAATGTTTTCAATGAAGATTCAGCCACTAGAATCAACATCACATATCAGCAAGGGCCCAACGCACACGGTGCAACTGTTTGGGGACAAAGGTTGCAAACTATACTAGATTGCGGCTGTTCCTTGACCCCGGCTTTGTATTTAAATAGAGATCCGCACACGGCGCGACCGTTTGAAACCGGTCGTAATCTAGTTTAGTTTTCAACCTTTGTCCCCAAACAGTTGCACCGTGCGCGTTGGGCCTAAGAATTTAAATTTCTTTTGAAACGGCCGGTTATATCCTGACATTCAACCGGTGCCGCTAGCAAGATACATGATGGTCATATATCTTGAAGTTGTGAATTGTTGAATGTAATCTGGCAACACTTTCGATGACGTAGAAGTATCGTTAAAAAAACATGGTGCTGTCATATTGTCCATGGTGATTGGTGATCGGCAACTCCAGAGTTGGAAACCTTTTACAACTCCGGCGAGGCTGTCCGCCCTGCATGATGGAATTTCCTTCTACTGATCGACACATGATTGGACGATATTTCCACCGCTACACCCCCCTCGTTGATGAAGCCTGCAATAATAAACCGGCCTCCGATAAGAGCTGGATACCGCATAGTTCGAATAACGCAGTGGCGTGCCTTTGAAAGAGATAAATTCCAGGCAAAGGCATAAAGTGCGTTTTGTGAGGGTGGCGCCAGTTAACATAATAAAACCATCGGCAGGGCCATTCATGCGAGTTGAAATGCAAAAGTATACGGGCTCACCTGGCTGAAAATCGCGCATAGCTACCAGAATGGAAAGAAGCATTGCCGGGTAGCCGATGAAGTGAATTTTCATGGTCTGAAGAGAATACCCGCTGGAAATTCGTTGCTGCATTCCGATAATTTCTCAGTGCCCATTTGCATTACAAAATTCAAAATGGCCTTTTTACTGCTGATGGGAGCGGTCGAAATTATTCAGCAGTTGAATTGATAGACATCGGAGACAGCTACCTACCACATCCATGAGAATGTCGTCGAATCCTAGTCCCTATTGAGCTATAAAGTTTTCGGGCTGGATTACAACGATGACTTACCAGAAAAGCGACCATGACTAGGTTTTTATTGGTTGCCGATAAGATCTGGGCCTTGGTAAGCCTTTCGTCTAGGTCAGATCCGGAGCTTAATTTTTTTACCCCTTGTAGATGCCGGCCCTTGGATCTTTTCTAGATAGTTATCCTTCGGATTTTTTCAGAACTTCGTCCTCATCTCGAACGGGTGCATCCATTTGGGCAGGAATTATGTTCGTATGCAGCTCGCTTGTTTTGGAAGCGGTATGAATGTGGAGCCCGAAATATTATTCTTGGGAGCGCTCTGATGTTTCGAGACTCTTGACGAAATCTTGCAAGATTACTACGTTGAAAACGAGAAAAATGGTAATATTTTCATTTTTTCGTCGGTAGGCATCCCGTTGAGAAGGTCTATTGTGTCCTTCCCCCAAAATATCGAAACCTCACCGAAACCAACCTGCAGAGTGTACAGAACGCGTTAATGCTTAATATTAGCCTAAATTAGGGCAGTAATTGCTTATTTCGGTAATTAACCTCCATTTGGCAACATTTAAATTAATTGCTAGTTTGGCTAACTTTGGAACATTCAATAATACAAGTTCTCCGTCCTTTTTCGTTATCTGTCGATAACCATTTTTGAAATTCGATCCCACCCGCGTCCAGGAGCATGACCGGAAAGCATGAAATGTTCGTTGCAGCGTCGATGCCATTATCGGCCTGCGTCGTCGTATACCTGACAAATGGAACATGCACGTTGCAATCCCATGTGAATCGTTGCCCGGTGCATAGCAATTTACGTGCAATGCATCGCCGAGTGGTGGCTAGCTGGGGTGGCTAACTGAAATTGCCTGTACGAGCCAGCAGTTCTGTTTTATTGATCGATCGACGCCATACAAATCGCGTTTAGTTGCTAGAAGTGGTATATCCATTACCATTAATTACCTTTCGGTTCTGCACATTTTGATAAGTCAGATGTTTTAGATAGCAATTTGGAAAACTCCAAGCGACTAAAAGGAGGTTACTCAAGTTGAGTTTGTGTGAGGTTTTTGTTTTATTTTTTTGTCACCTTTTTCGCTATTCTAGACAGTTCACTTTAGCTGTTCTCAAGCAGCAAATTTTGAAAATTCTTACATGCAGTGAAATATAAGGGAAGTCTGCCATTTGACACGACTATTTTTCATTCTTTAGGATTAATATTGGAGGCGTTATAGCCAAAAACTTTATACAGTTTTACGAAAACAATTCATATTCTTACTTCGTTTACTATGCACACAAACTAGTACCAATTTATCACCTACGTTGGAAGTATTGTGTATGAGTAACTTTGATTTTCTTATGGTATACTCGTATAGTCAGTCTTATTGTAATAAATCTGAACTGATTTTTGCATTAGGGAATAAGGCAAGTCGTCATCGGGCGAGAAAGGCGGTGAGAAAGTCTGCCTCGAAGTATGATGGAAGTTAGAAATGATAATTCTCAATATAGGCGGCTGAGTGATAGGCAGTCTCGTCTCAGACAAGACTGGAGGAACTCGCCGAATAACGAGATTATCCGGTGGAAAAGGAGGTGTTTTCGTTAGCATACAATTGGCGTAACGGCAGAGGTAATTCGATTTATTTTCGTCGAGAATGATAATTCTCTGTCGGGGAATATGCCTCCCTTTTCTCAGAGGTGCATTCTCCTGCGAGACATTTTCTTGCGTTAATCTAATATAGACGTGAAGAGAGGTGCGGTATGAAAATTGTGGCGCTAGATCGTAGGAGGCATAGTATTTTATGCTGAAAAGAGCTCGCCCCATATTTTTCCTCAGTTCCTTTCGCAGGGATCCAAAAAATAAATGAAATGAAAGAAAGATTTCTTCGAATCCTTCGGCTGGATGCACTGGTGATGAGTAAACGCAAGATTTATATTGAGCACTTGTAACGCACCTTGTCTTCGTCAAAAAACAGAATGCAAGTTGGTAACTAGCTATTCGTAGAGCAAATGTCCGTGTTCAACGAATTCCATACCCGCCTTTTCGCAGTTTAAAACTAGCAATATAGCTGGAATAGAATGTAACTCGCGGGCTACGCCTTTGAATGCGAAATGGGCTATAACCAGAGCATGCGGTAGCATGTTCTACCGGCTGAATAGCGCCAGGCGATAGCCTATCCGGCACCCGATAAGGTTCGAGTGAAAAAAAGGCGCAGACTATCAAAAGAGTAGGAAAGGCCTGCATAAAGGGAGTTGGAAACCTCTCATCTCTCGTCTGAAAGACTGCCACGGCCACATTATACACATATCACCCGTATATATTTTAAAGTGGGAGTCTGGCTGAAAACTTTTCATCGGAGAGAAAGGCTGCGATAAAATACGGAGCCTGGCCAAAGTGCTACTAAAACCCTGCACTTTGGCCGAATAGTTTCCCTGGCTCGCTCTGGACCTTATACCATATCACAGATGAAAGGGAACAAGCTATTACGGCCTTTGCGGAATATATGGTTAAACCACCGAACATGAATAGTAGATTTTCAATTCTTTTCTCCCCACACACGTTCGCAATCATGATTTTTTTACAACCCGAATGGACGTCGTGCTCGAAATGTGTGTCGCACCATAAATGACGATGAAATAACTATAATTATCATTCAGTTTCCTATTCACGTACTTTTATACCTAAAATGTGTTTCCCCCCTCGCGTTGGGTTTTGCGAACGAAGAGAAAACCAAATTTTCGGTCTCCCTAATAATACCACCCTTAAGAAAGCAGGAACTCATGCCGGTATGAAATTCACCATACGTTCACCACCTCATAATTTATCTTTCTCATTGTTTCACCGCGAAATGAAAGAGACAGAAGTCCCACAAAGGCACGCAACTTGAGGAAATTTATTGAAGGAAGAACATGAAAACGCTGAAGGGTTAGACAAAGGGGTTGTGTTGCTCAAAAATTATTATTGTCAAAAGGGGAGTCGCAAAGAGGAATTTTAGTTCAGGTAGAAGGGAAAATCTATTCAACATCTGGATGATCCCTCAAAAGAAACTAGGTGCGGAGGAATTGGAGGAAATTTCGTTTTGAAGTCTTCGAGGGGAGAACTATTAGGGTGAGTTATTCAGCCCTTCATTTGAATACAGGAGTATTGTGCACGATGCGAGGCTATCCAGATTCTGCGGCTCAATCCGAGGGACTGACATTGTCGGTTGATCTCTGATGGAGAAATGTATTGATGGTATACTTTTCAGAGAAGACTCATGTTGATGCTAGCAATCCAGATTCTACTTACGTTTCAGACATGTTTACCATCATCGGAGACGCCATAAACGATCAGGATTGCCTACATAGGATGCAAACCGAATCTTCAAATCGTGCAAATCGGACCAACTGTTTGCACTCGATTTGTTTCAGTCATAGGAGGAATCAATTGAAGGATTATTAACCTTAAAAACACAAAATAACTGCCGTTGCTCTTGAACTCACCTCCAGAAAGTTGTTTTCAAAATGATAGATGCCGGATTTACTTGATTGCAAACATGGAGCTTGATATTTACTTGATGCAAGCAATGGGGCGTACCACAACAAAACCTTCAGATGCTATCCATCTCTCTCACGTTTTAAATATGAATAGACATCGGAATACTCGGCGGTTTTGAATGCGACGACAAATTACGAGGCATTCGTGAGGGAGTGCACTTGAACTAGAAGCGTTGAGGACAGCTGTCACCGCTGATCTAATTACGAAGTACCGGGGGGGTTTACAAAAGGGAAGGTTTTGCTTTAATACAATAATCCCTTCGGATTACGTGGAAGGGGTAATCAGGAAGAACCACTCGAGGTTCACCCAGAGCAGGGGAATTAGAAGGAGTCTTAGAGCTCAGATTAATGGCACCCCGAGTCAAGAGGCGTCGTGTTTTCAGGGCCCAGTGTTTTCGAATCTCGGACAACAGACGAGGATTGGATTCTATCGATTCAGAATGCGTAGAATCGATCAGCTGTAAGGATCAGCGAAATTTCGAAATATTTTGGTCCGTCGTTGGCTCACTCTGGGCAGTCCTTGGCAGTTACTAACGACTTCTGAACCTTTGGTGTCCATATCACTTTATGGAGGAGTCGATAACGCGTGAAGTCACGATTTTTGGATTGAAATTTGGAAATCGACGCTGGATAATCAACACTGCCGAATCCTTTTGTAATCCATGGACGCGTGAGTGCCAAGTTGCCACCAATCCAAATTTGGAGAAGTAGAAAACGCCCCCAAAATACACGATGCTTCGAATTGGGCAGTGTTGCAGTTTCACCGTTGGAATATTATTTTTCAAAAAATTCGCCCTCGAACGATGCTCTAGGATGGCCGTGTTTCGAGATGTATGTTTCTTCAATCGACCTTCCTAAAAATGTTCATCGATTGATGACATCCTTGACTGTCCGTTGCATTGATATGAAATCAGCCAATAGAGTAAAACACCTTCGTGCCATCATATTCTATCAGCACTCGAAAAACACTTTTGAAACTCCGCAGCGTTAGTCGATTAATATAATCATGGCAACCATAGAACAACAAAGGCCGGGGAAAGCGAGGCAACATTTGGCCAAAGCATATGGCACGTGGGGCGCATTGACCACATAGGACCCGCTGGGGGGATCGAAGTAATGTATTCCTCCAGCGGCCGAGGTACCACCTAATACCGGTTATCCAAAACCCCCTGCTACCCCTTAAACCCATCACGTTGTAACGCCTCTCTCGTTCTCCCTAATAAATGCAGATCCTCCCCTTCGGCGAGCGAAAGGGTCGGAAAACTTCCGATCGGGAAGGAGTCGCTGCCAACATTTCTCAGCCGATTTTGATGAAAAAACCGAATGTCAAGGCGTGAGAATTAAATTTGCTTATCTCTATATTTAACTTTTGATGAGACCAACGCATTAGACAATTTTTGAGTTTGTGCTTGAAAATCTAAGTTTTTGGTGGAATTTTAGAAAGTATATTACATACTTCAAAAGCGTACGTAAAAGTACACTGCCGGGCCGCTACGTCGAGGGGGAAATTGAAAAGATTATTGCGTATATTTCGCATGGAAATTTTTCTCGTATAAGCCTTTCTCGGATATGCTTTGGGGAGAAAAGAAGACGAAAAAAGATTGGGGCAAAGCCTCGATTATAACTCTCTTCCGCGTAGCTACTTGAGCTTGATCGGCAAACACTTGATATGCTAATATCAAACACTCGCCCACACACTTTTCGGCACTCGGGAATCGAGTAACTTTCCGAGTAAAACCGTGATGGGACTGTGGAACGAGATATTTCGACGGGCTGAAAATAGCTTTTCACTTATACTTCCTCCGAGCGGAAGTGTTATTTTTAATATGACCCATTTCGAGGGTCGGGAGATGACATTTTCAAATCTAATTTTAACAGAGAGCGTTCCAAAACTGAAAATTTCGAGTTCAAGCACTGTTGGTATTGACGTTCTTGCACTTTTGATATAATAGTAGGGAACATTTTAGCGCTTGCATTCTAAGGCAAATGCGATCCATGAATTTTTCGCATTCTCAGCTCGAGCGCTTTTGACGAGTAAAAACAATTTTTGTATGAAGAATGGGTTCAAGTTGGCATTGCTGGTACTCTAAAAACACATCATTCAGCATCCACTTGGCTGCCCAGCCCTTACTCAGATCGCAAGTGCCAGTTTCAATGCTTAGGCTACCAATGTCTGCAACTTAATTTCTGCCCAATCGAGATCGTTCATGGTATTACAAAAATCCATGCATACCTCTACTTCCTTTAGAGACCAAAGTTGTGCGCAAAAAAACCAATTGTCGAGACACATGGGGGCAAACCGATCGAAAAACCCGGAAACGCAAGAGCTTTTGACTTTTCCTCTCGGTCAGAGTAAATCCCTTATCCGGTTCGAGAGAAAATAAACAAGGTGATTTAAAACCGAATGCCCTTTCGGGTTTTCCGTCCGCGTACAGTCCCCACTTTCTTACGGTTCCTTCGTATTGTTCCTTTTTTAGCTTCTTTCGCTATCGGCTTTCGATCGCTCTCTTCGACCTTTTCCAGGTCCTCGAGAAGGGAGAAAAACATTTCAGGACTCCCGCTATTGGCTGTAGATGAAAGCCTGAATAACTTTTGTAAAATGCAATCTCCAAAAACGAAGGTCCAATATCGTAAATGAGCAGTTGAGGAAGTACCAAAAAAGTTGTTAGCACATGGTCTCCCATTCATGAAATATATGTGCATTTCTCCCTCCGAAAGCTATTTTACGAAGAGAAACTATAAAAACCAGGACTAAAACTAGAAATGAGCTCATGAGTACCGACTGAATCACACCAAAATCAATGAAGAAGACCTTCTCGATGAAAATAACCAGTTTCTAGAACAGGAAACTCGGAAACGACGTCCTTAAAATGGCCTCTGGAAATGAAACTTTTCAACTTCATCAATGGTCAGCACCAGAAATCGCCAAGATCCCCAGTCTGCTGTATTCGAAATGAGGAAGCTTCGTCGTTATTATGAATCATTTTCTCGTCCACATAATCGGAGGACCCCACAGATGAAATTTATGAAGACGGATGGCGGCTGGGAGGAACCGGCCTGTTCCCAGCTGATGTTTCCCCTCATTGGATAATAACAGTCGGTCTCGTCTGCGACAGAAAATGTCCATGGGCCAGACCGATCAGACCGAGTGACATGGCTGACCTGTCATTTTCATGTTTCGAACTTCGATTATGCAACAGAATCCATAACAAATCAGTCTTCAAATTTTGAACTGATAAGGTAATCTTAAGATATGATAAGATAATCCTACCGCGAAGGGATAAAAACGTTATCAACCCTTAAGTTTCCTATGCATATCACATTTACATTTCTTTATTTTGGCGGTTAGGATCCTTGGCCTCAACTAGACGGCAGACTATCTCTGAGTCACGTCAATTGAGGAGAATACAGTTTATTCCTGAAATCCTTTTTTAGGTAGGCTGGTAAGACGAAAGTTGATTAGATGATGGCCCTGCCAATGACCTTTAACTACACTAAATGAGCACCAAGGTTATGGCAATTCACGTTATGAATTCTGGGAAGGTTTTCGTCTGGAGAATAAAACGACAACAGGGGCCATGATGCTACCTATTAAATTAATGGTTAAATAGGTACTTCCTCCTTTGTTTAGCAACAAAGAATGAGTAGCAAGTTGCAATGTTACAGTTTTCTGACCTTATCCACTTGAATTCATTCAGTTTTGAGATGGTAATTTTCAGCTCATCACAACTCAAACGAGTCAGTAAATAGGTATTATGGTAAATGTGGAGCCAAGAGCATTAATAATGCCATTGTGGCCTTTCTTTGCATGATCAATGAGACTCAATCCATAATATTTAAACTATAAACTTTAATTTACTTATATCTTGTCGAGAGTTTTCATCACAAACCGAGGCGTTATCCAATTACGATATTTTCATCTCATGCCCTTCTCATTCACCATGAAAACAATGTTGGAAGGTGTCTTAGGTATCACAAAAAGTTCCAATTTCTAGAGCGTCTTAGTAATCTGAGAGTTGATAAATTGTTGTTGGAACAAAAGCCGAATATAGGTAATTATTATTGTAATAGTTTCCTCGCTCTAGATAGGCACTCCTTCAGTTTATCACTTAAGGCCAATTACTATAACTCATCCCACGATACCACGAAGAGACGTCGACTGTTTATTATCAAAGGACAGTCTGTTGATTAGTTTTACCTTCCGCTAGGTAACATTTAAGGCGAAACGTTTGTCTTCACTCTCTAAATCCTTCATTATCAAATGGAAACGTCAAGGATGAAACCGGTCCTATCTCTGACCTCACTAAGAATTTATAACGAAAATCTGGGAGAGGATGTTTGACGCAGTTTTCATTGTGTTTAGATGGGGGAAAAAATAAATCATCCATTTGTATTGAGTAAAGTAGAGTGAGGCTCGATCGATATGTATTGACTAGATCCGACCCTCGCCTTGAGGGCGGCAGAGCATGCCCGGGACAACTTCGGTTATCACTATACTTTAAAAAGTATAAAACGAAAAAGAACTTACGTTCTCTATCGATGATTGAATCGCCCGTCGATGTTCGGAATCATTAGGATTGGTAGTATTTCAACAGTGAAAAACGAGGTTATCTTTCAATAACAAAAAACAAGGGGCTCGAATTGGCTGAAGGGTTGCTATCGTCGAAGCCACCGACGAGCGATTATATTCGCGTTATAGGAATATTAGCTTAGGGTCTGGCCGCCTCTGGGTTTACGCGGTTTTAGCCTCCGTTACCCTTAATACGTAGCGAAGCTTACGGATCTTTGAACCTCTTCCACTTTTCGCAATGCTGCCAACATGAGAGACACGTTAGCCTATCCTGGCGTCATCCAGGGGTGGGCGCTTTGGGCCAACCTCATCTCGGATACCTCGAATTCCAGCCTTAATTACAGGAATTTTTCGAGACCCCTCCCACCAGGCCTATCCCTCCCCTGTCCCTCCCCTGTATTCCCCAGCCATTTCTGCGAAGGGAATGTTAATAACCCGAGTGGAGCGATACGGGCCCCCTCAACGAACGGTGAAAAGTGGATGGAACCACCTTCGTATGTTGCCTCCAAGGGCTGAATCAGAAGAGGAAATTCCCTCATCCACTTCCTGGTGTAGGTATGGTAATTGAGTTGCTAACCCTCCTCATACGGAGGTTCTAATGGGCAGCTTTCCCGAATTTACTCAAATCGTCGAAATCCTCAACGTATTCGGTTCACTCGTCGCTCCGAAAAATAAGAAAAAAACCCGGGTCAACAAAGTATTTTTGTGAAAAGATTCAGATGATTACATTTTGTCATAGAGTGAGATCAATGTGAGGTGTCATAATAAATATTATCACTTGGAGTGTCACAGTAATCATGATTCAACGCTTTGGACCAGCAAAGAGCAAAGAGCAAAGAGCAAAGAGCAAAGAGCAAAGAGCAGAGAGCAGAGAGCAGAGAGCAGAGAGCAGAGAGCAGAGAGCAGAGAGCAGAGAGCAGAGAGCAGAGAGCAGAGAGCAGAGAGCAGAGAGCAGAGAGCAGAGAGCAGAGAGCAGAGAGCAGAGAGCAAAGAGCAAAGAGCAAAGAGCAAAGAGCAAAGAGCAAAGAGCAAAGAGCAAAGAGCAAAGAGCAAAGAGCAAAGAGCAAAGAGCAAAGAGCAAAGAGCAAAGAGCAAAGAGCAACGAGAAAAGAGCAACGAGAAAAGAGCAAAGAGCAACAGCAACGAGCAAAGAGCAAAGAGCTAAGAGCAAAGAGCAACGAGCAACGAGCAAGGAGCAAGGAGGAACGGGCAACGAGCAAAGAGCAACGAGCAAAGAGCAAAGAGCATAGAGCAAAGAGCAAAGAGCATAGAGCAAAGAGCAAAGAGCAAAGAGCAAAGAGCAAAGAGTAAAGAGCAAAGAGCAAAGAGCAACGAGCAACGAACAAGGAGCAAGGAGCAAAGAGCAAAGAGCAAAGAGCATAGAGCAAAGAGCAAAGAGCAAAGAGCAAAGAGCAAAGAGCAAAGAGCAAAGAGCAAAGAGCAAAGAGCAAAGAGCAACGAGCAAAGAGGAAAGAGCAACGAGCAAAGAGCAAAGAGCAACGAGCAAAGAGCGGGACTTAAAGGCTGATTATTTTTGTCGGGCGGTATGTGGTGATCATCTGATCAACTTATAACTAGAAAGGCTTTCTCAAATCTCACGACAATCCTTAGCCAAAAAAATCCTCCCTAGAATACCAGAGTTATTCCTTTATCCGCTCCCGTAGTCGTCGTCTTGCTTCGCTTACTGTTCAGGCTGTTTACCTTTGAATATTGAATAATATCCGACCAAGTTATCCGTCTTTCCGTCTAAAGACCCTCCCAAGTCACCACTGCATACACCTGCCATTACAAATATTTGAGTTCGTTCCATCACCTTCGTTGGCTCTTTCCTACACTTTTCCCGTTTCTCCCCTTACGTATTTTGTACCTGCGAACCTTTTGCCTCGACTGTTACTGGGAATAGTCGGCCACTTTAATAGTAATATCCCGTCTACCCCTAGGTTGGCTGGTGCGCGCCTTTTGAATTATTCAAGGTGCAATCTAAAGTTCGCCACCTATACGCCTGCTGAACAGCTCACTTCGCTCGAGTTACTCGCGCCATCAATGTTCGTATAGAGTTGCTGCATCGCAGATCACATAGACCGATAACGTTTGCTATGTGCCTATCAATAAACTTGGCGCATGAGTAGTAAAACCGATGAAACTCGAATATTTTAATCCTGGAGTTAGTAAGGAACGTAAGTAAGGATAGAACTCGAAAAACGAGCCTAACTCCTTTTGCCTTTTTGGAAAAAATGACAGCATTTATCCGGATATCTTGCTGTCTTTATAGTATAATTCAGGAAATCGTAGGTTTTAAACTTCCAGACGACAATAATGGCCTATCATTTTAGGCATTAATTTTCTTGCTTTTGATCCCAATCCTTTTTTTTGTTCCTGGTGAGTTGTATATTATTCAACTGGAAAAATACTAACTGCTGGACAACAATTGGTAAGATTCGCTATCAATTTCTATATCGCGTTGGCTTATTTGAGCTATTTCGGATTATGATATCTGTCAGTTAAGCCTTAGACATCTGTCAACGCGTCGAATCCATCAAAACGCATAACACGTATAACAACGTTCGATCAATTTTTTTCAAATCCCCGGATTTGGTTTCAGCTCCGCGCCCTAGCGCTTATTTCCACCAGTATTTATCTTAACGCGTCAAATGTTATCCCTATCTTGAGGATAGTGATGGCAACACTTATAAAAAAATCGATCTTTCAAAAAATCGATGTATCGAAAGATTAAAATCGATTTCAACTAAAAATCGAGACCAAAAAATCGATTTTTAAAGAAAATCGATTTTTTTTAAATCTATGAGATATACCAGTAAAATATGGTGTAAACCAATATATGGGGCCTGTAACATAAAAGTACAAGTTTACAAATGACATGGTGAATCAGCTGATTTGAACTGATCATTGTTTTTATTCTTCTGCTGAGTGGTATGATCAGTATAATTTGTCTAAAATAGTAGTTTATAATTTTACCGGTGTACACCTTGTACTTGTAAGCGTGTAAGTTTATGAAATAGTCCCCTGACAACGATTCGATTCGAACGAGATCGAGTTATGTTGTGAAGGTAGTGCCGTCTATTAAAATCTGTGGTAAAATGGTGACTGTAGAAACAGTAGAACTCACATCGTTACTGAATACTGAACGCTGGAGTAAATATGGATCGTTATATTAGATTCTCTACACGGGATAATATTTTAATGTATTATTTTTATTGTAATATAACAAAAACGCATTTTAAACAGGTAAAAATCGATTTTTTTGGTAAAAAAATCGATTTTGAATAAAAATCGCCTTCAATAAATCGATTTTTAAAAATCGATTATTTAAACCGTAAAAATCGATTTTTCAAAAAAATCGATTTTTTGTTGCCATCACTCCTCAAGGGTCCTCCTCAAGGGACCACATTGGTACACAGGGGTATTAAGTTTTTCTGGGGCCGCAAAGACCCGGAGCTGTCCCCTTCGAGAAACTATGTAAACACAGTTGAACCTATGTAAACTTGACAGATGTGTCCTGGTGGTTTCATTTTTTTCTAGCTAGATCTATAAATTATCAGGGCATGGGGTGTTGGGACTTGGACGACTGTTTAAAAGCGAACTTGGCGCCATTGTGTCCTGAAGGGATGAGATAAGACGACGCCCGTTGGAGATCAGCCCTCCGAAAATTGCAGTTTGCGCCAATCTCACATTTGCACGAATTTCAGTTTCCCGAAATCATCTGGCACAACCGATGATTAATGCCATCCATGCCATCTGTTAAGTGCTGTTACACACTTTCCCTCAAGTACGATCAATACTTCGGATGAAGAGAAGGACATCATCTTGTCTGCTGTTGCCAGGATCCTCGCAGCGATACGAGATCCTCGGCCAGATTTCCGGGGAGCTCTGGGGGGAACAGCAAAGATTAATGTGGCACTGCCTGTGTCATTCACTCGAGACTCCTCCGCGGTCGCCTAATTGGGAGTATCCCTTACCCGTCCAAATCTCCCTCGTAACCTATCCCTGTAAACTGCCGTAAATCATTCGGCCGTCCTCGTTCCGTGAGCCATCCGTCGTAAAAACGTTTCCAAATAATCCTAACACGAAGTTAATACAGTGTTTTATAGGCGAGGCCGTGTAACAATTTGATCTGACGGTTTTTTAGTGCCAAGCCTACCGTTTAACATCTTGCGTTGACATGGCCAAGTAATCCTTATTTTCCTGCTGTTGCATACTGAGCTGGTTATTGACCGATTCTAGGAAAACTTTTTTATCCGCTGCCCAATACTTCAAGAAGTGTTTTAGACCATTTTTTGAAAGTGCAATAATCTTTCGGGAAAAGTACCTAATCCTAAACACCTTCTGGACCTAATGGCACAACTCATGTTCCAGAATGAGAAGCATGAAAATAGAAAACACTAAAAATGCAAAAATATCGGAAGTTCAGTGAGTAATTCAAATTTCGGTTCAACTGGGCTTCAAAATCGAAGGAATTTTTTTTAGTCTTCTGAAATTTTCTGGAATAGGCTTTCGAACGTGATTCTCAGTCTTAAACATTCTATACCACAGCTGATATACCATGGGCCGATGTCGCAACTTGGTAATCTTGACTGCACCTCAAGGTGGTAAATTCTGCTGGGTGGATTACCCCGAAATTTATTGTACGGTCGTCGGAAGAGGTAAAACATATATGAATTCCATTTGTACGGATTAGCCGGGATCGTTAGTAGACCCACGAAATGGGTACATCGCCGCGGTTCGTCGGATTACGGATGATCTATTGATACGGCTGGCCGTTCCTTCGTGATGGACTGTTATGGTCTGTGAGAGGTCTGTTACAACTGCCGTGCCAGAACGTGACTTTTTCAATGTTTAGGCCGCTTCCAAGTTAGCGATCTGAGGCCAGACTGAGATAATTTTCAATTTTGAACATTCGCGCATTATAATTCTTACATTCCGAATTAGATTTGGTTCCATTATCTTTTCAAGCGGATGGTGTGGTCCCCCAACTACGAAAAATCTTCATAATGGGAACTCACAAATGATTCTAGACCAAGCTCAACCCGTTCAAACTCAATTTTCAAACATGACGAGCAAACTGAACTGACGAATTCAACTCACTAACTTAACTCTCGATCTAAACTTCAAACTCGACTTTCAAATTCAACCCACAGACTCAACTTTCAAACTCAACTCTTAAACTGAACTAGCAAACTCAACTCTCAAACTAAACTTTCAAACTCGACTTTCAAACTCAACCCACAAACTCAACTTTCGAACTTGACTCTCAAACTGAACTGGCAAATTCAACTTACAAACTTAACTCTCGAGCTAAACTTCCAAACTCGACTTTCAAACTCAACCCACAAACTCAACTTTCGAACTTGACTCTCAAACTGAACTGGCAAATTCAACTCACTAACTTAACTCTCGAACTAAACTTCCAAACTCGACTTTCAAACTCAATCCACAAACTCAACTTTCAAACTTGACTCTCAAACTGAACTGAAAAACTCAACTCACAAACTTAACTCTCGAACTAAACTTCCAAACTCGACTTTCAAACTCAACCCACAAACTCAACTTTCAAACTTGACTCTCAAACTGAACTGAAAAACTCAACTCACAAACTTAACTCTCGAACTAAACTTTCAAACTCGACTTTCAAACTCAACTCACAAACTTAACTCTCGAACTAAACTTTCAAACTCGACTTTCAAACTCAACCCACAAACTCAACTTTGAAACATGACTCTCAAACTGAACTGACAAACTCAACTCACAAACTTAACTCTCGAACTAAACTTCCAAGCTCGACTTTCAAACTCAACCCACAAACTCAACTCGCAAACTTGACTCTCAAACTGAACTGGAAAATTAAACCCACTAACTTAACTCTCGAACTAAACTTCCAAACTCGACTTTCAAACTTGACTCGCAAACTGAACTGACAAATTCAACTCACAAACTTAACTCTCTTGTCTTAATCTACAAACCTAATTCACTAGCTCAACTTTAAACTTGTCAGTCCGGTTTGAGAATTGAGTTTGTAAGTTGAGTTAGTGAATTAGGTTTGTAGATTGAGTTCGAGAGTTAAGTTTGTGAGTTGAGTTTGTGGGTTGAGTTCGTTGGTTGAGTTTGAACGTTGAGTTCATGGGTTGAGTTTGAGAGTTGGCTTTGTGGTTCAGTTTGAATGTTGGGTTTGTTATAGTTATGTTTGAGTGTTAAGTTGAGAGTTGAGTTTGTTAGGCGAGTTTGTGGTTTGCGTTTGAGAGTTGAGTTCAAGGCTTAAGTGTGTGAATTGAGACTGTCAGTTCAGTTTGAGAAGTATGTTTGAGTGTTAAGTTGAGAGTTGAGTTTGTGGGTTGAGTTTTAGATTTAAGTTTGTGAGTTCAGTTTGTTATTTTAGTTTGAGAGTTAAGTTAGTGGGCTGAGTTTGTTAGGCAATTTTGTGGGTTTCGTGGGAGTGTTACGTTTGTGAGTTTAGTTTCTCAGTTCAGTTTCCGCTAGAGTTAGGTTTTTGAATCAAGACATCAACTTCGAAGTTCAAATCAATTTTCTTCGTTGAAATTCGTTATGTTATCAAGGATTCCGCATTTCCAGCCGCTTCTTCGAATTTCCCTTTTTCGGCAGGCGTCAACAAATGTCTGCCAGGACAAGAATCGAATTGTTATACATAGCTTTTTTCGGATCGGTGTAACGCCTTGAGCGAAAACGTGAGCTGATATTAAAACGCCGGATGATGTATGGCCTGCGGTGCAACAAACGGCGATAAAAGTCGGAAAATGGGTAAAGGAAATCCTGCGAGACGATGGAAAAATGTTTTTCTTTCGGGGTGGAACGACTCGAACGGGAAAGGTAAGCCGGGAAACATCGGACTGAGGCTCCTGAGCCGAAGGAACTTTTCCAATCCATCAGCGGTTGGCACTCAGATGGAAATACCCGTTCAGGTCATTTGACGCCGATTCTTCCAGCCGAGTCGAGGCTTTTTCGTCAAGAATGAAGAAATTACTTCGGCGCTTTCCACCAAGAGAAATGTTCCATGTCTGATGGAATTGGGCATCAGACGCAATGCGTTGATGTTATACTTTCAGCCAAAATCGCTGATTTCCAACGAACCTCTCAACTTCCTGCAAACGATCTCAAACGCTCGCGTCATCATTCAAGTTTCGCCACTTTTGCCGTAGGTGGTACTGAATTCACAAGCTCGGCTGAAGTTTGCCGGTGTCATTAGAAGTTGCAGGCCGGGATTAGTTGATATGTGTGCGGTTCCGGTCGGAGCACGAGTGCACAACCTGTTTCAGGTCTGCCGACGGTGGCGCCTCCACACCTTCGCCTTCCATTTCCTTCGACTTGGTCCTTGGAGATTTTACGTGGGGGATTTATTGTGATGGGAAAATCCTGTTTCCCGGCTCCTGCAAGTTTGCGCTCCGTATAAATCATTTTCGGGTAAATTACTCGGCCGCCGGATGTAAATTACTGCGAGGTAAACGACCTGTCAAGAAATAAGCTTATCAAGTCGGTATTGATTTTTCAATGTACCAGACCCCCAAGACGTGGAATGGGAACTTATGTGTTTCATTTGCTGTATCCTTAACCTCGCACAATGCTCTCTCAGCTGTTGCGCAATCAAGTTTTTTTCAATGACTCAATTTAAATTATGTGTTCAAATTTTCTTATTTTTTCTGAAAACACTCTACCATATTTCACAGCACAGAATCAAACGTGCTAAGGTCGTCTGTTCGGCTATCAAAAGCGTGGGAGCGAAAAAATGTTCAACCTTTTGATACTTAATCCAAGTTCTGCCCACCTCCCATCGCCGCGAGGTAGATTTAGCAATTTAAATTTCGAAAATATTGAAAATGTTTGCTTTGGCCAGGCAAAGCAGGGAAACTCATCCTCCGTTATCCAGAAAGGGCTTATCTGGTGGATAAAATTCGACCCAATCAGGCGGTCACTTAATCCTTTATGTAGAATAACCCGTATTAATCAAAGCCCTGGTCTCCCCTTTTTTGCCCGAGAATAACCAATGGCGTATTTTCCGGTTCGCCCTCACAACTGCGGGAAAAAACTGGCCCGATTCAATCAGAGATAAAATATTGTACCGGCATAATTGATCGACTGCAGGTTTATGGGTGTTGCACAAACAGTAGCGGCACTGCTGGGGATTTGAATAAAAGAGCATCTCTCCAACAGCATGCAGCTTTGTTTACCTGCGAAATATTCAGTTGAATCGCACTAGTTGATGAAGAAAAAATGATAATCTAATGCGTAGTACATGTCCGCTTCGCATTAGCTGTACCGCAAGAACACATCAAATCGACAAATCCAAAGCTTTGAGGAATAGAAGCCTCGGAAGCTCCACCATCCATAAATCCAGTCATAGATACATAAATTTGTAAGCATTTCAAAGGTTTAGACCAGAAGAATCCTGAAGAAAATGTGATCGAAATTGTGCTAGAGTTGTGTGGTAGCAGAGCATCGTGTGGCAAGTGTCTGTAGCCTAACTTCAAAACGTAATGAGTGAGTTTCAAACGTTTTTTGAACTCTTCCAGAAACCGTTTCTACGTAAAAATGAGAGGTCATTTTCGACGCTTAATATCTTCGATTTCTGCTCCAGCGCATTCGCCCATGCGGTGCTTCTCAGAAGCTCTTTCTTTTGTTGTTTCTCGCCTGGAGAGTGAAGGAGGACCTTCCTCAATTCAGCATGCCCCAGGTGGCCTGCTCTCGACGCCCCACGGAGATACGATCCCCAAAAAGATCATCTCCGGTTCGTGTCCTTCGGAATGATTTCCCTCAGTCCCCGCCGCGACTCATTGGCAGATACATTTCGCACAGTGCATTATCTCGGGTCCAGAATTCCTGCAATATCAGAGATCTTGGCTCTATTTTGAAATGTAGCGCAAGGCGATAGAATGCGCCATATTTGGAACCGAATACATCGGGGGGGTCCTTCGATTCCCAACACAACGCACGCCGTCAATACAGGCATTCCAAAGACGCGTGAAGTCCTTGTATTCTTCTTTCTCGGATTCCTCACTCGGTGTCCTTCTCTTCCGGTTTTCTCCTTCCTTTTTCAAGTTATTTCCGCCTCGGCCCGAGAATGGCAATGCGGTGAGAATATTCTATGCGCCCACGTGTGGAGCTCCCCTCGCTGCGTGCCATTCTTTTATCGAGGTTGATGTCCTACATGGTCTGGAGACATTTCCATATTTTTCTGTTATGCGTTTTCGCCGGTGGCACGCACATCGTTGCCCCTTTTCGTTGTCAGTCCAGATATTCTACCCAGCCATGGCAAACCATTTCAGAAGTATTTTTAAAATTTGATAATACTGGCAGAAAACTGCTTCTCACCTCAGCACTCTTAGCGCATTCTGATTTTGCTCAGCAACATTTCTTTTGGGTGTCTTGAATTTTCTTGAAGGAGGTTTTTATGGCCAGGAGTACTCATATCAGCCCATTTAATTTAGAAATCAAGAGCCACATGGTATGTATTTTTTTTCCTTGCCACGTACCCTTCTTATTGAACCCAGTCTTCTACATCTTCATAGTATTTAACCACCTTCATAGAATCTCTGCTTCTTTTTGTATGCCCATTTTATTACCGTTAGGATCATTTATTCGAAAGTAATTTTTCCTTTCACTCGCGCCTTTCCATCGAAAGGGTCAAGCCGATGGTTTCCCAAGCCAGGGATAATCCTGTTACCCGTCAGCCGGGGGAGGGGGTATGATTGTAGTTTACGGCTCCCGTACGGCTCCCGCAACTCCCCACGGCCGTCCAGGTTGGATACTAGGAAAGAGGGGATTGAATTTCTTTTTATACAGCTGGTGTCCCGGTAGTCAGGGTCGGTAATCCTCCCTCGTAAAGTACGATCTTCTTTAAGAGAGGTCCTGAACCTGAAGCGATCCTGCGGGTCAGGGGGCGGGGAAAGGTCACAAAACTACCGTGAAGAGCTTGGCCAGCTGGCGGTTATGATCGTGTCGCCGGTCTTGTATACAGACTTTGAGAGCCTCTGATGGGTTAGAATACAGGTCCTTCGTTTTCGAATCTCCCAGCCAAATCTCGTCAGTCCATGAGGTATTTTTTACACCCACAAGCATAAGATTTAAAATATAGCTTTTTCTTCCATCTAAGAAATGGGTTGCAGGAAAAAATTTACCCAAACAGTTTCATGCAGTGAACGTATTATTGGCGCACTACTGAATCCAAATTTGAACTTTCATGAAAGAGTGCTTGAACCTCACCAAGCCTACATTTATGCGTCTTCGTTCTTTTTTTCAAATGTTTTGGATAACATGGTCGCTATATGCAATACTTGAGCATGATTTATAAACGTTTGAAGAACACAAGTGCAACACCAAGTCTAATCTTCGGTACTGCTGATAGCTGTGGATGTTTCCAGTAGGATACAGCTGGTGCAGTTTCGTTGCATCAGGAAACGTTTGCTTCGAACGAATTCTCTCCATCGGCTCTTTTCCCGTCGCTAATGGAGCGAAATGGAGTGGCACCACTCGACGAGTCTGCGCTTGATGGCTTTAATGGTCAAGTAATTTAGTTTGGCCGACGGCAGTTACAAGGGGAGGGAGGTCCTATAACCATGTTACGTGAAGCAGGTTGTATCTGGCAGAGGATCGTTCTAATTTTAATTGAAAAAATATAAACTCCAAAAGAGGAAAACCGCGAAAAGCAATGGTATCCAATTGCAGAAGGTGTCCTGCACGGTGCCCTAATAGGGCCGACCCTAAGTTAGTTACTCTTAGGACCTCTCTACGGTCACTTGCAAAGGATGTCCTTCCTATGGAAGGGTTGCGAACCGTCCTAATGTCGCGGTAGCAGCCTGGACGATGACGATGACCTCATGATTAGAAGGTGGGGCCTCCATCCGGAAGCCTTTGTATCTGTATGGAGTTTCTCGTCCACCTGGGGCGACGTTTCCCGAAGTACATTAGAGCCTCTACCAAGGACTTTTCAAAAGGGTCCTGGCAATTTCCGAATGGACGGAAGGTTCATTCCGTCAAAGCGAACAAGTCTCGGTGCAGTTGCATTCGCGAAAGTAAGAAATTTAATGACGCCTGAAGGCCTTAATTAGCAGTAATTCGATAACTAGGGATATAAGCGAGGGAGGTAACAAAATTACTCGAAAAAAAGGAAATAAGACTTTAAATAGAAAACAAAAATATAATATATTTTTATGTATATAATAATATATAATATAATATACATATTGTGTCGCTTCCTTGCTTCAAGATAGACACATCTCAAAATCTTTAAAAAATTTAAGGTTTGAAACCTCAATAACACGCCGTGGTGTAATGTAATTAATTCAAGGTATGTGTTAAGGGCACAAATTCCACAATTTTTTGGCCTCGGATTTTTTTCCCGCTCGGAGAGGTGAAAATTCTGAAGTAAAAACTGGCCAGGGAACTTCGGGTTAACAGATGTTTAAGCCTTTCTCCGATCGCATTAGCAAGTGTAAACCAATGGACGTGAATCGGGTGTGGGCTTTGTGTTTCAACCGCTGTCCGATCAAAATCTTTCGCCTTGATTCATCGGTTTCGCACTTCGAAGAACACCGTCGCGTCGGCTTGTCTCTAACAAACAACGGTGTTCAACTTCTTATCGGCGCCATTTACATTCACCGCTGTATTCTGTCCTGTAAGGACTCGTCAATAATACTTTTTGCTGCGGTTGTCGCTCCTGATTCATTCTGGGAAAAATATGAAGCGGCTTCATTTCGTTTTGGTTTAGAACTTTTTAGAACATCGGAACTTTTTATTGTAATTGCCCAAAAAAATTCTAACCTGCAGTGAAAATTTCATGGTTTTCCTAAGTTTCAAAGGACGTCGAATCCGAATCTGCGATAAAAACAAATCCGTCCGTCCGGCGTCCACTGCCCACCGTCCGACGTGTCCTTCCGCCGCCCATTTGCAGCGTTTCTCTAATTTCTTCGGCGCTTTCGGCGCGACTGTCCTCATGAAAAGGCCTTTTGATTCTCTATTAGAACTTGATGTGAGCGGTACGGATGAAATCGCCAGTGTAGGAAAAAGTCAAGATTAAATAAATTTACGTTCAATCTATGTTTTATTCATTGAAATTGAACTATGTTTTGCTCCTATGCAATGTACTTTAGCGTTAAACGTCGTACGTGTGATTCATGTAGCGGCCTGTCCGTCTTCTAAGGTGGACAATCGGCCCTTTCCTCGCGAGGTGTTCGGGACTTCATTTGTAATTCCGAGTTTGCACCCCCTTCCGTTCAACTGCCAATTTGTACATCTGTTCGGTGCTGTCTTTTGTGCGCGGCGGGCTTTCCTCGGTTTTTAACATTCAGATTTTTCTGAATTGTAAATCGTTCCTCAACCTGTTGTACCTTATTTTCATTCTACCACCCATAACGTGCCAATGCTCGATGCGAGAAGAATATATGTATTGTGATTGTCAATCATAAGACTTCAATATCTTTTTTAATATAATTTTTTTTTTTGTCAATATCTCCCCCTCATCGAAATGGCACTCTGCAGACTCATTAATTTACTGGATTGTAAAATTTAAAAAAAAAAATTGTATTATATCCAGGAGGAATTGTTTTATGATCTTGAAATGCGATATAAGCTTGTTTCCAAAACGCTATCCCTTCCGAAACAGAAGGGTGAATGTTTAATAGATTCGAGGGTGAATATTAGACTACTGAGTGGATCCTTTTTTCTGCTGTATATCTCCGAATTAGCTGCTTTGTATTCAGAGATATAAACCCGGGGTAGTAATGAAGGAATTGAAAACCTCTGTAGAGAGTTTTATAATTGAACTGTAGGAAACAGAGATTTTGGTTCATTTTTCTTAGGAAATGAACCTTTTTCAAAATCAAAAACGCTGTTTTGGTTGGATTCAAGTCGCGTGTATTTTTGTATAGCTGTTTCTGTGAAGGACGAAACCTTTAAAAAATTCGTATCTTGGGAACAAGTGGAAAAAATAAAATATTTTTTTACACCAAATTTGGGACACTCTGTATATTAGAACCCTTCGTCTCATAATGGCATAGCGAATTTCATGGATGCTGCCACCTGCCATAGTGTAGAATAATGCCATTGGGTGTAGTATCGTTTTCATGCATGGAAATCTGCGACATTGAAAATAACAATATGCCTCAGATATAACGACCCCGTCGTAACTGAGGATTCCCTTTTAAAATCGACTCAGCGGACGCCTCGTACGACGTAACTCAGTTTCAGTAGTGAATCCCTACTGTTTTACTGCCTCGTATCCAGCTCGTCGAAAAGGGTTTATAGACTCCATCAACAACGCCCAGTCGAAGGAACGGCGACTTATGTTTTCCCCCGCTTTATTCAATTCGGATAAATTTTAACGATCCTCTTCCTCTTCTGTTTCGCCTTTATAACGTGTTTATTGAGTCCTAAAGTCCTCAGGCAGCTCTGATATGCCCAACTTGCGGCCGCTTTTACGGCCTTTGCATCTCTTTTTTGAGCGGCCGACCACCGGGGGCAGACGCCGTAAAATTGTCTCCGTCCCCGCACAAAGGATATTAAACCTCGCATACTTGTCGCATAATGAATTCGAATTGCCCGGTTCTGCGTACTTTTTTACGAATTTTGAACATAATTTTGTGGATGTCCATAATATGACATCTACATCGCAACGCAGCAATGCTAAACTAAGGCAATTTTCATGCACAATTCCGCATGCCGATATAGTACGAATAATTTTTTGGTTCATTTTTCTATAGAAATGAACCTTTGTAATCGGTCAGGAAAAAAAAAATTTTAACACCCCCTGAAAATTTGTTGGTTTACGTTTCAAGGGGTGTAGAATCCGAATCTGCAATAAAAATTTTTTGTCCGTCCGCCGTCCGCCGTACGCCGTCCGCCGTACGCCGTCCGCCGTACGCCGTCCGCCGTACGCCGTACGCCGTCCGCCGTCCGGGGTTTTTCAGGGGGAAGGAGTTATCGAAAAATTTTGAAATTTTTACCAAAAATCAAGTTCCGTATCTAGTTGGTCCTAACGTCTCGGCAGAACCCTACCTTAATTTTAAGGCCAGTAAAACAGCTGTTGAAGTGGGAAAAAATTCGTGTTTTTCTGGAAATTTAAAACATAGGCATGTGACGCATCATTTTCTATAGATTTTTCTATGCTGAATCGAATGAGACCATCGCCACGCCGGTAGCTTCAACCGTTTAGGAGTTATTGCAGTTTTAGTGAGACATTTTTGAGTTTTTAAAAATTTCTACAATTCTTAATAACTCGAAAACGACTAGAGCCACAAAAATCGTTTTCCACTCGTTGGAATCCCCACAAAAACTTCTGTCCTCCCGATATCTTCAATTTAAAGAATTTGGTCGCATTATACAAATCAGCAAAACAAAAATTGGAAAAAGTTGAGAATTTGGCCTCGGCTCTTAGATACGGTTGATTGATCTACTTACGACCACTAGCCTATTGCAACAACAAGGTGACGCACTCACACTACGACCAGTTGCGCTTGGCAACATAAGAACGAGACAGGCTTTAACAAAGGTTCTGAGGCATTCTCAGAGGCATTCTGAGGCAACGTTTTTCTAAATCCCCATCTAAAATATCTACCAATTTATACTGAAATTCTAGAATAATAACAGCTAAATTCCGTGTTTAAGGAGAACCTATATATCGTAAGATTTGTCTTTGCAATCGAAAAATGAACCCCTGTGCAAAATTTGCAGAGTTCTTCGGATGTACCGAAAACTGATGTGCACATGCCACTGATCTACTTAGCAGCGTTTTTTTAAAATGAATTGCTAAACTTTTGAGTGCCTCTTGATCGAAGTGGACTCTGAAACAAAATTAAGCTGTGAGATTTTTCACTTCGCGTGTTTTTCTAGCTGAGAGCCGCTGGATATTGTTTTTTTTTTGCTCCGCTGACCGTTCTGGAGTTGAGCAATTTTACAAAAGAAGACCTCACACGACTCCCATCAATTCCGGTCGAATCATCTTGTCAATTTATGTTCTCTTTCGTGGCTTCCTTATAATTTGAACCGACTAAGTGCAACCTCGCGTGAGGTGAAGTCGAATTTTCGGGGGAGAATTTAAGTACCGTTTGGTCATTGATTTTGGCTTCGGGCTGCATTCATCCTGTACGGATTGAGCTGTTTGGATGATTTTCAATCGTCGGGTAGGTAATTACGTAAAATATTTTAGAACTCAATATGGTAATGTTCGTTCTTTGAGCCTAAACAAAATTGATACTTAAATATAATGGCAGCCCGTTGCCGTTAAGGAAAGGCCTTTAAAGAGCAGGTGGGGCTTTAAAATTAATTTCCTAAATTGAAAACACTCGTCTTGAAAGTGAACTGACCGATCGTTCGATACTACACTCTCGGAATAACAGTTTTTCTGGCAGCAATAAACACCCGCACACTGTCCCACTCCAAATAAATCAGTATTACTCTCCGATAAATTAGTTGACTTTGCAGAAGCAGAAAAATGGCCGGAAAAGGGCGCTATAAAAGACAAACAGCCTATTATTTATCCTCTTCTCTAAACCTCTTCTGTTTGCGGATACGAAAGCCAAAGGATGTTTTACGGTTGTTTGCCCGTAATTCATTCCTTCATACGTGCCCTCCGTTGGGGGTTGATCGTTCAAAAAACTACCCCTTTGCTCCGCTGGGCTTTTGAGCTCTGAAAAAACCCCCGACTCTCCATAAGAGAACTCCGCCCAACTTCTTTGTCAGTGGCTGCCATCATCGGCCACACATGAACCCCTCACAATTCCCCGACTCAAGACATCCATGAGGCCATTAGGGACTTTTTAAAGACTTGTTGAACGGTACGGTTTTTTCCGGTATTTTTTACACGCAGGCCATACGTTCCTGCGATGTTCTGCAACAGCGTACGCTCTAATGGCCCACGCATTATTTACGGCCGTCATGTAAAATGACGCTTTTATTAATTCTCCGTATAAGAAGGGCTACTGTCTGCGGATTTGATTCCATTAATATTAATGCTAACCTGAGCATGCGGTGATATCTTTTTCTCCTTTTTCGTACACGGTGGCCTAACCTCCTCCGAGATTAGGACATCAATCTTGCTCTGGTTTACGAGCCTCGTGTTCCTCGTACAAAGAACCGACGGCGTCTGGCAAAAAGTCCCGGATTCCGGAAGGCTCGACCAAAATCGAGTGGCCCCATCTGCCTTTTTTTTTCTTATACTAAGGCAGCTGTTGATTTATCTTAAAATAATGGGTAGGTAAAGTTTTGATTTACCTGTATTCCATTTTATCCCATTATATTTCATTGTATTCCATTCTAATCCAATCTACTCCATCCAATTCCACTTTTTTCCACTCTACTCCGCTCTACGACACTCTTCTCTACTCTACTCCACTCCACTCAACTCTACTCTACTCCACTCTACTCCACACTACTCCCCTTTACTCCACTCTACTCCACTCTACTCCACTCTACTCCCCTCTACTCCACTCTACTCCACTCTACTCCACTCTGCTCCATTCTACTCCACTCTGCTCCACTCTACTCCACTCTACTCCACTCTACTCCACTCTACTCCACTCTACTCCACTCTACTCCACTCTACTCCACTCTACTCCACTCTACTCCACTCTACTCCACTCTACTCCACTCTACTCCACTCTACTCCACTCTACTCCACTCTACTCCACTCTACTCCACTCTACTCCACTCTACTCCACTCTACTCCACTCTACTCCACTCTACTCCACTCTACTCCGCTCTACTCCACTCTACTCCATTCTACTCCACTCTGCACCACTCTACACCACTCTACCCCACTGTACCCCACTCTAATCCACTCTACCCCATTCTACTCCACTCTACTCCACTCCACTCCACTCTACTCTACTCCACTCTACTCCACTCTACTCCACTCTACTCCACTCTACTCCACACTACTCCACACTACTCCACTCTACTCCACTCTACTCCACTCTGCTCCACTCTCCTCCACTGTACTCCACTCTCCTCCACTGTACTCCACTCTACTCCACTCTACTCTACTCCACTCTACTCCACTCTACTCCCCTCTACTCCACTCTACTCCACTCTGCTCCATTCTACTCCACTCTGCTCCACTCTGCTCCACTCCACTCTACTCCACTCTACTCCTCTCTACTCCTCTCTACTCCTCTCTACTCCACTCTACTCCACTCTACTCCACTCTACTCCACTCTACTCCACTCTGCTCCACTCTACTCCACTCTACTCCACTCTACTCCACTCTACTCCACTCTACTCCACTCTACTCCACTCTACTCCACTCTACTCCACTCTACTCCACTCTACTCCACTCTACTTCACTCTACTCCACTCTACTCCACTCTGCTCCACTCTCCTCCACTGTACTCCACTCTACTCCACTCTGCTCTACTCTGCTCCACTCTACTCCACTCTATTCCGTCCTATTCCATTCTACTCCATCCTACTTCACTCTACTCCACTGAACTCCATTCTACTCCTCTCTACTCCACCCTATTCAGCTCTATTCCGATATATTCGACTCCATTCCATTATATTTCACTCTCTGGAATTGCCGGTGCCACAATGACTACTTTACTATGCAGTATCGAAACACTGGCTTTAGGAAAGGGCGTTCAAATGATTCAAAATCAGCAATGAACGCACGCGTCAAATGTTCACACCCCTATCAGCATACAGGGCCGAATTGATTAAAAGATTAGGTGTTCTCCAGGACCGACTAAACGGCCTTTGTACGGCTAATTGAAGAAGATCAAGAGCTCAAGGGCCCTCGTTAGGGCAACGTCAGGGAACTGGTCATGCTCTTCAATTGCCCTCGTACCCTGCAATGCCGGTGGGCGCCCTCATGTTGTCCCAGTGTTTACGAGGCCTCTTTAAAAAATGCCTTTCAAGAACAAGCCGTCATCTTTGACTCCGAACTTCCTGCCGAGAACACTTGAAATGCTCGGGGCTGTGTCGTGATCAGAAACAATTAAAGCCCCATATGGTTCCTTTCACTGATGGGTCGTTCGTTAATCGAGCCGACTCTGAAAAATTACCGGCGTTTAAATTTTTCGGATGTTGACTGATGACGCATCAGTGTTTTTTCAAATTTGACACGAGCATTATTTATTTTTGTTACGACACCGGTGGCCGCAAGGCATCTGTAATTTCGGTCATTTCGGGGAAAGAATTGAGCGCATTTGACAACAGACGGTCCAAAGTCAACGATCAATCCGACTCCAACCTAACAAGTTCGATACGCAGGGCAAGAAACGCTCGAACGTTTTTTTGAACCGCCTCGCAGATGTACAGGGGATCCTGTACGCGGATTAACATTTCGCTCCAGCAGCTGGTGCTGGAAACCGTAGACCACCGCCGGTGAACCGGATTCTTCGGTATAAAAGAACAGTAGCATGCGACTAATTTCGATTCAATGTCCGAGAGCGAATAATGATTTGTATCCGACGAACTTCTATTTCTTCTTTCTCTTGGCTTCTTCTTGATTTCCATACAATACCTGAGGGTTTCCTTGGAATCAGCAAGTTAAAGCTAACACGAGCCCTTGCGCCGAAATGTATAGGTCAAAATGTTCTATGCAGAATAAAAGGATTGGAAAATTTAATCCAGGGTTAATTTGTTCTTGATGCTCTAGCACCGCCTACTTGGACCGCAAATTGAACTGAGTGTTTGCAAATTGACTATTTGATTGATTGAATAGTAGGTTTTATTGTGGTAAAGTAGGTACCTCCTGGCTGGAGAAAATTCAAAATCATTGCTCAAAAACAGATTGTTATGGTACCTACAAGAAGTTAACATTTTCCAACCCCTTGACACTATTAAGACTTGATGGAATCGATTATATTTTAGCATTATTAGTCAATTGAAACACTTACCGAGTCACAAGAATTTTCTGAAGGCTTCAAAATAACAATAAATCACAGAAATAAGTAACATTTTGAAAGTTAGTCCCGACACGCATCACAGAGGGCTCCGACTTCACGCTGTTTATTTCCATATCTGATAAAATCCTATCCACTATCACACACTATCAATTGTTGTCTAAATGTGTAGAATGAATGTTTCTAGAGCTGCCCTAGGAGTAAAAATCGCAAAAATGTCTCTCATTTGGCTGTGAGGGCAACAAAATCACTTTGTCACCTATAGGTGACACCATGCATTAAAGGGTTAACATTTTCCAACCCCTTGACACTATTAAGCGTTAAATGGCGTCGAGCATTACACGCAATTACCGTAGCGTTCAGCAATGGTGGGGATTCTGTCCCTGGAATAAAACCGTTTACATTACCCCTCCCAAGGCACAAACAGATAAGATGCGGGACAAGATCTAAAAAAAGGTCTGGTGCATTTTCCCTTTTATAAATTACGATGAGAAAAAGATTTACGGCGGAGGGTAAGATGTTCCTTCTTGCTCGGCAGATATAAATCTTGGGAACATGATGAATGATAATATTTTCTCTTTTAAAACCCGTTTTAGCAAAAGTGAATGGGTTAGGGGAATTTTTAAACGTTCCTCCTTACGATAGGGTATTTCTGGGGCTAACGAGTGTCGTTCGTCAGATTTTGAGAAGGTAGGGATTCGGCCAGTAAGCACCGACGATTCTGTCATTAAATGATTTTTAAACAAATTTTGTTGAGACGATGTTCCGAGAGAGTTAGTAGTGAAAATATGGCGGTTTGAGAACGATTTCCTCAACTTTTGGAAGAAAAGTTTATAAATTGGAAAAAATCCCACATCGAAAAAAGGAAAAACTGTTGTAGAGAATACGAGCATAAACTTAGGCTAAAATACTTTGTGCATTGCGGGTTGAACTATTCCAAAACTTTCCAATTACCTATTTTTACTACCGTTTTTCATCCACGATGTTGCAGTCGAGTTCAAGGGAGAGCCTATTTTAAACGACGACTGCCGACTTTCTCGATCGACTCTGACAGGTCTGAAAGTTAGAATTGCCAGCGGTTGCCAAACCGAAGTATATGGAGAATGACTGCCTATCGGTATTCGTGTTTTGGGTGGCAGCCTGGCCCTGGCTTGTGTTACATGTCTGAGATAACCGCTGTAACAATAATAGAGCAACAGATTGGTTGTCGGTTCGAATGTCTACCTTTCCGATTGAGATGGTTGATCTGTCGCCAAGTTTTATTTACCCTCGTAGAAATGCTCTCGAACTTTCCTCTAAAGGGCAGATTTTTCCTATTTTGGGCAAACCTTTTTTTGGAATTTACGTTTTTTTTCTTTTTTTTCTGTCAATTTTAGCCCCTTAGGCTCTCTTCTCAGGAAAGGTTTTGCATAACGTCGATATAAGTCAACTCATCAAAGTTAAAGCCGTCTTCCTAATGGGGCTAGCTTATATTTCACGATTGTTAAGGGCCATTTTCGGTCTGCGATAATTATCGGGCGCATCCCTCATAATTACACCTACAAAACTGGGCCTACGCCGCAGGGATATCCTAATGGTGAGTTATCCTCGTGGAGGCCAAAAAGCTGATTTCAACTTCGTTATAACCGAAACACTGGAATCTCAGTTCGTTAATATTCTCGGCCGGCTTCGTTATCGGAACGGTGCACGCGATGATCCTATGCTATCGGCCGAATAATGATAGGGCATCGTCTGAAAGTTAGAAGGGTCGGAATCATCGATCGAAATCGAATCTAAGAAAATCCTTTTCGAATCGGTAGATCACTGTTATCGTCGACGGGGCTTTTGTAGCGTCTTCGACGTGACTTCGGTCGGCCAAGCGGAGCGTATGCCCTCAGGGCTTCACCAAGGATAACCTGCAGACTTGCTCAACGTTGCGAGCATTGGGTGCACCAAGGATTTCTGAATATTTTGGTTTGAAAGTTTTGCAGTCCACTTTTTAAAAGCCGAAACGATATTTTTAATTCATAATTTGAATTGATGCCAATTCGTTGCCTTCTTTAAACCTTTTTTTTTCATTTTTCAGGTGCGTCTTCTTAGGAACAACAGTTCATAACGGAACCGTGAGTACAAATTTTGTTGTAGTAAAATGGTCTCTCCTTAAATACGAGGCAAAATGTGCCAATGAATCCAAGATCGAGGGAAATTACCAATCGGTCGAAAATTTGAGTTTCTTTACGTCCCATCCCCTTGATAAGGAGTTTCCAAAACCTAAATAAATGAGTAATTAGGTACGATTTCGAAATTTTGTTGTACCAATCACATTGGACATAGGTACCAATAAGAGTTGGATTTATATGACTCTATAAAAACACTAAGGAATGGGTTCATCGACACCCATTGTGAAAAACATCGTAAAATTCCCCTAAACGGTAAAATCATTTACTGCCGTGATTATTAAATCGACTCTACCCAGTGGTCGGATATGGTGGCATTTAATTACCGGCGTTTCCCAGCAAGGGGGTCAAATAAAGTTGTTTGCTCATCAACCTCGTCCTCTTCGTGTAGAAGGCTGGCTCTGAAATTAGGCCAACTGAACTATTAAGCGAGCATTACGAAGGCCGAGCGAAGTAATTTGGAATCCATAACCTGAAGGGAGTTCCAGACTTTTTGCCAAGCGGCGATATAACTTGGATTGTGAAGAGCGGAAGAAAAATGGCGGATAGTTTCACATAGAAAACATGATAAAACCGTATGCGAGAATATTAAAAATTGAAATTTAATAATGAATTTGATCAAATTTACCTAATATTCATTTTATAGCATGAACACGCTAGCAAAATTGGAAGTATCTTCAGATAAATTTCGAATTTTGGCCTATGTACTTAAGTAGGTGCAGGTAGGTATAGAGTTTTTCATGAGTTGACATTTTATTAAATTTTTTAAAAAATAATAATAATAATAATAATAACTTGGTTTAGAGTGGTAGAAAAATGGTAGATAGTTTCACCTCGAAAACATGATAAAACCGTACCTACTTGGTATATAATAATAAATACTAAAATTGAATAATACATTTGGACAAATTTATCTATTATTTATTGAACCTTTCATTCAACTTGAACAGACGAGCAAATTTTTCTTCATAGTTTGCGAGACCCAGCCCACCGAGGCTTTGAGGTCGTTAGCCGTTACATCGTCCGCCTTTTCCTCAAACTCAAACACTCCGCGCCCTTTGACGTCCTTTTCTTCCCTGTTATAATGGCTCTTTTGTTCATTCATTAACACTCCCTCAACCTCCGACGTACCTTAGTTTTACGTCTTTTCCTGCCCGGTTTTCGTTCAGGTTTGACAGACGGCGGGTTTCCGTCGAAAACAAAGAAAATCGAATTGAACGATACGCCGTTAAGGCAGATCCAGGGGTCCTAGAGAAGAATTGTGAAGTTGAAAATGAAAATGTTAGTCTAGAAAATTTTAGATTGTGAGATAGAATCATGTTTTATAAAGAGAGAATGAGTTTGAGAATATTCCGGTTTTACCAATTTCATGAAGAATTATTCCCTGGATAACAACAGCTTGAGCGCTGGCAGAGAAAACAATGTTGCCACAATTCGCCAGCGATGTTTTCGTAGTTCACCGTTGTCGAAATCTCAGGGAATAGCGGTTAGTTAGCCATGGAAGACATGTACTAGGTACTCGGTTAAATGACATTGAGGAATGGACGCCCATGTTTAAAAAAGTAGGATGCGTTTGAGAATCCTCACAACTGAGAATAGCTCTTGAAACGTTCCTTTTTCAGGAAACATATTTTTGCTTGCGAAATTTTGAAAATGCAGTTTTCATCAAAATTCATCCATGAACAAACAAGAAATACGAAAATGGAATTGCCTTCATATACCTAATTAAAAATCTAAAAATCCCTTCTTAAGAAAATACTCCTTAAAATTGAAAATCAATATCCTCCCTCTTTCGTACATACCTTCATCCTGATTCAGGCACCGTTTGAGTTAGCTCATGTTCACTGAAATAGCTCCATTCCTCAACCGATCGGTTTCCAACCGCGAAAACCCAACTAGTTACACGATGTAGCCGATTAGCCCCCTGGGTGGTCCTGAGGTCGCTAGTCAACGGTGTCACATGTGGTCCACTCTGTCCTATACTCTACACGTGGGACCGAGAGGTAAATCACGTGGCAAACAAGGGACACGTGTAGTAGTTTCTTGTTAACGAATCTCCCTCATTTCGGAAAAGGACAGCTTCTACGGGATTCCTACGTTATACGGGCTGCAGACGATCGTATGTCGGAAAAAGCGAGGCTATCAGACCGTGAAAAGCAGCTGCTTGTCAGTCAGACACAGTTAACCCCCTGAATTATTGGGTGGAACGTTCCGTTTTTATTTTCATAATTACAGAAAGAAATAGAAAATTTTTGATCTTTCAAAAATTGTGAATTTCAACCTATTGTAAAAATTTATTCGGAATAACTTTTGGAACTAATGTCTGCCCCAGCCACTGAAACTGTCCAACCGTGGGTTTCAAAAGAACATCAACACCACCATCAACACCACCAAAGATGCAGTTCCTTTTAGATTTTAGTTCCACGTATTCGAAGTTGTAACGGGGAACGCCACTGGTCGCTCTAGGGGAGTCTCGAGCCGATCGTACCAATTACGAAAACTTTTGATAGCCTTGGGGGGTTCAACGATTCCATTTCATATTTGAGTCGAGCAATTGTTTAGCATCTGCTAAGAATAACGACCCGCCATTGGAGCAAGTGGAGTTTGATGGTTATTGTTAGCAATGAGTTTCGAGAGAAGCGGAATAATTTTCGTCCGTTCATCCATCGATCGTCGAAAAAGTGTGAGCTCGTGACCGGTATAGAAGATGGTAAGAGTTGACTTGTGAGCGGTGCGTAGCGGTCCCACGGTTTGTTTACAATAAGGTACCAATGTTGCCAAGGTGTGTCCGTCAAAAACCCCTGCGGCAACGTCAAAAAACCCCCAAATCCCCCCAAATATTGAAAAATCCCCGAAAAACCCAAAAATTAAGGATGATCAATTCATTTTTAAGAATTAAAAATATATGTACTATTTCACATACTTAAACATACTTAACTCCATTATATACAACTACAATTTTAAATATTACCTAAAACTATAAACTATTTAATGCTCACTCTTCCTGACTACTTATCAGTAAAGTCAGTAAATAACATAGGTACTAAAACATCAATAAAAATTAGGTTTGTACCTACCCACATGTTGGTAGACGTACATCCCAAACCCAAATGGCTTTTATTTGAGTACCTATCTCTCAATTCAGTTAGCTGTGCAGTGGCAGCCTTAGCTGTTATTTATCTGCAGCACTTACCTGGTATTTCTTCATTTTTATACTTTTTTTCTAGTCCCTCTGACTTCCACAAAAACCCTCAAAATCCCCCTCTGGCGGAGAGAAAACCCCCAAATTTGGGGAGAAAACTCCACAACTTGGCAACACTGTAAGGCACCTACCTAGATTCGCCATCGGCCGCTAGGCGCGCAACCGTCGAGAATTACCATCTTCTATGGTTGTTTCATCTACTTCCATGGTGGCGCTGATGTTAACCGGTTCGGTCTGCCAAGTGCATGTTGATAAAAGCGAAATGTGTCTTCCACGGGATCGCCTCGACTCACGACTCAATCGAACGTTCAAGTCACGTCATTCATCGTCGCGTCGGCTTTCCAGATGAGTTTGCCCGTTGAAAGGCCGGGTTGCTGTCAGGAATGTGAAATCGTGTTAGACTATTCTGCCATTTTCTGCGCCATGAGACGGAATACGAACTTGTATGGAGAAATTATTCATTCGCGTCTATCATGCTGTCGAGTTTTACTATTTACGTGTATCCATTGCTAGAGCTTATAGCATTTAGAAAAGCATTAAAGTGGAAGCGTCGTCCCAAAAGAGAGTTTTTTGTAATTTCCAAGTGCAAAAGTAAGGACGAAGAATGCGAATTAAGTTAACACGATTGGTATACAACCCCCAGTGATAAGAAATAACTTTGGACTGGAAGGTTCGTCCTACGAAGATGAACTTATAGTACAAAAACGTGTACGAAGATTTGAAGTGACGCTAGGCGCTGCGGTAACGCTAATCGAGTTTCCGCGCCTCTCGCCTCGTACAGCTGTCCCTGTTGATTGTGCAGTCAATTTAGGCCGAATTTAGAAACTTCATGGTTACTTGGTTGTGCACAAAACCGAATAAGTGAACAAAAACGAACTTCTCTAAGCCTACACTCAAGCATATCGCCGCCACTCATGAGTCTGATACCGCCCCAACGATAAACAGTTATTTTGCTGTATTTTCAGTGAATTTTCAGGTGGAAACCCCTCAAGAGCGCCTTTCTTCTTCCCATTTTTGAAATTAAATTTCCCGGTTCTCCTGGATTGCGCCAAGAAAAAGTGCGAAAAGACTTCGCACCGCTGATGTTAATCCTGTTTTTTCAAGAGATAGTCGCCCCGTGAAGCCGAGAGTTGGCTCGGTGCATTTCCCTCGGAAAACCCGGTCTTCGCCACAGTTGACACAACCTGGCCACATTCTCACATTAGATCCCCTCCTGTATGCGGTTGGAGTTGTTCTTCTTTTGTAGTCCAGGAAAACCTTTACTGCGCGGTTGGTGAATTCCCTGTCCGCCGGGGTCGGACCAAGTTTGCTGAATAATAATTGCCCCAGCTCATTTATTTCGCTTTTTCCACTGTATCCGCCAGCTGGCTCTCTCAAAGCCTTCACGGGCCGGCGCGACTCGTTTGCCCATTTCGCATTCAAAAGAGCGAACGTACAAGGGCTGGAAAAGGCTTTACACAGTTGGAACCTCTTTACCACAATGAAGAAAAGCGCTCTGCTCTCTATTCCCGTTTCATAAACCTGATTTATGACGTGAAATGTCGTTTTCAGCGGAAATTTCGTAGTCCGCGCGTCGTTGCCGTGTTCATCTCTTCGTAATTGATGTACCCCGGAGGAGGCAATCTCTTCTGTGGGCTGAAACTTTCCTTCAGCTACCTGAGTTAATCTTCTTAGGTGCTTGAATAATGTAGGTAGGTATTTTGATGCTTAAAAAATTTCATCTTTAAGCAGGGGCGGCTAGTGGCAGGGGCACTGGAGCATCCACTGGCCAAAATGAGAAACAAAAAAACAGCTACCTACCTATATAATAATTAATTCATTCCTATCAAACTATTCTCAAATCTTCACCATTAATCGTATCTGAGAAGCAACGACAAAATCGTCAGCCAAAGCCTCGGGATTAGTAGTGGATAGGGGGAGGGTGAAGTGGGAGGACGTGAGGCCCGCCCCAGAAAACAGTGCATTTTCGTTGGATGCACAAGGATGGCTGGCGCTAGCGATAGACTACGGTGTCAGAGGTAGTGTGTTTTTTGAAATATTAGTGAGCCAGTCAGAATGCTCGACCTATTTCCAGGAGCAGACAGATTGGAAAATATTTCATAGAGCTCGAGTATACCTTATTATTCATCCACGAATCCCAGTTCATCTGTTGGGTTCTGTTTCGTCAAAATGACCTGGAGTCAGTTGGCCCGTAAATGTATTCAGAGGTTGCCGTCTCACTTTGCAAAAACGGGGTTAAAAACTAATTTCGAGCCTTCGCAGCACCGCGGTGTTTAGCATTTCAAATATCCTGCCAGAAAGGGATTGGAAACACGAGAGCTACGGGTTAATTTCCTGCAACCCGGAGACACCGCGCGGATTCCGATGATGGAACTGGAGACATTGGCTTGCGAGAGAGCGACGGCTCAAGTTCAGATGGTCGGCAAATAGCGAGGACAAACCGTAACTACCCCTGGCTAATGCACCCTGGACCGAGGTACAAGATTTTCCACTTAGGGGCTGCGCGTGGGGGTCGAAATCCGTTGTTCGCACCTTCGAACGATACCTGTACGGTTGTACATTCTGACCGAATTCACCTGGTCTCGTATTCGGGGATTTCCAGTTGCTTTCCCCGAAAATTGATTTTCATCCAGACGACCGCTGTATGCTAACCACATTGTTTTGCGTCCCAAAATATCAGCCGAATTTCCAAGTTGTCAGTGGTTATGGATTTTCAGCAGTTTTAGTAGGTTTTTGGAAAAATTCAACCTCGATGGGTAATATGCTATATTAAAACGACGACTGGTTCTAGTAGTTATTCCAGAAAATCTTAACTCTAAGGACATTTTTTCCTAGTCCGCCAGATAACTTTTAGAATTTTCGTGTCTTCGACCTTTACTCACTAAAACGGCTGTCGGTCCTTCAATTTTTCAGTAAATGTCAATTCCAAGAACACCGTTGGAAAGCTCGTGAATGACGTGACACCCTGCACATCGTATATGAATCTACAAACAATTCATCAACTTCCAACAATCTGATTGTTTAACAATGAAATTCCATTGATTCGATATGCCTACTTATTTTCTCAATTCAAACATGCCCCATGAAGAAGAAAGACTTTAGGAGAGGCAATTGAAAAACGCAAAAAACGACAGGTCCTTGATGCAACTACAATACGGGTAATGCTTTTCAAGTAAAGTAAGCGTGGGGAAGTGGTAACTAAAACCTTTTACAGCCCTCCAAAGGATTTCAAAGCTTCCCCCACTCTTTCCCGGTTACTTTGTGGTGGACTTAGGCTCGAGGTTACTCTAGAATTACCGCGTGGGCGGGGGGTGGTTCGTGGGAAATATCCCGCCCTCGCCGGTGAAACTCCTTTTGTAAAAAACAAAATCCCCCCCTTTTTCTCTGCACTTGCCCCTTCGCCCTGCCAGTGGCGAGAAGAAGACCCGAGGCCTCCACCTAATACATAGAGATTTCCCTTGAGGTGTCTATCCTCTTCCCTCTATATTTTCCGTCTTATCCAGTTATGTTTTCATCTGCTAATCCGACCGAGTGTTGCTCGAGTTATTTCTGCGCCAATTCCCCTCGCTGCGTTCCTTCGAATGTCTGGATGATTGGACTGATCGAACCTTTGGGTGGAGGATTTTCCACGTCCACTTTTGTAGTAGTTTTACGGCAGTGGTGTCGTGGTTTTCTGCAGTTGAAAATCACATCCATGAAAAATTCTTCCTGGGGTTCAAGCCACGCCCCCTTGCACTTTTTTTACCACCGCTTTTTACGTTGGCCCTTACAAGGCAACCTTTACCTTCAGCTTTCACCGTTAGGGAGTTATAGCCGTATCAGTGAGCTCCCGTATGGAGAAAACTTGATTTCTTGATTTCGTCAGATTCGTTGAAGGGCTAAGTTTCAACACAGAGTTTTAATCCAAATTTCCCCTTTCACTTATTGAAAAAATAACTTTTAAAAAATGTCGACCCCTGAGTAGGCCTAGCCAGACGAATGCGATTGGACAAATAACAACTATAGTAGTATGACGGACTACCGCTCTCTCCCTCACGTCACCTCAACCTTTACCATCAACTAATGATGCTGATGCTGAGTCGTTGTAGATTGACTTCCATTCCTATGGCTTCCCATTCTTGAAACGCCTTAGGAAAGGAAGGGTCCTAAAGGGTTCACATTATCACGTTTACCGTTACTACCCGTAATAAACGTCAGGCCTAATAACTTCCTCAAAGTTATCTGATACCTAGCTCATCCTGTTTCGACTTTTTCCAAGCCCACTTTTATTTCAATGTTGTCACATCAGCTGTTCTCCATTACTACGACGTCAATGAGAGGTTCAGACTGGGCTGATAAGGGACTCGCGGCCCAGGCCTAATTGCCTTGTCGAAGTCACCCGCGCCAGTATTTTCTCTCTCGGCTCTTTCATTTCGTTATCTCCGTTCCTCATCTGGCTCGACTATGAGAGCCTCCTTTTCTTACACATGCGGTATAATTAGTGCTACCCAATGCACGGAGTTGAATCTCGCTGCAGTAGCATCTGATCTCCCGACGAAATCGCTCTCCAGGCGACGTCTCCTTGTCTGAGCCGTCCATGAGTCTGAAGTTCTTTTTTTTTTATAAATACTAGCTGACAACTGCAGGGGTGGCATTTTTGGAAAAAGCATACCAGGAATTTTGAGGGAATATTATCCTAAATTCCCCTTCAAACCCTTTTAACACCCACGTTCTCGCTACGTCCGTCTGCTCTATTGAGACCTGGGCTGGTGAATTCTTGTTACCTACCAATTCTTCGATCGATGAGCCTCTCAGATGGGAAAGGATAGGGCTATCCAAACGTTTATGTTTTTCACTATCGGTTGATTTCACCAACCTTGGATTAGAGCTAACCCGGACATTGTCACACATCTACAACACACAAAGTAACCGAGGGCATCCGTGTCCCGATCAACTCAAATCCGAGGTTGCTTCTTCTTCTTCTCTTTTAATTGCCCTGGCGAAATTGCCACGTCAGACACAGAGTTAGTGGAAGGTAGCCCTCAGACCTTGGGGTGGCCCTCTGCTGATTCATAGTTCAACATCCCCATCTGAGGCGATCCTAGCGGTGTACCTTCCGACTCTCCCTCAAACCGACACTCTTCCTCGCGATATTCGCCAGAAAACCAAAAGCATGGCGTATTGCCATAGTCATCGTACGAAATTGACCCATTATTGGATATTGTTGGACTGGCAAGCCGTGGAAGACTCGTTCGCTGTGAACCATCACCATCCTCGAACATGAACAGGATGAGCGACCCCCGAGGAAAGGAAATCCCATAATTCGGTCGAGCCGTTACTCCCGCTGGGCATTACAATTAATTCCTTTCCGACGATTTTTTACAGGCGTAGGTAATTCAATCGTCCAATTTACCGACGACGGAGGCCGCACGGCGCTGGAAATTCTTATCACGCTGCGAGACAGTAAAATTGTACTACCCCCTCGTGCGTTTATGGTCACGGTCGGAGTAAACGTCATCACAGATGCAACCCCTGTTTATCATTCTCCAGTGCTCGGCCTATCAACACAACAATGTTTCGGCCAGGGTTGTAAAAAACTGTCGTCGGCACACTTCCCCGCGCTATGGTATTCGGCCGTCGTTTGATTGCCCGATAAAATTTGTCCGGTAACGATCGTAAAAGGCGGGCGAGCTTTTTTTATTTTTGATCTCTTAATGTCGACGGCATCATTCGTTTTCAGGTATTTCCACCTCGGCGAGCCGGTAAAATTCTGAAGCGAAGTCGTCAAAGTTATTTTTCCGCTCTTTATTTATTCACGTTTACGGATTTAGGCGTGAAAATATGCGACATAGTGCGTTTTACGTTTACAACTAGTTTTACAGCTCATATTCGAGTCGGGATCTTTCGCGGCTGAACTCGAATCACAGGTGTATAACGCTGGGATCTTAGGCTACATTTGCGAGCTGTAAACTTCGGGATAATACCTTGTTTCATTACACTATTCTCATGTGGGTGAGACCCTCGTAAAATATTGTTTGCTTTTGCCGCATATTTTTTCCGTTCGATATCCTGAACGAAGGATTCGGAGTTTACGATGTGAAATGGTGAATAGTTGTTATAGTTGATGAACCAATCATTTTCAGCTCGAATCTCAAAACTTTTCACCGTCTACGCCAACAATTATTCACTATTATCAAAATGAGGCCGACAAGCCGAGCAAAGTCTTTAGCGCCTTACACCAAGGTGAATAGGGAAGTTGCTCCTCTGTTGACGAACAAATAAACAACGATTCGGGACCGTTCAAAGAGGCTCGAAAACAAACAGAACTAACTGTCTTCCCTTTGGGCTCATGGCATTCTCAGCAAACAAACTTCACAGTTCAGTTCATGCAGGCAAAGGAACGACGAGCATGCGAGCATTGAATAGGAAAGGGGAATCTGCGTTGCGAATCTTTCGCAGCCATAAAGAACAAGATATGCCCGCCAATGCATTATAGGCCATTCGAAGTTCCAACAATCGTTCTTATGTGCGTCCTTCGACTCTTTTACGGCCTCACTCACTCTTCTTGCTGTTTCCATTCATTCGCCAAGAAAAGAGCCATCGTGTATTATATTTTATCGCTCTGTCATGTCTTCTTTTGCAATAGTGGGCTGGTGTTGAACTCTTGTGTACGCTATTCGACGCAATGGTACAAAACTTCCTTCTCATTTTGAAAAAAATCCCATATTGGGAATGAGGTTCTTGGGGCCGCGAATCGGGCCCTCTCCTCCGGCGGGTGAGTTCGTGGCGAGCAATTTTGGTGATTTTTGCAACGAGGGGTCCGGTCCGCGGGTAGCAGCATTAATCACCAAAACAACAATTTTGGTAATTAGTTGAATAGATAGTTGAACCGATTCCCACCTCCTACGATTCAATTTTAAGTCACTTTTGAAGTCAAACTCACAATGACCCAGAAACTCGAACTCATAATCAATCTCGAAGCCAAACTAACAATGAGACAATAACTCATAACCGAAATCGAAGTCAAACTCACAATGGAACAGAAACTGAAACTCATAATCGAAATCGAAGTCAAACTCACTATGAAACAGAAACTGAAACTCACAATCGAAATCGAAGTCAAACTCACAATGGAACAGAAACTCAAACTCATAATCGAAATCGAAGTAAAACTTACAATGGAACCGAAGCTCAAACTCATAATCGAAATCGAAGTCAAACTCAAAATGAAACAGAAACTCAAACTCATAATCGAAATCGAAGTAAAACTTACAATGGAACAGAACCTCAAACTCATAATCGAAATCGAAGTAAAACTTACAATGGAACAGAACCTCAAACTCATAATCGAAATCGAAGTCAAACTCACTATGAAACAGAAACTGAAACTCACAATCGAAATCGAAGTCAAACTCACAATGGAACAAAACCTCAAACTCATAATCGAAATCGAAGTCAAACTCACAATGCAACATAACCTCAAACTCATAATCGAAATCGAAGTCAAACTCACAATGCAACAGAACCTCAAACTCATAATCGAAATCGAAGTCAAACTCAAAATGAAACAGAAACTCAAACTCATAATCGAAATCGAAGTAAAACTTACAATGGAACTGAAGCTCAAACTCCTAATCGAAATCGAAGTCAAACTCACAATGCAACAGAACCTCAAACTCATAATCGAAATCGAAGTCAAACTCACAATGGAACAAAACCTCAAACTCATAATCGAAATCGAAGTCAAACTCACAATGCAACAGAACCTCAAACTCATAATCGAAATCGAAGTCAAACTCACAATGGAACAGAAACTCAAACTCATAATCGAAATCGAAGTAAAACTTACAATGGAACTGAAGCTCAAACTCATAATCGAAATCGAAGTCAAACTCACAATGGAACAGAAACTCAAACTCATAATCGAAATCGAAGTAAAACTTACAATGGAACCGAAGCTCAAACTCATAATCGAAATCGAAGTCAAACTCACAATGGAACAGAACCTCAAACTCATAATCGAAATCGAAGTCAAACTCAAAATGAAACAGAAACTCAAACTCATAATCGAAATCGAAGTAAAACTTACAATGGAACTGAAGCTCAAACTCATAATCGAAATCGAAGTCAAACTCACAATGCAACAGAACCTCAAACTCATAATCGAAATCGAAGTCAAACTCACAATGGAACAAAACCTCAAACTCATAATCGAAATCGAAGTCAAACTCACTATGAAACAGAAACTGAAACTCACAATCGAAATCGAAGTCAAACTCACAATGGAACAAAACCTCAAACTCATAATCGAAATCGAAGTCAAACTCACAATGCAACAGAACCTCAAACTCATAATCGAAATCGAAGTCAAACTCACAATGGAACAGAACCTCAAACTCATAATCGAAATCGAAGTCAAACTCACAATGGAACAAAACCTCAAACTCATAATCGAAATCGAAGTCAAACTCACTATGAAACAGAAACTGAAACTCACAATCGAAATCGAAGTCAAACTCACAGTGGAACAGAACCTCAAACTCATAATCGAAATCGAAGTCAAACTCAAAATGAAACAGAAACTCAAACTCATAATCGAAATCGAAGTAAAACTTACAATGGAACTGAAGCTCAAACTCATAATCGAAATCGAAGTCAAACTCACAATGCAACAGAACCTCAAACTCATAATCGAAATCGAAGTCAAACTCACAATGGAACAAAACCTCAAACTCATAATCGAAATCGAATTCAAACTCACTATGAAACAGAAACTGAAACTCACAATCGAAATCGAAGTCAAACTCACAATGCAACAGAACCTCAAACTCATAATCGAAATCGAAGTCAAACTCACAATGGAACAAAACCTCAAACTCATAATCGAAATCGAAGTCACACTCAAAATGAAACAGAAACTCAAACTCATAATCGAAATCGAAGTAAAACTTACAATGGAACTGAAGCTCAAACTCATAATCGAAATCGAAGTCAAACTCACAATGCAACAGAACCTCAAACTCATAATCGAAATCGAAGTCAAACTCACTATCAAACTCTAAGTCAAACTCACAATCAACCAAAATCGAAGTCATGAGTTTGATTTCGATTTCGATTATGAGTTTGAGGTTCTGTTCCATTTTGAGTTTGACTTTGATTTCGATTATGAGTTTCAGTTTCTGTTTCATAGTGAGTTTGACTTCGATTTCGATTATTAGTTTGAGGTTCTGTGCCATTGTGAGTTTGACTTCGATTTCGATTATGAGTTTGAGGTTTTGTTCCATTGTGAGTTTGACTTCGATTTCGATTATGAGTTTGAGTTTCTGTTCCATTGTGAGTTTGACTTCGATTTCGATTGTGAGTTTCAGTTTCTGTTTCATAGTGAGTTTGACTTCGATTTCGATTATGAGTTTGAGGTTTTGTTCCATTGTGAGTTTGACTTCGATTTCGATTAGGAGTTTCAGTTTCTGTTCCATTGTAAGTTTGACTTCGATTTCGGTTATGAGTTTGAGGTTTTGTTCCATTGTGAGTTTGACTTCGATTCCGATTATGAGTTTGAGTTTCTGTTTCATTGTGAGTTTGGCTTCGATTTCGATTATGAGTTTGAGTTTCTGTTCCAATGTTGGTTTGACTTCGATTTTAATTATGAGTTTGAGTTTCTGTTCCATTGTGAGTTTGACTTCGGTTATGAGTTCGAGGTTCTGTTTCAGCGTGAGTTTGACTTCAAAATTGACTAGGTATGAGTTTGAGTTTCGATTTCATTGTGAGTTTGACTTCGCGATTGACTATGAGGTTGGGTTTATTCATTGTGGTATTGGGATTTCATTGTGAGTTTGAGTTTCTGTTTTATTGTGAGTTTGACTTCGGGATTGATTATCAGTTTGACTTTGATTTTGATTTTGAGTTACAGTTTCTGTTTCATTGTGAGTTTGATTCCTATTTCGATTTTGAGTTTGAGTCCCTGTTTTATTGTGAGTTTGACTTCAAGTTTGATTATGAGTTTGAGTTTCTGTTACATTGTGAGTTTTACTTGGACTTTTAGTATGAGTTTGAGTTTCGGGTTAATTGTGAGTTTGACTTCGATTTCGATTATGAGATTGAGTTACTGATTCGTTGTGAGACATGGTGTCTCGTGCATTGGACACTGTGACTAGATGGAGTCCTGGAGAAGCACTTTATCTTATCAGTTGTTGTATGTGACAAACGGAAGTAATCGCGATCCTCTGGGAGGGGACGTCTTTTCGAGCGAAGGCGATAACTCGGCGCCAGGGGGTCCAGAAATTACTCCGCCAATGCGACTTTTGGCTGCGTAAGAAAAAGAGTAAGGAAAAGAGCTTCGATATAGGGGAGCTTGGATACAAGACCCTCCGTTGAATTTTGGCGCGACGGAGTAATGGAAACCTTCGCCGCTAATGAGGGGACAACGCTAACGTGCCTGAGATGGATAGATCGAGGGTACAGTAGTTTTCCCTAATGATCTGACAAGATGGAAAGCTGCGGTAGCAACTTCCCTCCTGCGCAATTTCGGTGTCATATGTCGCGGAACCAAAGCCCTTTATATAAGATGGGACAAACCATTAAGTGGATTATCTTATCAGTAAAATATCAGTTCTTATACTTGTACCTAATAATTAAGAATAATGTAAAATAATAATGCAGTGCCCTGCTAGCGCGATTTTATCCCTTTACCCATGTTTTTTTTTTCGCATTCGATCGTCGGTTTCTCCAGTAATAAGCAAGGCTGCGGCCGTTTTACTGAGGCATAGTCGAAAACACGAAAATATCTTCAACCTAAAAAAGTGAGCTTCCCCAAAGGCTCTCAGAAAATTTTATTGGACGAAAATTGTAGCAAATAAACCAATCCAGGTAAAACAATCTTGAGTGTGAACACTCGATGTAATACGTTCAATTCTTTGATTATTGCATGGTTGGGAGGCTCCACGATCGCCCCAGGGCTTACAGTCATTGAACCGTACGTTTTTCCCTGTGCCTGACTTTTTTCCGATCGGGAAAAAGGAATAAACCACTAGGTGCTACCAGTTGGCGAAGCCCAGTTGCAAACTTCCATATGGGACGCCGTCAGCTCTGGGAGATCTCCGTATTTGGCAATGTCGAGAACGTGCAATAAGCTCCTGGCGATCTCCTATTGTACTAAGGAGTTAGTTCTCCTTTTCCTTTCTCGATCATGTCGCCTTCCGATTATTGCATGAAGACCCCTCCCGGATGCCGATGTTGGCATTTTACACGTTCGCTTCGTGAACTTCGTGCAATATAGAAAATTTATAACGATAAACCGCGAATAGCGACGAGTTCGGCTTTCGAAACCGCGCACACGTTTTTGCCTGCGCGCATAACTCGAAGACGTCATGAACAATGGTTAGATCCTGGAAAGGATAAACTCGCCGACATACCAGTGTTACCCGAGTGTTTGCGCCATTTCAGCTCAACGTAGGTTTACGGAAATGTTATATTTCGTCAATGGGTGAATGTTCACAGGCACTGTACCTACTGACCAATCCATTTCAATAAGTGGTCTTACTAATTAAACGATTTAAACGCCTTCTAGGTTTTAACGATGTAAACCAAATTTTCCCTTCGCCCCTACACACAATCTCCTTCGTACCAGTATAATGTAACCTGTATTGATTTTTTACGGTGCTCAACAATCGGAAAACAGCGGGGGTGGTTGAGCTTTTGAAGCCGTGTCTAAGATCAAGGGCTGTTTGTTGTCTCAACGTGCCGTTTCCAAGCCATCGAGGATCTACAGGGGCTGTTATGGGGGAACCTGGCGGCTAAGCTTACCGCGATTTTCCATGCGGCATGCTGTTCTAAAGATCAACCCTAATCTGTAAAACAATACCTTAACCTCGTCAAAAAAAGCAATCAATTTCCATGCGGAATAATAGAAATTTGAAATTCAATCGAAAGTGCCCGGGCTTCTAATACCCCGTCAAGCTTCAAGTTGCTTAAATTTTTTTACCAAAAATGAAGATTCTCCTGTCATTTGACAAAAACATGCTGACCATATTCTAGAATCTACAAATAATGGGAATATTTAAATACCCAGTTTCATGCTGCTACGAAAAAAAGAAAATCGTGGTTTTAGATCCCTAAACCGCATAGATACATTCAAGTAACCTCGAACCCATATGCACGATACCTTCCTTCACGACACCCCAGGACATTCATGATACATGATCTGCTCCACATATGTCACTCCAATCCTCTCATCACGTGCGTACAGTAACAAGATCACCAGGCATCGAGATCGTATTCATTTTGACACAAGGTACCAAAGGAAGGATCGTATTGCAAGGTTGCACGAGTTTTTTTTCAGCCTTTTTAATTTCTCCCAATTAGAGAACGAGGTCCTTTGAGATGTATCCTGTTACCCATTAAGGAGACGTTCCCAGAAGAATGTGGTTAGCGGCTGACCTTCCTTCAAAATTCAAAGGATTCTATATCAAGGACAACCAGTGGTGTGTACATACCTAGCACACAATACTTCCATAAAAAATGTCAAAAACCCACAACCATCATTAGGTGGTTGAAAAAATTGTTTATGAAAGAAAATGTTTACCTATTTATGAAGAATTGAGCTATGGTTCTGTGAAAACTGTTTGAAAGTTGTTCTGACATAGGTACCTAACCTATAAAAATGTTTTGTCGGTTCGTTCAATCAATAATTTGGTGAAAACTTCCTGTTTGTTCTTCTTGATGCAAATATGAAAATCGACTGTTGAGGATATGAAATATTTATTTTACCATAGATCTATGTTATATGTTATGTTATATTTATTTTACCCTTGCCGCAACATGTACAACCAGAATGTTATATGCAATATCCGGAAAAACCATGGAGTTAGCCCTGAGAAAATGGCAAAAATGTGCAGTTCCTGGAGACTGAACCGTCGGAATTCAATCCAGTCACCAGCGTTCTGCCGAGACCCATCAATCAGGAGACCCCCTTCCAAAAAAAGGAGAAATAAAATAGGATGGAGAAAACCGTTTTCCGCTTTTCTTGCCGGCAAAAGCCCCGGAGGGGATCGTTGGGATTGGCGTGGAAACACTTGGATTTTCTATGAATAACATCACTCCTCCTTAAAACAAAGTCGCTGGAGGGTCACGATTTTCCGCAGTGGCATTTTCAATCTAGCGCACCGTACGCCGGCGTCATTACAAGCGCAAGAAGCCCCTTTTAGGCTATGGTCAGAATAATGTGCTATGGTGATAAGGAGTAAAATCGTTTGAGCAAAACTCACGTCGAATTTAATCGAAATAAAATCTTGCTCTCAAAGTCCCACCTGCCGCAAACCATTGTTTAAAAGCGAGAATTCGAAAAAAGTGGGAACGAGGGAGATAAATAATGAATAACTATTTAAAGTATTGTAGTAGAAGGTCCGGCAATGATTTTAACATAAAGGTTATAAAATTTGACAATTTCCTTTCTCGAATGCTTTGCGTTGGATGAGTCCAAGTGCTAATATCAGAGTATAAAGGACGCCGAAACTCAAGAAGTGTGGTACTTGGAAAAATGCAGCAATTTTCTCAGAGCCGTATCTCCTGAACTACTGCAGTGACAGAGCTCTGCTGAACCTCAAATTGTGGAAAATGTTATATACTTTCAAAATGATATCAGTGAGTTTAACCCTGTCCTTCAATTACTTTTATGAAAAAACCCTGAATGATAAGCTTGATCCTTTGTGCATAGAGCTGCGCTGAATATTGATTTAGTGGTAAAGTATTCAATTAGTTGATGATTAGGTATGCCCGGCTCGTTTTATGGTCGAATTTGAGTTTGAAAGCGAATACTTTGGCCATTATTATGGCAAACGCTCATCATCAGGCCCATCCCTATGGAAGTGGTTGGGAGGTCCTTTGAAGGACTCATCATCCTGTCTCGTTCCTGCTCCTATTCTTTTCTTTGTCCTGAACCTACCCCACGTTCATGTATATACATCAGGAAATGGGCTACTCCTGTCCGCACTCTCGGGAATGGACATTGCTGTTTCTCTCCCCAGTCTTCATCTCTCGGGGTTGATGGGGATTCTTGTAATATACATATCCTTTAGCATCTTCCCGCTTTTTCTCATCCCTTCACGAGAACGTCGGGCTAAGGGATGAAAAAAGGCAGAACTCTCGCTTGCGAATCGCATTTACGGGGACTTTCCTACTGCATCATTCAGCAAAAGGGGAGCATAAATAGGGATCGATAAAGTTCATAGGGAAATATTTTGTTCTGCATCATTGCTACAACCACCTACTTACATAGGGCCTTATTTCTGTTGGTTGACAATTATACTGGGTAGTGCTTGTGCTGGTTTGTGATAATTGATTGTCCGGGGCAATGATCAGGCTCGTATTTGAGTGACTCAATTTACCTTTTATTTTAGAAGAAATATTGTTTTTAAGGTGCTTCTTTTTTTTAGGCTGGACCCCTGGCGGATTTAGTTGGACGATCGTAACTTTTGACATTTCAATTTTAAATATTTTCATTTTTCAACATTTCGAAAACACTATTTTAGAGCTATACTCACCCTCTAAGCCCTCATAGCACTCCGTACCGGGTCTGCATTGCAGAAATCCGTGCAAACTTTCCCCGCGACATTCGATAAAGTGGCAGCTCGAATTGATCGTATCATTATTCGTGGGACAAGTTTGTTGTTAATTGGCGCATTATGAACTTCGCTAATACGCTTTTACAACTAAACGTGAGATCTTCGGCTGTACCGAACTTCGAACGATCCGCAACTTAGAAAAGCATTTTGTCCTGATGCTGAACATCGGTGAAGGTATAACGAACCAAGTTTTCCCTCGATTTCTCGCCTTACCGCTGAACAAATCGGTACAGTATCATTAGACAACAATAAAGATAACAGTCGCTGAGCGAGACATGTTTTTCGGTTGCGCGTTTCAAGTTCAACCTTGCCAAGTTGATATCTCTTTCAAAGATGAATTTCCAGGATGACGACAAAATTTCCCTCCTTGAAGGGGTCGATTTTCCATCTCATTTGCTACAATTTTTGTTTGATAACATTTTTTGTGAGCCAAAGAAAAAGCCCCTTTTTTTGCTTTGAAGATTTTTCCGTGTTTTTCGACTCAGTTGCGTTGAAATGGCTGAAGTCCCTCAAATTTCGGAGTAATTGCAAAAATGAGGACTTCAATTTCAAACAATTTCACTTCTCCTTGGGTTCACAAAATATTTCATGGAACAAAAATTGTAGCAAATGAGCTGAAAAATCGACCTCTCCAAGGAAGACAATCTTAATTTTCAATTTAAATTTTATGGCATCATTCCACTTGGAAGTGAATCCTGAATGATGATGCGAAGTTCAAAATCCTGAGGGATACTTTATAATCTTCCATCTAAAGCGTTCTTCCTGAACAAAGTTGCAAGAAAGATTTTCATCAGAATTAGGTTTCTGAACATTCTGAATTTCGGTCTTATGGCATAAGGTGAAAAATATATTTCGACAGTATGTTTCTAGTCCCTTGAAGAACAGCTGTGATGTTATATCTGATAAACTCACGGAGGTCAGAGATGAAGCCAGGCCAACGAAGTTCCTTTCCTGCCATCTTCAATCTCCCTTTGATCCTCCAAGATGGAAAGGCTCAATATTTCCTTCCTTTGCTGGTAAATATTTGTATTGACGTCTTTCTTTGACTCGGAATTTCACCTTTAGAAGCCCCTCTGACGAATTATGACGCCCTTGTCCGTGTAACATTCCGACACACGGTACGGCTCGGTTTTTCGAGGGAATATCGGTATTGAAATTTGATCCTTCGTGCTCCCGGATGAGAACATAGTAACTATGTTACGAATTAAGAGATTCGTAACTGTTACGAATTAAGAGATTTGATTATTCTGAAAATGCCACCAACCAAACTGAACCAACTGAATTTATATAGTCGTGAATTACCTATACTACATTCAACTGGATTGGTACAGTCTCAGGCGGATTGGAACCCTTGCATTACCAATCTAACCTCAAATTACGCTATTCTGAACAAGAGGGTATCATCTGAAATACGAAGGCAAAAATTACAGTCCATAGTGACACCTTTTAACTGACAAATGGTAGCTTTTGTCCTTCACGTGAAAGCTGGGGGTCAATTATGACGAATCCTCTCTTCCGTGCAGCACCTGTGACCTGCGGTTAACCGCGGGAAATCTGACAGGTTGCGGTGAGATACTTCTTTGTCTGCCCAACTGTCAAGTTTTTTTTTTTTTTTAATATATCTACTTGATTTTAAGCCTTGGCAGTAGTAGTTGTATGGCAGAAAATACCATCACCTAACGAAATCTAAATGTTGAATATCATATTATCCGCTAAAAAATATAAAAATAATATTTTATTCTGATGAAAACGATTATCAAGGGTTCGCTGTTGTTTGCAAACGCTCTTACTCGGTACGCTATTTTAATTTTCCAGCTTCGCCAGCCTTTTTTGCTCAAATTTTTCGCTATCTCGAAAAATGCTCCGGAGGGCGATTTAATTAAATTTATCGTAATTAGGTGCAAGACGTCGGTACACACAAATTTAAGGCAAGATACGTCAGTGCCGTTTACTTCTCAAACATTTACGCACCCTAACATCCCATCAGCTCTGGGGATTATGCACTTGACAAACATTTGTAGTTGACTTTAATTAGCGGAGCTCATCTCCACTCGTGGCCAAAGCTCCGTCGGAGCCAGGCACTTGTTCTACAAAGTCTGCCCACGACATGACAATGTAACAAGAATTGTGGAGCTCCGTATCAATCGAAGATGTTTGAGAGAGTTTTGGAAACCAAATGCACCAATAAACAGGGCCGTCCAGAGGGGGGGGCAGGGGGGGCAAAATCCCCGGGGCCCGGGGCCCAAGGGGGCCCGGGCCCGCCCGTGGGCCTTTTACGTACTAATATGCAAATTAGAAAAAATGCTTTTATTGACCGGGGGGGGGGGGGCCCGGTCGAGTCTTTATCCCCGGGGCCCGGCTTGGCTCTGGACGGCCCTGCCAATAAACGCCACCGGTAATGATTAAAACATTCAATTCTTAAATTCTTCTGTGAAAATAAAAATTCTTTTTTTTTTACCCACAGGCCGAAGTAATAATATTTTGGTTCATTTTTCTTAAAAAATATATAATTTTTATGAAGACCTACCTCAATTGATTCTTTAAGGATTTTTCTCATTATTTCGAACTTTTTTGATCCCTTTTATCTCGCAATTTCTATGTGTGTTATCAACTCCAAGGTACTCTATGGTGGAATTCAGCTCACGGAATCAAAATTCGCGCACTTCATCTTTTTCCATTCCCTGAACGGCGCGCCATTGTTTCGATCTGGCGAGACAAATGAAAAACTGTTCAAACAAAGCTGAGAATAAAGTAGTACTCTCGAATTTGTTGAAGGATAATGAACCTACGTGCACGGGAATGAAAGCAAACGAGCGAAACTCGATTGTTTGGGCGGCGCAAACATTTGATATGAAGAGATGGAAAACACAATCTTCCCTGAATTGACATGAAAATGTAATAGCTTCGTTCATTTGAAATTCCTTCACATCTTGCAACATGAAATATACGTATCAACATTGAATGAATATCCCGTCGTAACCGTCTTCGACAAAAATATTGTTAACAGTTCAAAAATCAAATTGGAGATTCGAATTTGTGGATATTTTAAAAAATTTTATTTTGTCGAAACCTTAATTTCTCTCGTTTTCTGTTTCAGGTGTGTGGAGATAACTGCCTAGAAGTTGAAACATTCGTATAACGTAAGCATTCGAAGATTTTCCTTGTTACCAATTTTACTCGAGTTAGCGATTATTGTTACTCAGATCCTTTGTAGAGGAGTCGTGGCCAAAGAATAGCCACAGGACAACAAAACTTGACCAGACTGCTAATGGGCTTTCGGCTTCTTTCATGTCGGTCCGCCGGAAGTGCCGCCCGGCCCTGACGGTTAGAAGCCAACGTGCCTGCAAGCTTCTTTTTTCAAATTCAAAATCGCCAATGCCGACGTCAAAAAACCCAACTTCGAATTAGCATTCGCGAGTAATTGCTCTTTATAACTGGAACTTGGAATACTATAGTATTCCTATAGGTCTACAAATCTTGTATGAGACAAAAAAGGGGGTAAATCGATTAAATTTACATCGAAAGTTCAGGGGGTAATGTCCTGCGTCTCATTTGACTTCGACACCTCTGGATTTGAACCATACGAGACGAAGACCACCTATGAAGAATATGCAGATGAGACCACAAAGGGACGTCCGACTGGCCGGAGGTGGGAACGAGTTCCGGAGATGAAGGATATGGAACTGAACGCCCTTCTCGTGGCGTACTCTTGGGTACATGGGCGAGAAGCCAACGAACGGATCATGAGAAACGGACATGCTGTCAAACGAAGGAAGGTGCGATGATTCGTCACGAATCTTTCACCGGAACGTGACACACAAAAGGTCGTCAGGTCCTTTTGGAGAAACAAAGGACTTTCTTCGTTGAATAGGACACAAATGTATTACAAGACTAGAAGCCAAGATGATTCATCCTGGACAATACGAGGCAACATGTTCCGTATTTTGAAATCAACCTGCCCAGTCGGCGAAATATTGATGACAGGTGTTTAGCTGGATTGAAGAGTTAGTATATTAGGAGAAAGCAAAAAAGATTATGATGACTGATCCTTGCTGTGAAAGGGGCATCATCAATAGACACATCGATATATCATGTGAAGTATCTCCTTCCTACCATTATTTTACAAACACGGCGAAGCCAGAAAATATTTCAAAATATTTCAGAGCCGTCGAGAAAAAAGCTCAAAATTCTTCCACTTTCTCAAAAGCCTTATTTAACAACTCTGCTCAAGGCTTAAGACATTTTCCTGGTCAGAACAAAAGAGTCGCGGGGTTTTGGAACCCTGTTGGGTTTGCGTATCATCATTTTGAGATTGTAGAGATTTGCAAAACTTCATTATCGTCGAAATCGAATGACCGGATTCGTTTTGGCTGTGTGACGAATAATGTTGGAGGTGCTTGCTGTTCGACGATTATTCATTGTTGCTCTATGCTATGCAACATCTGACCGGAAGGTATACAAGCTGACCACATCAGATTAACATGGAACTGGCTGGCGTTGTTCAATCGTGGGCCGTGCAGTTGGCAGGGCCGTCCAGAGCCAAGCCGGGCCCCGGGGATAAAGACTCGACCGGGCCCCCCCCCCGGTCAATAAAAGCATTTTTTCTAATTTGCATATTAGTACGTAAAAGGCCCACGGGCGGGCCCGGGCCCCCTTGGGCCCCGGGCCCCGGGGATTTTGCCCCCCCTGCCCCCCCCTCTGGACGGCCCTGGCAGTTGGAACGCGTGATGACCAAGGTTTATCCTTCTAGTGATTGCTGTTTGCTTTCTCACGATGATAATCTGCGTAAGGTACCTCCAGGTCGCCATCTTGAGGATACTGGATCGAGAAAATGGCCATAAAACATCGTACCAGCTAGGAAGATGACAATTTCCGTCGAAATATTGCGTATTCCGAGATCGCATCTGCAATTTATGATTGAGAGCGTGACCGCTGAAGGAGCGAGCAATTTCTTCGCAGTTATTGCTCTTACTTCGAGAAGGTAACTTGTATATCTTACGAATGGCCGAATGACCGACCAGAGAATCAGATTTACATCTGGAAAAAACTGAATATCGAACTGCGGTTGAAAATTAACCCCCTTGATAAAATTTTAGAGCCTTTAAATTTCAAGGCCTAACAGCTTTCCGAAGAGATGCAATTCGAGAAGCCCCCGAATTCTGGAAATCCTTGCGGAGAAATGCACCATTTAATTGTCCATTTTGCTCGCATAAATTTCAAGATGTCCCCAAAATCTTGCGCCACTCACAAACCGCAATTTTGAGCTCAAAAATGAATCCAGGTACCTGCAATGCTGCCACCCTCGAGGATTTTATTCAACCAACACATTGTTTGTTCTAGCAAAAGCATTTAATCTCACCCTGATTTCAGGATCCTCTCTCTACATTCATTGCAAAAACATTTGTTTACCAACCCTCGCAATAGGTCGAACCATGTAAAAGTGGATGTTCTCGTTAGAATAACTTTCCGTCAGCGTTGAACCGGTGCCAGGAAACGAGCCGCTCGGCAGAAAGGAAACTCTAGACAGGGGGTTGGAGGGCTGTAAACTGTTCCTTTAACTAGGAATGTAACTAGTGTTCATTAAACTCTTGTTAGACATCTTGTCGAGCCGACAGCCCGTCTGGCGAAGAGGCGATAAACTAGCTTGTTTCTGACGGGTCGGCGCTGTCACTATAAGAAGATTCGAGCGAAGATGGATTTTTCAACTTCTTCCTCAACTATCTTTGGTGGAAAGTTGGAAATTAAACATATTACAGCATGTTTCCACATTTAAGTTAAGGGCCGGTCTATCAATTCGTTTACAGCTGGATTTATCCAAGGACGCTTGCATTAACTGATTTCCAAGCAAATTTCAGTATGAAGATCAATGAACACAATATGTTCAAGGACATATCAATGGACGTATTAAGTCCAAGGTGAAATGTAGTGCATTTGCACGAACATTTGCAGGTGAAATTGCATGACAAAGGGATTGGGTTGCAGTTTTGTTTCTACACCGTCGAAATACTGTGAAGCAGGGATTGTCAAAAAACTGTGGCCGGCTGTGATGCTGCTAAAGAAAACTATCGTCAATACCCTATTAGTAGGTAAGATGACTCTAGAAATATTTTTCCTCAGAGGAGTTGCCAAAGGCATCAAATTTTCAAAATGTTTCCAACTCGGAAAGAGTGTTTCGAGCCAGCTCTCCCAGACGATTCGTAAATTGGTGGCGGAGTCAGACCGCCGTAAAACTTATCCAAAAGGAAGTATCCAATCCGCCCGTTTCAAACCGAGTAATTAACGACAGCTGATTAGAGCTGATTGGAACGAATGGGTCGTGATCTCTAGACGATGGATCCGAGCCTATGAAGTCTCCGCTGGATCTATGGGGGAGATCCAAGGATCCAAGGGGAAGGAAAAGGAATCGAGGTCAATTAAAGGGACATCCATCTCATTGAATTAAACATCCATTACCAATTAGGATGGCCTGCTGACGTAAGCTAGGAACCAGTAGCTGCGTTGGGCGTGGGAGGGGTTAATTTAAATCGTGGCGACGAGCCGAAAAGGGTTCTTGTTAAATCTTGGTATTGTTCTCGGAAAAAAGGTGAAACCGAGCTTCTAACGATCCTTCCATTTTATTGGACGAATTGAATGAATTATCGGTTTTGTATGGAAGCAATCGAAAGGGAGCCAACTCTCTCACAGCAGTTGAGGAGTCTCGTCCAAAAAGGTCCCAACTATTCGAAACTGGAACATCTGTCCTGCATTCAATCGAATAGCCATCGTTTTGTCCTGCGCATAAATTACGATTTAACCAAGTTCTCAGCGGTAATGTTTGATTTCTCCGAACCGAAAGAACAATTTTGAGTTGTATGAGTAAAATTAAAATTTTCTGAACATTGGTAACAATTGTTTCATCAATTTTTTTGTTATTAGAAATAAACTTGATTCAAGTATGTATTATTTTTTGTCTCTCCACTGACAGAATTGCTTTTGTTGCCATAAAAAATTCATTTTTATGCCACGTGGTCGGCATTTAGGATCTGAGGATGCATCCTCCCCATGGGGTATTAAAGTCAAATTGAGAGTTTCTCATATCAGGGTTGTTGCAATTTTAAATTCAGTGATGTAGTTTTATTTTTCAATGTAATTTACATCACGGGTTTCGCTATTGTAATGTTGAGAGGTGTTAAGAGGCAATCCACCATTGTTGAGCTATCTCAAGCTACCTCGTTATGCAAATGCGCCGCCAGGAGTGCAAAGCCTCTTCGGCTGTTCCACCTTAACTAGGTGATTACAGCTGGAACCAAACAGACGAATCAACTCAAGCTCATTCTTGCTTCTTGTCTGATGTCTGATTCTTGAGCGCCTCCTTTAGCGACGCGTGTTCGCATTAAATGCAAATTGCAGCAATTTTCAAAAATTCAATTTTCTTCAAATGCAGAAATGTTCTGCCAATGACTAATGTGAACGCACAGTCTTTTCCTTACGTTCTTTTACCAGTCGATATTAGCAACGGTTAAAAACTTTGAGACGGTGTGAAATTGTAAAATCCACTTTCACGCTTTCTTTTCCGTGACGTGCCACCTTGGAAAAATCGCGGTGGCCTTTTTATTTACGGCTTTCTCGAAATATGACTTGCATGGTAAGATAGGGGTTTTTATGTGGTGCGCTGAGCTACCTAGGCCCTATTACCATAGTGCCATCTAACCGGGAGTTAAAACTTGCCCGGAGATCGCCGGGCGGATAAAAGTCTATAACTTCCCGAGCCTATTCAGCTAACCCAATGACCTCGGCTGGAATCGCCGTCGCTCACGAAATGCGCGGAATGAGAGGAAAATATGAAAACACTCCCGATAGTTGAACATATTCTGAATATTCGACGAAATGCCAGCTTTTGTCGAATTTACGCGGAAAATCTCGATCCACTGAATTGTCCATGGTCCTGATGAACGATGACAGGTTCATTAGCGAGACCTCAGTTTGTCAAACATTGTCGACGCTGATTGGTCTCCTACAACTCAAAGTTGAGTAGTTCTACAGCGTTTAGATAAACAATTCAGATGAGAGCTTCTTACCGCTAAATACCTGAATTCATTGTTTAACCGTGATTTTACTTAACATCTGCTAACCTGAAGTATCTTTAAAAACCCATTGCACCCATCGATGGAGAAATGAGAAAATTTATAAAAAACAGTGAGCTTTTCTCAGCCAAACATAAATTTCAACTCAATGCGAATGAATTGGAGAGAAGAATAAACGCATAATGCAACCAAATCAAAACAAATCAGTATTTGACTTTTGAACTGATAAGATAAGATAATTCTACCGCTTGTACCGGCAGTGCACGACAAGCTGTTTGCTGATGGACATAGGTCAGTAATAAATTTATTATTATGTAGGTAGGTCGCCGTTTTTTGTTACATTATCTCCAAAAATAATGTACCTATGTAATCGGTCGAGAAAAAGTTTTTTAACACCCCCTGAAATGTATTTCATTCACGTTTTAGAGGGTCTAGAACACAAATCTGCCATTTCTTTCTCATTTTGGCCAGGGGTTCAGACGCTTCTGTGCTCCAGCCAGTAGCCGCCTTGATACTTGAAGAATGGCCTTTTTGTAGCCGACCTTTTCGACTTTTTGTTTGCCCATGAGAACTTTAATTTAGGGAGGGAATTCTCCGTCAGAAATACGCGGTCCCAAAGATGATTGGACTGCAACTAACGACTCAACGGTTTCCCCATAATCTCGGGTCTCCCTCGTCGACAGCGCCATACCGTCTTTACCTTCATCAGAAGGTTGGCCATCCGGAAAAAGTTCAGAACCGTCCCAGGAACGTCTGGCCGATGAGTTGGCGAAAAAGGTAATTCAAGTGGCGGTTTTAAGTGCGAAAGAGGCTGGCTCACTGGTATTACGGGCCGCAATTCGGGTTAAAGACCAACATGTCGGAGTTGCCGTTGATTGCTGCAATCCGAAATACCAACTTAAGAGCCGCTCCTTTCTCACACTGATTCGAAAGCAGTTAGTTCTTGGTAAGAACGAGTGACCTTTGAACGATATGAGTTATACGAAGGAACATCAAATATGTTGGGTGATGAGTTAAAAGTGTTCATATAGCAAATCGGTCGTCCGCAAAAAAACTGTTTTGAAGCGTTTAGCAGCTGATAGATGTACATCATGTGCGCACCAGATCGTCGAAAAGGCCGAAGGCTGCCAAAGCACGGGAAGCAATTATTTTTCAACAGCGATTGTTTAAAAGTTAGTTTATAACTAAGTTATTTATCAGTAGTTACTTACTAGGCGGTGCATTCAATAAAGTTTTCTGCTTAAATTCAATTTGGAGCTCATTAGTTTAATTATGTCGAATTAAATTGGCTAGGGATGTTTCTCTTCCTTGAGAGCAGCTAGATTGCTTAATATGCTGAAAAATCTGCGTGCAGATTTTTTTCAGAACTAGACCAGCATGCCTCTGCCATTTACTCGAGTGGAAAGTTAGGTGCTGGTATCGATCGCAGCAAAATCATAGATTACCGTGGTTTATACGTTCTGCATTTATACGATCTGCCTTTACTTTGATTTTATACGTTCGGTAATTCGACGTTTTGCCGTTTTGACGTTCTGCTACCATTCTCTTTAGCTACTATGGCACAGAATCGCCATATAACTACTACCAGGTGCTATAGGATAGCTCATCGCTGTAGTTCTCTAGGAAACAGTCGGGTATCTCTTCTGTTATTTCCGGCCAGCATTTCGTCGACTAAAGCGCTGGCATATGTTAATTCGATGGCGTCCGTTTCGTCAAACGCTTGTAACAAAGACCGAACGGTATTTGGAGGCAATGAATTATCAAAGGTAGGAGAGAGGGCGCGTGAGCGGAAAGAGACAGGACTAATTAGTGTCACCGGTAAAGTTTAGCTGTAATGAGCCACTGGATCCGGAAAGGGAACGAGGCCGTTTGTCTTCTGATCGGAGAGTTACCATGTTTTGCTTGTATTTCGGCCGCTGAGGTAGCTAAATTATCAGTCGACATTCGATAATTGGTCGATTCGTATTGCCAAGCCGACCGATTTCGTCAATGGAGTGGGCGACCGTTGCCTAAAAGCTGCGTTGGACATCTTGTGAGCTTAGTGCAGTGTATAGAGACGAGTCCCAAAATAAATAAGACAATTCGTTGCAATCCACCGTTCGGTGCACTCGGCTCAAACGAGCTTTGGAAGCCCCTGGACCGACGATTGCTCTCGAGCATTTCCATTGATGAAATTTGTGGATTGTTGTTGATCTGACTTGACTCTCTGAGATGGGCCTTGCTTTTCTGAATAAGAACCAGCTGCGGAGTAATTTAGTATCTTTGTCGAAACTGCCTGTTGGTGGTTTGGGTTTAATATTTCACGGCCAGGAGCCTACGGGTTGGTGGAATTGGATGGGATAAGAGAGAAGGCTGTATATCACTTGATGGGGGAGCATGCAAGTGCCTCTTGGCACCACTCCACGTATCTTCACTGTTCGACGTCACGGTTCCCCTCAAGGCCCGGATCGCACGTCAGACCGTTCCCCTCCCCATCCCACAGACCGTCTGGACAGACCGATTCTTTGGTAATGTTGGCATGCAAATGTAATTTTTCCAATTAACAAGGTTCTACAGATGAATAATAACAAACATTGATGCAGGTGCGCCAAAGTGAAAATATCCATAAGAACAGCCAATAAGAGCGGGTCTGTCTGTCTGCCCGTGGGATGGGGAGGAAAACGGTCTGACGTGTGATACGGTCTTTGCCGGCGGCTCTTTGCGTGGCTGTGCAGACAAACAACAACAACAACTTACAAGTTTCCATGCGTGGACAGAATAGCGCAGATTCGACGAACTTCTAGGTAAAAGAATGAAAGGATTCCAGACGTGAGTGGGGATTAGTATGGAAAGTTGGCTTGCAAGCTCCAACCCAAAATTTATTGGGTTCAATGCCGACGCCATCTCGACCAATCACAATATTTGCAAGTACTTACCATTCATTTTCACTGCCTCATGAGTTGGCTCGCCACTGAGTTTAAAAACTTCCAACAGTTCCACCCCAAGCTTTGTTTGGACCAGATTGCCGATTTCATTTTAGAAAACCGTTAACTCGCCAAAAAAAAGAAGTAATTTGTACTAATGAATCGAACAGGAAGGGCAGGTCACATGCTCTGTTGAAATTAAAGGGGTAAAGTTAGGCATGGGATTGATGTGATGGGACTGGCTTTACCGAGGGTGGCTCTCTGCCTTTCTGATGGGGTGACAACCCCTCATTTTTCAACTGGATGGGATGTGTGCGCCAAGTCGCCTGAGGATGATTGATTGCCGGGTCCTTTGCAACAGACGCCACGGCCGAGTCGATATAATCGATATTGAGTACAATGGAGATCGCCTGAGCTTTTCCAAACAATCTATTGATACAGATACTTTACCCACGGTCAGGAAAATGAATTTACGATAACGTGAGGAGTAAAAATCGTATGCACATTTGAATGAAAAGTTACGTTTATTATACAAATTGAATGAGCTAGGTACTTACATTGTACAAAATTTTATACATTATTCCCTGATTTTTAATATTTTATTTTCATTTTTTACACTCCAGAATTTATTGGTCGGATAATCGGGAATTCGTCGTATTCCAAACAATTTGGTAGCAGCTATTTTACCATAAATCATCTTCCTGGGGTTTAGACGATTTTTTGACGATCCCTGCCAAAGGCAGAAGATCAATCACATCCTTGGGTGCCGCCCTTCAAATCATGAAACGAACATTAGCCGCTCTCTGCCTTCCAGTCCTCCCCCAAGATCTTGGGGCTCCATGGGCTCATACATCATAATAATGCGGCCACTGCAACGCTTCTATGCTGAAGAAATGGTGTTCACCAGGACGAAAAATTGGGTTTTACTTACTCTCTAATAAAATATAATATATTTTAAATATAAATTATATTTTAAGTATATCTAATGGATAATATTTTTTTCATATTATGAATATATTCATTCAGCAACGTATTACTAAAATCCTGCCACACATTATTGGCATCGTTCTTGCTGGAAATAATTTAAGACGATTTTATATTGCCTATTAAAATAAGTGTGTGCTTACCTAAAAAAATTGAATTTTAGAATAGAAAATGTAATTTAAGATTTTCATGTGTAAATTTGAAGTCAATAATAAAGCGTTCACATTTCGATTTAATTTTGAGATTTTTTCCATTCATAAAAAAGTGTTTTATGGAAATAGGTATACCTAGATACCTAGGGATACCTGGCCTTACCCAGGTTGGTAAAAACTAGAAAAAAATGTCCAATAAAAAATGTTTATCCTTCTAATTCAGCAATTTCTCTGATATTTCGAACGACCCAAACTACTTCTGGGGCCCGGATTTTGAATAATCGGTACGCCACTCCCTTCGCTCCTAAAGAGCGAAAACCGACGAGCAGCGAATCAGGATACCCCCGAGGGGGCCGGCATTAATTAGATGCCCATTGTCCGCGGCCCTTGTAAATAATTATAATGGGGCTATCTCAGCTGGGCAGGATCTGCATCGGCATACGCTCCTTCCAACTATGGGCAAGATGTGGGAGCAGTCATACGGTACCTTACGGTGATACGATATCGACCTTTACCCGCTTCGGGCAATGCCTAACCTACCTTGGTCTGAAATGTACGAGATCGGGTACCTTCACTTTTACCGATTGTGTTGAGCTTGTGTTGTAGGTTTGGGTATTGGTTTGAAGATATATCATCGATTGTTTACTGAAGTTCAATTTTTGACCGCTACTCGCCCTAGATGGGTTCAACGGCAAACACACAATACAAATTTTAATAAATGCGAAAAAATAGGATAGGTAAAGAAAGAAGAGATGTGTCTCAAATACAAAATGACGCGTTAACACTCGGAAGTAACTATTTACGGGGGTTTTAAGCCTGAAAAATTTCAGGGATTTTTTTGGTGGCCATAAGTAAAGGAAATTTTCTAATAGTCATTATAAACACTCGAGCGCCAGGATGACGGGGCATTTCACAGCGGTGGGCTGATTTTCGGTATCGTGCCGGCCACAAAATTTCCAAACCATGCTGGATGCATGCCGAGTTATACGATCCTCACGCGACCTCAGGTTTACGGCATCCCTTCCGACATTTTCGCGACTAATTGGCCGAGATTTATTGCCGAATTCAATAAATAGTCGGTTCGGCAATTTCGAAAACTGGATAGCGTTTACGAGCTGACCCAGAATGCTTCGCTCGAAATGCGAGGACTCTGGGAAAATAGATATTTACAGCCACCGCACGACTGCCATAACGACCCAGCACATGTTAGTGGATCGTGTGTCGAGCGATTGCCGACTCCAAGGGCGCCCCACGCCCGATTTTAAACATGCAGTCGTTAAAATACATTAACTTAACGAGCATATACCATCACGAAGAAAGGAAACAGGCGAATATCGAGAGCATTCAGGGGATAGCTTGAATTTCGTCAACGGGAACAAGCAAACCTAACCGAAAATCATCGAACGAATTGCTCTTCTAGGAACAATTTTTATCGATAATTCTCTTTGATACCAATACAATCGGCATTGGCATGTAACTTACTGTTCTCAATGTTGGTATTGAACGATGGAGCTCTGATTTGAAGCCGCACAATGAAACCCAAAAGAGCAAATTATGAGCGGACTGTTTCAGCTACCAATTTTCACATAAAAACTAGGGTTTTTGAAATGGAGAAGAAAAAGTTTTATTTTCCCATTTTCCGATCGTAAACGGGACCAGATTTTGAAGCCGTCTCAAAACGTCATACTCGACTCATCATAATTTCTCCAATCTCGACGCATGTGTGAGCTCCAGAATCGGGGCCATCAAGATAAGAAGACCAGACGTCTTCGGCGCTTATCGCATTTTGTCACACCCTGGCGCGCTCGTTCGTAAGCGTTCTTCTCAACTGCTGACCTCAGCTGTCCTGCTTATTTCGGATGATGACTGGTCCTGATGGCGTTAATCTTGAGTGTTAATCGGGCTATGTTGACGTGAGAATCTGAAGCCGCCGAGGCGGGATGAGTGAAGTGTTCAATCTTGTCCAATGTCTCAACACTTGTTGACGCAAGCATGAGTAAATCTTCCAAAATTGGGCACTATTTAATCATACTTTTTGTCGGCAAACAAAAGTCCTACCTCGGTTTCAAAATTTTTCCTATTCAAAATTACGAAAAATTATGTTATTATGCAATTTTGGACAATTTTGTCATGTTTTCCAGGTCATCAGCGTTTGCAGCAACTGCTCATGGTCAGCAATCCGGAATATAAACGAAAAAAATGTTCACCAAAATTGATCCTCGTTGAAGTTTTTTGATTGGATCAGTTTTTGTCATTTATATAGTTGTGCAACCAGCCAATGCCCAAATAGAAGAATAAAATACATTTTATCGGCGAAGAATTTCTTTACGGTAAGGGTGGTACCATACTGACCTCGAGGTAAAAGAAAGCCATCCTGTGCAAAGAAAGGTAGACCTTACTGCGCAATATGAGGGCTTCTCTTCTGTTTTTCTATGGATTACTTTTCCTCGACTCTTCCATTTTTTCTTATTCCGCATGCTGACCGTTCGGCAACACAAGATAAAAGGATAGCAGAAAGAAAAGCTGTGCGGGGTGGGTGGGGGAGTGAGGGGCGGGTGGGGGAGCGAGGGGGCTGGGGGAGTCCGGCCAAGTAAGGGGCACTTTCAGGCCCATTGTTAAGATTAAGGGCTCCCTAGTGACCTTTCCGGACTTTGCCCCCGTCCATATGGAAAGGTAGATATAAAGAAGGAGCAATAAAAACGAGGCACGATCCCGGATTGGGAGAAATAATAGAAAAAGGGAACAACTCTTTCAGATTCCTCAGTTATTATGGTACATATCGAGAGGCTCGTGAACAGGTGATAACAAGCGTAACAAAATGGCAATTGTCAGTTAACCTTCAAGATCCGATTCCACCAGTCATTGCCCAAATTTGGCAAGAATAGGCCTTCAATTTTTTTCCTCCCCCAAAAGTACACAAGGAAAAAAGGTTTAACAATGAAGCTGAATAAAGTGGAATTCTAGAACGTATTAGAATTTCAGTTCTTTCAGCGTATTGAACTTTTTTCTTTGAAAAAGGTATTTTATTATATTGCATATACAATGTTTTGCGAGGTTCTTCCGTGATTGAGGTCAAAAAAGTCTAGAAACCCTGAATTATTTCCATCTGCGTTTTCGCACATCTTGAGGAACCGTGACGCTCATCTAACGAAAGTAAAAAAAAATCTCGCTTGAACATCTTTAACGACTTAACTAAGAGCAGAATTCCAGACAAAGTTGTTCAATGAAGAAAGTTTCCCCATGGAATAAGCTGAATAAGCAGACTGAGAAGTCGAATAAAAAATGAAAGATGACGGATTAGGTGAAAAAAATTCTTGAAAACGGAGAGAAGTGTATCCACCTGAAACGGAAGTTGATACTTTGGCAAAGAAAAATCTATCGTCACCTAAACCCGGATGTTGAAAACCCATCAAATTCCTTCAACAAAAAAAAGTCATACGTTACCTCGAAGAATGATTCGAAATTTTTTGAGACTCCGATTCGTCTGCATAAATTTTTTCAATACTACAATACCGTCATGAGGGAGGCAGGGCACGGCCGGCACAACTTCGGTTATCGGGTGAAAAGCCAACTCCTAGAACTTACTTAACTTTTTACGCTTTTTTTTTTAGGTATATTGTTCTTTTCGAAACATCGAATAAGTAGATATTATAATACTTATAATATCTACTTATTACAATACTTTCGAGAACAGAAATGAATTCTCGTATAAATACGAGAATTCATTTCTGTTCTCGAAAGTAAGAACACAAAAACCCTTTCTTTTAATTAATTTTTGGTCAAAAAAACACCGGGCTAATCAAATTCAGGGAATTTGTTGAAGCGAATAATTGTTTCACCGTCCGTCGGTCAAAGGGAAGTAATCTTCTTTTTCAAATGAGCTTTCATTTGTGTTTAGAGAGCATGATAAATGTTACAATGTATTTTCGAGGTATTTCCACCCGATCCTGGCGGTTGTAAACGCTTGTGAATTCACCCAGAGAAAAGCCGCTTCGTTTAGCAATTTTTCGACTGGAACCGAGCGAGTAGGAAGTTATTTAAACTCCTTGAAATACACCTATTCTGGAATATTCAAAAATATCGTAAAATGTGAGAGTACTTTTGTTTTGTTTTTTTTTTGTGAATCGACCATATCTACATCATTGGTATCAATCAGCCATACTTCATGCCACCATACTATCACTGAATTAGAAAATTGTATTCATAGTTAAGGTGGGAATTTAGGGGGAATTAGGGGGAAATTAGGTGGGAATTTAGAGGGCTGGTTAGGTAATACACCTAAACAGCTATTGATAAACATGATTTTGGGTAGACGAACTCTATAGAAGAAATTTTAAAAAAGGTTGATAATTGCTAGAGCATTGCCCACTTCTGCAGATGTACTCTGTATTACGTACTGTGTACCAAGTGTACACTATGCAGTATGCACTACGTTTTATGAAATTTACTCTCGACTGTGCACTATGTAATGGCATTACCTACTTCCATTTTCTTCACAAAGTGCAGGCATTTTAAATCGATCGGCTATTTTCGTAATAACTATTTCTTCGCCTATTTATCGCATATTGGCAAACAAAAAGACAGGGCTGCCTGCATATGCTGGCCCTTTATGCAACTGATTGTTTCCTCCGCGAGTTTAACCTTTCAAGCCCGAACGGGACCGCCCGAGGTAAAAACGTTAAAACATCCAACTCGGAGGATGACAGAGCAAATAGCAGGTCTTCTGCTCATGTTTTCCCATTGGCCATTGCCCAGAGGTTTCGCTGACGTCTGTAAAAGGTCTGTTATGGTCACTTTCACACGGCATCGGTCTTATCCTCCGGCTATGGAAGACATATGCCTCACTAGCGATACATCGCGACTTACGTAGGTAACTACTTATAAGTCGGATATCGGCAAAAAAATCGACGGTTTTCCTGGGAAAATATGCGAAATCATTTTCGTCCGTCCTCTAACGGACATCAACAGGTGACCGGATAAAAAACGTCACCGCTTGACTCCCCTGAATATAAACGAGTTGTGTCTTCTCGGTACGCACGTTGCTCGGGGTCCATAAGAAGCCACGGAAACCTCACATTCTTTACTGCCGTCTCATTAGAAACATTATGGTAATTTTCCGTCCTCGGCCTCCACCAAGTCGAAGTTCAGTAATGCCTGAAGTTCCGAGTACTGCAACGAAGATGCATAGGCGGACTATCGAATTTGAATACCTTGTGACCGGCTCAAGTTTCAAATATCAGAGGGTCAAAGGCGATTTTCAGTGATAAATCTATAGCTTCAAAGTTTTTTTCCTTCCCGTTATAAATCGGTACACGACCCGTTTCTGATAATGCAATTTACTATCTTGTGTCGACGTGACTTTTTTATGCAAGTTTTTTCAACTCTGCATCAGCTTTCGAAAAAATTGTAAAAATATTATCTTACAAAATTTCAGGAAACCGTAAAAAAATTGAGTTCTTCGAGAGAAAATGCTAAAAAATTATATCTGGGTGCATATGAAGCAATTGTTCGTTTTAAATTCAAACAGCTGACTTCGTAATCGTGGTTAGAAACACCAGCTAACCATGTAGAATTCTTTCCATCATAAACCTCTATCGACTTGGGGGAATGAGGGCTTAATTAAGCGTGCACGAGTGCCTCACATGTGCTGCCATGCCCTTACCCAACCCAAAACCACGAGAGCCATTTAATTAGCAAGAATAAATGTAGATAACTCAGATATAAATCGCTCGCGTTTCCAGCGGCCCTCAATATGGGAAAATTATGAATAAAATGGATGGAAGTGTTGAAGAACAGGCCGACTGGTGTATAAGAGTGGCAGCTGGGGTGTTCGGATCGCGTGACTGAAATAATTCCGGCCTCCCTACGTTTTGGACCCAGGCCGACTCTCATTCACGCAATTAATTTTTATGATGAATAATAGCCGATTTTCGATTAACAGGGAGAGCTTAAGTTAGTAAAAACTCGTTGAGGTTGACCGAGGTTCAACAGGGTGTCGTAACTTACATGGTTTGAAATCATGAGGCCTGTAAAATGCAGCAGCATTCAACTGGACATGGGCGCCGGTTCTGCGGCTTGATAATTTAAAGTGTACTCAGTTATCGAGTACTCTTATACTACAGTATCGAGTAAGTCATGTTAGGCACAATATTATTATTGATTCTACCAAAAATCGTATTTGTCATTGCCTTATTCTTATAATTTTGCCAATATAAGACCCTCAAATGAGCATAATTACCATAATGTTATCAAAGGGTTTTTGTTAGCAGTTAAGTGGCCTAAATTTGTATGGGCTTGTTTGGTGTTTCCGGTTTCAAATCCTGAGATATCCGAGTTTTCGGATTTTGAAGTTTCTCTGGGTTTTTCGCTTGAATTTCGAGAACTGTTGAACATCGAAAGTTGGAAGACAACAAATTCTGAATCCCTGGGAAGTTTCCAACATTTTACCTGTGTATTAAAGTATCCTTAAGCCCACTCCTTCAAGGTGAAAATCGAGATCAAAGTTGAAAAAGTCTGAATTTAAAAAAAAACACTTACAAAAATCGAGCGGGAAATCAGCTTTTTGTATTTTTTATATTGAACCCTTATACGAAATTCAATTTTAAGCAACTTTTGTATGGGACAATTTTTCGAACCATTCATTCCTCATGACTCAAATTTCAAATTTTTGAATTTCCGTAAATATGATTCCAGACGGTTAATCCTAACCCTGTGATCCTGCATTTTCAAATTTTTGTCTAGGCCGTCCAAAACAGGAAATCTTCGAAGGCCCACAATTTTTAACGTGGTCATCATGAGAGCGTTTTGAAATTTTCAAATCACTACCACGTCTAAGATGTTGGCGGATTTCCACTTTTTGAGGTTTTCTGTTTTGGTACATTATTTCCAGAAATACCTATGTAATTGATCAAGAAAAATTTTTTTACAACACCCCCTGAAAATTTGTTCTTTCACGTTTCAGAGGTTCTAGAACAAGAATCTGCAATAAAAATTTTTTGTCCGTCCGCCGTACGCCGTACGCCGTACGCCGTCAGCAGCAAAACGCATAGAAGGAGTGTTCCAATTTCAAAAAAAAAAAACGAGCGTTTAGCAAATTTTCCTGTGACGTGCACCTCCTATAAGGGAATCCTCTGAATCCACTCTAGACTACTCGAAAACGATCAAATGTAAAAAAAGTCATGATCTCAAAAACAGTTTTTTTGGGTTTTCGACCCCTTAACATTTTTTGATCGGATTCCCCTGACAATATGCCTCAAGTTGGAGCAAAACACAACTTTTAGGACCAACCGCACCAAAATCGGATCAGCGGTTCGATACGAAGTGGACGGACGAAATTTTGGCCACAAATTTCGTCCAGCCACTTCGTATTGAAATACTGATCCGATTTTGACTAAATTAGTCTTGAAAGTTGTGGTTTGCTCCAACTTGAGGCATATTGTCCGGGCAATCCGATCGGAGAAGGTTAACGGGTCCAATTCGGCACAATTAGGGTATATTTTTGAAAAAACACAAAATCTCAATTTTGAAGGTGATGCCGTGGGTTTAGAATTTTTTGAGTATTTTTCCCGGGTTTCTCGCTTGATTTACCATAAGATAGGGTGGTTTTTCCGAAAAAATTCGAAAATTTTGTTTTTGAATCGGTTTGGCTTGAATTTCTTAATGCGATTTCTGCGTTTTCGCGTTTTTGGCAATTTGAGGCAGTTCTACTGAACCGATTTTGAATTTTTTGAGCTCGTTGGATTCCTTGAAGGTTTTTACACATGTTTCACTCCCTATAAGTCAAAATTGATAGGGGTTTAGTAATCAAAAACTGGTTTGAAGACTAATTTTTGACCTAAACAAAAAATATTTTTTTGACCCTTTAAAAAAAATGTTAAAATTCCAAAACAAATATTTTTGAGTAGGTTTTGGGCAGGTACATGACACAAAAAATTTGCAATTTTCTACAACTCTCCAGGACTAAGAAAAATGCAAAAAACCGATTCCAGCTGGAAAATCCAAGGTCCGTACCTAGGAAACATTTCAAAAAAATGATGGATTTGACTTCGGGGTTTTTCGGCGGGAATCTTCAGATATTGACTATGAAACATGAAATTCGGCATTTTTTCGAGATTTTGGTCAACAGGGTCAATTTTTTCGCAATTTTCTTGGTTTTACGGCCTATGGGGTTAAGCAAAAACGTGATACAGGAGAAAACGTCGGGTGATAAATTCCCTATCAGATGCATTCCCACCCTTGATAACGACTGTATTATCCGAGGGCGTCGGTTTATAGGCTTGGAACTGCAAAACTGCGATTCGGCTATTAGAAAGTGAACGTTATTGGGATTAGCCAGTCTCGCGTATTAATAGGGTGGACAGATTAATTAAGGCAATTTAAAGCGCAGTGCGATGAATAGATGCGATCCCGAGTCAGGCTTTTTCGGAAATCTCAGGTATCAATACCGTATATGAGGGACCCTCAGGGACCTCGTTTGCGTCCAGGTATAAGGGAAGGGATGGGGGTGGGGCATTGTCCCCTCGTGATGATACCTCGTCAACGGGTCTTGTTTAATCGCTCAGTGTTTTTTCTTCTTTTTATACCTATTTATTCATCATTGTGAAAAAGTACCATTTAAGCATCATTGAACTCACCATTGACCATTACTCCACAAATGATATGATGATAAACCTACCTACTCCAACTATTTGAACTTTATTTTCTGTGATACCCAGACAAATAATGTACCCATGTCACTAATCTACTTAGCAGCGTTTTTTCCCAATAGATCAAGTTCCCAAGTCAATAATCGTTCTTTTACACGGCCCAACGATTAAACTTACAAGTTACTGTAGAAATCCACTAGTCCTCGGCCATGATTTCCAGCCTACAATTCAATTACGTGCGATTACAAACCTCAAACGCCTGCCCATTCGATTCCCTTGATCCTCCAAAGGCCAAACGCTCATAACGGATTCAAAACGCTCGAAATAATTCAAGGCAATTTCGCCGTTGGAAACTTCGGACGTTAACTGAAATTAATTCATTAATATTAGCGTAGGTATACGAGGAAAGCGGTTGGGGGTAGTGGGCGGTAAAATGATTACAAGAGAACTTCAAGCTCGGAAAGTTGGGAATATCCAAGGCGCAGGTGGTTTTAGCTGCAGGTTGAGACCGGCGAAAAAGTCAGGCAATTTGCCTTTTTGAATTGCTCAACCTCGCTGTTGAACGGAACTAATTGAGGCCCCCTTGATGGAAAACTTGATGGAAAAACTGCTGACGACCGAGTAAATACGGACAAGGGAGAAACGTATCGAGAAATGCAGCTCGACTGAAATTGGAACGAGAAATAACTAGAAAAGTTTTGGTTATATTATTTTTATCCGAGTTATCTGCAAAAATTTCGACCTGAATGGTCTTAACTCCTATATTTGAACAATGTCGGATCTATGAGCGATGCCGATAAATTGAGCGATGGATCGTCGGTGTCGAAAATATAGAAAAATATATTGATTTTTAATCACTCAATCTGAATTCCACTCTAGTCCATCAACATCATTTTACCATCTCCCCTAGTTAATTTCTCATTTTTCTCCAACCGTCTACAGATGTCAGTCTCCTTATCAGACTTTTTCGTTTTTCGAACTAAAACAAGTGGTCGGATTGCGCCCCGAGGCGCCTCACAGACACCTCCCACCAATTACACTGATCACAGGACCCGCCCTACGTATTTTTGAGTAGGTACCCGATTGTCTAAGGTGAAGCAACGAGGTAACAATAAGATTGCTTTTGAAGTCTTTTTTCTACGCCTAAGATTACCCTGGGTGAAGCCGTTTTCCTATACTTTTCAAGTAATGCTGCTGTACATAGGAAACTGAACGATTTGAAAAGAAGAACTGTTCATATTCCGGAGAGGGTACCTATGAATATTTTATTTTACTAACGGCCTTCATACTCAAGCACTGAAAGTAAAATTACCGGTCAAACTAATGCTCAAAGTCAAACTCAAACTGATGCCAAACCTCAAGCTGAAATTAAATCTCGAACTGAAACTGCTCAAACAGAAACTCAAACTGAAATTCGAGTCAAACTCATAGTCGAAGTCAAACTCGAACTGAAACACACACCTTCTCAAACAAAAGTTAAACTCAAACTGAAACTCAAAATCAAACTGGAATTCAAAGTCAAACTGAACCTCGAAGTCAAGCTCAAACTGAAACTCAACCTCAAACTGAAATTCGTCCTCGAACTGAAATTCAAAACTGATGGTCGAAGTCAAACGGATACTCGATGTCAAACTCAAATTGATACCGAACCTCAAACTGAAATTCAATCTCGAACTGAAATTCAAAGCCAAACTGAACCTCGACGTCAAACTCGAACTGAAACTCGCATCAAACTGAAATTCATCCTCGAACTGAAACTGCTCGAACTTCGGCTCGAAATTCGAGTCACACTGATGTTCGAAGTCAAACTTGAACTGAAACCGATACTCAAACTCAATGCTCAAACGAAAGTTAAAATCGAACTGACTCGAAACTTTGAATTTCAGTTTGAGGTTGAGTTCGAGTTTGACTTCGACCATCACTTTGACTTTGAATTTCAGTTCCAGTGTTTGAGTTTAAGCAGTTTCAGTTCGTGATCGAATTCCAGTTGGAGTTTGACTTCGAGTTTCAGTTTTACTTTGAATTTCAACTTGATTTTAAATTTCATTTCGAGTTAAAATTCGATTGAGCATTGATTTTGGGTATCAGTTTTAGTTTGAGTTTTACTTTGAGTATCAGTTGACTATAAATTTCAGTTTGAGCTTCAACTTAACTTTCGTCTGGCCTTCGACTTTGAGCATTGGTTTCAGTTCGAGTTTGAGCATCAGTTTGACTTGAATTTGAGAATGAGTTTGGATCAAACTTTCGGTTGACTCTCGAGTTTGAGTATGTTTCAGTTCGAGTTTTACTTCGACCCTCAGCGCTTACAATTTCAGTTTGAGTGTTAACACTCGGTTTGAGAACTGAGGTCAGTTTGGAAACTGAGGTCAGTTTGGAAACTGAGGTCAGTTTGGAAACTGAGTTCAGTTTGAAAACTGAGGTCAGTTTGGAAACTGAGGTCAGTTTGAAAACTGAGGTCAGTTTGAAAACTGAGGTCAGTTTGAAAACTGAGGTCAGTTTGAAAACTGAGGTCAGTTTGGAAACTGAGGTCAGTTTGGAAACTGAGGTCAGTTTGGAAACTGAGGTCAGTTTGAAAACTGAGGTCAGTTTGGAAACTGAGGTCAGTTTGGAAACTGAGGTCAGTTTGGAAACTGAGGTCAGTTTGGAAACTGAGGTCAGTTTGAAAACTGAGGTCAGTTTAAAAACTGAGGTCAGTTTGGAAACTGAGGTCAGTTTGGAAACTGATGTCAGTTTGGAAACTGAGGTCAGTTTGGAAACTGATGTCAGTTTGGAAACTGAGGTCAGTTTGAAAACTGAGGTCAGTTTGAAAACTGAGGTCAGTTTGGAAACTGAGGTCAGTTTGGAAACTGAGGTCAGTTTGGAAACTGAGGTCAGTTTGGAAACTGAGGTCAGTTTGGAAACTGAGGTCAGTTTGGAAACTGAGGTCAGTTTGGAAACTGAGGTCAGTTTGGAAACTGAGGTCAGTTTGGAAACTAAGGTCAGTTTGGAAACTGAGGTCAGTTTGGAAACTGAGGTCAGTTTGGAAACTGAGGTCAGTTTGGAAACTGAGGTCAGTTTGGAAACTGAGGTCAGTTTGGAAACTGAGGTCAGTTTGGAAACTGAGGTCAGTTTGGAAACTGAGGTCAGTTTGGAAACTGAGGTCAGTTTGGAAACTGAGGTCAGTTTGGAAACTGAGGTCAGTTTGGAAACTGAGGTCAGTTTGGAAACTGAGGTCAGTTTGGAAACTGAGGTCAGTTTGGAAACTGAGGTCAGTTTGGAAACTGAGGTCAGTTTGGAAACTGAGGTCAGTTTGGAAACTGAGGTCAGTTTGGAAACTGAGGTCAGTTTGGAAACTGAGGTCAGTTTGGAAACTGAGGTCAGTTTGGAAACTGAGGTCAGTTTGGAAACTGAGGTCAGTTTGGAAACTGAGGTCAGTTTGGAAACTGAGGTCAGTTTGGAAACTGAGGTCAGTTTGGAAACTGAGGTCAGTTTGGAAACTGAGGTCAGTTTGGAAACTGAGGTCAGTTTGGAAACTGAGGTCAGTTTGGAAACTGAGGTCAGTTTGGAAACTGAGGTCAGTTTGGAAACTGAGGTCAGTTTGGAAACTGAGGTCAGTTTGAAAACTGAGGTCAGTTTGAAAACTGAGGTCAGTTTGGAAACTGAGGTCAGTTTGGAAACTGAGGTCAGTTTGGAAACTGAGGTCAGTTTGGAAACTGAGGTCAGTTTGGAAACTGAGGTCAGTTTGAAAACTGAGGTCAGTTTGAAAACTGAGGTCAGTTTGGAAACTGAGGTCAGTTTGGAAACTGAGGTCAGTTTGGAAACTGAGGTCAGTTTGAAAACTGAGGTAGCATTGAAAGTTCGATTGAGTTCGAGAATGGATTTCGATTCGACGTTGAGTAGGTATCCGTTCGAATTTGACTTCGAGTGTCAGTTCGAGTTTGACTTCGAGCATTTGTTTGACTCTGAATTTCAGTTTGGATTTGAGTTTCAGTTTGAGTTTTACTTTCTCTTCAGTTTGAGTATGAATTTGACATTTATCAGTTTTGTGTTAAATAATTTAAAGTTTCAATTGTCCTGGCAAGTTATGGCCCTGTCGATGTTGCTCAGTTGATGTTCGTCTGATACGGACGCCGGAGGCCGCCCTTGAGGCATCTATTAACACCCCGTGGATCGCCAGATATCTCGAGACCACTCGATCAATCCTCCGGCTCGAGCCGGTATAGCGGCACATCGTGAGGGGTAATATCGTGATGCACCCTCGTAACAAGTCCTTATCTTCGTTGTCAACGGCCGTCAAGACTCTGCACTTGTCTTTCAACATATTATGATGGACATCCCTTTTTCATGCTGGAGGGTGCAGGAATTTGCAGTTCATCTTGTAATGATGAGGGTAATGTTGCTATTTACGCCGGGCAGTCGCGGATTGAAGTTTTTTTAAATAAATTGTTTATTTATTTTTGGTTTTAGTTATCATTCTACTAATGTCGTTTTAGGACCTTCTCCGTCCGACCATTTTTTGCAGTTCGGATCCTCTCCGTTATTCCATATCAGTATGGCAGTGCCAATCAACGAAAATTGGACCATAGTTCGCCAAAGTTCCCTCATTACTCAACCTAGGACCAAACTGGTACTAAATTGCGATTGAACTTGGAATTTATTTGGCGTCATAGTAATTATTCCAGCGAAAAAACCACTGTCCACGTCGGTTAATGATGGCCGCTCCACCGTAATTCAATTTACTGTATTAATGCAGCCAAAGAGTAAGCATGCAGATGCGCAACCAAATCCTTGGTGGCAAAACCATAATGAAGACTATGCAATTAGCGGTTTCCTACCGTTAGAGATAATTTCAGCCCCGTTTCATGGTGTCGTAAATCTTCCAAAACGACGCGGAGTAACATCGGTTAGTTCTATAGAACTTCATTTCCTCCCGGAGCCTCTTGATCTTTCCAATAAAATTATTTAACGCCTCCCTAATTCCGTTTGCCAACTCTGCGACTCTTTGACATCTGACGGATAAAGTGGCGCGGAAAAGTCGTCAAGTCGCCGAGACTCGAAAAGCGACAAACGCCTCGAGAGCTCGACACTCCTAAATGATTTAACGTCTCTACCTGCCAAGAATAACTGAACATCCGAGAGAGAAGTGAAGAAACTTCCTTTGCGGCAGATAGTGGAGGATCTGTATTTATTTATAAGTTCACTTTCAAAAGCGGCACCGGGCCCGTTTAAAGTTGATTTACGTCTCTCGTCCCGAAAGCGAAACGCGGCCCGGTCGAAATCGGTTGAATAAGAAATGCACTTCTGGGACAATTTCTCCCTTTTTCGGATCCCCCAACTTTTGCCGTTCCCGTCTGCCGCCGCGTCCCTGATTCCTGTGACGTCACAGAACTCCGTTTATACTTTATTTAGAGTTATAACTTCCTCCGATGGCCTCGAACTATAAACAGTCCTGGTATCACCCTCGAGTTCCCGTTGTGGATGTTATTTACGCCTGTTTACTTTTGTGTTTTATCAATTGACCTTCTCTCCTTGGTAAACAAACGTCGCCGGCGTTTACTGTTTCTTGAGCTTTCCTTATTTTTACGATGTGGTTCCCACACTTGTGTTATTGAAGACTTGGAAAACTTGGCGGGTGACATAAAATGTATATCGGCCTCCGAAGGGAAAGTTCGGTTGAATGATGAGAATAGAAGCACTGAGTAGGAGCACTGACCAGTAGGAAAATGGGGATTTCACGTATCAGTTCTTATCACAGAGGTCATCCCCACCCCTCCCACCCACCGGACCTTTGGACTTACCCCTCTCGCTTCTAGGGTCTGTGATGCCACACCGGACGGGTAGGAAGTTAAATCGCCCAGCTCGGATGACGTCAGTGATCAGAACTCATATTTTATGCGAATCCCCATTTTCCTCCTACTTATGCCAAAATCACCGGAGTTGGCATGGATCTAGACCTTCCATCCTGCCAACCCTATCTTCCTAGCCAGTACAGTAATACTTTATCTAGTGAAAACTGTACCTACAACCTGCTAAGATTAAAAAGTGACATGTTGAATTGCAAACGGTTATCTTTTTTCACTATCCCCGATCATCCGGACCTTTAGCAACTGTGTCCAACGAGCAGGGGCGAAATCGCATTTAGAAAAAACCATAAGGATGCTAATGGGCGTACAATTTTCAAGGTGTTCTCTCTAGCTGCAGGTGTTGGGGGCTGAAGAGACCAGAAACCCGCGTTTTCCTATGACAGCCCGAAATAGTTGACCCTGCTCGACTTGGAGATCGTTAATTACCCGAAAACCCCCGGCTGAACAATAACGTAGGTAATCACCGGTAAGGCAAGGGTTGGTCCGCCTGGGGGTTGGGCATTGGATGATGTACGAGCTCGGAGAATGCGATCCATTGGATATTGTTTGACGGTAGGCCGACCATAGTATGAGCAAGAGGGTTTGATAGTAGCTACCTTGCATAATTCATGCTACGGGGGTGGACTACAATGGTCCCTCGGCCAAGTCCAGGAATTTCCGGCAGGAATACCGGTATTGGGCAGGCTAACTATGCTACCTCTGGAATTCGTGCGATATATATACCAGGTGAGATGAGCTGATACTAGGGGGGGTATCCTCTGAGAAAGTTGCTCGTCATCGTCAAATTCCACGGAAATTCCGTCAAAACCGGAAACCTTATCCCGCGCAATCCGCAAAATCTTCTTCGCGTCCAAGGGTTCGCCGGCATTTCGGACGTCTTGTCTCTGCGGGGAAGGGTTGGTTTATTGGATTGTCCTGGGCTCCCTGGCATTCGGGGGATGAACATGTTTCCATTCGGATTCTCTTCGACATTCCGGCGGAATTCCTTGCGGCTTAACCGGTCAACCTCGACCTGCCACCGCATCGAATGGCTATAATTAATGTCGGAAATGGTCGGCTGATGATTTCTGTAAAACCCTCAAAACTACTGTAAAATGGTAAATTTTATTGGTAGTCTCCCATGTATTCTTTCTTCAAGCAAGCCCAAATGCAAAAAAAATACCGGCGAAAATCGTAAAAACTATGAAATGACTTGGGTCACTGAAAGTCTCCGCTCTCTTCAAACCGTTAGAGCCTAAAATCATAAGAAAAAGTGAATGCAAATATTTTGGTTCTTTTACGCTCCAAATTTTTAGCTAAGCGAATTCTCTGTAAAGAAATTTATTATCCCTTTCTCCTGCCCTTGCAGTCCTTCATCAGTGTGTAAATTTATCGTTAACAATTCCTGTTCCAGGTGTGATGCCCTGAAAGTCAAATGAGCGAATCGAACCATCGACGATGACCTGTGGGCTCCTCGTTCTGTCACTGACCATTGCAGCCGTCCAATCAATAGACACTTGTAAGTAATTATAACATTTTACAATTTTCATAGTTATTGAGTTTTCGCAGTTACATTTCCAGGTCCCGTACCTTGGAAAAAATGACGCAACTTAGATGCGGCATCTATAAGAATAGTAGTATAGAAGAAGCAAAGTATTTTAGTTTAGTGATCAAAAAACGATTGCAAAAACATGCAACATATGCCACATAAAAACGTTAAGAGCAACAAGTAAGTCCCTACCGTAGATGCCATAACACAATACAGCAATTTTATCCTGAATTTAAAGGTTCGGTATTTGAGTTGACGGATGTCTTCAGCTTTGATAAAAATGCATGAAACCCAAAAATGCAAATAAGTATGTTCGGGGAGGAACTTTGGATCCATGTACGATATAATGTTGCCATGGTGACGATATTACTCCTTCATTTGTTATTTCCATTTTGCCCATTCATTCTTTAGCGAGGCGCCTCGAGTGAATGCGATTATGAAAATGCGCGCCAGCTCTCGAGCAAAGTCGTAAGTAAAGCGCGTTATTTATCTCCCAGATAGCTAGAGAGGGTCTTGGAGAAAAGGTGAAAGGATGTTTCAGAAAGATATTGTATACCTGAGTAAATGTGTCCCATGCATCAGGTTGCACGATAGCGTGCATTGGACTTGGGGTGGCAGTAGCGCCTGCGCTCTAGCGATACAGCGCCATTTCTTTTCCCGAGCGTCGTTCTTATTTAATGAGTTATAAAATAAGGTGGAAAAATGGGGGAGAAGGTGGAAAAAAGTTACGGCTTTTCATTTTCAAGAAGGATGCTAAATCCTGCTTGCATAGGTGGGCCTGTACCAACTAGTTCATTTCTAAAATTTGGAAAATCATGCTGAGCCGATACCAGCATAATTTTCGCTAGTTTCTCACTGGAAATCGATAAGTTCATTAGCTGTATCAGTTTATAACCATTCTGGAGACCATAAAATGTTTGCATGCAAAATTTAAATTGGTAGGTAATTTCCAGTTCTTACACGATCACCGGTTAGAATAATTCTCGAAAATAATAATGCATTGCTTAATTTATTCTTAAGGTACCTACACACTTTTTAGCGAACAGCAACTTTCCCATGTTCTTGAGTTTTTTTACGTTGAACAAAAACAGGTCGAGGGGCATCGAGGAGTGATAAAGCTCGAAAAGGTAGAGGGTGACACGTATGTTAGTATAATAAAGGTCTATAACAAATGTGCTTAGGGTGGTGAGTTTTATGGAGAAACCCCTCACCCTGCGGTGTTCGACCTTATATTCGTAAGAAGGGTAGCTGGTATGGTTGTAGAGTACTATACACTGCCGAGGGTAATACCAATACCGCATGAAGACCTCTTCTCCTGGCGACCCTCGATGTTATTTATTTTTGATTCGATCCCACCCCATACTTCTCCAGCTATTCTTCTCCATTCATAATATATTTTTTCAATAACATCACCTTGATTAACATACAAACTGCGATCATCTTTTATTTATAATGTTTTCGGTCTCGTGATTCGCGCCATTGACTTTCCCATTGTATGCTGGAGCAGAGAGCACGAAAATAGAGTCGCTCGACTCGAAATAAACTGGAGTTCGTTGACTTGACGTTAAGCATAGCAAAACATGAGTTTTTACCCAATGCGAACGATAAATTCAAAATATAGTACATTTTGCATTGACATTTTCGCTATAATTTATCCAAACTTCGTAGAAAGAATTAAAATCCGACGAAAAATCTTTTCAAAAAATGCCAAAAAAGAAATTTGCCATGGAAAAAACCTATTTAAAAATCTGCCTTCAAGAGTACGGCGCATAAAAATCGATAATACGGGTTACCTCTTTTATCTATGGGAACTAGCTGTCCAAAAGATGACGTACGTGACGGTACGCTTCGGTCATGCTACATCGCATGATTCGCCCTACGCTCTGCCCTCACAAAAGCTCCGACTCGTCACGCTCCCGAACGCTTCCGATCGTCACAATTTCACGTCAAAACTCCGTCACGATTTCTAATTAAGCTCCAACAACCCCTGTCCGTCGGCATCTTGACGGGAAAGGGCGAAGAAAAGATATGAATTATTGATCAGATGTTTGTACTGTCGGAAGGAAAGTACCCCCATCGATTTTCCCGTTGAGGACTCGACTCGATGATTATCTTTGTCAACAGAAACGTCGAGGTGACGTGAAAAGTGGAATGACGATTATTCTTCTGCATTATTTATTCATATTCGGCTTAGCGCAAGTTGTTTGCATTTTTGGGAGCTAAAAAACCTCACATTTCCCCTTCCAGGGCCCAACATTTGTCTTGGGCTTTCGCAGAATCATTGGAAATTATTCGAAGCTTTGCTTGCTCGTTATTCAATACAAAAAAGCCTCGAGCGTTAAGCAAACACGGAAGTGCATGGCAGTTCATGAGTATTGACTACCTATGGGTTTGTTCCAGAGTGTAGGTAGGTATGGGATAAACAGTTCTTATGTAAGTGTCGTTTTTGAGGCGTTGCTTACCAATACTGCATCATAATCATCATCTTCATGATTCTTTTTCATCTTCATCATTATTCTTTATCATCTTCCTTTTCATCATTTGCATCATTCTTTATCATCATCTCCATCATCCTTATCATTACAATCCATATCATCATCTTCATCATAATCTTCTTTATCATCATCTCCATCATCTTCATCATAATCTTCTTTATCATCATCTCCGTCATCTTCTTCATCTTCATGTTCACCGCCGTCTATGTAATAGAGTTCCAATATATTTCAGTTCGAATAACTCAATCCCTTCGTCGAAAGATAAACCACCCATAAAATTGTATAGTCACCCGGAAGCAAACAGTGTAGTCCGAAGGTTCGAAACTGCTCACAAAGGGAGCAACCGGTTGTAAAATGAAGGAATAAATTGAGATTCCGTGGCTCGATTACGATTTCTTATCGTTCCGAGGCAGCTGGTTTTTGTCAGTGTTGGATAAATAGCTTTTTCAGCTTTGAATCGGAAGCGCGCGGTGGAATTAAAATTGTAAAACGGAGGAGAGAGAAAAAGGGCTTTGTTTAGGAATTGCTTCCCCAGATAAGGATATGGCGTGCCGACGGTCGTGTGACTTGTGTGCATTAGGTGAAAAAGCACCCCAATATATGATTCGAGAAAAACAAGCGGGGGTGGAAAAAATTCGTGAAACTCATCAACCGATGAAATGCATAATCAGGTGATTAGACGCGGCAACGCCTGCGTGATAAGGGTTGGAATTCAAGATATACGTTTCTGAATAGTTAATCGTGGCGAAAAACGAAAGTAATTGCTTTTTTCATGTAGTTTTAAAACATTGCCTAGAGCAAACGAAGGAAAATTTCTTCTCTGGAGGACTACAGAGGAAAAATGACGAATTTTGGTTATCTATTACTTGAGGAGGAAGAAATTTAATTTTCAAACCCTCATTCGGCTCGTTGAAGGAAACACGTTGATGCTGTAGCCAGCGTACGCCAACACGGGCACTGTTAGCATAGGGAAGAAAAAAATACGCTGCAGTTAACCGTCTCGACTCGTTATCTCGACGTGAGTTTCTCAAAGGAACCAAAACCTCTTTTTCTTCGTATTTCTTCAACGGCCCCCTGTTAGTTCCCCTCAGGACGGAAGAAAATGGGGCTGAAAATGAGACCGCTCAGGAGTCGAGAAGCAGATAAGACGTGGTGAAAATGAAAACCGTCCGGGAAAAGGGAGGCGAAGTCCCAAGTCACCGTACGCATCAGTCTAACGTAAATGGCTTCTTAGTGTGACCTATGAAATCTACAGAGAAGTTAAACGAGTCGTCTCAGTTAATGCTCACTTTTCCTTTCAGTTAAATACGCTTGAAAAATGGCAGCCCATCAGTCTTATTCTCTTCTATTTGTTGGAAATTTATGTACGGAGAAACGTTGTAGCGAGGGGAAATTGAGGTTTTGTGGACGCCTCCGATGGTCTGCACCATTTATGCTAGTTGCCATTACCCATGTTCGGGAAATTCTTCGAATTATTCGAACAAAAAACGAGAGTGCAGCAGCGAAACGAGCGTATTTCACAAAGCCACCGCATGACTGCTGTCATCAGCAATCCGTAACAGGCGTCTCGGAAATAGAAAGGTTAGAGCCTGGAGGGGTAAGTGTGCAAGAAGTCAGTTTCGACGACCTCAAAGTCCAACGCCGTCAGAAAGCGCCCTAAGAGTTCCCATGCGCAAAAGCGAAATCCTTTGTTTTTGATCTTGGAAAATAAATTCCGCAGAATAATACACCCATTGAGATACATAGTTGTGTCTTGAAGCTCAAAATGGGATGAAGACAAAGTTAAAGTTTCCAGTCGTAACATGAAATGCTCATTAGTCCAAAGCTTGCTTTGCCATTAATAATTGTGCCGTTTGGGACAAAAGCTTGAACGCTCCGCGCCGTGAATTCAATATACATTCCATGGCGTCTCCTTGAGAGCTCCAACTTGTTATATTAATATCACCCTTCCATTTTCTGTGCAGAAACCCAAAGCTGTGCCGGGGGTTCAGTTCGAGAGAGTTCGGATGAGGGTCGATGAATTCAAAACCCTCTCATTGTTTTCGACAGTATTGTGTTTATACTCACCCCTATACGTTGAGTTTCCTCGTATTTTACTGGAAACTAAGCATTTTGGAGTTGGCTGTTTTGGTAAAAATACTTCTTTCGGATTGAAGACTATGGGTATCAGAACTCGTTATCGTCTGTACTGGCAAAGAGATTATCTACAATGCAGCATTTCCTTCATCATCCTCATCTTCATCATCAGCTTCATAATCTTCATCATCAGCTTCATAATCTTCATCATCACCACCATCATCTTTATCATCTTTGAGGAAATGCCTGAATTCTTATCATTGAAGGAGATTATCTACTTTGTCATTCCCTTCATCATCATCCTCATCATCTTCAACATCTCCTTCATCGTCCTCATAATCTTCATCATTCTTCATCATCTCCACATGTTCATCAACTTCGAGGATATGTCTTTCCCTGAATTTATTTCATCCGGAGCCAATATCGCAAGTATTTCCAACACTGACGTTGAATCAAAAGGTCATATTTTGGTCCAACCAGTCCAGAACCTGACAATATCATTCAGAACGATCCGTTAGATCCAGGACTTTCGAAAAACCTATCATTTCCGGTACAGAGCTAAGCGTAGTGCCGATTTCCGATGTCTGGAACGTTAACAAATGCTCCGCGCCAAGTTTCTTGACCTTTCAGGCCCATCCTGAGCAAGTGAAATTGAGAGAGGATCGACTGGAGCCTATCGTTCACTGAAAAGTGTTCCGCATCCATCTTCATCGCGGGTCCCCAAGGATCTTCTGTTGCATTCCCCTTCCTAGGATCTTCCTGGAGCCAGGATCCTCTGGGATAGAGACGCCCTATCAATTTCTCTCGCTCCCCTGCTCAGCTTCCCCTTCGGGCGATTTGCCTTTCTAAACTACGTTTTCGTCTCAGAAACGTACAGAGGAGACCCTGGAATAGGCCTTACCTGTGGAACCTTTTCATTGGTCGAATCCATCGTGTTGTTTCTCTCTTTTTTTTTCAACAGCGCTGCCAAGAGGAAGGGAGACGATCCCTCGAAGAAGCTACTGAAAAGTTTAGAAAGTCCTAGAGGCTTGTGGGGTAGGGATGGAGGGAGGGGCCTGGTGGAACACCATTATTGGTTGATTGTAGTTAGGGAACGTCCTCGAGGGATGAACGGGAAAGCATTGAGTGCTCCTGAACTCCTTCCAAGACTAATGTTGAAAGTGTCGAAGGAAAGCGAAGTTTTCCTGTTCGAACGATCCGTGGAAAAGTTTCGCTTCATCTTCGGAGTGCCATATTTCCCGGCAGAAACCGACTAAATTTCCCATGTTACCTCGGAAAAAATTCTTCTCATTCATTCCTTATAAGATTCAGTTTTCACCGATAATTTCGTCTTTTGGATTATCTTTTCTCGGAGCCGATTATTTTACACAATCCAGTTGAAGTCTCGTGCTGATTATAATGGAGCTGGAAAGTTTTTTTCTTGGAAAAACATTTTTTTCCAATGACGCCGATTTTACCGGGATCAATCTTCGGAAACCTCGGATCCATCTGGCTTTCCTTAATGAAACCATAAAAAGCCCTCCTCCGAAAAATCATCGGCCATTTCGTGTTCCGAGAAACGAAGGGAGCACCATATGGCGCTAACTTCCTCATCCCTTCTGCGGTCCGACCGGCTTCTTCCCTCGCTTTTTCTCTCTTCCTTTCGAAGTGCAACATCTTCACCTCAGTCGAAAGTATTGGGCAATACCGTCATCGGCACCCCTTCCTGGACGGGCTGGACCCCATAAAAACAAGTTCATTGACTTCAATCACTCGCCTTTGCTAAGGGAAGGCGGGTAAAACCTATTAGATATCTCCAGCAAGAGGAAGCGTATCGATCCCAAAGGACTCCTCCTCGGCACTAATAATATTCTGGTTCCATCCTGCTCGACTTCTTATTGGCTATTTTCTTCCCCTCGCTTCGTATACGTGTATATCTCACGACTTCGTCCATAATGCATGTACTTCCAGGAAACGACCCGTCTCGGCATTGGAGTAGATATCGAACTAAAAGAGCACCAAACAGTCGAAATTGCCAATTTTCTAAAAATGCTTCGCAGAAAACAATTATTCGACAAAATATTCACACTTTTGATACAATTTTTTCATATTGTACTATGTAAACAAGGTGGTTAAACAATTACTTATGTTGTTGCAGCTCAATGTATCGCACCCTTGGGCATGGAGTCTGGAGCAATCGCGGATGACGACATTACGGCCAGCTCGTCTTTCGATAGTGGAAATGTTGGCCCTCAACATGGCAGGTCAGTGATCATGATATCCTCCTCAATTTATTGTTTAATTTGATCAAGATTTTCTATCAATTTTTTTTCGGGAGGGCTGCTTGAAAAGCACCGAAATAAATTGTTCTCCAGAAATCCTTTCGAGGCATTTGAGGACTCCTCTAGACATTTACGTCTCCCACCTACCCCCTTGATTCTCAGCAGAAACCAGGATGCACAGATTTCCCACAAAATTTACAGTTTGTTATAAGAATCTTTTACAGGGTTTCATATTGTTTTCCATCGACCGAGATTCGACATCCAATAAAATCTAAGCAATGTTATTCCAGCACTGTGGCCGATATAAAGTGCCCGAAAGGGGTTGCCACGCTTCAGCAGGTAAACAGCGTAAATTTTTCCCCTCCGAACGAATGTTAAGTTTGTACTTTATCTGGAAGTGCCAGTCGGCATAGAGGGAAGGAAAACGTGACGAGTTTACAAATAAACCTTTCCGAAAAAGGGTAACGCCGGCCTCATAAGAAAAGAAACGTCTGAAATGCTCTGGGTAAAACGTAGGGGAGGTAGACGAAACGGATATGGGAAGACGTTAACACGAATGGAAAACTGGCAGGTTCTAGTTGCAGTCTGGTTAGGGGGTGTAGAATGTCACGAAGATGACTGTCGCCAACCTCTGGGGTATGAGTTTTTGCATTTGAATAAAATGCAGCTTTATAAATTATTATTTCAAGAATTTACGCAAAGCTTAGGGTTCTTGAATGGAATAAAATTATTATTATGCTTTTTGACATTAAATTTTGCGCTATTGATTTTTTCTAACAATCAAAATAACTCATAATATAGTGATCAGTTGGTAAGAAGCAGGTCCTGATCAAGTAGGTACTCCAGACACTCTTCGAGCAGAAGAATCCATAACAGGGATTCGGATTCTATAACAGAAAATGCCAACTGAATACAGGATCAGGGCCTCCCTATACAAACTGCAGGAAAAGGGAACCTTTCCAAGATGGATAATCATTAGCGAAAAAGGGGAGAGTCCTTTTCACTTCGCTGGGGCGGTTGAAAACATTTCTGTCGAGAAAATGCGGTTGTTGATTCCGGCGGTTGACTCCGAACAAAGCCGAGTTTTATCGATTCGAAAACGCTTAATGCAGCGGCAAAAAATGAATGGAAAATCCAATACTGGGCATACCGTGATGCGTTATGATGTAAATTGAAGATAATTGTAGCTTATTTTTTAATATTAGTGATTATACTTCGTGCGTTTCAGGACGAGGGCTAAATTTAACCAGTTTAGTTCTCAAAGTGGCTACCAGGTGGCGTCAGCAAAACGAATTACCAATTTTTTCATTGTTATATCTTTACGATGGTTGTTTTGAGATGTAAATTCGGAATTGGAATTCGGAAAAGTTGCCACACCTCTCCCATTTTCTCCGACTTCTGAAATCGGCCCTAAACAATTGTGAAGAGTTGCGCTGAAACTTTTGTTCAAACTTCGAGTGTACGTGTGAACTTGCCAGTGATAATGCAAAGAGAGTGAGAAACTGGCCTCAGTGACCGTCAGACTCGCCGCAGTTTCGCAAAAAAAAAAAAAATACCGAGCTGAAAAGTACAGTGGGCGAGAGGCACTTGTTGACTCTATTGGCTCCCACGAGATAACCTCCTCATCCGCCGGGCCGAACTGAAGATTTCATATTCATACCCACCACCCGTAAGGGTTGAAAGGCAGCAAGAAAGACGAAGGGAGAAACGGGATCGGCGAGCGGACTGAATACATTATCACCCTTCTCGGGCGGTGCTTACTTCAGCAGCAGACACATCGTCACAAGACAGCCGCGATGTTTTGCCGGGATTTTATTTCCAGTGCGAAAGTTGGGAGCGAAATATTGCTGCTGAAGTGCAACATCTGTATCCTGACAGTTCATGCTGTATAAGTTGATGGAAGGTGCCAGTGTTGCCAAGTTAGGGGTTTTCTACGCCAGAGGGGGATTTCGGGGGTGATATGCTTTGGGGGTTTTTACGAAAGTCAGGGGGACTACGAAAAAATTGAAAAATGAAGAAATTACAGCTAAATAGTTCAAATCTGAGAGTTTGAGAGCAAAAATAAAATATTTTCAATATTAAAAAAAATTCCTCGAGAGCACAGATTTTTGCTTAATTTGGATAAAAGCATGGTGAACAGTGACATCTCGTTTTTCTATTACGAGGCTGTTTACTGGCATGAAAAGTCGAGAAACATGTTCTTTATTTTATTAGCGTCGTAAACCGTTTTAATGCCAGAGCTCGAAATCAAGTAGTTTTACAATAATTTTATTACGCTTTCAGAGCAATATCTGTACAAGAAAACCACTATCACTGCCCTTGGAAGCTTTTATGTTTGTTTTCGAAGTGAGCCGATAAATCACGAACTCCCGCCCGTAACTATAATACACGTTTATTTGTTTCAACGCGAATCGGCTACTTTTCTATTGTGGACTTTTCAAACTATCAACCCCCTTCGGGAAAAGGGCCGGGCTGAGACGATCGAGAAGGAAAATCCAAGGCGGGATCCTTATCCGAGGAATAGAACTGAAGAAAAGGGCAATAAAGTTTTCGAGACCATTGTTCGGTCCTGTCATTTATTAGGGGATGAAAACTGCCCGGTAGCTGCGTTCCTGATGCACTGGGAGACGCGAATCATTGTTGGAATTTCAGCTTTAAAATTAGTCAAGTTTTTATTTTTTTACTTCATTAAGAATTATTTTTATTGTCTATTTTTGGTAAATGCACTTAGTTTTTATTGTTTTTTTTTGTAACTAAACTCGACTTTTTGTAAAGTTGACGATTTTCTAATTAAACAGGCGTTTAGACCAAATTCTGAAATTTTGCATATTTCGGGCTATGTTCATACATAATGGGGTCATCTCTTAAAATAAAAATTTTAGTTTTCATTTTGAAATTAACTCATGCCTATGCAGGCTCTTTTTAAAATTGTTTACTATCTACTCTCTCTGGCCTTTGGAAATTTTATTTTTACAAATTTTCCCGAATCTTGAAGAATCTTTAGAAGGTAGTTATACCTTTTTTTTGCAGAAAATCGAAGTTCAACAATGGAAGGGAAATAAAATCCAAAATCTTTTTCACACGTTAGGTCCTGATAACTGTACCTCAAAATCACAAAAAATGACCAATTTGAATTAAATGAACTAAAAATTAATAATCGTTCATTACCTAAACTGTGGAAGAATCTGTTTTTAAAGGATTTTACAGAAATTTCGATGAAAGGTACAACTTTGGGATATGCATTGCTCGACTTACAATAACCCGCGAAATTTAGACCGAAGTTCCAACTACCTACTTCTCGGATGTTTTACCAATAAACCCACCTCGTCGTGTTTCGTATAGGGATGGAAACCCGTTTTCATCAGTTCGGATTTCTCCTGTTCGTTCGGGGTGAATTCGCGCAGAAAGGATATCGGCACCAGATGCCGGTAGCTGTTGGCCGGTACCTTATAAAACTCGGGTTCGTCTCTTTATTGTGTCCGTATTCCCAGCATTGGCCCCGTGCGGATTTGTCGACGCCGTCTCAAACATACACGCAGGTATAGCTGGATTTTCGTTATTTTTTGCCAATTTCTCGCCCTTTTTTTCGTCCACCTGACTATTGGCCTCGTATTTTCACAGTTTTTCACTTTTCGTATATTGAACGAGTTCAAGCTCACGAGAAACTCGCATACATTTTTGGTAGATTGGCATATCAGAGAAAATGGCATACATATTTGGTCGATTGGTTTACCAGAGAAAACGGAAAGTCTAGTTTTGGTGGATTAGCGAAACCCTTAAAACGGCATTAATTCTTGGTATATTAGCATAAATATCTGTGAAAACGATAAACATTTTTGATGCATTGGCATATCACTGAAAATGGCATACATTTTTGATGCCTTGGCACATCACTGGAAAAGGCATGTATTTTTGGCCCATAGGCACATCATTGAAAAGGCATGCATTTTGGTGCATAAACAGATATCACTGAAAACGTGAAATATCACTGTATGCCTTTGCGCCGAGGCATTGCTACCCCTAAAACTCTCCATCCGGAACGGAGGGGTTGCCAGGGTGAGGTAACGTAGGGCAGGTATTTTTTGGCGTTTTTCCGGTTCAATAGTTCAGGCCCTGTTGGATGAATAGGGCGACATACGAAGCGTGTAAATCCCCTTGACTAAACTGAGCTTATTATTCCTCGGCACTCGGGAAACACAATAGAACAAAACGCAGATTGTCCCGATTCCAAATCGGAACCAAACTCAAATGCCTCAGCTGACTGATGTAACAGAGGTGACGAAGGGACATGCCCTGGAAACGGCTAACTACCCTCGAATACCCGCAAATCAGTGCAGCATTTGGTCCCTGCCGGTGGAATATGGGGGAACTTACCCTCGTTTATGATTGGCCGTATATTCATGAGCTACCCCCTCAGTCCGGCAGTTTAGACTTTAAGGGCGGGGGTGCAGACCGCAGACAACCCGAGGTGAGGAGAGACAGTGTGGGCTGGAAAATTTAAATATGTGATTGTGGTCGAGAATAGAAGCATTGGGGTTGCGCATGGCCCGAGGCCTGTTTGATGACGTTCATCAGAAGACCGAGGCCTTCTGGTTTCCTTCATCTCGGGTGTTTGTCAAGTCGAATCACGTGATCAATAAAGCCTCCCAACGTCGGTGCCCTCGAGGCTTTCACGAGGTACCCTGGTACGCCCTTTGTGGGGTACCTCTTCTTCTATCGAACCTTAGGGTTATCTCATATTATCCCAACACAATAAGCTCTCGGCAAGGCCTTTCTTAGTTATTTGGTTTAGCTTCCGCATCGCGATTCCAACAAATTGAAGTCAGCCATTTGCCCAGTATGACTTCCATGCGGAAGAAGAATTTTAATTTTCTCCGTCGACAAGCTCAATGTTTATTTTTGTTTATTTTGTTTATTTGGTTATAATACGGGCATCAGCCCAATTTTACAAAAAATAAAGAAAATATAAGTTTTCCGCAATAGGTAGGTAATTGTATTACAAAAAAGAAATGCGAGCGATTATGACCATCATCATGCCAAAAGAATCAATCAGAAAAAATGGAAATTTACACCGAAACTTCAATAAGTGTTCAATGCCGCCGAAGGACCTCTCTAACCGACCGCTTGAAGAGCCCGGTAGGCGCCTGCAGGAGGTCATCCAAAGTATCCACATCCGAGGCAACTCGGTTGTACAGCCGCTGCATTCGAGATAGCGGGCGATTAACAAGGTAGTTAGTCGGAGAGGATCTCATGTAGAACACCTGATTTTGTCTGGTGCGGTAGGGAGGAGCGTAAAAATTCAAGCGCGAAAGAAGGAGACTGCTATCCACCTCATTTCTGATAAGTTTCTGCAGAAACAGGACATCAAACAGCTCGCGCCGAAGCTCCAGAGAATCCAATCCCGTCTTCGCCATCATGGCGCCACAGTCGAAATCCTCCCAAGGCACACCAGACCTCAGGGATAGGTATCTCAAGAAACGGCGCTGGACCCGCTCAAGGGCCTGCCTTGCATTGCCATACCCTGGAGACCACACTACCGTGCTGAACTCCATCAGCGGACGGACAAGCGCTGTGTACAACGCCAACAGCGCCGATGAATCCCTGAAGTTCCGGGTACTCCTCTTGACAAATCCCAACATTTTCATGCCTTTAGAGCACACCTGATCTACGTGATCGGAGAATGCGAGGCGATTGTCGAAGAGCACCCCAAGATCACGCATAGAAGATCCTCTCCGAAGCAGAACCCCACCAATCACGTAATCTGTCAGAATCGGAGATGAAGAACGGCTGAAGGATACCACCGAGCACTTCCCCGTGTTCAGGCACAGCCGGTTTGAAACACACCACCGACCAAGAGACTCCAACGACTCCTGAAGCAAACCGCAATCCTCTTCGCCGCGAATCGTTGTGAAAATCTTTAGATCGTCAGCAAACACGAGATGGCTCACGCCCTGACTCAGGACTCTGCCAATGTCACTGACAAATATCAGGAACATCAGGGGACCGAGATGAGAACCCTGGGGCACCCCAGACGTGGCCACAAAGGGTTCCGAACAGGTCGACTTCACCCTGACCATCAATGTTGGAAGTTTCGTCCTACCAGTCACTTTATCGATTCCCGGGAGAAAATTTATTTTTCTCAAAAATAGGACCAACGAACTGACGACGAACATAATGAGGCTACCTATTATTGATGGTGACTACCTATGCCACTCAAAATTCAACGAGAATTCCTCTCATCGTCGTCATCGCGATTTTTTCGGAATATAGGACAACCGTATAGGTACAGCACGACAGACTGGAGTAAGTTATCCTCAGTTGGCCATTATAGTTTTATGCATCACCGCATTTTACGACCCCCCCCCCCTCCCCTAGTACATCGGCTTCGGCGAAATGCGAAGGCAGAGCACGTCGCGATTCGGTCCCCCGCATCCTCTCATACATGATGCACTACATCACGGGAATAACTCATAAATGGGCGAAAAAAAAGAGTAAAAATATACGGCGGACGCAAAAATGAAGGCACATTAGCGTCGTAAAATAGGGTCGTAAAGGGCCGTGTTCTTCGGAATTTATGTGTCCCTTTAGAGACCGGGATGGCTCCTACGTAGGCTCGGGCCATTACAACCTTCCTATCTACAATAATCAGAAGAAATGCTCGGATTCTTTTCCGATAGGTTGGAGTAACTGGGCGGAATGTGGCGCGCAGTATTGCGTCGTTGCACCTGTGCGCCGTAGTCCGGAGCGTTGCAGTTAATCAACGTTAATCAGTTATCAAAATGCAGTTAATCAAAATATCAATCTTGGATGAAGATGAATCCTCCTTAGCTGTACGAGGTCGTGATATCAGTGAAATTTGAAGCAAATTTATTTGTATAGTTAATTTTCGTGGTTTGTACGAATATTTTGCAGTGGGAGGCTGAAGGGGGGTGGGAGCGTGTTTTTATTTGGATTATGTCTCCCTTGGAGTGCCGATTTTTGCCTTGTAGTGAGGCGTGTCCGCCTGGTAGGGATGGCCATCGATAGTATCGAAATATCGATGTTTTCCTCCGATACATCGATATTTTTCCATCGGAAATGCAAGGGCCGAAAGTATCGATAGTTCGTAGCCCATGTCGTTCAATCGAGTTTCAGCTGATATTTTTTAAATCGATAAATAACCTTTTATCTCTTGTACCAATCCCAAAATATCGTCTCCATTTCATGTTGAGCCAATAGCCAATTCATGCGATCTTGAAGTCGGTGCTTTTTCAAGCCATAATTGCAAAGCTTGGAGTATTCGCTCATTCCATTACTTAACCAAAGAGGAAAAACTCTCTCCGTGGTAGACAGAATTCTTATCGGAGTACAAAGAATATTTTTAATGCACCCTCTCCACTTCCTGGCTCAAAGCGTATGCGTCCTCCTAATGATCTTCCGTCGAAAGGCAGAGAAATCTTTTCCACCCGCTCGGGACTTCACCAAACACAAATTTAATCCTGGCCCCCTATTAGGTGGATTGTATCTTAATGTCCTTTGCCATGCGAGCTGTATCTAATTCGGGATGAAGAGGATGCAGTTATTAAAAGCATGGTCGGAAAAACGGGGCCTTCGGAGTCTGCTGTTCAAAGACATCAGGGAAAGAGAGCGAAAAACGCTTATCGACCTGAAAGGGTTGCACATTGTGAAAGTGGAGTTCACTTTAATTGGAAAAAGTCAGTGAAAAAGAAACTCAATTGTCTGTCTGAAAAGCGGACTCAAAAGGCTTGGAATGTTGTTTCATCACGTCCCGTGCAACATTGCAGCAATATAAAGTGAAAAATAATTTTTTCACACTATTTGCTAGATTGCGGAATGGTAACTAATCCAATCGCATAAAGAGACAGAGAAGCTTGGTGGTGTGATACCCAAAAAATATCTTTAAAAAGCTTTGATAAAATATATTGTTGCTTTATATTCTGGTACCGAAAATTCAGGGCCATAACTTAACTTAAAGTTTCTCTGATCTTACCGTAAAACATGGTTGAAACTCACAAAGTGATTTGATCACCCAATTTTGAAGACTAGAAGGCTGTATTTAAGATAAAGGCCGAAAAGACACGGTTGCATGAGAGCAGGGAGGAAGCTGTTGACAGAGAACTAAAGGAAAAGTATTTCAGCGGTCCCCGCTAGGAGCGCTAAGAGCTTCCTGAGGGGCAGAACGGTAATTGCTTAAGTACTTGCCCGCTAGGGGCGCTGCTTACTCTAGTTCTCGTCTCGTGTGTAAAATCAACCGACTCGCTCTTCAATTCTAATATAAATTAATATTCGTAAACGAATTTATTCGCTCCCTCACCTATTTTATCAGCTGTGATAATAAACTTACACAATATTTTAATTAAAAAAATAAAAACCCGCAGAAAAGATTTCATCCCGATCTGCAATACTTTCACGATTATTCTGCAGCAGCTACGGTGATGAGGTGACATTAGTCCGCAACCTTCTATCGCTGTAATCTCTGTTTCGCGTTATCTCCTTCGCTTTCATTTTTCCACTTTTTTTCCCCAAAGTATAATGCGGGGGTTGCAAGGAGGAAATTCAAGGAGTTAACACTCGATTTGTCGGTGGGGCTGGTGGAAATTACAGCGAACTCCATTAACTATCGCGGGAGCGATAGGCGCCCGAAGGAAATGACGTCTTTCCGAAATATTAGTTTACTGAGACACGCTTTACCAAAGGGGGACGACTTTGCGGGGATTGAAGATTATTGCTAAGGTAACTGAATCAGAACAGGAAATTATGCCTGAGCCGTGTCCTGGTTTTCGAGTTGTCGATTTTGCCCCTCGACTTTTCGCATTTTTCCCCCGAGTTTGGGTGGCTCTGGAATGTCAATCAGGGAAAAATAATAAAAAAGAGGCCAGGTTTGGTAAAATTTGAGGGATATAAGCTTTCGAAGACTCAAAGAATATAAGCCTCCAAATGAGAGGAACCTCGATTATCCTGAAATTGTAAATTGCCCATGCAATCCTCTCTGTAACGTGTGTGGTTTCTTTCGAAGAGCGAGTAATTCATCCAGAAAACTTCATATTAGTCCCAATAAAAAGATTTTCACGAATTTATTCACCAGCCGAATATGTACGACGACGTTTTCCGATACATAATGCCATCCTAAGCCACTGCCGATTCGGAATATATCATTTCCAGTGAATACAAGCAGATATCTCAAACTTGCCGACTGAAAAGAAACTGTGGCGATAGCGAGGAACGTATTGAAAAGAGCACTCGAGCCCCTGGTCGGAAATCCGGGGCATCCCCTCATCTCTGTAATGAGAGAACGCCTTTAGGCCAACGAGACAGGGAAATGTAAGGAGAAGAGAAAACTCTTAAGGAAAGCATCGGATGTAGGCAGTCTGACTGATAAGGATAGGGAAAAGGCCGACTCTATAGAAAAGGGATCTTGACCCGCAAAGTTGGTAGTGGAGAAGGTACATCGGAACATTCCGGATAGAATACGGAGGGCTTCTAGGCTATCTGTGGACCTTTCATGTTGGGATATTCTTGAGCTTTCAATAGCTTTAAGATAGGCTTTCCTGGTGTATGGTACATAAACTCAAGCACCATGCTTGGGAATGCGAGTCGAGCTATGAGCCACATCCTGATAACGTCAGTACAAATACGTTAATACGTAAAAAACTGGGTCGAAACACGAAATGACGCCAATACCTCTAAAAAGGACGCCTTCAAGAGGTTGGAAAAGTTCAATTATTATGCAAGTAGTGCATCATAATGGTGCAAAAATGTCCTTTTCTAAAAAAAAATGATGACATTTTAAAATAATAAATAAACAAATAATCGGATCATACCCATAAGGCCACTGGGGCACACCATAGGAACCAAAGGAAATGCAAGTTCTTGAAAATTGAAATCTCCTCTCTCCAAGAAGAGCATTCCCTCGCCATCCTGCTCCGAAAAATGGAGCAATCGAAGCTCGGAGCAGGTCCCATTGGTCTTCGGCAATGTCCAAAGCAGTGGCCCCGAGGCGAGGCCAACCGTCCGTGAAGTGACTGTTCCTCATCGATCAAGAGCTCCTCCAGGACTTGCCAAGGGAGACCTCCGAGGGAAATTCAGCGATCCAATGGATTCCGACGTGATTTGGGTTGAGGAATTCCGCCCCAGCCTTGGAGTCGATCTCAGAATGTTCGTAGGTTGGTTTATATCAGGTACCAATGTTTTTCGAAAGCCAGACCAGATGTTTTTTGAATTTAGGGGTCAGCATTAAACTCCACTTTTTCAAACTTTTGGGAAATCAAAAAAAAGTTTAAAAAACTAGAACCTTGAAAAACTGGAAGTTAATTTCAACTGCTTTCTTACTCGAGCCTCTTATTTTTCAACGTGTTTTAGCTGAATGCCAATGAAAAACTTGCCAAATTCGTAATCCTGGATTCAATTTTGTTTTGGCGTCGACTCTTTTTTGCCCCAAATGTTCAAAACTGACCCTTTTCTCCAAAGCAGGAAGCATTGAAGAAATGAATCTTACAAATACAGATAACTATCAATGAGAGGGAACTCCTTGTTTAACCAAACGAAAGAACGATTTTTTTCTCTGTAAAAACGTTTGGGACTTTTTGTCCATTATTCGTCTAAACATGAAACGCGTCCATTATGGAAGATCCCTCAAAAAGGATACCTTTTTGCGTAGATTTGCCTCGAAGTCGTAAACTCTGCGGCCTCTTTCAAAAGGCTATTTACTAAAATATAGCTCCGAGGGAATCATAAATAATTTACGGGACAGGTTTCTTTTATGTTGCAAACAGACGCTAAGCTCGACATAGTAAGACGGCACAATATTTCGACATGAAAAAATGCCGATAAAAAGAGGTTTTCTGCGGTCGATACAAAACATCCACTACAATGTCGGTGATTTTTCAACGGCGAAAATTCGACAATTTTATCGACTTTTACGTTTTTTGAAACGTGCGCGTAGGCGACGATCACCAACTTGCAGGACGTCTTCAGCGTGGGAGCCCCGGGATCGAAGGTGCGGCGATATTACTTTTCGTTACGAAACGTTACAGATAATGAAATGGCCGTGAAGTGACGGGCACGAGATACGGGATACGGAGCAAGGATACGAGCTTTGAGGCGTAAAGATGAAAAATGTTCTCGCCCGTGGATCCATAATGAAGATTTCGGAGTTCTTTGAAGGCGACGCCGCAGGGCGGGTCAGACGCCTAATAGTTAACTTTCGAATTATTGAATAATATATAAGAATGCTTTATATTATGGGACAGTTGAACGATATTGAGCAAGAAATCCGAAATATCACATACCTACGCCTAAACAGCCCTTTCAGACCTGGATTTATTGGAGGGAAATGATTTCTTGTTCTAAATTATTCCAACTTCTAACTCTAAAATAATTTATATTAAATCAAATACCGACGTATCTTCGATCGTTTGTTTCTCAACCAGTTTTTGGCATGCGCCTTCGTTCCGCAGAGAAATAATCTTATGTATGTTGCACATACCGAATTGCGGATTTTTTGAATAATATCCGTAGGAAGGGAATTGGTCTGTTTTTCTTCCCTAAGACAGTAAAACGATACCCCCCTACAGCATGTTGCTCAATTCCGTCTTGGACGTGATTCTTATACGAATTCGCCGTCCCTTAATCACCGAGTCCCTGGGGACATTATAAAAGCAACAACGTTCGCATTTCAATCGATTCCTACATTATTTTTGCCCTTAATTTTTTTTCTCTCCCCTTTCCTCGACTCGTTTACTTCCATTTGTGACCCTCCGTTTTCTTTTATTTCCATCCGGAAGCTGCGGGTAAAAGGTGGGGCGTTTTGAGGCGTATTCAAACGAAGTGTTTTGTTCCAGGAGTGCCACGTGGAACTGCAATCGAGTTTTTTACTCTTGAACCAGCATTCACTCTGACTTCAATTTGAAAGATTATGCCTCGGAAATTAATCAAAATTTGACCATAGTAACAAAACTTTATTCTACAGAATCAAATCGAATTGTAATCAGAGTATTGAGAGGAATAAAGTACCAGGAACACCATTTTTAGATTGTTCCATCACATATCATTTTTCCATGTGAACATTTTCAAAACAAAAAAAAACTGATTTTGGTCGTCGATAAAAATGTGAGATTCAACGTTTTCAACCCTGGGGTGTTATTTGTTACGAGATTCCTTTTCATCATAGCTTCTCGCCTCACCCTCTCGATTCTTCTTCGAGTTTTATTTTTTTCTCCTGCAAAGGTGCGGGAAGCAGTAGCAACAAAAGGTCTCCCCTTTTGCCCATCTTGTAAACAAACCCTCTGAAAAGGTAAAATATTGATTAGTTCACCCGTAGCTTGAGAATAGCTAGGCGGCGCAAGGAGCTGTCGAAAGCTGATCCATTCGTGAAGCTAGATTCATTTAATTGTGTTAGTATTACTAACTTAGTAAGTACCTGAAAATAGGTTTTTTCGTAAATAAAGAGGTTCGCCTGCCTCAAAGAAATAACAAGATACCGTCAAAAGTTGAAATTAATCAACGATGTGGTTAAAAACAAAATTTCTAACCCCCAATTTCCCCAGGCCCAGCGATTCTTCAAGTAAGACGAATAGGATTAAGGGGCGGTTTAGAAAAATCGGACCAGCTGTTCAGGACAAATGCCGTTTTCCAACCGTTTTTCTCAAATCCCATATTTTCGAAAATCAACTATTGTTTCTGTAGGTTACAGACCAAGACACTAAAAAAAAATGTATTAGCATTTAAATATTTTAGAAAATTGAATCCGGTGCCTCCAAAGCGGTATTTAGATGCCAGCAGTTCCAGAAACATGTTCGAGGTATACTGACATAGGCACGAGGTATACTGACTGAGGTATATGGACAATCAGTGCCCGACGTGGCCAAAACGCCAGGGCAGAGAAAAGAGAAGAAGAAGAAGAAGAAGAAGAAGAAAAAGCAGAAGAAGAAGAAGAAGAAGAAGAAGAAGAAGAAGAAGAAGAAGAAGAAGAAGAAGAAGGAGAAGGAGAAAAAGACGAAGAAGAAGGAGAAGAAGAAGAAGAAGAAGAAGAAGAAGAAGAAGAAGAAGAAGAAGAAGAAGAAGGAGAAGGAGAAGAAGAAGAAGAAGAAGAAGAAGAAGAAGAAGAAGAAGAAGAAGAAGAAGAAGAAGAAGAAGAAGAAGAAGAAGAAGAAGAAGAAGAAGAAGAGGTATACTGCTGATAATGTTCAATTTCCTCTTGCTAGATGCAGCAGACCAGCTCAAATGACTGTCAGGTATTTGCACCGGACAAAATATCAAACCATGTAAACTATCTAGGAAATTCACTCGGAGGATTCACATTTCGCTTAAACTTTGTACGACTACTATGATTTTATATGAGGCTTCAAACGTCGGATATTAAACTACAACTAAGTTCAACATTAATGAGTCCTGATCCAAATGTCGGTAAATCCTCGATGGTAAAGACGTCATCTAACTGAACCTTTGATCTTTTCCCATCCTAATATCGAGTGACATTTCTGGCTACTCGTAAATTCATATAGTTCGAGTGGTCGGTCGTCTTTATTGATGTCAGCCACTGATAAAATTATGATGCCGTCAACGATATTGAAGAATGACGAGAAGGGAATGGCAAAATGACATCTTAACTCAAATGACGAAATCGTACCTCAACCAAATAGGCGCAAATCGGGTCAAGTCATTTTCGGCCAAAAAAATTCACCTTTCTAAATTCCGTAATTTATTTTTTTTTTTAATTTTTTTTTTTTTTTGTTCGTGTAATGGGATTTTAGAGTCATTCTCTTGAACCTTATATCAATAATACCAAACTTATAGGCATAATTTCATTCATTTATAGTCTCTTCAAAAATGGTAGTCGTTTTGAACGGATTTTCTTCAACTCCGGAAATTTCGACCGCCGGAAAACGCCGTTTCGCTCCTGCGTTAATTAAATTAAGGCACTCGCCCAAAACCGGTAGCCCCTCGACGAATTGAATAACAAATGTTCGCTTTTATTGTTCGGAAGTCGGGACTCAAGTACGGAGCACACGAAGTCGTCCTGAGCGACATCTCGCTTTAAGCAACCGCGGTATTCAACTGTTGTTACAGTGTTGCACCATTTTGTGGAATATGATGTTAAGGGAAAATATCAAAATGTTGTAAACTAGATTTTTATTCAATCATAACCAGAATTTGTAAGAATTAAATATCTTTTTCAATGGCCCATTTCCTGAAACCAGAATCAAATACGTTATGCGGAGTACCCATTTTCTGAAAATTCAGATGCGCTAAACTCTTAACATTTTGAAGTTTTTCACTTTCCAATTTAAAAACCCCTGAAATTTCAAAAAAAATATAGGTACCTACCTTGTGCACATTGTGATAACGGTTCGTACGTGTGATTCGTTGTTTACCCTTGAGTTACGCCGTTTCCACGTGTATCTCACGTGCGTTACGCACTCCGCGGCGTTATGTTTCATTTATAAGGGCTGCCAACCCCGTCGCATGAATTCGTAAAAACCAGTTTCCCTCCCTGCGCCGTGAGAAAAGGAAGTTTAGAGGCCCCGACAGAAACATTCCCGCTTCCTGAATTGATTCTATTAAAAATAAATGGATTCGTTAGGCAATTGAGGATGTCGATTGAGAACATTTTTATGTTGCGTCGGACGGAGGCGGACAATGTTGCGATGATATTGATTGAATTCATCTATTTATCATTCGAACGACATATTTTCCTATTGGAGAACTTCGAATTCGTTTGTTCGACCCTTAACCGCCTCGTTTTGTCATTGATATTCACATTCAAAATAATGGTGCATATTAAAAACGCATCAGTCTATCCAATTGAAATGCGATCTGCACTAAATCAGAATGAAAGTGGGATGTTTTTATTTAGGATTGTTTATATCATCTCTTTCAGATCAACCGGATCTTCTTCTAACCGCTCTAAACTAATATTAGAGTCAGGTATGTGAGTAATTCAGTATGCGAGTCATGATTCAACTAGCAAAGTTGAACTCAAAAGAACAAATGAAATAATTTATAATTCGCTGTGTTTACTGAAATAATTTTGTGCTGTTGAAAGCATTGCAATTCGTTGAATTGAATAAAGGAGCCCGTGTATGCGGCATCGGTTGTATTTTCACCTTTGTTTGTTCACGATTGTAAACAGATCGAGCTTTGATACCAAAATATACGAGTCGGATAATACTGTGTGTTGAAAAACAAGAAAATAACACCGACGCAATTCACGCCATAGCGTCAAGCAGAAAATACGTTCGAATCGGATAAAATATAATACGTACAACAAACATGGAAATTATGCGGATAGCACGTTCTCTTGATCCGAGATTATTAGCTGTTTATAAGGATTTGGAAAGGATTCGGGTGGCAGTTGGGAACCGCTAGAGAGGGAAAAAGTTGAAAACTAACATCAAAAACCCAAATTTACATGAATCGCAATACAAAACTTGTATTGTCGAAATATCAGCCGTCGAGGTGATGTCGGTTTGCTGTCGGCGAAGTTAATTGCTATTTGCTTTTCAAAGCCCGGTTAATTTGCTAGCATTTAATTAGCGGGAGATGATAGTGATTAATCAGCCCTTGACCATAGCAGTTCTGTACTATACAACAGGTACGTAGCCATTCAACGAGAGTAGGGGAAAGTGACCTAATATGAGATACTTTTTTTCAGAAGGCGCTAATGACCACTTGAATGCTATAAAAAAAATCAGTTTTTGGTTTAATTTGTTCATTATTATTCCCTTTTGAAAATATTTATTCAAATTTCAACCAATCGTTATTCAGATGCTTGAAAAAATCAATTTTTCGAAATCAGTCCAGCTTGTTCGATTGGGCAACAGGTTGCCTAATATGAGATACATGCTGTTCCTAAAATGAGACAGTCTCATATTAGGACTTCCTTTGTTAGGAATAATGAAAATCAAGATTTTGTAAGAGATTTCATTCATATAAAGGCACAAAATGAATTTCTGACTTACCATATAGGATTAAGATCCCTACCAATATAATATCCTTGGAAAATGTTACAAGTAATGGCCTTACAAAATTACAAAAAATACTGTCAGCTTTCGAAATTAGGTTAACAATCTTTGGTTGAGATTTATATGAAATCTTCAGAAACAAGGTAATCTTCAGTCTTCAAAAATTTGGCAACCATTAGGTTGATATCCTTACGTAATTTTTGGGACTGAGACTGACCAGAGAAAAAATGCACACAATGTAAAAAAAAGAAAGTTTCAAATCAAAAATGTCCCCTCAAAAAAAAAAGAAAAAACAATACGACAAAAGTTTTGCAAAATAAAATGAAAAATATCTGCAGGTAAAGTGATTTGCTCCAAGTTTTCCTCTTTGTTGGAGCCATCTGAGACGAGTTCCCATTTCTGTTAATACTCATGTTAAATTAATCAAGGGCGAGATAAATTGATAAATTTCATATTGCAGAAGCTTTACACACTAAAACGACGAGGTTTTGATTTAAAATAAGAAATTCGCTTATTTATCCCTAATATGAGATATCTCATATTGGGGCACTTGTAGTGTCTCATAATAGGCAGTTTGCCCTTGATCATTGATCTTTCATATAGACTCTAGATAAGGAAGATAAGAAGAAAACTAAAATAAGGGATGGAAACTACATTAAATTTCGAACATTTTCCACTAGTTTAGTTTTAAGAAAATACGTATCTTGTCGGTGTCAAGTCGATGCAAAAACTGATTAAAAAAATTTCACTTCTCACGCTGGCCACCTTATCGCAAACTGAGGCCCCCACAGAGATGGAATTGGGTGATTCAGCCATTCCTCCACTCAAGGACGTCCTTAGGTATAAGTTCATGGAAAAATCGCTGGAGAATAGCACCATACAGAGGCTGTAGAGCGCTGTCTCATATTAGGCATGTATCTCATATTAGGTCACTTTCCCCTACTATTCATGGAAAAGCCATGATCCATAATGGAAAATTGAGAGAAGAATTTCGGTTTTAGGGGCATCAGAAATCAAGTTAATTATTAGTTTAGTCGTTATTAGTACCTGAGAAATTTCTGATTTTTTACAAAAATTCAATTTGCCAGAATATTTCTTTATTAATTAAGTTTTCAAGCTCAATGTGAACCAATTTTCAACTTTCGAGTCGAAAAAAAAAAATTTTCTTCGAAAAAGTTTTCTCCATTTTAGGTTGTATTAGAGCCATCAATACTAAATCCATAAAAAAGAAGACTTCTTCGCCATTTCAGCAGAAGAACTAACCAAAGGCACTACCAGTCATATTAACATTATTGGGTCAGCCAGCCATAAATTACGACAATAGACGTTTCGTATTGTCTGGCTGTACTTTCCTGTCATGTGGCGCATACCGGAGATTCTCCGCCAGAAGAGACGTTTCCACCCGTCCAATTAACCCAAAGTTAAGGATGATGGATGGGGTCTCCAGGGGCGCCACTGATGCCCAGAAGGGGATTCCAGGCTGAGGTCAGCAGCTATGAAACCCACACCGGAGCTATTGTTCCCGTAACCGTATAACACTTTTTTAATTACCTCCAACCTATTTTTCACGCGGGAGGAAAACTCCTGGACTGAGGGGGAAAAAACTCGGTTAAAGTTGACAGAAAATAGGTAGACACCAGGGAAAAGCCAGAGGTCTAGATCGCGTTTTTCCAAGCTGCCTTTTTTTGCTGTTGCTGTCCAAAGGTAACTTTGCATACGGCGCTAAAACAATACACTGACCAACGATAAAGAAAGGAGTCTTTTTTCCAACACTCTCCCTCGACTCGCTTGTTGGAAGGGTGAAAAGCAAATATACGTCACGAGCATGTTCGGACTTGCGCAGTAGGCGATTTATCGTTCGCGGTAATTGTACGAACGCTCTAATGTCGCCCCAGGAGTCAGTTTAGCTCTCCAAAAACAGTTCACATTCGCGACAATTGTGTTAGCCAAGATTGATCGGCGGGGCTGTCATTTGGGGCAGACACGTTTATCTCGTCGGGACGGGGCGATCGCGTTTAACACTTTTAATCTCCGGATACATCGCCGGTTGAAATGGACCGAATTGGAGACGGGCCAAATTAGCTTTGAGAAATTGTCCAGTTTCTAGGATCTGGATATACCTACTCGAATTTTCGAAGAAAGTATTTTTAGAATTAATTTTTTTTTCAATTTCTATATACCTTATAAACCTTATTTTATGACTAGGTACCCCTACTTCATCAGGGAATCAAGGTAAACACATCATCCAAACCCATCAATCCATTCGGGAATAAATCAGAACAATTAGCGTCACAGTTGTGGCAGTTCAAAGCATAAAACTCGGTGTAACATGGGGGAATTCGACTCTAAAAACCCAAGCACTTGAAGGACCGCATTTCAATGAAACCGAATATTCTTCCAACATCAGGTTCTAAATCTTCATTAGACAGGGTGTATACGCATTTCGGATAGCAATTAGCTTCAAAACGCGCAGTGCCCTCACAAACGATGAAAATAGACGATAAAAACGAAGAATAAAATTAATAAACGGCCGGTTAAAGCCGTGTAAATCTTTGGGATGAAAAAATGAAAAAGGTTGAACGAGGCTTATCCTATACACAGCGGGTTATTCCGTATCATGAGGGTTGAAAAGGGATGGGGAACAAAAAAATCCCCTATAAGTCTTTTACCTGTGAATATCGATATGGGATACGAGCAGCTCGTGTCTCGAACGTGAGGCTAAGGATGAGAAAAAATCTATTTCCCTCCAAGATGATAATAGGGTCTTGAGGAAAGGGTATAATATTAGGTTGTGCTCAGTGTTCTACCGACGGGTATTTTTTTACGAGCTTCCTAAACCACGATAACGCAAGTTTATACGGGTTTCCGGTCGCCTTATTAGATTTTCGTTGCCCTCCATTGCTTCAAGATTGAAACCGAAGTAGCGGTGTTGTCACTCGAGAAAATCCTCTCGAAATTCGGATCAGAGACTGCGTACCTGGCCTAAATTTTGATTTGAAATTCCTCCGTGATTTGGCCTGAATTTAAGAAGTGGACTATTTTCAATTTCCCAAAATGAGATCCTATCCTAAGCGGCTGTCCAGGAGCTACATCGACGTCTTGGATCGGTCGGTGGCAGACAAGTTACCGGGTCGATGGCAGATGGGACGCCAGGCCGTTGGTAGACGAGCTGCTAGGTCTATGGCAGACGTGTTGCCAGGTCGATGGCAGACTTGTTGCCAGGTAGTTGGCAGACTTGTTGCCAGGTAGTTGGCAGACTTGTTGCCACGTAGTTGGCAGACGGCAAACCAGGTCATTGGCAGACGAGGAGCTACAGGCTCACCAGTAGCTGGGCCAGTAGCTGATGATGCCAGGGTACCAGCAGAATTTAGAAGTTAATGAGCGGTGAATGATGCGTCCAAACTGTTTTCATGCTAGAGCACTACTAGCCATTATAATGTACTGTATCACATACCTACTCACCATGCTGTATCCTAATGCAGCCGTTCACTTTAAACCTAATGTAGACTTCGAGCGTAGGCATTTATCTTGATGAATGTTTGTCTTCGAAAGCAGCTGGGGGCAGAAAAGGCTCGGACAGATTCAATTACCCCGCCGAATGGCCAATGCAGGAGTCGAGCCTAACACTCGCCCCTTATTCTGTATCCTATCTTGAGAAAATGAGATAGAATCCTAACCGAAAAGGGTTGAAAGTGCGGGACAGGATGCGTAGCACGTAGCAGACTTTCCGTCGCCCGGGCAGCACGACAAAACAGAACTTCAATGGGGCTCTGGTGCTAACGAAATTCCGCACTTTTCCGATCGTCTCGGAAAACCTCAACGGTCGAATAATTCTCCTGCGAATTTACCCAAAAAGAATAAAGCGTCGGAGGCGAAGGTGAAACAAAAGATAAATTTTCCTCCCTGAGAAAAACTGCCTGCTGGGACTTGGGCGAAAGGGAAAGAGAAAAAAAACCATTTGGCGGAAATAAGCTTTCTCCAAAGGTGGGAAAAAGCCTCGGGAGAGATCGGCAGCGGAGAACGGTGGTTAAAAGTCCATTAGGAACTCTTGAGAGTTTCTGAAGCCAGTAAGAGATGGCTGCCGCCTGTAGCTACTATGCTGTCGGGGTATCACAAGGTGGAAATATAGTGGCGGATTGAATCATGAACTATAGCATTTACTGGCAGAAGGTGGGGGGGAGATTTCAGAAAGCAGCAATTTCTCAATTTTATTGGAATTCCGTCATTATTAGCCGCGGAGAATCAACTAACATGTTTGAAATTCTATGGATTGACTGAAATGTCATCCGAGAAATTTCCACAATTAAGTCAAATGCGTCAAACTCTCAATGAAACAGAAACTTGAACTCATTTTCAAACCGAAGTCAAACTCACAACGGAACAGAAACTCAACCTAACAATCGAAATCGAAGTCAAACTCACAATGAAACCGAAACTCAACCTCATAGTCGAAATCAAAGTCAAACACACAATGCAACAGAAACTCAAACTCACAATCGAAATTGAAGTCAAACTCACAATGAAACAGAAACTCAAACTCACAATCGAAATCGAAGTCAAACTCACAATGAAACTGAAACTTGAACTCATTTTCAAACCGAAGTCAAACTCACAATGGAACAGAAACTCAACCTAACAATCGAAATCGAAGTCAAACTCACAATGGAACAGAAACTCAAACTCACAATCGAAATCGAAGTCAAACTCACAATGAAACAGAAACTTGAACGCATTTTCAAACCGAAGTCAAACTCACAATGGAACAGAAACTCGAACTCACAATCGAAATCGAAGTCAAACTCACAATGAAACAGAAACTTGAACGCATTTTCAAACCGAAGTCAAACTCACAATGGAACAGAAACTCGAACTCACAATCGAAATCGAAGTCAAACTCACAATGAAACAGAAACTTGAACGCATTTTCAAACCGAAGTCAAACTCACAATGGAACAGAAACTCAAACTCACAATCGAAATCGAAGTCAAACTCACAATGAACCAGAAACTTGAACGCATTTTCAAACCGAAGTCAAACTCACAATGGAACAGAAACTCGAACTCACAATCGAAATCGAAGTCAAACTCACAATGAAACAGAAACTTGAACTCATTTTCAAACCGAAGTCAAACTCACAATGGAACAGAAACTCAACCTAACAATCGAAATCGAAGTCAAACTCACAATGGAACAGAAACTCGAACTCACAATCGAAATCGAAGTCAAACTCACAATGAAACAGAAACTTGAACGCATTTTCAAACCGAAGTCAAACTCACAATGGAACAGAAACTCGAACTCACAATCGAAATCGAAGTCAAACTCACAATGAATAAGAAACTCAACCTAACAATCGAAATCGAAGTCAAACTCACAATGGAACAGAAACTCAAACTCACAATCGAAATCGAAGTCAAACTCACAATGAAACAGAAACATGAACGCATTTTCAAACCGAAGTCAAACTCACAATGGAACAGAAACTCGAACTCACAATCGAAATCGAAGTCAAACTCACAATGAAACAGAAACTTGAACTCATTTTCAAACCGAAGTCAAACTCACAATGGAACAGAAACTCAACCTAACAATCGAAATCGAAGTCAAACTCACAATGGAACAGAAACTTGAACGCATTTTCAAACCGAAGTCAAACTCACAATGGAACAGAAACTCGAACTCACAATCGAAATCGAAGTCAAACTCACAATGAAACAGAAACTTGAACTCATTTTCAAACCGAAGTCAAACTCACAATGGAACAGAAACTCAACCTAACAATCGAAATCGAAGTCAAACTCACAATGAAACAGAAACTTGAACGCATTTTCAAACCGAAGTCAAACTCACAATGGAACAGAAACTCGAACTCACAATCGAAATCGAAGTCAAACTCACAATGAATAAGAAACTCAACCTAACAATCGAAATCGAAGTCAAACGCACAATGAAACAGAAACTCAAACTCATAATCGAAACCGAAGTCAAACTCACAATGGAACAGAAACCCTCCCTCACAATAAAAATCGAAGTTAAACTCACAATGAATAAGAAACTCAACCTCACAATCAAAATCGAAGTCAAATTCACAATTAAACAGAAACTCAAACTCATAGTCGAAATCAAAGTCAAACTCACAATGAAACAGAAATTCAATCTCATAATCGAAATCGAAGTCAAACTCAAAATGAAGAAGAAACTCAAACTCATCGTCGAACGCGAAGTCAAACTCGCATTGAAAAGGAAACTCAAACTCACACTCGAAATCGAGGTCTGAGTATGAGTTTAAGTTACTGTTCCATTGTGAGTTTGACTTCGATTTCGATTGTGAGTTTAAGTTTCTGCTCATTGTGAGTTTGACTTCGCGTTTGATTGTGAATTTGAGTTTCGGTTTCATGGTGAGTTTGACTTCGAGTTTGAGTAAGAGTTTGAGTTTCTGTTTCATTGTGAATTTGACTTCGATTTCGATTGTGAGTTTAAGTTTCTGCTCATTGTGAGTTTGACTTCGCGTTTGATTGTGAATTTGAGTTTCGGTTTCATGGTGAGTTTGACTTCGATGTCGGTTGTTAGGTTGAGTTTCTGTTTTGTTGTGAGTTTGACTTCGAGTTTGAGTAAGAGTTTGAGTTTCTGTTTCATTGTGAATTTGACTTCGATTTCGATTGTGAGTTTAAGTTTCTGCTCATTGTGAGTTTGACTTCGCGTTTGATTGTGAATTTGAGTTTCGGTTTCATGGTGAGTTTGACTTCGATGTCGGTTGTTAGGTTGAGTTTCTGTTTTGTTGTGAGTTTGACTTCGAGTTTGAGTAAGAGTTTGAGTTTCTGTTTCATTGTGAATTTGACTTCGCGCTTGATTGTGAGTTTGAGTTTCTTTTTCATTGTGATATTGACTTCGCGTTCGACGAAGAGTTTGAGTTTCTGTTTCATTGTAAGTTTGACTTCGATTTCAATTGTGAGGTTGAGTTTCGGTTTCATTTTGGGTTTGACTTCGCGTTTGACTGTGAGTTTGAGTTTCTGTTTCATTGTGAGTTTGACTTCGATTTCGATTGTGAGGTTGAGTTTCTGTTTCAATGCGAGTTTGACTTCGCGTTTGATTGTGGGTTTGAGTTTCTGTTTCATTGTGAGTTTGACTTCGATTTCGATTGTAAGGTTGAGTTTCTGTTTCATTGTGAGTTTGACTTCGCGTTTGATTGTGGGTTTGAGTTTCTGTTTCATTGTGAGTTTGACTTCGATTTCGATTGTGAGGTTGAGTTTCTTATTCATTGTGAGTTTGACTTCGATTTCGATTGTAAGGTTGAGTTTCTGTTTCATTGTGAGTTTGACTTCGATTTCGATTGTGAGGTTGAGTTTCTGTTTCATTGTGAGTTTGACTTCGATTTCGATTGTAAGGTTGAGTTTCTGTTTCATTGTGAGTTTGACTTCGATTTCGATTGTGAGGTTGAGTTTCTTTTTCATTGTGAGTTTGACTTCGATTTCGAGTGTGAGGTTGAGTTTCTATTTCATTGTAAGTTTGACTTCGCGTTTGATTGTGAGTTTGAACTAAATTCTAAGTACTTAAATTCACCGTACTACTTACATGATATATATTTCAATACCAACACGGGAGGTAAATAAATAATACATATTATTTATAATGATGTTTCCTATCGTTGATAACGTATTGTTGGTTGTTGAAAGTTATTTAATTTTGGAAATTAAAATCCTGGGTATGGGCCTGAGGACAAGTGTCCACTTTCCAGAAAGCGCTTCATTCTAAATGCACCCCACCGTCTGTGAGGGGAGAAACTATTTGTTCTGCATGCAGCCGGAGCAAATGTTTGCTTTCTCACTTCTCGTCAATTTTCTAACCCCCCTCCTCCCGTGTGTGACTAGGTAAGTATTGGCGGTTCTGAGCTTTTTTTGTAAGTGCGGAAGCAAACCCAGCTGGACTCGGAGTCTCCAGGGTATGCCATAGTTTTGCGGTATGTCAATGTATGGTGAAGAACCTTCCTCGTTGGTGAATTTTACATCAAAATCGACTCTGAAAATCGAGCTTCAAAATCCTAGCATCATTAGAGTTGCTTCAATCAATTTCATGAAATCACTCAGCACAGAACGGTAAGGCAGAAAGAGTCAATCGACTGTCAGACCTGGCCACTTCTCTGTTCTTGAGCAATTCACCCACGTAATGCTACATTTTAATGAAAAACGCCAAAAATATTCCTCTCTCCCTCGTTTGAGCCTGAAAATTATTAGGAAATCTTGCTTGGCAATACCTTTAAAAGGAACCCTTGTTCAAAAATTAAAAAAAGCATTTCGAAGTTGAGAAGGTTCAAACAACTCAAGTCCACCCCCGCCGAGGATCGATCGGTTAAAATGATTTTCTCATTACTCAACCTTGCGGTTTGCTGTTCCGCCCTGCTATTCTATGCTATTCCGAGTGACTGTCCGTCCGGTATTGAAATATTGATCGGTTGTTTATACCCGGCGAGCTCGGGTCACCGGGGCCTTAATTACCTGAATGGAGATGATGGGTTGTCTGCCATAGTTGATGAGCTCATCGAAAACAGTTTATGAATTATACAACTCGGTCAGATCGATGGGTTGGCAAGATTGGATAAATACTGCTGTCGTAAAAATGGTGTAGTACTCTGAAATTCGAGTAGATAAGTGTGGTCAACCGGCATAATGGTTTGAATGATAATTAGGTATATCTACATTTCGACGCACATTATTTGAATAATGGGTTGAATCGTTGAAAAGAAAATTCATATTTGTTCGAAGGGCAAAAAATTCAATTGCCGAAATTCACTTCTTCTTTTTTGTACTCGAATTCTTAGAAATCGATTTTAATTAAAGTCAATTTTGTTTCAGGGTGCGACAAGAGAGAAACGGTGGAGCCTGGTGCCCCAAAAACCAGATAACCACGGAGCCCAAGGATTGGCTGGAAATCGACCTGCATACAGTCCATATCATAACCGCGACTGAGACGCAGGGGCGATTTGGCAATGGCCAGGGCCAAGAATTCGCCGAGGCCTATATGGTCGAATATTGGCGCCCAAGATTGGGGAAATGGGTTCGCTACCGGGACATCAAAGGCAACGAGGTACGTCGACGAGAAATTTGTTTTAAATTCATTCCTATATCCTTATGCACATTTATAATTTTCTGCGGGCTTATCCACATTTTTCAAAATTTTTAAAATTTCTTCAATCAACTAGTTTGTATTTGCCTGTTCATCCAGAAAACTGGTTATAGTGGAAATGTCTAAAAATTATATAAGAATTACTTAAAAAGAATAAAATATATAATTTGCTATCCAGGCCTTTTACGTAACTTTTAAGAGCAATTCTTACTTCGCCGAGGGTTTCAGAATTTACCAAATTAGGTATTTTTCGTTTTTAAACTTAACAACCATCGAGGTCTGTGGGTACTGCTGGCACGGTTTCAATTTCGAGGAACAAAGGTAGTACGATTAAGCCCTTGCAATATTGTCAATGTTCATTCAATATTCTCAGCTGCAGAATGGGGCGGTAATAAATCTTCGTAACGCCCAGCGAAACAATTTATCGTCTGGCGCACTAAAGCGTTGATTCATTCACTGTATATTCTCCTCCGGGATAAATTGCAGAACTGCACTGGTCATCGGCCTAATTCGATTTGAATCCTATTTACATAATAAAGCGCTCTTATGTCACCCAATGCAGTTCTGGCCGACCGTGTAGATTGCGCTGTTTCAATTGCCTCGAGCTCTTATCTGGTGCCCGGGGATAGGCACAATCCGATATGAGAACGGAACGCAATCACGTTTTGTACATCATTGCGTTAATCTCTCGTACCAAGAAACCCACCATGATATGCATTCTCATGTTCAGAAAATATGGCTTTCTTTTTTTTTATAATTTTTGTAATCATCGATCCAATTTTTGCTTTCCGACTGTCGCAACGGAGACTGTCTTCATCGGGAAACGGCTGAATTTTCATTCTCCGGTAGGATTCGAACCTTGCACCTCCTTCTCTCTAGGCTGAGACCTGAAACCCTCCGGTCTCGGAGTCCCTGGGTACAGACAGCCTTGGAGGCAGGCTTAAGTAGCACGTTGCATTTGAGGAATACAATTAGGTAGAGCTCAATTTTAAATAAAAATTCAAGTAAAATGAGTCGCTAATTAAAGATTTTGTACGAATTCCAATTATTGACACCCTGTCAATAATTGGAAAAACCCTATTTTTTCGAACCCCAATTATTGACACCCTCAAAATGCTATTTTAACCACAAAATGAGCGGTTCAAACAGCTACGTAGCAGGTAAGACTTCCTATCAACCTATTCAAACAATCAAAATCAAAAAAACATCAAATTAAAATGTCTAAATATGAAAAATTTAGGCTCACCTCCTTAGCCGAATCGTTAACAAAACCAGCTGAACCGCGACTGCCGAAAAAAACCCTTATCTCAAGCCTTTATCTAATCAAAGAGTGACATGATCTTGGCGGGAAACGGTAGCAGGTTAGATGCTTTCTTAGTTACCATAGAGTTATAATTACTAGGAGGTGCCAAACGCTTATTTTTTGTAATGAAAGTGGAACTGTCAATAATAGGAGACCAATAGGTGCCTTTACACTACCATTCCTGTCTTCTCGCCTGTCTAGAGATCAGGAGGTGCCTGGTTCGAGCCCTGCCGGAGAATGAAATTTTCGTCAGTTCCCTCTTGATCTGATTCATGCTTAACAGCATTAAAGGGCTAATACCTGATCAAAAGAAAGTAATAACCCATAAAGTGAAATATTACAACTGCACAGTCGACCGCTCGCTTGAAAAATTATTTTCCAAACCTACGATAGGTACCAAATAATGGCCATGATTGCCCCGCGGCCCGCAATTATATCGAGCCTCGGGCGGTTGTTTTCAAACCGTGAATTGCCCATAGGCGAAAGAACAATGCGAGTCGAGGGGTCGAAAACTGGCAACCAGCTGCCTCCCGCCTGCCACTGCTTGTGCATGTCTGTCTAATTCCATCAGTTCAAATGGCCTTTGCACAGACCCTTTCCGCAGCGCGAATGATTTGATTAGTGCCAACTTTCTACAGTTCCCCTGTCGGTTTCCGGATCGCATTCGTAAACACAGCCGCGTCGTATGCTGTTTCCGTACGCCGCATGTGATCGGTCTAGAATTGAGAAAAAGGTGAGGGACACTTTGGGAAATTTCACAAACACTACCTTGCTTCATGGAATCAATTTTATGCTCGCAATGATGATATTATCATGCATAAAAAATTATGGAAGTAAAAATAGCAGGCAATCAGCCATACTGATCGGTCCATGTCAACTTAAATGGTCGAGGTTCCACCAAAACCGATCCACGGCTCCAATCCCGCACCTAATCGACCACATTAATCCGGACTCCCCTCTTTTCGTTGCTGCAAATTGAAACTTGAAAGAAACAAAGTTCTCTCGATTTCAACAACAGCTTTAGGCCTCGAGGATTTCCCCCAAAAAGGAAAATAACCCTCCCCCCATTTTCGGCCAAATGCAGTTCCTTTCGAGGGTTCCTCAACTCGCCTGGGGTTCGAGGAACTGCAGAAAGTAATAAAAGACCAATCGGTTGAGAGGTCTGTAATGGCGTAATCAATACTTGCTCGACGACCGATGGTCGCCCCCAACAGGTGTACGATCGATGCCGGCATCTATTTTGGAGTGTCGATGGTGGAAAGGGAATTTGAAAATAATTTTCAACGATTATTGTCAACATGGAAATGTTCCCAATCGGTTGAGCAGACTCGCAGTTAAAGTCATCCAACATTTCTCATGTTTGAAAAAGAAAAAGATTAAGGACATTTTCTTACGTACTTGAATAATGCCAACTGATATTCTAGAATACCTTAAAAAGGACCTCCTGAGTCTCTTGCTAGTATCTTAAGGACCTTTTAATGTAAATTAAGGAATTTTTCTTACACGTACTTGAATAATGTCAGCTGATCCTCTAGAATAGCGTAAAAGGTCCTCCTTAGTCTATTGCACATATCTTAAGGACCTTTTTAAGTTAAATTAAGGACCTCTTCTTACCTCTTCTTGAACAATGACTGCTGATATTCTAGGATATCTCAAAAAGGCCCTCCTGAGTCTCTTGCTGGTATCTTAAGGACCTTTTTAAGGTAAATTAAGGACCATTTCTCACGCGTACTTCAATAATATCAGAATATCTTATAAAGGTCCTCCTCGGATGGGTGCTGGTATCTTTTGTGAAATATCTTAAGGTATTCACCAGTTTTTCAAAGTCCTCAAAAATCCATGTGCCTCAAGAATCATCAACTACATTAGCTAAAAAACCTAATCCAATCACCCTAATTGGACAGTGAAATTTAAACCTCGACAAACTCTCGCGCTGAGGTGCGAAAATGTGAGAGGCGTCTACTTCGAGATGATTGATTGCCCAACTTCGGCTAGAAAAACTCTCCGAGCTGACGATCGTTTTAGAGATTAACCTTTTTTTTGCGCAGGTTAATTCAATTTTTCGAAACAAGCTTTTAATGAACTGATGATAAGACGAGCGTCGCGAAAAGGGCGAAGGAAGACACCCCTCCTCGTTCGCCGGATTAACCTCCGACGAAATTAGAAAAGATTTTCTATTAACCTAATGCCGTTGTTAAAGAAAGACCGCCGAGGGGAAATTCGATTAATTTTAAACAAAAACTAGCTGTCGTAGGGAAAACCTTGAGCACAATACTGGGCACTAGGCTTGCTCAGTTTGGTAGTTCTGCGTCTTTTCTTGTTCGAAGAAAAGAGGCTTTTCCAGGCCTGAAATGAAAGAAGCCCTGAGTGGGATTTCTTGCCGAAAACAACTTGAAAAGTTAATCACTTTAAAGGTTGTTCGAAGTTTCTTTCAATTAAGTTTTAAATTCATTTATGGCCACTGCCGGTAATTAACGCATTTAGAGCGGAATGAGATAATCGCGGATTTAATTCTCTCCCTTTTTCGGAAAACAGAGGCGGAACGGGAGTTTTTTCTCTTTCTCGCTAGCAAGAGAAATTGGTTAATCTCCCATTAATCTTCGGGCAATTGGATGTGGCAAGGGGATAAACAGGTTTATGCTCGTACTGATTAAAAAGCACCCTTAGATGTTGAAGGGTGTGCTGAAACGTCCGCACTGACTAGATAAGCTGAGATTAAGTGGTTTAGAGGGTTTTTGGTGTACCACGTAAAGCAACCGCAAGGGAAAATTCAAATTATTTTAAATCGATTTTTTTCAAATTTTTTTTCTTACTAGAACCAAAAGATAGGAGTTTGTACTGAGGGGAAACTAAATATTTTTTTGGTGGGCTGTAAGTTCGAAAAAATGTAGGTAGTCATGTAATCGGTAAGGTAGTTTTTTACAACACCCCCTCAAACTCTCACAATTAAAGGGTCTAGAACACAAATCTGCAACAGAAAAAGAAGCCGGATTTTGTCAAATTCTGATGTGATACGAAATGGCGTGTCAAAACTTTGGCATGCCACTTCTTATTGAACCTTTGATCCGATTTTGATGGGAGTCTCAAAAGTTGTGTTTTGCTGCTATTTGAGGCATATTGCAACTTAAAATCCGTGTGCATGAATAAATAAAAAATATATTTTCAATCGATCGATTTCCTTCTACTTCCTTTCAACTGTTTGTATTTTTGTCGTTTCTTGATTTCATCGACTGGGGCCGATAATTCGAAATGTTCGAGAAAGGGACGGAAATCTACGAAGGATCATAATTAGATCAAACGGCGGAGAAAAGGGAGTTTCCCTACTCGGGGATATCGTGGAATCAATCGTATTATCTATTTAGGGTGAGAGCAACTTCGGGGATCTTCGAGGGGCCCTTATCCAATTGTAGAGTTAGTCGAAGAATTGATAACCGAGAGAGGAGAATTCACCTATTCGGCGCTGAGTAACTAATGCAGCTTATCTAACTAAGTAACTAATGCAGTTCTATTTTAGCGATGGATAAGTGAGGAACGAGTGAAGCTTCTACCTGTTAATTTCACATTTAATTAATTTATTGATTTTTGTTTAAAATTTCATACCCGGGGGTGCCCCGAACTAGTTGCGAAACAATTTTTCGGTTGAAACCAGATCAATAACGGAACAACACAAAGACAACTGCATTTTTTAATCTTCATTCGTTTCCCAGATACAATTTTTCTTTCTTATAGAAAAGTTTCTTATGGGAAACCACGTTTTTTTTATGATAACAACCCACATTTCTTGAGTTCAAAACCACTTTAAAAAAAATTTAAGAACATTTTTGGATTCACCGTTAAATTTCCTATAGACTTAGATTACATCCATAGTCAAAACCCAACTCCTATGTATAGCAATTGCAGTTTAAACATCACGAAATGACAATAAATCAACTATCTACGGATATAAAACAGTTTTTACACGTATTAGAGTTTATGTTGTGCGTCCTCTGCCTTTTACTGGTTTCTTAATTTATCTTAAGAGACCGTAATACCCAAAACTTCTCTCGACCTCTCGAAACAGGTAGATGCACAACTCGCGGAAATGGTTATTCCTTTGTACTTTGGTCATAATAATAACACTGAACTAAAGGAAACGAGACAAGTGTATCTTACGAGTGCCAGGGGTGTATCTAACACTTCTCGGATGAATTCCGTTTCGTTTATAAACCCCAGCGCTCTTTCTATAGGGGTGGATCCATTTCAATTTGACTATCCCCACGCCCTACGTGGCGGGGTTAAAAAGTCTTGTAAGGAAGTAATCAGAGGTTTTACAGCTACAACAAAACCCGAAAGCCAAGTCGGGGTTTCTGTCTCGGGGTTCGAGGCTCCATAAGCTCCAACCAAAGCCCCTATTCCCCTCACCTTTTACTATCAGGTTGGCGGGGTTATTATTCGGATAATCCACCCATCTTCCCAGATGGTTCACGGGGAAACAACCGTATTTCTCGCCTAACGGTTGGTACCCCTGGCTGTCTCATCTAACGTTATATTTCTCCCTCGCCGGAGAGCGAAATTCCCTAACAAAATAATAAAAAGGGAAAGAAGAGCCGGGGAAAATCCACCTCCGCAGCTTCCCTCCTGCATTCCAGGGCAATATTCCCTCTCCACTCCTAAATCCGAATTTGGCCAGCTCAGGTGGTGGAAAACGTACGTATCCGTTTTTAGCGTTTTTTTCTTCACTTTCTTCGGAGTAAATCTGTACCTGCTTCCCTCTTCCCTACGGAAGACTACCGTCAAAAAAATATAAACCCTCCTCATCTGGGGGACGAAGCTCTCCTGTGTAGAATAAAACTGAGTGAAATGAGTAAAAAGGGTATGGCTGTCGAGTAAATAACAATTAAAAGACCCCCGGGGAAAAAAGATAATGGGTCGGTAATGGAGACCCCAGGTGGCTCGGGAGCCCCAGCGGTGCACCCTATAATTCAACGATTATTCTGACCTCCTCTACGATTTACCCCTGCACACTTTCTAAGGCGTAAAAAGCGAATCATGAGTCTTTTGGACAACTACCAACCCCATTCTGCTTGTTTTTCAACTAGAACAATAGAAAGAAAAGCTCGAACTTCAAAATTTCTATAAAACATCACCAGGCTTACTCTAAAGGCTCTGCTAGAAAGCGCTCCTAATTCAAGTATAAAATGAAAAAAAAAGGCTTGAAAAAAGCTCGAATTCCGAAATTTCTAAACAGCTCTCCCTCCTCTCAGCTTAGCCAAAAAAAAAAACTCAACACTTGAAAATGAGATCAAACTTTAATATTTTTTAAAAACTCTTTTTGCTTTCTGTCTAACCACAGGATAATTTGAAAACCTCAGCAATTAAAAAAAGCACGAACTTGAATTTTTTTAAAAGCTCTCTTTGCTCTTTGCTTAGCCAAAAAAAGTAGAAAATATGGTCAAATTTCAAAATTTTTAAAAATCTCTTCTTGCTTTCTGCCGGAAAAAAATATTTTGAAAAATTCAAAAGCTCATGCTCTCAACATTTCTGATAGCATTTCCTCCTCACTGCTTAGCTATTCGGTTCGTGCTTGATGTTTCTACAAACATCTGCAATTTCCTCGAGAATTCGTCTTTGAAAAGGATCGATAATCAGGTGTCGAATTTTCGTGATAAACTTCTACCTAATCATTTCTCGAGAATATTATGCTGAAATTTCAAAGCTTCGCTAGGAGATTGCAGGCGTAACAAACGGAAACGTCTCTCATCAGTTCTCCGTAATGATGCGTTCAAAGAAAACAGAAAATTGAATCACCTCCGTTTATTTCGCCGTTCCTTTTTAAACTGAAGGGAAAATGAAAAGGTGCCCAAGTGAAAAATATTCAATTTCCCGAGTTGTTTTCCCATTGTCGTGAACGCGTTATCTCTCTTTGCGTGACCCATTTAACAAGGGTTGTTTGCTGTAGGAATATCGAAAAGGGAGTAGGAGGAGATATGCGTTCAAAGAAAACCAGAAAGAAAGAGAGAAAAATCTTTACGCAGACTTTATTACTTTGTGTTCCGAACCAATGAACATTGTTAGCCCTAACCTCCTTTTTTTCGTTTTAGCTCTTCCTCTCAGCCGAGGTTCATTTTTCTTATTGTTCAACGGCTGACTTTCGGAGAATATCCTCATTTCCAGAACGACATGTCTTCCAGAGATCCATTCTCTGCCACCGCTGCTGGAAGGAGCCCAGCAAGGAACAGTTTAGTCTCTGAGGAGTTACTATAAATAAGCTGATAAAGCGTTTGTACTCCGAATGGGGCGACGGACGTCAAGGAATAGGCAGGACGAGATTTTTCGACCCTTCGCTCCAGTGATAAAATGGAAGTTGGAATGACAAATTACGCCCATTACCGCCCAGGATCACATATTAAATCATCCCACTTGAGTTCCGAACTTTCCTATCGGGCTGTTTTTTTGTTCGCCCTGAGCAAACTTCCGCTTCATCGTTCGTTCGCGTTTGGCTGAGTTTTATTTGATATTCCTCATAATATTGAGGAGGGAAATTGTGATTTGTGAACTGCGTCCAACGTTTTGATCGGTCAGCAAATAATTCGCCCAGAAGAAGCAAAAGAAATGCGACAAGATGAAAAATACGGGAAAGAAAAAGTTTATCAAGTTTCCGGTTGGCGAAGAGCAGAAAAGGAACTGCATTCAACTTCGTAGAACATAGCCTGTAAATACAGGGACAGTCAAGTATACTTATTTCTTCAGGCATGATTAAAAAAAGCTCTTTTTAAAACACAACCAAAATTATAAAATACTCACCAAATATCAATAAACTAAAAACAAGCAAACACAAGGACCACTGAATACAAAACATGGAGGAGCCGTAAATTCCGGTAAGCACCACTGACACCCCCCCCCCCCATATCATTCATCTAGGATCTTCGTTGTTGTTGTTGTTGTTCCTTTTTCCGACTGGCCGTGGTGACCTCCTCGTGTGGCCATTGTAGTACCATTTTTTACTTTCGCTGTATCAGGGTCTTCATCACAGATAGGATGCTGGACCAATCCTTAGATATCTACTGTAAATACAGGGGTCGCAATATAATTTTTAGCCAACAGTTCGTTTGAACAATTGTATCTCTCAACTCATTCCCGGATCCGCTGGCTCGTTGTTGCTCAAAGCTACGTGATACGTGTGACGGGCCTTTGAAAAACCTCGCGGAAACAGAGAGAAAGAAAATTAGCCAGTTTGTTGGAATGGGTTTTTCGTCTACCTTCAACTTGAGTCGCTGTTGGCTCCCGGTGGCAGTGGATGAGGTCACGCGTCCACCAGGAACACACATTCGGCAAAGGAACCGAATCTACTGGCCGCTCACGTCTTCACCCCCGGACACGTAGCCCCCCCCGCCCCTACCCTTCAAATAACTTCAGAGACACGAACGCGAACTCGCAATACCATTGGACAATTCGGCATTTGTGTTCTTGTGTACAATACTGGGTTTATGAGGCTCATCAGTATTGGCGCGAGCGTGAAAAAACAGCGAAGTGAATCTCGCAAATGGATGATCCGTTTTTGGGCTTTAAATGTGGGGTGTTAATTTGGCACCAACATATCGAATTCATCCCTGATGTGTTCAAAGTCTGAATATTTTCATATTTTTCGAATAATATTCAACAACATATTATGTTCATATTCTTTTAGTATGTTCATACCGTTTGAATAGTATCTACTTTAATCGTACCTGATTTCATATTTTTCAAATAGGTATTTTCATATTTTTCGAATATTTTCATATTTTTCGAATATTTTCATATTTTTCGAATATTTTCATATTTTTCGAATATTTTCATATATTTTAAATATATTTATATTTTTTAAATATATTCATATTTTTTAAATATATTCATATTTTTTAAATATATTCATATTTTTTAAATATATTCATATTTTTTAAATATATTCATATTTTTTAAATATATTCATATTTTTTAAATATTTTCATATTCGTTGAATAATTTCATATTCATCAAATATTTTCATATTTTTAAAATATTTTCATATTTTCCAATCTTTTCATGTTTTTAAAATATTTTCATATTTTTCAAATATTTTCATATTTTTCAAATATTTTCATATTTTTCAAACGTTTTCATATATTTCAAACGTTTTCATATATTTCAAACGTTTTCATATATTTCAAACGTTTTCATATTTTTCAAATGTTTTCATATTTTTATCAAATGTTTTCATATTTTTCAAATTTTTTCATATTTTTCAAATGTTTTCATATTTTTCAAATTTTTTCATATTTTTCAAATATTTTCCTATTTTTCAAATATTTTCATATTTTTCAAATTTTTTCATATTTTTCAAATATTTTCATATTTTTCAAATATTTTCATATTTTTCAAATATTTTCATATTTTTCAAATATTTTCATATTTTTCAAATATTTTCATATTTTTCAAATATTTTCATATTTTTCAAATATTTTCATATTTTTCAAATATTTTCATATTTTTCAAATATTTTCATATTTTTCAAATATTTTCATATTTTTCAAATATTTTCATATTTTTCAAATATTTTCATATTTTTCAAATATTTTGATGTTTTTCAAATATTTTCATATTTTTCGAATATTTTCATATTTTTTGAATATTCCCATGTTTTTCAAATAGTTTCATATTTTTCAATTATTTTTATGTTGGCGGTTGTGTGAGGGTGAGAGTTAAGGCACGACGTACTCTCGACAGATTTATTAGCTCGGGCGCCTTCGGCCATTCGGCCATCTTCAGGAGCTTCCTGTATCGACAGTGGTTTATTAGCAACTATCTACTGAATCTCACTAAGTAACAAAAACAAAAAGAAAAAGGGGGTAACAATGGTACATATAGAGTGTGGCTTACAATCTTAGGGAGTCCAAGTAGGAAATCTTTCTTGAACGCAAATAGAGCGGCACGTACACCTGCTCGTCGTCGGCTATTTGGCTTTGGGCCATTTACACAGACATGCCTTGCGGCGTGCTGGTCGAATAGATACGGTCGGTCGCCCGTCGCAGGGGTCGTCCTAGGGGAACATGGTGGGTACAGGTTAGGCTTTACAACGTGGACGCCAGCTAGGCACTACACCCGGATAAATTAAAAAGAGAAACTAGGATATCTCAATATTTTATGCTTTAGGAGTGATAGAAAGGAAACTTACATTTTTTTAGAAAGGTGGTGCGGAACGGTTCTTTTTCCGTGAATTTTCGGAGAATTTTCCCTTGGAAGAAAGGTGTCGAATAGTCCGCATGGAATCGCAATCTGCACCGAGGACCTGGGGATGCGAGTATATTAGTGTGTGTTGTTTTTGTTGTTAATGTTCTGGGCTGACAGACGCATAGAAGTGCAAGCCATAACTAGTGTTTAGTTGGGACTCCCATAACTAGTCATGTAACTAGTTGTAGTAACTAGCCATAACTAGTTTGGACTCCCTAAGATTGTAAGCCACACTCTATATGTACCATTGTTACCCCCTTTTTCTTTTTGTTTTTGTTACTTAGTGAGATTCAGTAGATAGTTGCTAATAAACCACTGTCGATACAGGAAGCTCCTGAAGATGGCCGAATGGCCGAAGGCGCCCGAGCTAATAAATCTGTCGAGAGTACGTCGTGCCTTAACTCTCACCCTCACACAACCGCCAACATACGGAAAACGACACATTCGCCTAATTATTTTTATATTTTTTCAATATTTTGATGTTTTTCAAATATTTTTATATTTTTCAAATATTTTCATGTTTTTCAAATATTTTCATATTTTTCGAATATTTTCATATTTTTCGAATATTCCCATGTTTTTCAAATATTCCCATGTTTTTCAAATATTTTCATATTTTTCAAATATTTTCATATTTTTCAAATATTTTCATATTTTTCAAATATTTTCATATTTTTCAAATATTTTGATGTTTTTCAAATATTTTTATATTTTTCAAATATTTTCATGTTTTTCAAATATTTTCATGTTTTTCGAATATTTTCATATTTTTCAAATATTCCCATGTTTTTCAAATATTTTCATATTTTTCAATTATTTTTATATTTTTTCAATATTTTAGTATTTTTTGAATATTTTTATTCCTTTTGAATAGCGCTTAGTAACTGCTTTAATAATTTCAAATACTTTTATATTTTTGAAATATTTTTCTATTTTTTGAATATTTTATATTTTTTTAATATTGTCTCATTTTTCTTTTTTTTTTTTGAAAAAATGAGACAATACATTTTTTTTTAAATATGTGAAGTTTTGTCGCTTCCCTTTTTCCAAGATTTTCGGGGTCGGCTGTGATTCCTCTTAAGGACTCGCAGGTGGCGATTCTGGACGTGAAAATAATTTATTTTCATGCCCCATTGCCCAAACTTCTTCTTCCGATATGGTTAGCATCGTATCCACTTTCATACCCCTTTCGAAGACCCTCATTAAATTCAGATGTTTTTCCGAACGATTGGTAGGGCCGGATATTGCTGTCGTTCGGTTTGATGGGGCTACTCTTGGGCATTTGGCATTCTATGGTTTATTCAAACACAACACCCCTGATGTTGCAATCTCAGTTTCGGTAATCTTGGTTGAAGCCATTTCGCCGGACTTCTCTCTATTGAAGAGGCAAAAAAATAGAATATTCTGTTTTTTTTTTTGCGACCAACTGCCCTTGAGAGATACGTAGGATAGTCTCTATTCCAACACCGACTTTATCCGCTCGATATCCGATTTATTCAACTATAGATAACATTTTCAGCTCTGAAGACGATGTGACGTTGGCGGTGGTGCACTCTGCTCCACAGCTTACATCGAGAGAGCTAATCTAAAAGCTCCGCTAACCGGTGGCAAACATTTACATGGGTTTAACCGTTTGTATTCGCGAGAGGGAACAGGATTGTACATATCCAGAAGTTACGCCGGTTCGCATTATCTCGTTACGCCAGTTAACTTCCCCTCTCGCGTTGAAATCCGCCTTCTTCGTCTTTCGCCCAAATCCAGAAACCGCCTTACCCTCAAGCTAATCCTGCTTTGTTCCTTCTCGTGTTTCCACAAACTTGCTTCACCGGATAGGCAATCGGATAAACCGATACTGTACACTTCGACGTTTAGACCTCGCTTAAAATGTTAAGTTTACGTATCAACCTCAATTTTCTCCCATTTACCTGATTTTATTTTTGAAACCGTAATCGTGCAGATGATAGGGAATTTTTGGACGCTTTATGCACCAAATTTTGGACATCCAAGCACTAAGCAGCGAATCAATAACAACACTTGAGCGATTCGTACAAAGTTCATTACGTGACCGTCGATTTCGAGCTAAGGGTTGCATAAACATTCCTGACGTACGTGTAGTAATCAGGGTATCCTTCCTTTTGAATCAGTGACCTCGATAGGCAGGTAAGTTTCTTTTTCATTCGTCCTACTATTAGTCCATGGAGAGCAAATTTTGGGTGGATTTCCAGACTTTGGTTTCATGGTGATTTTTGAATGACGTTTGGATTATCAGCTCATCTAAGTTGCGTAATTTTACATTAACTTACGTGACGGGACATGTATCTCCAAAAACTCCCTTTGTCCTGTCGCAGAAACTACTTATAAATCTCGGCATAAATGTCAAGTTGACGTCAGCCCTTCGTATGCTGCAAATTTCCTTCGGCGCCGCTTGTCAAATCGAACCGACTGCTTTTCAGGGTATTCGGGGTATATGGAGCAGATGGAGAATAACGAATCCGCCCAAGCATCAATCACCTCTCAATTTCCACGTGACGCGCCCAACCCTGAGCTTCCATTAGCTTCCTGTGAGCAATTAGCCACCTACCCTACCTGTACTACCCTATTGCCTACCAACCTACCTGTACCCTATTCGTCCTTAGAGCAGCGCATCCCTGCGCCACGTCTCGCTTACGTTTCGAGTCAGCCTGCTTTCACACGCTTCGACGCTCATAATAAATTACCCCTTAATGGATTACATGCACTTCATCGGTAGCTGGTAATCAGTTGAAACCTACCCGTATCGGTTCTAATTGCTGGTGGAAGGTGAGCAAGATGGGAAATTTGTTTGCGCGAAACTTGAGAGGAGCCAATCAACAAAAATTGAAAGTACCTGCATTCGTCACGATTTTCAAAAATGTTAAATCAAGTAGTTTTGTTGGGAAAAAGAGTTCTCTTGTAGCGGGGTTAAACGCAAGACTTGTCCCAAAACTGAGTCCCGAAACCTATGGGAAGAGCATTTTCCTTCTAATCCTGAAATCCGCCTAACCAGCCGCCCACGTTCTTAGTACGACAGTCCGGTCTTCAGAGACCTGGGCTCTTCTACTATTCCGAAGGTTTGTTACCAAATTCATAAATAACAACCCCTCTTCGTAGGGTGGAAAATGGTGCAACTATTTATCGTTTGTTTTCCACAATGGCCAAGTGAGAAGTTGGCCCTCTAGGACCCAAGACTTGACAAATACCAGCAGCCCCATCGATCTGCAGCGGAATGCGTTCCGACGATCCCCAGAGTCGACCCGCACCGCCGATTGCCGCGCCCCAAAAACGCCCAGTAGCGCGGCACTCAGCCGCCCTGGCGGCCCCCCTATGCCGGGACGGGCGGCACTCGGCCAATCAGAGACACGATCACCACGACTAGTCACGCCCACCGACGGCTCTAACCGCTGCTGAAAAGATTCGATCATCGAATCCCTGTACCGTCGTTGGGCGGTCGCGGGTTGAGCCGTTCGTCAGATACCACCTTAAAAAAGCTATGCAAGGCTAGAATTCTCTAGAGTGCACAAAATAACCATTATTCTAGAACCATTGGCATCCACAAAACACCTCTCCCACCATGAACGATTTTTACCTACAATTCCATCAGTTTCCACCCAGTAAGTATTTCGAAGCTAAATTCCATTTTTTCACAATATTATGAAGCGCGATTTCATCGAAAGCGCTTCGGTTATTTTCATTCTCGCTGGTATAGTTCACTGCGTTGAACATATAGACTGAATTTTTCCCCACTCCACCCTGGCAAGGGTAGGTGAATATTGCGAAAAATCTAGGACATTCCGAGATATGACCGCAGCCGAACGGAATAAAAATGTAGCTCGACCAGCATACATTATTCCGCCGGTGTTCGGTTCGATAGAATACGTGCATCGGAGCCCATATCCGAGAATTCTCATAAAGGGTATGCGAAAATTGCTTCACGGACGAAAGGATTGGCTGGCCTCATGTAAAAATATTCCGATCAATCGTTTTTACCTATTCAGCCGCTCGAAGTTAATGAAAATTCCAGCTATTATTCCAAGAGGAGATGAAAATCGACGCAGTTTTCGGACGAACTGTTGGGATGGATTAAAAATTACTGGAATGCGAACATATTTTTGCACTTATTGGCTTTTGAAAAATTTGTTAATAGCCTTATGTCACCCCTGTTATTCGGGGTTTTCGGAAATTTTCGAAATTAGAGATCTAAACCCACTCCTATGGGCTACCACAATCAAACCATCATTCACATTTTACTTATTGTTTTTTACGCCACAGAGAAATGAAACACGGTTTTTGGGAAATTCCTTTAAATTTGATCATTCTTCTTTTCTACTGTTACAGTACTACTTTCACGAAATCAATGAGTGCAATACGATTTTCAATTTTTTTATTTCTCATACCAACTAGCTGGTAAAAATAGTCGATCCTCGGCCGATCTTTCGTATACTGTATAATCCTATTTTTCCACGTACACGATCGAAGTCATTTCCCCCTTTTTTTTGCCCTCACGGCAAAAACTTCCCCTACCCTCGGGCTCTGCTGGCGAAGAGTTTTTTAATATATTCCGTAAGGCTCCCGCTTTCATTTCCTTTTGAATGCGCCTAAGAAGTTCTGGGTAAAAGTTAGTCCCGGGAACGGGGATGCTTTCTAAATTAGCCCAACCTACTCCTCAACCACGTCCGCCAATCTTGCGAGCCCAACTTTTTTCTTGCGAGGCTAATTTCGGAACAGTTTCTTCTTTATTTTCTGCGAATTAATATCTCGTTGCTTCTTTATTCGCGTTTCAATTGTGTCGATTGTTTGCCTTGTACGTAAATGGATTTTTACTGCGTAGGTGGTAGCTCATTTCCAGAGGTACGTGAATGAAACCCAATCTAAACGGAGGGTCCGTTTTTGGAGTAGGTAACCACAGAAATCCGTCAATTGGATCGAAAGAATAGATAATTTTTCTATTTATTTTCTCTTTATTTGCCTTCCAATGCTACAAACTGTACGTACTAGCTGCAGACTCAGCCAGAAGAAAATAGCTCATCAAATATATCGACGGCGAAGTGGTGAGATCTCGTATCTCCAATTTCGTACCTGCACGTGCACATTAGAGACGTCATGGAAATTCAATGTGGTTACATAGGGTACCATAGGAATAGTGGCGGTCTTAACAAAATGGAGGTACGAGATCTCACCACTTCGCCGTCGATATGGCGAAAAAATCCATTCTCACAAAATATGGTTAATGTTAGTTTTTATTTATGAAATTACAAATTGCAGTAGTACCTATCGTGAAATCCGGTAAAATATTTTCATCTCCTCACCAATAAAACTCAATTCCTGCTTGTTTACATCATTCGGTAGGCCTGCATACCCGATTTATGCCATACAGGTCGGAAACGTCGAGGGAAACCTCCGGAAAAGGGAAAACAACGGTTTCGGCTCAGGTCGGAGGTTTCTTGTTTCAATTAGAGACAAAGCTCGGAGCCAACGAGCCCCTAATGAGATCCCAGCCATCTCATCAGGTCGGTGTTATTAAAATGCTCGTCTGCCATTCTCCAGTCAGCCATTCTCCGGTCTGCCCCTTTTCCCTCCCGACGATTTCCCGCTGATATTTCCCGCTTCCGCGGTGATCCTATCTTATCCCGCTCTTGAACTCGAAAGTGTACGTCTTGGAGCCACAAACGCGATTATGCTACTTAAAATCTCGTTAGGGGCTTATTAATGTCATCAACTCCAAAAGCAATGAAGGATTACGGAATTTCCAGCCGCACTTGCGGCCGTAGTAAACGTTCTATGGGTCGGTTCAGATATGTTTTTCCATTATTTTGTGGAAAAATCGAACTTTTTTAGGGTTATATGTCAACCGTACCTCTCACCCCCCCCCCCCTCCTCCAAGAGAAAACTGTGAGCGTTTTATTCCAAAATGGGAAAAGATTCATCTTGTACGAAAATCCCAACCAACTCAAAAATGAGGCTCTTCCTATTAACAGTAATTGCAGAAAACACTCTTTCACCAACTTTTCAATTGTCTATCCTCTGAAAATTCCATCCGACTCTATAAATTTTGAACTATGATTTTGATTAATGGAAAATCGCTACCGTCGCATTTATCCTCGAGAGGTGCTATCAATTCGAAAAACAGCTTGAGCCGCGAGGGATGAAACCACCCCTTGGCGAAACACCCAGGAGGCCTTTTCAGGCCCTCCTGTACACGTGGAGGCACTGATAGCATGCTAAGGATCCATCTTTCATCTTCTTCATGATAAAATCACATGAAACCAACACAAATCATCGTCGTGAAAAGAGGCGGAGGACCGGTGAAATGCAGAAAGTATTATGGCGGAGCGTATGGAGGCATAATGTACTTAAATTGGTAAATTATTTACCTTAATATCGTTGGAATCGGCTCAAATTGGGAAATTATGTTGCATTACCCGATAAATAGCATTTTGGTGGCTTGGAAAAATGCATTTACCTTCGTCAGTCGAAAAAGCCTGTTCGGGGTAGGTACTGCCTACAATTTTTTAAGCTTTTTCAGCTTTTTGTGGGAGTTTTGAAAGGTTATAAGTTCCTGGGTAAACTAAGAACATGGGATTATCACTATCGAACGTAAACGTCATTATGCGCGCATACTTGCATCGTAAATAATTTTGCAGTTTATTCCGATTCGTCCTGTACGTGTGATTTACAGCTGTCACAGCAAGATTTGTGATAAACGATAGGAGGACACAAGTGGTCGTTATGTTGCGCGGACGATATTTCTCTCTTCGTATTATCAAGGAGGCCTTGGCACTGAGTGGGAGTGACGAGTACGAGTATTGATTGTCGGGGTTATGATAACCTGGGGCCCCGGGGCACGCACATTTGATTGATGATTGGGGGCGAAGTCGTTGTGCCTGCCGTAACCTGCCGTTTCGATAGAGCTTGACTGCCTGCGTGAAACTAGTTAAATTATATTCATAAATTATACCCATCTATATCAATTTTACTTCATTAAAATTTAAAAACCAGTGGTGCGTAGATAACACACAATACTTCCATATTTTGAAACGTAAAATTGTGACACAATTTGATCATATTTTGACTGCTTTTAAGGGTGTTTAGGCCAAAAATATCGAAAAATTCACTATTAAAATTTTAAAATTCGCCCAAAATGAAAAAACGTTACATTTTCGGAATGTAAAAAATATCCACATATTCTGCAAGGTAAAACAAAGATTTTAAGACCAAGAACGCTCAAATCGGTTCATTTTTGTGGCCGGAAAAAAATAAAATAGAAAACACTAAAAATGCAAATATATCGGAAGTACTGTGCGTTATCCAAATTCCGATTAAACAGGGTGTTAGGTCTTGCCGAGACAAACATTTCAGTTCAAGAAATTTGAAAAAAGGTTAAGAAATGAGGGAGTTATGGCCATTTTTGTAAATGACCACAGACGGACAGACGGACAGACGGACAGACGGACAGACGGACAGACGGACTAACGGACTAACGGACACACGGACACACAGACACTTGTTCAGGAAGTGATTCTGAGTAAATGTGTATAAGAAAAAGTTTTTTCTGAAGCTCCGTTCCGATTCTCGATTTTAGGACGATCACAATACTTCCATTTACTCTGTAAATATGGAAGTAATAAGGCATTTCGGCAAGTTTCCCGCAAATTACCGACTATTATAGAAAGAATTAATGAACGGAAGTTGTTAAGAAGAAATCCTCACCTTCTAAACGACGATGAGGATTACCTTGAAGCACAATTTTACAAATCACAAGTCGATGCGGTGCGCGACAACTGAGTGAAATCCGGCTCCAGCCCTAGCAACAGACTGGACGCCCTAGCAACCCTGTCGGTGCTACCTCAACGCGTTCTTTTTTCCCTGTTTTTTCCTAAAATATCCCTTATTTTTTTAAGAGCCTTTAAAATTGCGGTGTAGCGACTTAATGAGCCGTACTACATTTCATAAGTGATAGAGCTTTAATATCTGGGTGAAACTAGTTAAATTATGTAGGTACACAATAATTGTATTATATTCGTCAAAATTTAAAAATAGGTAAGGCATTTCTACAATTTCCCCGCAAAATTATCCCAAATTTCCGCGTTGACGGCCGCGTTCTCAAATTTATTATTGAAGGGGAGATTTCACTCTTGACATTTCAAAGAGCACTTTGGAACATTCAATTGATGGATTTCCCGGCTGTTTCTCCTGCTTTGTAACTTCCGTGTCGTTAGATTCCTTTGTCGAACGAATTAGCGTTTGACAAATAGTGAATGACATCGTATATTTTCCCAAATTGCGCAAACTTGGTCGGCGACCGAAATTCCTTCGGTTTGACGCTATCTAAGCCGAGTCGGTCGTTAGCGCCAAACCGAAGGTTTGGAATAGTTTGGCGCCAATGGCCTCCCGGTCCGACCTGGTGGCCCGCATAGCTCAAACGTCTTGCAGCACTGTATACCCTCCACACTGTATACCCTTCTTAGTTTGTTGGTTTTGTCGCGATAGTTCGACTGAGCAGAACGGAAGTTCTGAACGAGGTCCTCGAACTTGGATAACCTCAAATAGGTACTCCCGCTGTCCACCCATTGTTCCAGTAAAGCTTTCATGTTTTGCCTTCAATTCATTGTCGATTTGAGCCTCCAGCGTTCCTTGCTAGGGCAGTTCGTCTCAGTGAACCTCAAATCCTCGAATTTCGGGAATTTCCTTTCAATTCCAAAATTCAACTTGCGTGAAAAAATGAGAATGTTGGAGCAATGAATTTGAAATTCTTCTTCGATGGAGTACTCACATATTCACTATGATTTTTTTTTTACATTTTCAAAATGTTTATTTTATTTTTATTTCTCTCGAATGCTCGCGATCAACTTCGAAGCATTTTGAAGGGCTAACGTAAGCTGCTGGCATACAGGAAAACAATGTTTGGTCTATAATTGATTAAAACACATGTCCATGCCTGGTATCAAGGTGAACAAATAGTAGGGGGCTGCTCAATACTGAAAGGAACATGAGGCCGGTAGGAGAGTTTCAATTTTCCGATAAGGCATTATCCCCTATTCATGTGTGTCATCCATATTGAACTTCTGCCCCATAAAAACTAGGTACCGAGGCTGGATTTTACGATAACCGCAACCAATTTTCCACACTAATGGAAACCAATTTACATTATTGATCCAATTAATGAGAATTTCCGTTTTGAGTTTCCTCCTGAATTTTAGTTCTAGAAAATAATCATTGAGGGGTTTTCATTGTTTTTAAAGCTAAATTTTTCGAGGATTAACAAATTTCCAAGAAATTTTCAGCATGACGATTAATGAAAGTATGTCCTAGGTAAAATGTAGAGCAAGCGTCTTGGGATAAATCTAGCTTTAAATTCATTCAAACCTGGCCCTCAATTTGCAAACACCTTTTCTCTAAATCAGCTGAAGATGAAAAATTGTCATTTTCAAAAAAATATCAATAATTGACCCAAAAGTGGAAAAATTTCTTTTGACAGATCCCTGGCCCGATTCCAAAAAATGTTAGGATGGTGGAAGAGACCTTTTTTGAGCCACTGAAAAATACCACTTCCAAGACGAGTAAGAGAGGGCAGGATATAATATGTCAATTTTAGACGTCTGCTTCTAACATTTTGAAATTTGCCATGTGAAAAAATTATTTTTCTGTTTTGAATGCAGCAAAATCATTTGTTCAGTTTCAAAAATATAAAAGATCATTCAATACCTTGATACGATCATTCAATACTTTGATAAGTTGCAAAACTATTTTCGTTAACCATGTTCCGGAGTGCAATATAATAGCCATTCACCGTCCGTATTCGGTCGAATAGCTTCGAATTGGAGTGAGTTTATTGATTCGAATAGGAGGGCTCGAATCGTGTTACGGCTAAAAGGGACGTAGAACACTGAAAGGAAAACGCATAAATTTCACGTTCGGGCGCGCCGGGCGGGGAAAACCGATAGAAGGTGAGAAATATTATTATTCGTTGTTTTCGAAGGCAAACTTGGTCGGTCGTGATGAGAAAGGGGTTCGAATCGAGTTCAAAGGTAGTTATTTCAGTTATCTCCTGTGTTACGATACCATAAACGATAATGAATCCATCTAGTTACAAGATCACGGTGTAGGCTCTCGTATTACGGTTAATAAGTTTTCCATGTTTCTCCACCGTTGGAATGTTTACAAGTGATTTTGTTCGCTCACCAGCCGCAGCTTACGTAGGCTATTCAACTAAGCTCATTCAGCCTTCGGTAAACAAAGTTTCCGTAAACCTCCTCATTTTAGCTGAGAGAACGGTCACGTTTTGCCAGTTTTCCGAGCTCATCGAAAGTGGTACCTTTCTAGAAAGTGGTGAGATAACGAGTTATCAACACTTTCCTTGTTCGACAAATTTCCCCGGGGGTTATTGGTGGAAGCGTTTGTGGTTTATTCCCAAAGTGTTAAATCTATGCTGTTTTATGGTTGCAAGGGTGGAGTATGGATTTTATTTATTTCACCTTTCGGTGATCGAAAAACAAAACCAAACAAAATTTTTTGTTGGAATAGTAAAATTGGAAAACAAAAAACTCGTCGACTTAAGCAACGATCCGCTGATGAGATTTAAGTAGGTAAATAAAAAAGGATTTATTTTATGTTGCAGGTGATCACTGGCAACACCAATACGTACCTGGAAGCGAAGAGGGACCTGGATCCCCCGATTTGGGCGTCGAAAGTCAGATTTTACCCGTACAGCTACCATCGGAGAACTGTATGCATGAGGGTCGAGATTTACGGCTGTCATTGGAGAGGTGAGCTTTACAATTTATTTAAAAAAAATAATATTTAAAATATTCAATTTAATAAATTTATTTATTATTTATGGGCAAGAGTTCCTGATTTATGTCGATTTTAACTTCGAAAAATATGAAATAAACTAATTTAGGGGGAAATGGACTTTGAAGATGATTTCTAGGTTCGTGTCCGTGTTTTATAGATCCTATAGAACAAAAACCTAGGCACATTTCTTGCTCGGTGCATAGTCCTTGTCCGAACTAAGCTTCAAGAAGGGAAAATTTATATTTTTTGTTTGAGTTCAAACTAATCCCCATTAAGCAACATCTGGACAATCCTAATTATTTTTGACAAGATTCAAGACAACCCCTAAATTCTAGTAACAAAATTTCTAACAAATAAAATTCATTCTTTGCTTGACATTCAGACAGAGCGGTCATTAATAATTTACCTACTCAATTCGGAATATTTTTTGGCGACCCTGCCAGGATCAAATGGAGTCGTTCAATTTACAATTTCGTTCCAACGCCAAAAAACTTCAGGAGGCTATAAACTCGTTCGAAGAATTACATGCTCAGGCTAGCACTTCACCGAGATTACTGAAAGCCGAAATTGAAGTGATCGAAAGAGTGTTTTCCGACATGATGGAAATAAAGAAGAAAATACTGGACGAACTCTTGGCCACTGGCTGTTCCGAAGATGAGTTTCACCAAGCCAACTGCGAAGGTGATCAGCTAGCAAAGCTAGTATACATTTGCCGCGCTGAATTCGAAGAATTCAATTGTCAAGCAAACCAGCCGATCTTTGAAAGACCACTTGATTCCAAACAGTTAAGGCTACCAACAATCGAGTGGATAAAATTTGACGGCGACATCAAAAAATGGCTCGGCTTTTGGGGACAATTTCGCAAAGTACATGAAGACAAGATTATGTCCAATGAAGACAAATTTCATTACTTGCTTCAAGCCACAGTACCCAATTCTAAAGCACGCCGACTAGTCGAAAGCATCCCGATCACCACCGATGGCTATGAAAAGGCGATCAGTTCGCTGAAAGAACGTTTCGCTCGTGATGACTGGCTCATCGAGGTCTATTTCCGAGAGCTTCTATCTTCAGTCATGAAACACGTTGTCAACAGGTCTAGTCACAACGTTCCTCTTCCTTTGTCAAACCTATACGACGAAGTGTCCGCTCAACTTCACGCATTAGAAGCACTCAACATCAAAATGGATCAATACGCTCTTTTACTATATCCATTAATTGAGTCAGCTCTACCAAATCTTGCAAAAAGAAATTAACTAAGACCAACAACAATCTGAATTGAGGCTGTTGACGGTGACGACATCCCTCGGATGCGCTTGCTCGAGAACGTCACGAACAATCCCAAGAACCTGCCGAGCGAACAGACAGACGTGGGCAGACAGACCGACAGACGGAGACAGAACGCAGACATCGCACGGATACAGACCCGCCTCCGCATAAAGACGCGTATTCACGTCATATCACGAACTTGTCTGCCGTTGAGTCTTACCTCTTTTCACGAACCTTTTTTGCCTTCATTCTCCATTCAGAACTCGCGGGCGCTGACGGGAGGAAACGCACATTCGTGAGGCGCGTTCTTCGCTGTGGTTCCCACGGGGCTCAACACTGGAAGCCAGCATAAAATAAGATGACGCTGGTCATGTTTTGGTCGTCGTGCCATTTTGACGAATGGGTCCCATGGCACGAGAGGTGGCATTTCCATACCTACCTCAGGAAGTAACGCTTGAAGATTACCAAAATTACCATGGCACTACTTGATCCTGATCTTGACTCTTATCTTAATAAACGCTGTAGAGAACTGACGAACATCCAAAACGATAATTCACATTCTGGCGTGGAAATTTTAGTTTACCATCAATGACCATGATTCAAAAATAAATTTTTTTCTGAAAATCCAATATAAGGTATAACGCTAGGCATGAACTTGAATCAAATAGATGCCGAGAAAATTCAAACATTATTTTCACCAATTCTCTTCGTAAAAAAAGACCCATTCTCAATTCGCCAAACACCAGCTGTTTAGAGCGGCTGCGAACAAAGACGCGAACAAAACTTCCTGACACTTACCGTTTTTTGTATTTTACTCGTCTTATTTCCGCACGATTTCATTGTTCCGGGATTTCTGGTCTTCTGTACAGACGGTATCGTGTCGTACTCGATGCCTCAGGGAGATAAGAGAGGAGCCACTTGGGAATTCTTCGACGCCACGTACGACGGCCACTGGGACGCCGAACTTCGAAGAGGCCTGGGTCAACTCACCGATGGCAAGATCGGGCCAGAGAACTTCAAAATGGGCTACTACGACTCGGAAAGAGGTATATATTATCACCTACAGCCTACCTAAAAATGCACTACATTTGCCACTCTATGATTTCGTTTTGAACTATCAAAAATTGCCCAATCCTGTCACAGGCCTGTTATACTTACACGATAACAGGGTACGTTGTTGCAGGCCAAGGTTGGGTCGGCTGGAGGAACGACACCCGTGGCGGCGCTCCAGTTGAGATCAAATTCGAATTTGATCGTATCCGGGAATTCAACTCCGTCCACATATTCTGCAATAATCAGTTCACCAGGGATGTTCAGGTAAGGGTCTTTCAAATTGAATTTTTAACCTACTGATTGAAATTTATAATCCCCCATCCAAATTGTTGCAAAAACTCAAAATTGCTCAAAAACCACGTAACAAAAACAACTCAAGCAGCAGCAACAGCTGCTGCCGAAAAAATGACTATGGAGGTGACAAAATCAAAACAACAACAGCGACAATAAAAGTTTCACTAACAGCAACAGCAGCAATACCAAAAACAACAACAACCACATTAACGAAAACAATGGCAACAAACACAACAACAGCATATATGCTCAACGAGGGTACAACGCCGAAAACAACAACAAAACGTCAACAAGCAAAACAACAGCTTCTAATCCAAAAAACAACAACAACAACAACAACAACAACAACAACAACAACAACAACAACAACAACAACAACAACAATAACAACAACAGCGATAACAACAACAACAATATCAACAAACAAAACAAAACCTCCTATTTCTGATAAGTATACCTACAACAACAACAACAACAACAACAACAACAACAACAACTACAAAAACAACAACAACAACAACAACATTAACAACAACGACAATAACAACAACAACAACAACCACAAAAAAAGTCTACAAGCAAAACAAAACCTCCTATTTCTGATAAGTATACCTACAACAACAAGAATAACAACAACAACAACAACAACAACCACCACCACCACTACCACCACCACCATGGCAACAACAACAAAAACTACATCATCAACAACAAGTTTTAGCACTACAATAACATGCGCAAAGTACGACGAAAATGAGAAAACAAAAAAATTGCAATTTCAGTAACGGCAAATCGTCTATGCAGTGAATATATTCAAATATGCTAGGAATGAGTACAAGCTGTCCATCGCTACGTCAGAAAACTTTCGAGGGTTTATTTTGAAAATTGGACGAAGCGTATCGACAGTTACGATTCCTTCGCACGGAACTCCCGCTATAATCAGTCGGAGTGGCAAGTTTGGCGTCGGTTTAGGGCGAACTTCTAGATTTTGGTGATTTGGCAAATGGACCCCCACGAATGACATAAAGCTTGTGAAAAGCAAGGGCTGGATGGTTGACTTGCATCGAATACAGAAACGCGACTCGGTATTGATTGTAACACTAAGAGCATAACAAAACACGAAGGGCTTTTCGGGAAGTCTTGTGCCCTCAGACCTTCCCCTTGAACCCTTTCGAATGGAAACTCCAATCCAAGTCTGAACAGCTTGGAGAGATTTGGGAAAACTTGAAGTTCCGAACACAGACGTGCGTCGGACTAATGTAAAAGGGTTACAGACGTACTTAGAGCGAGTGATATCAACGGCTTCGATCTTAAGGGATGGGGTGGTCGTGCAGGGGATTTTACTCGTAAGATTGGAAGAGCCGAGTATGTAAGTGTGCAGTGCGGGATGACGTCGAAGTTTGCCTCTTATGGAGTCTGCCATGGCTTAGAATCGACGTGAAAAAAGGACTCTTAGTAAAATTTGTTTATTCATATTTAATGTAAACTTATTCGAACTGTCGTGCTCGTAACCAAATTTTTCTAGCATTGCAATTAAATTTTGGATTCCAATGGATCCAATTCGTGGATTGGAATGAGGGCGTCTCGTCCTGAAACAACCATCGCTCAAATTGCTTCGGGATAAAATCGTAGGGAGGAGCTAGGTCGGAAAAGAACAACTTTTGGCAACGTATCGCCTACTAAGATACCCTTAAACTTGAAGGGATGAGCGTTAACGGCATTAACTTCCTCGAAACTTCTTCGAAAGCAGTATTTCACATGATAGCGTCTACTTTAATGTTTTATTCCACGCAGACTCGTTATCGCCCTGACGAAACTTGTAAAATCTGTTTCGCCGATTCTCGGCCGTACAAAACTGCAGGAAGTCCAGCGAGTGCCAAAAAGTGGAAGAAAAGAAAGCGACCAGCTGGTGAAATCGAGAAAGCCCACATCAGTGTAGGCCATCGTTGACTATATTTACCAACTTGAGCAAAGAACTCCCATGAATTTGCCTTCAAGTTGAGCAGGAATCGCCTTTCGGTTAAAACCGCAATCGTTCCATGGTAATGACTGAAATACTAAAAGGAAACCCGTCATGGACTCAGAACGAAAAACCAAAAAAGCGAAAGAGCAAGAGGAGGAATGAACAAAAGAGCGAGTGACCAAAAGAACGAAAGAGCCAATGAGCCGGAGAACAGAAGAACGGAAGACCAAGAGAGCAAAAGAGCAACAGAAGGAAAGAACGAAAGAGCAAACAGCGAAAGAACGAAAGTCCAAAAGAGGACAAGAGAGTGAGAAGGAAAGAACGAAGAACGAGGGAACAAAAGATCAAAAGAGGGGAAGAGCGAGAGAAGGCAAGAACAAAAGGCTCAAAAACATTTTCCCACTAAATCTTTTCCAAAATCCAAGATCGGAAACTATTATTTTGGCAGCCTGAGCTGATTCTTGCTTGCCTATGTCGATTTTCCTCGTAGTGCCGTAGAAAATCATCGTTTTTAATCATCTCAACACTGCATTCCCTTCCGATTAATTCGGCGGATACGTAGTTTCGTAATTTATTGAAGCCGTTAACCGCTTCACGGTTTGTCGCCCTCTCGTCCCCGATCTCATCTGGTGAAATCATCCTGCGCCCAATCTTCTGTTTCGTTCCGCGATCAGTCACTTGGCGCCATTGTTCGCCCCTTTTGGAACGGAGACCTCGAACCTCGCGGGACCCACAAAACCCCTCTTAGAAAAATTAAACTTCCAACCCCCTCACGCATTCATGGTTTGCTCTTTGCACGAAATGAGTCCTTAGCCATCCCTCTCGTCGCCGAATCATATTAAACAGTCCGACGGAAGGGGCAATCAGCCGTAATTAATTGCTTAAGGGGAGGAAACGTCCCCTGAGCAGAAAAACTTAACGAGAAAAAGGAACCGGCCGAAAAGACTAGGCGCGGGAGGGAATTTCGTCAACATCTGCGCGAACCGGAGGGAAAAACATCGATTATTTTCCCCTTTCGAACGTTTCTTACGGAAAACCGCAAATTGCGTTCGGCTATTTTGCCTCGACGTTCATACGTTCGCTGAGTCATTAGGAATTCCACCGTGTTTTTTAGTCGGCCGGATAATGGGACGTGTGTTGAAAAAGTTTTGTTTTCCCGGCCAGACACGCACATGCCCAATTCATCTGTTGTGGCCGCATAATGGCGTGCGGCTATTTTTCGTGCCCCGATCAAATTATTGAATCGTCCATGTTTTCATTTAGACTAGGGAGGGACATTGGACGAACAAATATTTAGGTATGTGGAGTATAAGAGAAGCGCAATACGCAGATCTGCACCATAGTGTTTTTTTAGAAGAGGGCTTTTCGCTTGGATGAAGAAAAACCGAGTCATTTTCATGCCGGGCCCATAACCTATTGGAATGAATTTCAAACTCAAACTTGAAGTGAAACTCACACTCAAAACCAAACTCAAACGTAGAGTCAAACCCAAAGCTAACCTCATCTTCAAACTGAAACTCGAACTTGAAACCAAACTTGAAATCAAACGTACACTCAAATTGAAACTCTAACTGAATCCTAAATCCAAACGTAAAGTCTAACTATAAGCAAACTGAAACTCGAACGTAAAGCCTAACTCAAACCTAATCTCAAACTCAAACTGAAACTCGAACTCACTCTCAAAACCAAACTTGAGCACAAAGTTAAACTCAATCTGAAACTCTCACTGAAGCTCAAACACAAACTCAGACTCGAACGCAAACTGAAACTCGAATTAAAACGTAAAGTCAAACACAAAACCAAACTTGAACTCAAACTGAAACACGAACTAAAACGTAAATTCAAACACAAAACCAAACTTGAACTCAAACTGAAACTCGAATTAAAACGTAAAGTCAAACACAAAACCTAACTTGAACTCAAACTGAAACGCGAACTAAAACGTAAATTCAAACACAAAAGCAAACTTGAACTCAAACTGAAACTCGAATTAAAACGTAAAGTCAAACACAAAACCAAACTTGAACTCAAACTGAAACTCGACTTAAAACGTAAAGTCAAACACAAAACCAAACTTGAACTCAAATTGAAACTCGAATTAAAACGTAAAGTCAAACACAAAACCAAACTTGAACTCAAACTGAAACTCGAATTAAAACGTAAAGTCAAACACAAAACCAAACTTGAACTCAAACTGAAACTCGAATTAAAACGTAAAGTCAAACACAAAACCAAACTTGAACTCAAACTGAAACTCGAATTAAAACGTAAAGTCAAACACAAAACCAAACTTGAACTCAAACTGAAACTCGAATTAAAACGTAAAGTCAAACACAAAACCAAACTTGAACTCAAACTGAAACACGAACTAAAACGTAAATTCAAACACAAAACCAAACTTGAACTCAAACTGAAACTCGAATTAAAACGTAAAGTCAAACACAAAACCAAACTTGAACTCAAACTGAAACTCGAATTAAAACGTAAAGTCAAACACAAAACCAAACTTGAACTCGAATTAAAACGTAAAGTCAAACACAAAACCAAACTTGAACTCAAATTGAAACTCGAATTAAAACGTAAAGTCAAACACAAAACCAAACTTGAACTCAAACTGAAACTCGAATTAAAACGTAAAGTCAAACACAAAACCAAACTTGAACTCAAACTGAAACTCGAATTAAAACGTAAAGTCAAACACAAAACCAAACTTGAACTCAAACTGAAACTCGAATTAAAACGTAAAGTCAAACACAAAACCAAACTTGAACTCGAATTAAAACGTAAAGTCAAACACAAAACCAAACTTGAACTCAAAGTGAAACTCAAACATAAACTGAATCCTACACTCAAACGTGAATTCAATCTCAAACCTGATTTCGGGCTCAAACTGAAACTCCAAACTTAAACTGAGACTCGATTTCAAACGTAAAGTCGAACTCAAACCTATGGTGAAACACGAACTAGAAATCAAATTCAAAATCAAACTTGAACTCAAACTTGAAGTCAAACTCAAACTTGAACTTGAACTCAAACTGCTCAGTTTCATTATCAGTTTTAGTTCAAGTTTGAGCTTGAGTACCTATCATTTTTAGTTTGAGTTTCAGTTTGCATTTATGTTTGAGCTTGAGTTTTCGGTTTGAGTTTCAGTCTGAGTTGAAGTTTGTTTCAAGTTCGAGTTTCAGTTTGAGTTTGAGTTTCAGATAGACTTTCACTGTGAGTTTGAGTTTCAGTTTGAATTTGAGTCTGAATTAGACTTTCACTTAGAGTTTGAGTTCAAAGTAGAACAAGCTGCATCGACGTTGTAAGAGATCTGGCAACGTCGCACAGTGACCTTGGGACGTGCCAGGCAAGGATTGACTAATAGGCAATTGGAGTGGGGATGGGGAATTCTGTTTGTGCAAAATTACTTATTACGACGAATCTACTCGACCGATTTTTAACGGGCAACATTGCGTGAGCGTTGTCTATTTAAGAAATCTGTCGTGGGACCTACCTATCTTAAGAATTCTCGGTTTCCCTTCGTTCTGGGGTCACGTTAGATTCTGCGCGTTGGCGTGGAAGTAAGACGTTATCCTCTGCATTAATCGTCCAACAGGGAAATACGGCAGGGTCAACTTCAATATTGAATGCCGAAATTGTCGTGGTTGGAATGAATATTTTCAAAGCGGATAACAAAAATCAACTTTCGTGCCTGAGCGGTCGTTTGAAATCTTGATATTTTTACGATTCCCGTCCGATCGCATGGTTGGCAAATAAATTGTTTGTTGGAATTTTTCATGAGAGCCTGATAGCGAAGTCTTTACGTGACATGAAGTCTTTACTGTTACGAGAAAATTATGTATTTAGTGCATCATCAGCAACATTCTCTGTTCGTCGGTTTGGTGATTTTGGTGAATTTTTCAATGGCTTTGGTTCTTGTTTTGTCTTCTCTACAAAATGCGATCGAACCAGGGGTATGCACCTGGGGTATGCAAGAGATTTTGGCCGACAGTAATCACCGTTGACCCACGAGATATTTTGGCGCACATGTTTCCGCACATCCAGTTTCAACAAACAGCGAACCAATTTAATAATCACCAAATAAACAAGAGAACTCTAACTGAGAGAGTAAAAGAATGTATAATACACGAGAGTAACAGATAACACGAGAGTAGTGCTGATAACAAGCTAGAACGGACTCTAGTAGGCGCTAGGCCATCGTCTACACTATCAGTGAAAAAGGCACCGCCTCCATGAGCGGCGGCGGGAAGCCACTGCCTTCTATATCGGCGACTCATGTGGAGTTATATTCCTGACACATAATATGTATGGTGTATTATACCTAGTGAACATTATACTTCGTTTCACAAGTAACGGCTCCATACTGATACATAAGAGTAAATAACCAGTTACATGATCCAAGGTTCAATGGCCGATTCTCGTCTCATATTCGACGAACGATCCCTTTTTCCGCTCCAATGTCCAAGTTTCGCTAAATTGGACCGATATCGGATGTCCGTTCGAATTGCGTGGCATCATCGCCTCGTCGACCTCATTCAGTTTCTTGGGAAGAACGCGTAAACGAAGTCGACGGTTCTTGTTGTATTTGATTGGAACCGACGTTCGAGACTCCACCTTATCCGGACATGATGAAAATCCACGTGATCTCCCCAGTCGTGTCTACCACGGCCATTCCTAAGAAATTGCGTCCCAATGATCGAGCGTTGAAATAATCGAAGAACAAGCAGTATCTCGACTGAAGTGCCATGATGTTGAGTACAGTGTTGCCAAGTTAGGGGTTTTTCCAAAAATTTGAGGGTGTCTAATGCCTGAAGGGTATTTTGGGTGAATTGTTTTGGGGGGTTTTCTGGGGAGGAACGGGATCGGATCGTAGCTTCAGAAATTTTTTTACTCATACACTATCGCTCAGAATCGCTTCCTGTACAAGTGTCCGTGTGTCCGTGTGTCCACCTGTCCGTCATTTACAAAAATAGCTATATCTCCCTCAATTCTTAACCTTTTCTCAAATTTCTTAAACTGAAATGTTCGTCTCAGTAATACCTATCACCCTGTTGAACCGGAATTTGTATTACTCACAGTACTCTCAATATATCGGCACTTTTAGTGAATTCTATTTGATTTTTTCCTGGCCACAAAAATGAACCGATTTGAGCGTTCTTGTTCTTGAAATCTTTGTTATAGCTTGCAGAATATTGGGATATTTTTTGCATTCGGATAACTCAACAGATTTTGATTTTAGACGAGTTTTAAAATTGGCATAGTGAGTTTTTTGATATTTTCGGCATAAACACTCCCAAGAATAGTCAAAATATCATAAAATTGTGCCATAAATGTACGTTTCAAAAAATGGAAGTATCGTGTATTATCAACGCACCACTGGTTTCTTGCTGATGTCATACCTACGAACGTCCTAGGTGAGAAAACTTAACTTCAGTGTGAAGTAATGGACTTGCCTTTGATGGGCACGAAGGGAGAAGTCAGGAAGTATTGTAAGTGTTGAAATGAGATAAGCCTCTACCACAGCCTCAACTGGCTCCCTTCCACATTTTGTCGAGGTTGGGGGAAGTGGGAAGGCCTACGCGGCCTGAATACGTAAAACCATCGTAGGGCTTTTCAGGCTCATTCCTCGCTATTCCCCGACAACCCGACGAGGACAGGCGACTTTACTGGAGTAGAAGTAGGATCAACAGGAGCTAGGACACTCTATTGAATATTTACTTCATGACTTCACGTTCTTCCTGTACTTTGCCGGTGCCGGTTACTCCGGCGTAGGCGTCCTCTTTATTTCACCCCTTCTGTCAACTTTTCCATCCCCATCGTTTTACAGGCACGGCTCACCGACCGAAAGTAATGTCACCCTCATCCATTTCCAAGGTAATGTCGCCCTTATCTCGCAGGTGCAAAAGGTTAGTTTAAACGGCAAAAACGCATTCTATCATCTTTCGCTAGAGGGGAACTCGTGAATAAATTAGCTCTTACGATGAAATTTTGCTGATACGTAGATGCGCTGACGTATGTAGAATGATGATTACTTTTACCCGTTTTAGCCTGTATCAATCTCAGAAATACCATATTGCCTTCAAGTTTTTGGTGATTTCGTAATAGGTACCTATTTTATCGTGTAAATGTGACATTCGAAATGGTGTTAAGGAATGAGGAGGGAAATCGAAAAATCCTGTCATGCCGTTGCATTTACACATACCTTTCATGCCGGGTATGCCCCTCCCCCCCGGAAGATTCCAACTGTCAAGAGAGTGACGACGCTCTTCAAGATTTTCCACCTCTTTTCAACTGTTTTTTCCATTTCAGTTCCACGAGCAGGTCTTCTTTCGAGATGGAGAACATAAGTGAGGTTTATTTTTAGGCTTTTCTGGGATCTTCTTTTGGTAACCAAGACCGCGATTATGTCAAGTGTCATGAATTAAAGAAAAGGGGTGTCTCTTCAAACGAGTAAATCCCTTTCGAGAAGGGAAAGCGAAAGGAGACTTTTCTGTTGAACGTGCTAAGAACTTGCGGCCTTATTCGTATATATTTCCATGCAACTGATTTTTGTTATTCGTGCCAGCCTCAGCAGCCAACCAAGCTCGAATCAGGTTCATAAAAATATCCGCCCATTTTTAGACTGAGCTTTTTTTAATCTGACGATTGTTTTCCATTAGGTACAGAATCACAAAATTTTTGAAATTTTTAAAAAGCTTATTCCACATTCCCTACACTTGAAGGTAGAAGAGTATTGTCTTATTTTACATTATGCTGAAAAACCATTATACCCCGGCGTTCGGCCAGTACAACAAGGAGAGGCCATGAAAGTTAATTCTGGTCTTCGCTTTCATTCCCATAAGTGAAAATCGATCACCATTTAGGGCTCTATTGACGTTTTTTGAATAGGAAAGTAAAAGATGGTCGAACAGGGGGGAAAACCCTGACAATAAGGCGGAAAGCGACTTCGAAAAGGAGGGATTTCTCTGTTGAAGTCAAGACGTGGAAGGGGCTCGGCACCTTTTGTTGTCCCCTTGTACAAGTTCAACTGAGTCCATTTTGTCGAGTTGGAAGCAACAACATCACGTACAGACTCTTGCGAAGAAACTCATACCCCGCATCATAATCCAATAAAATATCGTTATATACGTTCCCTCGGAAAGTGCGTATGTATACCGTCATCTTTCAACGGTAGCTCTTGAACATTTCTGTTCACTTTAAACCTAGCGAAACTCCGAGGGAATTCCCTTCGTGAGACGAATTACGAAACTGTACCGACTTCGTAAGCTCTTTCAGTCGAGGACGCGGCGGGATTAGAACTTTAGCGAGAATAATTTACCTCGGGGCTTACCGTAACCACGTTTGAATGTCAAAAAAATCGGAACGAAAAAATAAATTAAAATTTTTTCCGCAACGGATTCTTATTTATTGGTGGTTACTGGTAGAATATGAATTTCCTTGTCAACGTATCCGTGGAAAATTTTATTCGAAGAATAATGGATATTCGTTTAGTTCTAGTTTAAATTACATCCGAAGTTTCACTTTCAGTTTTACTTCAGTTTGCGTTTCACTAAGCATGCTTGGAAAACCTTTTTTGGCATTTTCGTGCTTTTGAGCATTACTCAATAAAATTGCTGTAGATCCTTCAATTTTTGAGTTAGCTTAAATCAGAGGGCCCCTTTGGGAAGCTCATGAATTTTGCTATTAGAAATGTGCAATGCCAATGTGTTTTCTGCATAGGATCACGGAGATGAGGTCAAAGAGAAAACCGGTACAATAAATGTTTACCCGTTGGGTTGTTAACCCGTTTTCTCTTTGGCGTAGTTCCTCAATATTCTTCTCCAGAAAAATAGTAGCTTGGGGCAGTATTCTTGAAAGGAAATTTATGAGCTTTTCAACGTCGTCCTCAGATTTGGGTGTACTCGAAAATTGAAGGAGGTACAGCCATTTTAGTGAGTGAAGTTTGAAAACGCAAAAATCCCAAAAACAGGGTTTTCTTGCGGACTACGAAAAAATCTTTTAAAAATCTTTTAAAATTTAATTTTCATTCATTCATTCATTCATTCATTCATCTCTGAGAGTAAGATTTATTGAGAATGACTAGTAGAACGTTTTTCTTCATTTTTGACTACCGAAGAGGCAGACACCCTGTGTAACTCGTGGTATCAAATTATCAACAATCTGCCATTAGATGATAGTACTCTTTCGAGCTACCGACGATCTTGTCTCATTTTCGCCGCGGACGATCTCCATTCCGCTGTCAACTCTGTTCACGACTCGAGCTCCTTAAAACATCCTCAGTTTCTCACACCTAACATTCCTTAATGAATTAATCTCCTTAATTAGCCGAAAATTGAGATGAAGGATACAAGCGAAGAAAAGGCGTGTTCGCGGGAGCGAAGAATTAACTTCCGGCGCGTCCTCGTTCCGGTTCAGTCGGTCCTCATTAACCCCTTGCGAGAGCTTTCCATCCCCTACGTTTCCCCTACGTTTTCACACAGTTTAGCTTTTCAGCGCCAAAGGTTTAGGACGTCGCTTCGGAGAGCGCGCCGGGTTAATTTGTTAGGTGACGCCGGAAGGGCTCGGAATCGCAGTCGAAGTGGAGGGGATTTTCCTGGTCACTGAGCTGCTGACTTTGCCTCAGCTAAACGTGTTCGGACCGATTTCATGCCGAGAAAGACGACATGGGAGTCAGATGGGGAAACTTGCGGTTTCAGTCAGGCACCAGGCAATCCAATTTTTGCCAAGCATTTTCACCCCGAGGATAACTTTATTCTGAAAGCAAAGTTCCACGGTTTTCAGAGATTTCACCACTCCCGGAATGGTCATTTTTCTGGATTTCTATTACGATTTCAACCTTATCACAATTAGAAATTTTACTATGATTCTTGTTTGGATTTTAATTTGAATTCTGGAATTGCATATTTCGTTACGAAAGACTAGATTATCCGCATTACGCATAGCCCAGGATTAGCACGGCTGGTACCCTGCAAAGGTTAATATTGCGGAAAACACGCATTACCGTGTACCCGTTTTATGCGAGCGGGCGTACCGAACAGCTGTAATCCGGGGCCAGCTTGGAAAAGCTTTCGGGAACCGTGAAGAATGTAAGATTCAGGCAGAAATGCGAATATCATGACGGTTATGAGAAGTTACCGTTACCAAGGCTGGAAATCCAATTACCGTGCAGCTTCCAGCGGCGAATTTGCGTAGTTTCGCACACGAAAGCCCCTAATGTTTACAACTAGCCCTGGCTCTGCCAGTGAATCCTGGTAATTATTTAGCTGTCCGAAGGGGTAGGCCAAGGAGATACCTCCAGTCGACTTTAGGGGTGAGGGAAGTTTTACTTGTTGCTCGGGCTTCTCTCCCGGGAACGGATTTGCATTGAGGTAACAATATCTCGGGCCCGGCAAGTTCGGCTCCCTACCTCGGCCTGATATTGTTATCGTAAGCTTCAACTTCGCTTGTAATCCTCTCCCGTCTCCGTTGTAGCTACTTTTACCCGTTTAACGTCATACTGTACAAGACGTCAGGCTGCGTAATATGGAGATTCGAGTATAACATTTTGCGTAAGGATGATGATACGAAGTGAGTACTTACCTGAAGAAGGAAGTTTTGAGACTGGTATGCTGCGGCTGTGCGTGTCAAGCAGGGGCGGCTACTGGAAGAGCAGAGGAGCGACTGCACCCCCAAAATGAAAAAGAAAAAAATCAGCGACCGACCTACATAATAATAAATTGATTACTGACACACTAATCTCAACTCTTATTATAATCTACACTGGAAAACAACTTTTTTGCTTTTGCCAAAATGCAATTAGCGAACAAGTATTTTCAGACAAAATATTTTTCGAATTTCGGCGTTTGAACAGCAATTACGGTGCATAGGAGTTAGTTTTTGACTACGATGGTACACTTGGTTTATAGAAAATTGAATGCTGAATCCAAAAAAATCCTCGAAAATTGAAAAATGTTGTTTTGGACCAGAGAAATGTGGGTTTTATCACGCAAAGTGTGGTTTTTCTGAAAGAAAAAAACCTTGAAGAATCATATTTCGGAAACGGGAAATGCGATTGGCATTTTTAGGGATAGGGAAATCTGGTCGGCATCGTTTTGATCCATTTTCGGTCTAATTTAATATGAATTTTTTTCTAACCAAGTTCGGGGCACCCTTGCGTTGTAATGCTCCTATGCATCTCAAGCAGACTGTGGAAAAGATGTCAATCCCATTAGCCCAGACACACTTGAGAGAAAACCAATTGAACTCCGTCACATTTTACACGGGCCTCTCGACGCATAACCTTCGGATAGCATAGCCGTCAAAGTTATCCAGCCTCCTAGAAATTCTAGAGAAGCGAAGGGTTAAAAAATGACAGAAAAAGAGCTCGAGCATTAATTTTCCTCGAAGTCGCTTAGCAGCGATAGTCGGCGCCTGTGAGACTTCTAAATTGAAAAAACGTCATGCGCGTCAGCTTTTTAGATAAAAAACGACGATGAGACGCGAGGAGGTGAGATGGAAAAAACCCTCCTTAAGCGGAACGAGAGGGAAAAAAACGCTAATAGTTTCTCGTCAGCGGGTGTTGGGAACGAGGCTTTATTTAAAACTCGTGGAATTTACAACCGTAATAAAAATAAATTAATTACCATCGTAATCTTCGTGGGATGTGGCAAGTTCGATTATCGTTCTTCTTCCTCGCGGTGTAAAACTGTCTGGAAAAGGTGTTGAAAACCATCTGCCAAGCCTTTTTCAACAGATAATTCAAAGGGCGGCCTTCGGTCTACATTGTGCATAGCTTCGTTATTAGTTTGAGCATTCTGTCAGTGTAGATATATCTCATTTTTACTCACGTCCATCGTCGGTCCAATTTTTCAATCATTAAAACAATCATCCCCCCTTGGCGAGCTTCACCTCGACCCGGCCGGAAAACGACACTTACGGGACATCGTTCTTCGGCAATAACTTCGAATTTTACGGCTTCGCTGGGCTCGTCTTTCTCACATTATGCTTCTTTATTGCTACACTTCCGCCAGTTCGGGTCATTACTTAGCTTTACAACCATTACCATTTGGATATTGCACCTCCAGGAGTCAGCAAGATGTCCTCAGCCGTCCCTTGCTTCACTTTCAGACTCTTTTATACGACCGTTGGAGCGTGGAGGGCATCCTTAGCCCTTCCCTTCGCCCTTCTGGGGTCCAGAGATGCCCCGGCTCTTCCTGGTCCTTCTTTATTATTCATGGCACTAAGAGCGAGACGCTGTCGGCAGTCCGTCACTCGTTTCCCTCGGTTTTCCACCGGTTTCTCTCGGCGCAAAAAAGGAATTCCCTCCCTTCGAGAGCCGTAGGAAGCGAAAGGAGAAAAGTAAATTGTTTATTCCAGAGGACGAAGGGAGTTGAGAGGCGCGCCATGCGGCAGACTTAAGCAAAGGAAACCTCTCCAGGATCGAAAGGCTGGCAGGAGTCGCAAGGCGCAGGAAGGAATAGAAACAAAATAAGGCAGCCACCTTACAAACCTGCAATAGTAAACCTCGAAGTAGCCACCTGGGTGCCACTAAAACTTTTCCCCCGCCAAGTCCTGCCGGCATTTTTACTTCGGTTTCTCCTTTTTTTCGAACTTATCCATCTGTAGCGTTGGAAATCGTAAACCTTCTACAACTGCATCTTCTTCTCGCTGGGGAATTCCTCGCCGCGCCGAAATACGACCTCTGCCCCCTCGCACTTTTGGAAAAAAGAAAATTCGGCCGAGAAAATAAAATGCTTTTACGACGAGAGCAACCTCAAAACGGCAGGTGCTTTTATGATTAGAGGGCCCTTTTCCCTCGAAAAAGTAGTTTTCTTTATTTTGGGCTGCGTAATCAAGTGCGTGAGTGTCTCTTCGAACGGATCGCCCCAATTCCTACAAAACGAGTCAGAACTAGATGCCATTTACGACCATGGTCTATAGTGCAGATCGTATGTAAGGAAATGTACGCATCCCGCTTTACGCCGAATCGTATAAAATTTATGGATCCTCCGAATAAATTTCATTATTATTCATTGAACGATTCACTTTCAATTTTCAGCCCGTAATAAAGGGTATTTTCAGAAACTCTTCCATGAAATTTCCCACTTATTGTCATTGAAGTGTAAAAATAACGTAAATTTGGTCAATGGTACCTGTATTATCGTCCAGAGTAGTGCATAGGGGCGCCCCTTTAGAAAACATAAACGAAAAGCACCCATATTAAATTACAAAATTTTGAAAAGATAATGGCTCAAGATAGCAAATATTTTAGTTATTGTTGCAGAATGTTAATTTTTCCTAGTAAAACAACTTTTTTTAAATTCTTTTAGTAAAAATTTCTATTTTTCCTGCAAGGTAAAACGAAGATTTTGAGACCAAGAACGCTCAAATCGGTTCATTTTTGCGGCCGGAAAAAAATAAAATAGAAAACACTAAAAATGCAAATATCTCCGAAGTATTGTGCGTTATCCAAATTCCGATTAAACAGGGTGTTAAGTCTATCAGGACTCAACAATTTATTGCAATAAAAAAGGCAGAGCCTCGACTTTCCCTAATTATATTATTTGAAGATTATTTGATGGGGTACAGAATATCGATAAAAAATAAAAACGCTCATTATAATTCAAAAATGTTTTTTCGCAAGTTGGGCAGAGACACTCAATCCATACGGTGTGAGCTTGAATTACTCAAAATGGCGCAAACTGATCTTCGTGTCCGGAGAGAAATACGGAAAAAGGAACATTTCTGTTCGACCGCGTTTACCGAGATTTTACTCCTCTGACTCGAGGCTACTTTCGCGTCAACGGTGGAAAATATATGAATTATTTACTCGAAAAGCAGCTGAATATTCCATTTGGACGCCTCCGAGCATCTCGTGACTGTCTGTTTGCTCAGGCTTTCGACCCTTGGCAGTCTTTTCGTGTATTTTTCAGCGGTAAGACCATATTGCATAGAAGATTACACGGGGAAAGAAAAAAATACATGAGCCATTTTGCTGGGCGAATCAAAATAAAATATGGATTTTTTGCTGAATTTTGTTTCTTGGATTTTTGAAAATGAAAAAACATTCGAATTTGTTCATAATTTGGAGGATAGAGCCTCTGTTATTCACGGCGGGACCGGGAACCAGGAGCCTCCCCATACCATCCGGATTTTGGACCGGTTCCTTGGGTTGCATCCATATGCGCATGGGCTTTGAGCCTTACCTCTTCAAATTTGTATATTCCTGTATGTCGTTTTGTGGGGTTTGTTGACCATTTAGAGTTAATACCAAATCGTTATTCTGTTGCAGGTTTTCTCAGAAATAAACATCTGGTTCAGCGTCGGCGGAACTCACTACTACGGCGATCCCATCAACTATTCGTACATGGAAGACAAAATATTCGAACATTCGAGAAACGTATCCATCAAACTTCACCATCGTGTCGGGAAATTCGTCAAGCTTCAACTTCACTTTGCGTCGAAATGGATCATGATCTCGGAAGTCACGTTTGACTCAGGTATGAAAATTCTGATTTTGAATTATGCCACACTCTTCCGATTCTCCAAAAAGCTGAATAAGGGACGCGTTACGACCAAAGTGCCTATATTTACCTGCTTTTAGGGAAAATGAACCTTCTCCTGAAATTTTTTTTTTTCATTTTCTCAAAATTTGAATATTTAATGCTTAGGTATGAGTACGGTAAATAATTTTGATCAATTTTGTATGGTTCCTTTTTCTATGTCGATTCAAACTTTTCATTTGTCATGAAAAGTATGAAAAAAAAATGTTTTTTTTGTCGATCATTCTTCAAAATTTTACCTCGCACACCTGTTCTCCACGGCCGTCAAAACGGACTGGGTGGTCAGAATGAGCCGTCCAAAAAATAGCCCCCCCAAGAATGAAATCCGAGAGAATTCGTAATGAAGAGCTGAAAATGTGTCCCAGAAAGGAGCGTTAAGAGCATTTTAATCCATTCGGCTCTTCGGTGGTCCGTCATTGTGATTCGCAAAAAAAAAGCCCGACGATAAGGGGACCGTCTTTTTTACAGTCGGTGCTTTCAGCGGAGATGACCGCGCATTTAATTAGCTGCAATCGCCCCGAGGAGATTTGAGTCGGTTTCAGTAGAATATTTTATGTTTTAAGGCTTGAAAAATATTTTTAAAAAACTTGCGAAAATAAAGGTAAGATAAATGTAATTTGAGCCTTTCTAATTTTCGGTGAAGACTTTTCGAAACGTTTATGACTCCAAAAAATGTGAATTTCCATATTTTTATTAAGTAGGTAGGTTCCTACTTTTGTATTTCTTATACATTGACTTATAAATGATGAAAGGATTCACTAACAACTTGGAAACAATTATTATAAAATAAACAAACTCAAGGCTCCTTCGAGTAATTCTTCCTGGGTAAAAGACGGGGGGGGGGGGAATGACGAATAATGGCACATTACTTAATCCATTTTCCCATCCATCAGTCATTTCGGTCGGGAATACCTGCTGATAGGACGTGTAAGCCGCGTTTGGCCCGCAATTCACGAACAATAGTGACCCTTCCGACGTGAAGACTGAAGAGGGCTATTGGGCCGGGATGAATGGGCCTTAAACAAAAGCATCGTGACGGGGGTTCTATTACTTATTGGTAGGATGGAACGCACAATATGGAGGTTTTGGAGTGGCTGGAAATCAAAAATCTCAACGGTAAAATTTGATATGGGCGAAAAAATGGAAGAAGGTGGAGAAATTTGAGTTTTCTTGCAGCATGCGAGGTTTTCGTGAGATCAACTTGACAATTTTGAAAGCTTAATGGTAATTAGTTGTATAATTAATTCCTTGCCTGTGGCAGGTTCCTTAGACCCTGTTATCTAGTCAGATTCATCCTTTTTTTGCTATAAGTACGAGATACTTTGCAGTTCAAGTCTTCACAAATCGCTATAGAGAGTTTTTGGTAATTTCGTACTTCTAGTCATTTCGTAGTACGAAGTTTATAGTTTGTACGAATTAGTCACCTGGCAAATCCTGAGAATGCTTGGAAAATTTAGACACGTATGCGACAAAAATAGATTTTTTCCAAAAGTCCAGGTTTGATTTAATTTGTTCTTTGTTTGGCTACAAATTCGTCTTCGAAGTTCTGTACGAATTTCTAAACTCGTGTACGAACGTTCTCCTCCTAATTTGTACAGTGCAAATTCGTAGTACGAAATTGTTGGCATCAATGTTACCAATGCAAGCAGAATCAAATCCGAACTTTTTGTTGACTGTTGAACAGAAGCTAGGGTTTTCGCTACTAATTTCGTACTACGAAGAGGCAAAAAGTACGAAGTTTCCAAAAACTCCCTATTGTCCATTCAGGCACTGGAGATAAACAACTATCGTAAAGAACTGTTCATCATGGTGAATATTCAAGCTCGACAAGTATGCAACGGCGTTGATTCCGGCCGCCGCTCCCGTAGGGTTATTAGCGGTTGATCCTCCATAATCAGGTTGATTGGTAGGCATAAGGGATTATTAGGTTGACCCTCGACTGTGGGGACAAGGTAGCACGTTATAGCCGCTAAGATTACAATATCAGATGAAGGGCCAGGTGCCCGTAGGGCCGGAATGGCCGGAACATTATTGAAATGTTCGCTCCGTGTTCGGAACAGTCCGACACCTTCGTCGTCCTCTGCTTTTGCAATATTCACGAGCAGTTCGTGGCTGGGAATGGCCAATGGCAACAGCCAGACGCCAAGTTTAGCCAAAATTGCCATTTTCCCGGGTGGAGGGGGCGTTTCCTATTATGATTTCAAGTCTGCCACGACCAGACGAACGTCCAAACAGACATCTTGGGTATGACGTCTTGGTTCACCTCCGCGTTAATTGCAATCGACCACCGTCACAGACTCGGAAACCAAACACTAACCTGTTCGTCTTGACCGATAACAATTCACCGAATTATCCTGCTCCCACTTCCGGCCCAGTATTCGAACCTGAATTGAAGGATTACCGCCAAGTTTATGCTAAACAACATGGGCTATCCTCTTCCTGGGACATGTCCGCTTATTCAGATGGGTTTTATCGCCCCGCTGGGGGCGATTCGGAAGCTCCCCTCAATATTGTTCAACAACATCAGCATCGCGTTGATGAAATAACCGCTCGTACGTTCGCAATTCAATTAAACTCGGCGATTGCGTCGGCCTAAATTGCCAGTCTCCAATTGAAGAGTGCTGTAATGCCCTCAAGAGGCAGCCCAAACTTTGAAATGACCAATTTTGATGACTAAAACGCTCAAATCTAGTTGGCTGCAGTGGCTGCATCTTAAACCGTTCAATATGGAGAAGATTATTCACGTTTCCCTTGTCTGCTCTACCGATGATTGGCAAAACGGGCAAAATTAGCCTTAAAAGTTAAATATTGTTTTGAATTGAGCGAATGACGGATGGAGAAAGGGCGAAAGAACTGAAGAGTGAAAGGATGAAAGAGGGGAAAGAGCAAAAGAGCGGAAGAGCAAAAAGACGAAGATCTAAAGGGCGAAAGAGCCATGGAACAAAATATGGAAAGAGCGGAAGAGCAAAAGAGCAAAAGTGCAAAGATTGAAAAAGCAAAAGAACGAAACAGTGAAAAAGGGAAAGAGCGAAAGAGGAAAAGAGCTAGAGAGCAAAAGAGAGGAAGAGCGAAAGAGGAAAAGAGCGAAAGAGCAAAAGGACGAAAGAGCGGAAGAACGAACGAACCTAAGAGGGAAAAAGCGAAAATGCAAAAGAGCTAAAGAGTGAAAGATTCGAAAGAAAAAACAAATAAATGAATGAATTAGTTCATTATACCGATAAAATTATCATTTTTACCTGGAAATGTTGAAAAACGAACGAATTGTTTCAAAATTTCGGTGTAAGTAACATCAGATTTTGTTTTCCCAATTCGTTTTGAGGTTAATCCCAAATTATTCCGTAAACGCTCCGTCACGTAACTGGCGATAATCATCTAGAAAGTTCAACTTCGGACATGGTTCGCGCGATATTTATAATTTAATCCCGTGACAAAAAAAGGACTACGCCCTGCCGCCGGCGGGGGGTCCACGAAAACCACGTGGGAAGCGGTTCTCGCGTGAAACTGGAGCTTCCACACTAAATCAAGTCGTGAGATTCTATTCGGCGATTTAAATCTCGCGATGTTTATCCCGAGGAAACGGCTCCTTTACGTCAAGTTTTAGAGGGCCGAGTATGCGCTCTGAATTCGGAACTACTAGCGGTACCGAGAACGCTACATGTTGCTCACGATCGTAGCATGTTATTCTTGTGTTGTTGTTGTTGTTAGTATTTGGTGACAAATCCTGCTCGTGTTGGACAAGTTTAACATGGGGGGGGGGTAGTTTTAAGGGCATTTCTCCTCTAAGTTTTTTTACTTAATGTACCGCAGTGTTTTACTTTTGTGCTCCACACATCATGGGGATGCAGCTCCAAAGAACAAATTTTGCTCGTATGATCAGCTGGCATCATAGTAGCATTATATAGGGTCGATCATCCATTTATTTTTGTCAATTTTATCGACTGTTATGCCAAGGATTGCCTTCAATTTCAAAAACTTCCCCAAAAAAAATGGCACATTATAATAATTCAAACTATAAATCCACTAAAGCAACAGCGTTTAAAAACGGTCCCTCAAATTCATTTGCACTTGCCAGATCGTCTCGTTCTTGCCGTCATTTCCTTTTCTGTCCAATAAGTCAACTGTTGGATACGGCATACACGGCACAGCTTCTTGACAAAGGAGCCACTTAGTCGGAAAACCCCGTGTCGGTCTCTACCGCCGTATAAGGTTACAGTCCAGGATGCGAGGGCGGCAAATAGCTTCGAACATTGTATGTCGAGCACCTGACGTGAGTATTAGTGGCTGATGTGCTGTAGTACAAGGGTTCGTGTGAAGCGAGGAAAGCCTTGACGAACACGTCAGGTCCCAGGGCTATCAGCAGGGGGTTGATTCTCGGGGTAGGAGCTTCCCGTTATGTCAACAACACCCTCCACCCTTAGCGACGCCTTGGCCTCCTCGATACGACTCTCCATCGTCTTGGCAATATCTCAAACGATCCTCGGCTCCTTTTCGTCCTATTTCACCACCTCGCAAAGCGACAATTCCGTCGACGCTGAGAGGCAATAATGTGACTGCGTCGCTTTTTTTGACGAGATTGTGAAAAATCACCGCCGGATGTCCTGTATGGCGATTCCATTTTTGGTGGACTCCATTTTTCGGTCACTGTTTGAATTGCAATAAATGATCGGGTTCGTCATTTATCCTGAAAATCCTCAAGTTGGCCATACACTATCCGATCGGTGGTGGAGGGGGTAAGAAAATGCATTCAGTGATTGGTCGAGGTGGCGTCGGAGTTAAAGCCAATAAATGTGATGGGGGTTTCCAAGCCATGTTCCCATGCTCTTCCCCACTCTAACAGCCGTGCAAAGTAAAACTGTATTGATCGCTCTTGAAACACTACGATGAAGACTACCAATAATTACGAAGAGGACGCATTTATACTATCGTGCTCATGAATTTCGTATGTGTTTCTGCAGATATCGCACACGGCAATTTCACACCAGAACTGCCACCTCATCCAGACCAGCCTGTCCAGAGTGATATATTCGTCGACAAGGACCCCCAGTCGGAAATACCAGGTCAGTATAATGTTCAGTTTGTTTTCCGTTCTAAAATCATTCTCACTCAAACAAGCTGAAAGTGAAGAATTCAACGTTTTTGGAGTTGTGGCCAGATTCAGAACCTTCTCGAACGTCCCAATTCTCATTTTCAGTTTTCTGGCTCGAATTGTATCGGTGGAATGAGGAAACTTGTGAATTCTCGTCGCCATTTTGGCAACAGACTATTCTACGAGCCTGCGTTTTTGCACGTTTTCCAATGGTTTCCGACCCCCCATGTTACCCCTCGCTGAAAAGCTATTTTTCTCGTCTATGATTCCACGTTAGACGCTTCATTGTAAAAAATTTTGTTTATAGAAACTTGATAAGAACGTAAGTTTATAAATTTTTGATTTTATTCGTTCCAGTCGCCAAGCAAGAGGAGCATACCTACATGGCAGTAATCATAGGAGTCCTCATGGCTGTCATTATCGTCCTCGCCTTCTGCATGTTCCTCATAATATCGCGGCATCGCCAAAGAAAATGCTTCGCTTCTCCTTTGGCCGCCAAAACCGCCCTGGGAACGACAGGCAAGTGCGCTTCATCTTTCTCAAATCTGTGCCAAATTGTTTCCGAAAAAATCTAATTTGAGCTTTACCTACAGGAGGATTGTCATCGGGTTCGTCGTGCGGTACGGCTGAAAAAGCTTACAGTTCGAAAGGCACTTTGCCGATAACTGGGCAAGCCGGTGCCGACACTGCGTTACTCATGGACACCAAAGCTGACGACTACCAAGAGCCCTACCAGGCGCTCAAGTACGCGCCATACTATTCCTATTCGACTGTCGTCATGGAGATGAAGGATGCACTCAACAAACCTGTTCCTCAACACCATTCAGGTATGTTTACAGAAATTTCGAAAATTTAATGAATTCCTAGGGAGATTGGTAGTTTCAGAGAAACAACTTAATTTTTTTTGCACCTTTTGCAGACACATCTTACGACTATGCAGTGCCTGATGTGAGCACCGGTACGCTACCTTTGCTGCCCCAGGATGTGCCTCCGGTTCCAATTCTACCTGACAAGGAGAGCCTGTATCACAGGAATACGAGCCGATCGTTGAAAGAGGACAAACTCAAAAAGGTGAGCTCAATTTCGCGCTTGTATAGGTTGAACACAGTTCGCCCATCCATTTGCCATTTATGGTGTCATAGTTCGTCAACCCCTGAAATGCTTCATAGATACAGCGAATCACTTTCCACTTCAGTGTGATCTGGGAGTGTTCTCAGCCCATTGTAGTGTGTCTCCAGAGTAGCGCGACCGCAGAACAAAGCGATCGCAAGTGGTGTTCGCGAATGCTCTCAAAATCGAAATCGATGAAACGCTTTTGTTTTCGACCCTTGAGTCAACGGCCATTGTTAACCCTGAGCACTCATCGTGGCGTTATGGGGATTCAATCGGAACCACTTAGAGGCGAACTGAGAATATCCGATGTTTCCAGTTCAGCAGTTTCTTGCGGTCCGACCTGAACGATTGACGAGGGAGAGAAATGAAACTAAAGGTTAAAAGGAAGGAGAGAGAAAAAAAGGTAAAAGAAAAAGGCAGCTGGGCTGATAACCGCGCACTCCTGAGTTAGAGAGGAGACCGATCAATAGTCGGCGCCAACTGTCACTTTTCTTCCTCATCTGCATTCATGATTGTATTCACAATTCATAATGTCTAAGGTAAACCGAAATAACGTGATGATATCGTGGAATATTTCTACTTCCGACGGCCCGACAATTGTTAAATATGCAGCTAGGCAGGTTTCAATATTGTAAGTACTCGAGGAATCCTGTGAAATCAAAGTAGGTAATTACACTGTTGTGGTTCAACGAAAAATTGAACCGATGTTTGCACTTTTGCATACCTACTTGTAAACTCACTTAGCATGCTGAAAATACTCGAAATTCAATTTTTTAGGAGGCCATGCAATTAAGATGGTCTCATCCTTTTCCTATAGAAATACAACTAGCGAATAAAACCAAATAATTCTACCAACTTTGTCCCTATCTCGCTTCTCAGGGACGTATAATGTTAATGAAACAGTGGTGCGTAGATAACACACAATACTTCCGTGTTTTGGTACGCAAAATTTTGACGCAAAATGATTATATTTTGACTACTTTTGTGGGAGTACCATGATTTTTTCACTTTTCTTTCAAAACATTTGACATTTGAAATTTGCCCGTTTGCAGAGAATCACTTCACAGGCGACAGGCGGACACGCAGACATTTGTTCAGGAAGTGATTCTGAGTGAATGTGAAAAAGTAAACTTTTTTTTGAGCTCCGATCCGATTTTTTATTTTAGGTCGATAACAATACTTCAATTTACTTCGTAAATATGGAAGTAATAATACTCTATGTAGTTATAGGGAGGCAGATCGTTCATAAAGCTGTAACCTAGCTGCTGAACTGGAAGGCCGCTACATCGTATAAAGCATTCACCTTTTCCCTTGTGTTGGAAAAGGAGACAAATTTATATGCCCGGGATCAGTTCCAAATCCTCGGCGGGGTTTCCGAACAAAAGGATCAGCCTCCGGCTCCATCATCCCCTTTCTGGAGCGAGCAGATTCTCAACTTTATATGGAATTCCTCCCCTCGATGGGGCGTTTTAATTACGAGGACGTTATTTATATCTTCCAACAAGCAGGAAGGGTTGATAGGAGGTCGCTGTCATTCTCGAGGTCTCTCGGCCAAATTAATAACGAAGGTGTTTTACGCCGGTCGCTCAACATTCTAGCTCAACCTTCAACTTGGCTTAACCTGACATACAGTGTTTCACAGACTCGGAAAATGTCACAGAGTGGGAAAATGTCAGAAAATCGTCAACTGATTTATTAACATGCCACCAGGGATGAAAAGTTGGATTTTGTACTGTTAGATTTGATGTAAAGTGGGATTTTTCAATTTTTTCCTAGTCCTGCACAACCTGTACCGAAAGAAAGATTTTCGGCAGTTAATGATAATTATACAAAAAATTCGATCGTCTAATACAAGGTGTGATAACGAGATCCCTTGCTCCAACTTTAAACTTTGAAAATTTTGAAATTAAAAAAAATTTTAAAAATTAAAAATTTGTTAAAAAATGTTAAAAATGCGTGGGAAAAAATCAATATTTTTATTATGATTATTTTCATTGAAAGTATTGCCCTATACTTTGTACGTTTAGCCTATATTGGGGCTCGCATATAACAAAAACCGATAGCGCCACTGTCAATATCTGGTACTTCGAGCAAAGTCAGTATGCTATCTCCGCTGTGCAAACTGTTGAACGCTGGGGCTTCAAAACGAAGTACTTTCCCAGACTCGGGCGAGGGGTGGAGGACTTTTTTCAATAGGGGTGACTTTTATATTTTTATCGTCATACAGGCAGCCATGAGCTTCGCCGCAGGTAAACAAACGAGTTTTCCTATATACGTCGAGGTCGTGGACTTCGCCGTACATCCCCGGTCTGTGCGAGATATTGCGAAATCGGTTCCGCCGCGGAAAGTTCGATGTTGGAAAAGGTAAAGAAAAATAAAAATAAATAGGTTCTCCACGTTGCGTGTTCGAGAGGGCGAGTTTTATAGTTTGTTTTCGTGGCGGCCCTTATCTCCATTCACGCAAGTTGAAAAACATCCGAGTTAGGGAAGTTCGAAATTTGATCGAAAAATGGATTGCGTGCAGGCGAAGGATCGTAATCTCCGAGTAAAATAAGTTATGAGAAAAATGATTTTGCTTTTTTCGCGCACTTCTGTATGTTGGCAAGCTCGATAAAATTCGTTTTTCTGCATTAGGCAGAATTGTAGATATATTATACTTAGATAACATATTATTACGTAAAGAAAAAAAGAAATAACGATCTCACAGCAAACCTGAATAATTTTCTGCTTACTGAAGTTGTTGATAAATACAAATAAAATCAATGTTAAAAAATACATTAATTTCAAATAGTTTATGCTCACCTCCCGACAATCTTTTGGACACTTATAATATCTTCTTCAGTGATCGTATTATCGGGCGATTGTCCACCATCATTCTATTTCAGATTCATCTATTGTTATAGGTAACTAATGTCTAATGGCAACGTAATAAGTATCGAATTTACCGTGTTCACCTGTTCCGAAAATTACAGGTTCCCTGAACCGATCGGGGGTCGAAAGCGTGACGGTAATTGCCCCTAAATGAAGGGTGTCTTCTGGGTAGTCAACCGTCACGCCTAAGGGACATGTATCAGTCGGTAAATATGAGGAAACCTTATACAGGAATACCTCGTTCCTCTTTGTTGAGCCCAAGATATATTACGATTCCAACATTAATTTCTCAGGTTTTTCTCGAGGGGCAATCCCCGAAATGAATAATTCTATTTTCATCGATTACGATCTGCCTTTCTCGCGAGCTTTTTCGTTGAAACCCCTATCGAGTTAATGAATTGAACTATGCACAATCCAGATAAACATCTTCGACGAGCAGGGATGTTTTGCAGCGTCTCCAAGGCAACGGCAAAAAAACATCGGCGGAAAAATCCGCCAGGTAGCCAACAACAGTCCCCTGTCAGGCCGATAACGGCGGAAAATATGAAAGGACGCCATTTATAAAATATGACAATGACCTTTGTCCATAGCATCAAAAGCTCGAGCAAATATTTGCGGGGGAAGTTGCCTCTTGGAAGTTGCAGGTCAGCGCTCCGGTGGGCGGTGCTGAAAGGCAAGGAAAACGGCGAAAGCAAAGTGTTTGCTTTTCCGGTATGCGTCGCTATAAATTGAATGAAATATCGAACACACAACACAAAGGTTCTAGGGTTCGATCGCTTAGTAATGATGCGATACAATGCAAAATCGACAGATGCGTAGAAAAGGGTAATTTCCATGAAATGCATTGAGACTGGAAATTGCGATATGAGAGGACTTCGAGCGAATTCAGCAAACGCTTCATGGGTTTTTTTGTTTTTTCGGGTAAAACCTTTGATTTCCATGAGGTTTGCTCGTGATTCTTTCAATTTTCCTCTTGAGGCCACCCACGTTCTCGGTACGGCCATCTGCTCTGCTGAAACCTGGCTTTGGATAGCGAGGCATCTTTAAGGCATGTGGAGTCTAGTGCCCACAGGGAGCATTAGTTCCATTCCTTCCGTTCGAGCGCTGTCCGCGCTGTTCCTCTCGGATAAGTAGGTAGGCTATAAAATGTCTTGCTTGATTAGCGTTTGACTGATGAGTATGTCGAATTGGACTGATGAGGGATGTTTCTCTGTCTCGGAGATGCGAGCGCAGCGAGCATCCAGGTCACCTGATCTGTATAAGGAATGTGTGAAGGAACAGTTAGCAACGAGCTGTACGGACTGTATGACTGGAACAGTGCGGACAGCGCTCGAACGGAAGGAATGGAACTAATGCACTAAATGGAACTAATGTGGGCACTAGTAGACAGTCGTCATCTTTAAGGCCTGTGGAGTCGATGCCTTCCCCTATCTGGGGTCCTTGGTCTATTGTTGCAAGTTCAGCAGCTCCGTCTGATGCGGTCTCTAGCGGCAATCGTTCAGACTATCCCTGTAACCGACACTCTTCCTCACTAAACTCGCCATAGAATGCATGGTGTGTTGTTCCTTAATTACCAATACCTGCTTTCTCTCCAACGTACGTAATTAGGCACTGACGTTCTAATAGAAAGAATGCTTTCGAATTTCCGAATCGAATCGTTTGACGTCAAGTACGATAAAGTTGAACTCCAGGCCGGATCAGCTCCGCTCTCGGGTTGTTGACTCGTCGGGGAAAAGTTTGCCGAGTTAGATCCCGCGGATTACCCTTAGGAAATTATAACTTTTAACAAGTGTTTGCGTTCAGCAGAGAATGCTGTATAGAGCCGGGGAAGCGAAGACTGAGAAGCTTACTCCTGATATTGCCAACCCTTGGGAAAAGTCGTCGCGCTCTCATTAGAACAAAACTGTTCTCGTCGGATGTTCCGCGCCAGCGGATTTATTATTCTTTCCCTCAGTCGGTGCCTTTTGAATAATCCGTTTTGATAATGTGAACCGACTGTTTGTCCTCGGTTATTTCGATCGGGAAGAAATTCGCTCTAATTGGGATAGCTTTCGTCATGGAGGACGATTTTCTAAAATGCTCCCTTCCAGCCGAGCGAATTTGTTCGATCAAAAGCGACTTTCCGGAATAAGCCAATTGAGATACGGAAAAATCAGATAACTCCAGGGAAAATTTGTATGAGTGCCTAACGGAAGGTTTTCTGAGAGCTCGGCTGAATAACGATTGAGTTGACGCATCTTTTTTTCGTTCACTCCGCGTCGTTGAGATTGTTTGAATCTATCCGCAATGTTTTCACAAAACTCATATAGTAGAGCTAGATTATATAAATTTTGCTCATCATCAAGCTGTTGATATTGATATTAGGAACAATTTATCATATAAACTTTTGTCCTTTTCAGCCCCAGGACGTACTGACCGCTTTGAAAAGAAGACTCGAACAGACGACAGTGCCCGAATTTCCACGACATCGTCTGAGAATGATCACCCAGCTCGGCGAAGGCGCTTTTGGAACGGTGAGTGCCGTGCGATTAAATATAACATTATATTAAATATGATTTTTAATCTTAAATATAATTCTAAAAATGCTAGAAAGGAGTTTTATTTTGTAGGATTTTGAACACCCTCATATCATTCTACAGTGAATTCCGGTACCGATTAGTAGAGCAATTATTAGCATTCAGATTGATCCCATTCAATGTACACGATTAACCAAATATCGTCGATCTAATGAAGCTCCGATTCATAATGCGATAATGCGGCGCTTGTAAATTTGAATAATGGAATTCATCGTGTGCTTAGCTCGTTATCCGACTCGCATCAGTCAATTGAATCCCTATTTGTTCAGTTGGATGAATATGGATTTATGTTACGAATTAATCATAAAAGATATGAGAAATTTAAAATCCTTAAAATTGAGTTTTTCCAATAGCATTTTGATAAACATGGTCAACGTATGGCATTTTTGTGCAGCATTTTCTATGCTCCCTTTTTTTTTTTTTTGAGGTGTATTAATATTTTTATGCAGCAAACTAATTTCTGCGAACAGGAAAGCAACAACGTTGATGAATTGTATCAAATGTTTCAGGTTTACGTGGCAGAGGCAGACGGTATACCCGAATATGGCATGTCTGCAAGCCTAGGAAAGCGACTGGTTGCAGTGAAATTTCTACTGAACAGTGCCACGGAAAAGGAAAAGTGCGTAATAAATCAAAAATTATCAATTTTCTCGCTCGGAATCGTCATATTCCCAAATTCAGCTAAATGTTAGGTACCTAATTTGTAACTGGGTTAGTAACCCCATGCCCAGCCGACAGAGATGTGAGTTTCCGTCGATAATGAGGGCGGAAATCGACCGTCGCCACGAGCCGCCGGGGCAGTTGTAATTGGGCTTGTCATATAATGAGGCCCTAATAGGCGAAATGGTCCCCTTCGGCGACTGGTGTTCTCCCAGGAATTGTACGAGGCGTATTTAGTTGGGCTGGGTCGGCTGGCTACCGGTCGATAACTAACTGTGTTGCTACAAAAACAAGCAATTTCCATCGGCAGTGTCGTTTCGATTCGGTTGAATCAATCTTCTGTCATTACCTTTTTTCAATAGCACTGGGCGGGGCTGGACATGAGATGAATGACACCTGCTCTACAAATCAAAGTGCACAAATAAAACGTTTCCAGCTCCTCTGAACTTTCCATAACATGCGTCCCAAATGGTATCTGAATCTGCATTAAAAAAGTGTCCACAGCCCTCCGTCAACACTATTTGCCCAACAGCTGGATATGAAAACATAAAAATTTTTATTTTTGCCTTGAAACCACTTTGCTAGCTCACATTTTTCAGAAGTTACTTATAACCTCCAGGACGACTGGCTATGATGTCTTTTTCTGAGTTTTAGGGAACTTGTGACACTACTGCTGGCAATCGCAAAAGATGGCGATCGGAGGCATGCAACAATCTTTGAGATAAACAACCTTTTTTCAGGGCTGATTTCGACCGCGACGTCCGGATATTAGGCGCTCTCGAGGACGTCAACATCGCCCGCGTCCTGGGCGTCTGCAGTCGTGACGATCCCGTTTGCGTCGTCATGGAATACCTCGACCACGGAGATCTGACGCAGTTCCTCAAGACGCACGTTCAAGCGGAGACGTCGCGCAGTCTTCCTCTTGGAGTCAAGAGCTTGAGGTATGCGCTTGATGGATTCCAAAATAAGGGGACGAAGCTTGGGGGACATTGGAAATTCAGCATACTCGCCATATTTTCAAGCCAGTCTGTGGTCTAGATATAGAGGACCTGTTTATTTTGGTGGCGTTGGGGCGTAGTAGTTGGGGATCCTGCACCCCATAGCGTGACTCCACAACAATCCTCATCATTTCATGTTCTTGTTTCCGTATTTTACAGCTTCAACTGCCTCCTTTACATGGCGACGCAAATCGCCTCCGGAATGAGGTATTTGGAATCGCTGAATTTCGTCCATCGAGACCTTGCAACGAGGTAAGTTCTTCCGTACGATTTCAGGTTAGGCAAATTCCTGATTTTGCTTTACGCTCCACCAATTGCTCGACCAGTTTTGCATCGTCTGGTAAAATGATGAAAATTTTCTTCGTGCGTATGTCACGATATAAAACACTAAAAAGCGAACCAATCGAGCAGATATCAGCTCACAATGTCCAAACATCGGTAGACCCGCAATCGGCTTTTAGTGAGAAAGACCAACCTTGCCCCACCGGGGTAAAATCGCCGTTTACCGGCAATGGGAAGTTTACTAAACAATAACTGTAAGCCCCTTACTTGTGGGTAGGGGGGACGTGAAGAAAAGTTATGGCCGCTCCGAGTTGGCCCAGAGTCGCCCGCAGGTGCCTCGCTAATTATTGATCAGAACAGAAGGGTTTGTAAATGAGGTGAGCACTGAGCCGGGAAAAGGCTTTCCGAATGGCTACCGACAGCCGGAAAGTGGCCTTTCTGTACGATACTGCCTGGAAAACAGGGATTGCTGTGCCCAGCAAGTAATTGTTCGCAATATTGACAAAATCAAAATTTTCAAATTAACCGATTTGTAAACTATGATCAATCTAGCGCTAGCAGCTAATAAAGTTCTATATTATCCGAATCGCTTACATGGTTGAGAGATGCATCCATGGAATCATCAATTCTCTATAAATCAATAGTGCATCAAACTAATGCTTAATATCCATTACGTACCTTCTTTTCGAGTAAATTAGGACGTGATCATGTCGTTAGTAACAGTATAAAACGAATTTATTTTAAATATAACTACGAGATCAAAATGCACGTCTGAACAGCTCAAGTAAGCAAGGGAGAGATAGCAAGGAAGTCGTAGACGCCAAAGAAGAAGCGTCATACCTAGGAGCATATGGCGTCGCGATCGATAGTTACCTACACCTTGGAGTGGACAACACGATTATGATCCTGCAGAGTTCATAGATCATCTCCGAGGCCTAAAAACGAAAAATCTTGTGGAAAATATATAGTTATGGCCACTAAAGGCCGAAATTTTGAATTTTCCCATTTCTAGTTAGCGGATTATTTCACAAAAACAAACTCGTCACCATGAAAAATTGGTTCGATAGAATGGAAAATTCGAATCGACTGCTCTAACTCCTACTGGGTCTTGGGTAGACTAAAGGATGTCCCGCAACACAGATTCGCATTGCGTGCCACCCGCCTGCAGGGGCTGAAATGCCATTCAAACTATTCGCATTTTCCCTTCGCTTTATTTTGCCCTTTTATTTATTATTTTGCTTTATAATTCAATAATCAACCATTGAAATCGCGAAACTAAAAATTTTTAAACATTTTTAAGCTAATTACATACGACCAAGCATAAAAGGGTAATATTTTGTTTGAAAATAAGTTCTGAGACTTTTGAGATAATTGCAAAATCAAGAAATCCTCACTGTCTGCTCATCACATAGGGGGCTGGGTGCTCGCGGGAACGTCCATAACTTCCAAAAGGTATTGTCTTGACTGAAGAATTGGGGCTGTCATATCGAGATATTTTGTCCAGAAAATTTGAATTTTTTCAAATACGAAAAATAATTAATTTTTTTAAGGGCCCTCCCAATTACCCTAATTATCAAAAGTGCTCCATAATTTCAATAAATCGCCCATTTTGCACTATTAAGCGAAATTTAGCCTCTCACAGGAGAAACTTGGCTGTTGTGCAAAGTTATTGGGGCCGATTGAAGGGCAAGAAAGAGAGGAAAGAGCTATAGGTACAGGGCGGAGAAGGAGAGAGCTAGATAAAGGATAGGGGGAGGGTGGGCTGAAAGGACTGGTCAAATATTTGCAGGAGACCACCGCGCGATGGCTGACCAAGCATGAGGGTACGCAAACAGCACAACATCCCCCCACCCCTATGATCCTTCAGTTCCCTCTGCCTTCCAGTGTTTCCTTTGTTTAGCCATCCCCACCTCCACTCATCTTCCCTTGACCCTTTCTACCTCATAATGCCAACGTAGCTACATTTCTGCCGATATTGGTCATCGCTGTGAGGTTTTTTAATTCCTACCCCAAACAGCGGAAATTAACGGGAAAATAATCTGTATTCCGCACCTCAGATAGAAACAATTGATCGAAGTTTAGACAACGAACAATCCAGTATTTTCCGACGAAAATGTTAACGTTCGAGGGAAAGTGAAGTAAACCTTCCAGGCGTTAAGCCTAGTGGACACCTGAGACAAAGTCTCGAGACCAATCTCAAGGGGATGTCCATCTGAGACCGATTCTTGAGACTCGGAGACCGCGGGAGTCTCAAGACCTCCAATATTCTATTTCCACTTGAGAGTCTGAGCACTGAGAGCAGACCAGCAGTCGGGAGACGGTTCTTTTCCAGTGCTCGTGTACGATGGAGATGGAGCAAGCTTTCGCGTTGATAGTGGCGTTGAAGTTGGCGAAAAAGCAAAAATTCAGAAAAAGGGAGTGTTGGGTGAGGAAGTGGGTGGATCGGCGGATCAAATTTGGCGCTTGTTCCACACTCGTGAGTGGAGGATTTACCCAATTGTGGAGGAATTGATTGGAGGATGCCCAACAGTTTCGAAATTTTATCAGGATGTCTGCAGTGCAATTTGAAAGCCTTCTCGATTTGGTGAAACACCAGATCGTGAAGACACCAAATTTCGAGCTGCAATTCCTCCTCACGACAGGTTAATGGACACACTGCGTCGTCTGAACGCAAAGATGCAAACACACCACGGGGAAAATCGGAACACGAATACAAACAACACGCAAACGCGACACTCAAAAGTTTCAGAGACTCCAAAAGTCTTCCGGCACTGACGGAAGACTGGAGACCGAGTCGCGAGAGCAAGAAATCGCATTTCCACTTGTGACCGCTGGGCTCTCGGAGACATGTTCGGACTTGTCTCCGATGCTGCTCTCAGAGCCTTTTCCACTAGCGACTCGAGTCTCATGACCACTCTCGAGACTGTTTTGTCTCAGGTGTCCACTAAGCTTTAGGTTTTCTCCCGATAATCGAAGTTGTCCCGGATCTGCCCTGCCGCCCTCAAGAGGAGGATCGGAACAAGTCGCTACATGCCGCCTAGTCTCATCCTACTTATCTACTATGATTCGTGGGAGATACCTAATCGTTTTATAAAGCATTCCTTTGCAAATGCTGAAAATTTGGCTAAAAATTTGATTTCGACATGGATGAAGTCCTATTGCATAAAATATCATTACTTTTTTCTCCAATCCCAGTTTTTATAGGTATGGGGGGGGGGATTGCCTCGTAAAAGGATCTGTCATTTTTGAATATGCCCTTAGTAATTCAGATATACTTGGATGCTCTTCATCAAATTTATGTTATACTTTCTAATGTTTCTTGCAGGAATTGCCTTGTCGGGAAAGCGTATCAGATCAAAATTTCCGATTTCGGCACCGACAACGAAGCGTACGCATGCGATTACTACAAAGTCGATACCGGGATGGCTCTGCCGATTCGCTGGATGGCCTGGGAGTCTGTATTCCTCGTAAGTATCCGAGAGATAACTATTTTGACATTTGGGTGACCAATTTTTGGAGATTTGTGCAAATAAATATTGATTTCTGGGCCCAAAAGCTTGATTTCGGCATTATCAACTTTTGGTACGAATGTATTGAAGTCACTTTAGATTCAGACGCTTATCCAGCTCGTGTATTTCATATTTCAGGGAAAATACACGACCAAAAGTGACGTATGGTCGTTCGGCGTGACACTGTGGGAAATTTTAACACTTTGCCGACACAGGCCTTTCGAAGGCCTCTCGGACGCGGAAGTTGTCGAGAATCTGGGCCGTCTTCAAGAAAGCGAAGACGGATTCGTCACGTTACCTCGACCGCCGCCCCCGACGACCAAAGATATAAGTACGATTTTCCTAAATTTCTTGAAGGGTTTGATCCCAATTCGATCGTTTTTGGTACCATATTTTGGCATACCACCAATGCGTCGTCGACTTTTGGTACATTATTTTTAGGAATAATGTATGCACCTATGTAATCGGTTGGGAAAACTTTCCCTACTACACCCCCTCAAGCTTTTCTTGGTGGTAGGGGTTGACGTTTGTAAAAATAGAGCTATCAAAAACTACCGATCTTTTCGAAGCAGCCTATCAAAAATTCAATTGTAAATATTAATAAATTTTTTTCCAGCGGATCTGATGTTAGAATGCTGGCGGCAGTACGAGCACCAGCGCCCCACATTCACGCAGATACACCTGTTCCTCCAACGGAAAAATTTGGGCTATGCCCCGTCAACGTGAAAAGCCCCGCATTTCCCTTACCCCCACCCCCTCGTCGCCTACTCCCCCTACCCAGTCATGTAAATAGAACGATAATTTTTCGCATTCCATCGGCGAATCGTTACAACAATTATTGTTTTAGTTTTTTTTACGTATTTTTGAACGTAGTTTATCAAAACGAAAAAAGGTGCAAGCAACGAACTTTATCTATATTTCTAATAAGGCACATCTTTACGACGTATTCACTTCATGTACATTTGTGAGTTTAGTCGAGATACGCGTGTAGTTAGTTGCGATTGTGAGAATTTCTTGTAAAAATCGTCAAAACAATTAACGAATACCATAATTTAGTGCTCAAGGTGTTAACTGATACGCATCGGGAAACGACTGCAATATTGGAGTACTTTTCAGAACTGAACTACTTTGTGCGTAAAGGGCTAATTTGTGTTTACAATAAATAGATAACAATTATTCAGGCAGATATTTATAGATTCAATGCCGATTTTGACGAGTCGAGACTTTTTTATGTGTTCGTTACAATTATGCTTAACTCAGTTATGGTACAGTGCCGATATGACGTATCTGCTGACATCAGCGATAACATTGGCCCGATAAACAGGTTTATCTGTTCCAGACATTTCTCCCCTAATTTATACTGACAACGTCCTGTTTCAGTAGATGATTTTGAAAAACCGTAAACTACAAATGATTTTGAAAAAAAAAATGTAAATTACAATTTTGACGCCCTAGTTGTTTCAAAGTATTCCTCGGTTGATTCGATCAGCACTGTAAACATTTTCAACACAACTGTACACATGTATTATAGAGAAACTGTATTTTTAAGGAATTGAACGACCAAAAAATGAATCATGTCCTATGACATTGGATATATCAGTTTTAGAAAATTTCTATTGTGTTGGGTAGTCGTGTTGTAAATAATCGTCTATTCGATCTATGCGTATTCCGTTGCAGTGTTTAATTTCGAATCGTTCTTGATGTAAACTGTATTATGTACATAGGAATGAACATATCTATCTCAAAAAGAAGAAAATTAAACGAAGCGAACAGGGAACAGCATTATTGAAACGAAAATATTTTAATAAAGAAAAAAAAATATAAATTGAATAATGACAATAACTCTATATTTGCCCGGTCGAAAAATTGGCAAACACTCGCAATTGGCGTTGGAAAAAAATTGTTTCAATTTCGGAGGTAACGAATTCGAAGAGGTTAAATAAAATGATCACACACAGTATCGGAACACGCTCTAATTTGATAGAAATGGAAATTATCCGAGGTTTATAATCATTAAGGCATAATGTAGAGGTTATATTTTGAAAAACGGGACCGGCCTACAGATAATTGAAAGGCCACACCCTGCGTAACTGAAGTAGATTTTATAGTTTGGTTATATTGATTTTTTTGATTTCGAGTTCTCGACGGCTGAAATAAAAGCGAAGACATTGTACCGACAATCAAAACTGCATTCTGTAATAAGAAAAGAAAATTATTAATCGATTCACTTCTACACGGAAATATTTCTCGTTTAATATTTACTTCACTTTCGCACATTAGAGGATGGACATGAGTGTCTCGCTATCTTCGATTCGTGCAAGACTATTTTCGGGATTGGCGTAATTTTGGCATTATCTCTTGCGTATTGGCGTATCTTTGGTGTGTGTCTACACAGTTTCAATATGTCTGATCAACATATCTGACATGTCTCATATATCTGATATGTCTGGTCTTATTTTAGAGTCAAAATAAAAAAAAAACCCTCTTCGATCTCCAGCCTAGTAATTTCAAAAAAATAAAAATGTTTTTTGTAAAAAAAAAATTTAGAGTCAACTGTACAGTCAAAATTTAACAGGGTAGAGGATTGAGCGCATCATTGGTGGTTGATTGTCAAAATCAATTACTGCAGCAGTTAACCTTAAAAAAAAAGTTTTTCGGGAGTGAATTTCAGGGTAAATTCATCAGTTTCCGAATCAATCTTGCACGAATGTAAGATAGATGTGAAAATCGTCTAAAAACACTACTCGCATCGCTTTTCGAAGCCTTTGTCACACTGTAACACACTGTCGCTATCTCTCAAACACTTTCAATTTTCCGGGCCTCGACAATTTCAAATTTCGTTTCAGAGGATGGAAAACAACAGGTGAATTTCACGTATACGTAAAGTAGGAAAGAAAAAAAATCACTGAAAACTCTAAAAAACTCTTCGTAGTTGCGCTAAGGCAAAACTGAAATCTTCGTACTCTGCTGACTCAAAACGCCAGTGACTTCTTAGAACTGATTTTCAAGCTTTTTATACATTGAAAAATCACTAGTGTAAATTACTCTTGACAAAAAAAAAAATTATAAACGTGTAAATAGTACGGAATAAGTTATTGCTGACTTTAATGTGATAGAGCCAAGCTATCAATGTTTGGTTACGGTTTCAACAAGCCTACACTTTCTGTATATAATCGTTGGAAAACGCGTTATACATTATTACTAATGGAATACTAGTCATTTATAAATTCAAGCGTGTATTTGTATTAATTATGGATAGCTGTAAGGGAAAATATGCAAAACCGATGTACTATATTGCTTACATCGTATGTTTGTATATACCAAAAATTTGTAATTCCTAAGATGTATTTGTATCGATAGATGACGTAGATTGATCACCTATTCCGAAATTGGGAACCGATTTTCTCCGTTGGTGACCCCATGTTTTTCCTTTGCCACAATAATTTAAAATAGATTTTCCAAGTCTGAGTAAATTTTAACACCAAACGGTTCAGTTTTTAAAACCAAATTGGAATATTATGAGTTTAATTTTGAAATTTATTACTTTCCTATGTCTGGAGGATGGGTTTGATTCTTTCAGGGATCAAAATAATTAATTTTGTTGGGAATTTTTTGTGGGAGTCGTTCGACGATATTGGCATTTTTGCAATATTTGGAAGCAATTTCAGGCATTGTCTTTCACTGGCTCTCACTGTTAACCTTTTTGCGAGAATTTTTATTTCTGGACCTGCTGCAGCAGCTAAGTCCCGTCGACTGGCGCCAGTTAGCAGAAATACCAAATCTGCGTGCCATATTCGAACTTCCTTTGGCATTGTTTGTAATAATTTAAGATTTTGATCTCGCTTTTTTCATCTAAAAACTTTCAAAGGCGTGATCTGTCTCCACATATCAGAAAACTTTTCTACCCTCCCACCGAACGTAGCCCGCTACAAAAGAAAAACGTCATATCGACTTTTTCCACGAAAACTGCCTGTATTTCTATTGAATTGTATTTGATAAAAGAACAAGTCGAAATATGATGTAATTCGTCTCTATAATTTGGTATAACGTGTAAATATTAAGTTCATTCGATATTGACAGCTAGAGGAAATTGATGACCACTGTTTAATAAAAATCGTCTATTGAAATTAACTTCGTCTCTTTCATCGCCCTGGATTTGAATTTTGAATTTTTATACGGGAAGTGCAACATTTTTTCCTAGTTTCAAATTTTTTTGGATTCTAGAGTCGAATATTTATCGTGTGTAATAAAAATCGTTTTACAGTCAAAAGTTTTTCAATTTTTTTAACGCTAAACGTCCTAAAAGATCGAAGCAGTGATAAGAATTAATAAATATAATATAAATATTTACAAAGTTAACAATAATGGCAGCAAAAATATAGAAAAATACTAAAAAACTAAAATATAAGTCTCATCCGCTCGGAGGGTCCTGTTGGTGCTGCTTCGTACGGCATTGCGGCAAACTAACCTTGCAGTGCCGCCCGACCTTCGATCTCCGCCCTTTGTATACGAATCCAAGTAAATTAATGCTGCAGAAAAATTCTTGCCTCATGATTTTTAGAACTGGCTATTAGGCTACTGGGATAGGTATTTAGGTAACGGGATAGGTAAAAAACATGAAAAAGATGCATGAATGGTGCGCAGATAACATTTGTTTTCCGTAGATTAGGATTCATCTTTTGAAAATTTAACTCAAGATTGTTAGAGTGATGGCATTTTTCCGGCAGATAACAATGGTATTGGTTCATATTCCATCAAACAAGCCCCGAATTCGTAATGGCTTGCCTGGAAATATTTTCAATTTTAGACCAAATTCTGATAAATTCGTCCGTGAGCTCCCGGGCAAGTCAGCCGCAGTGCCTGTTGAATCTCATACAAATTAGACCTGCCTATAGGATACTCATTCGGCCTAATACATTTTGTATCTACATAATTAATATTTCAATTTATCTACCTAATTTAATTTCAGGGAAATTCATTTTCAAGGCATCCTCGTGTCGTTGAATCGCACGACCGCCTCTGTGAATATCCAAGGTCACAGCGGACTTGGTAGGTTAGGAACAATGGCACCCCCGGGCGTATTGTCCACGACCATAAGCCATTGAATGATTGATGGCCATCGGGTCCTGTTATACAGTCGCAAGGAAAAGCCCGTCGTGTTGTGGAAGAGGCCATTTACATGGGATTCGTGGAATATTATTCTCTCGTAGTAAACAATTAGTACAATAATATTGATAGCTTCAGACTAAATAATAGTTGCTCTTTATATCTAGTTACATTTGTAGTTGTATTACGAATTGAGCCGTTCCCGAGAATCAATGTACTTCTTGCAATTCTGGTAGGTGTCTTTCTCTCACATGGAGAAAGTGGAAAATTCGGGAAAATTTAGACAACTGCAGAGATAACTCAACTCAACATTCAACCCCTCATCTAGCTCTAAGGTCAACTCAACGCTCGACCCATCACTCAATTCAACACTCATCCCAACAATCAACCCGACACTCAACCCAACTCTCAACTCAACACTCAACCTAACACTCAACTCAACGCTCAAACTAAAATTGAAAATTTAAACTCAATCTGAAACTCAATTCCAAGCTGATACTCGAACAAAAACTTAAACTCAAACAGAAACGAAACATCAAACTGATACTGACACAAGCTCAAATTCGAATTGAAACTCGAGCTGAAAGTTGAATTTAAAATAAAACTCAAATTCGAACTGAAACTAAACATCAAAAACTCGAACTGAAACTGATAAATTAGACTTAAACTGACTGAAACTTGAACTGAAGTTCGAAACTCAAACTCGAACGAAAGTCCAAAACTCAAACTTGAACTGAAGTTGATTAAACTTTAGTTCAAGTTTGAATTTCAAACTTTAGTTTGCGTTTGAGTTTCGAACTTTAGTTCAAGTTTAATTTTCGAAATTTGTTCAAGTTGGAGTTTTGAACGTTAGTTCAAGTGTGAGTTTCAAACTTCAGTTCGAGTTTGAGTTCCAAACTTTAGTTCAGTTTGAGATTCGAACTTCAGTTCAAGTTTGATTTTCAAACTTTTGCTCGAGATCAAGTTCGAGTGTGAAATGTTGATGTTGATATAGTTTTTCGTAGAATAATTGGACTGTACTTGGAAAAAATCCGTCACCATAGGTTGCACTTATATGACGAATGAAACACTCTTTATTTACAATTCCGAAATGAATTGGCATCCAAAAAAAAAACACTTTTCAATTTTGTACATTCCGAATACTAACGTACATAAAAGTCCGAACCGAGAAGATGAGTTTACTGTAGAATGTTCGAGAACATCCGAGAGCATAAGAATGGATAATCAGCTGAGACTGGAGATCAGATGATCAGTGGCGCGAAGCGGAGGCTCCCGCCACAATAAAAGGCGGTTTACTACAGCGCCCGAACTGTAGTAATGGCGCGCACTTCGAGTTTTGAGCTTTAGTTCAAGTTTGAGTTACCTTTCTGTCGACCTTTGAGTTTGAGTGAAACTGAAGGTTTCAGTTAGATTTTCGAACTTCAGTTCAAGTTTGATTTTCGAACTTTTGTTCGAGTTCAAGTTCGAGTTTTGAGCTTTAGTTCAAGTTTGAGATTCAGTTTCAGTTGGTGTTTTAGTTCGAGTTCCGGTTTGAGTTCGAGTATTAGTTTGAGTTTTAGTTTGGGTTGTAGTTTGAGTATCATCATCAGATTGAGTTCGAATTTTAGTTTCAGTTTGAAATTACCCTTCTGTTGACCTTTGAGTTTGAGTGAAACTAAAGGTTCAGTTTGAGTTTATGTTTCAGTTTGAGAGCGAGGTTCAGTTCTAGTTTGAGTCCAGTTTGAGATTGTGTACCAGTATTATGGAAGTAGTTGTCAGTGAATTGAAGTGTTTTAATCGTCCACAAATCAGATCGGAGCTTCAGAGTAAATTCAAATTCAAAATCAAATTGTGTCATACTTTTGCCTTTTAAAGCCATGGAAGTATCGTGTGTTATCTACGAACCACTGGTTTCTATTTTTTTTCATTCTACATTTTATAAATTATGAAAAGTCATTCTCAAAAGCCCACAACAACTCTCACTGCCGCAACAATATCAATATCAATAATTGATATTGATATTGATATTGATATTGATATTGATATTGATATTGATATTGATATTGATATTGATATTGATATTGATATTGATATTGATATTGATATTGATATTGATATTGATATTGATACTGATATTGATAAATTATTTATCAATAATTATCAATCAAAACTCAATCAAAACTTATCAAAATGTCTTTGGTTTCATTTTTACTTCCATATTTACAGAGTAAATGGAAGTATTGTGATCGTCCTAAAATCGAGAATCGGAACGGAGCTTCAGAAAAAACTTTTTCTTATACACATTTACTCAGAATCACTTCCTGAACAAGTGTCTGTGTGTCCGTGTGTCCGTGTGTCCGTGTGTCCGTGTGTCCGTGTGTCCGTCTGTCCGTCTGTCCGTCTGTCCGTCTGTGGTCATTTACAAAAATGGCCATAGCTCCCTCATTTCTCAACCTTTTTTCAAATTTCTTGAACTGAAATGTTTGTCTCGGCAAGACCTAACACCCTGTTTACTCGGAATTTGGATAACGCACAGTACTTCCGAGATATTTGCATTTTTAGTGTTTTCTATTTTATTTTTTTCCGGCCGCAAAAATGAACCGATTTGAGCGTTCTTGGTCTTAAAATCTTTGTTTTACCTTGCAGAATATGTGGATATTTTTTACATTCCAAAAATGTAGCGTTTTTCCATTTTGGGCGAATTTTAAAATTTTAATACTGAATTTTTTGATATTTTTGACCTAAACACTTTCAAAAGCAGTCAAAATATGATCAAATTGTGTCACAATATTACGTTTCAAAATATGGAAGTATTGTGTGTTATCTACGCACCACTGGTTTTATTTTGATTTTCATTTTGATTTCAAGCAACATAAGTAAAATTTATTATTTAATGTTGAACATTTAACACACATTTTTGTAGCAATCTGCGAGCTTTAATGATAGTGAAGAGTGACTTTCACGCCCTGTGATGCGGCGGTCGAACCCGGAATTGGGTCAAAAGATGTAAATCACAACCCTCATCTGACCTCCGCCCACAAATCAGGGGTAGTTCTCTCGTTTGTAGGCAGAGCTTCGCTTATAATTTCCACTGCCTCGTATCATTTTCCCTGGCCTCAAATCCGCGCTCAGTTTTGTCAGAGATGAAGCGATTGTTGGCAGCACTAAAATAATTCGCAGCTCTTTACTTCGGTTGGAGTATCTGATTTTGTATTTTTCTGGAGTATCTGATTTTGTATTTTTACTTCCATATTTACAGAGTAAATGGAAGTTAGTGATCGTCCTAAAATCGAGAATCGGAACGGAGCTTCAGAAAAAACTTTTTCTTATACACATTTACTCAGAATCACTTCCTGAACAAGTGTCTGTGTGTCCGTGTGTCCGTGTGTCCGTCTGTCCGTCTGTGGTCATTTACAAAAATGGGCATAACTCCATCATTTCTCAACCTTTTTTCAAATTTCTTGAACTGAAATGTTTGTCTCGGCAATACCTAACACCCTGTTTAATCGGAATTTGGATAACGCACAGTACTTCCGATATATTTGCATTTTTAGTGTTTTCTATTTTATTTTTTTCCGGCCGCAAAAATGGACCGATTTGAGCGTTCTTGGTCTTAAAATCTTTGTTTTACCTTGCAGAATAAGTAGATATTTTTCACATTCCGAAAAAGTGGCGGTTTTTTCATTTTGGGCGAATTTTAAAATTTTAATATTGAATTTTTTGATATTTTTGACCTGAACACTTTCAAAAGCAGTCAAAATATGATCAAATTGTGTCACAATATTACGTTTCAAAATATGGAAGTATTGTGTGTTATCTACGCACCACTGGTTCTCGATCGTATCACATAATCGCCTGAGACAAAAAGGGAAAATGTTAAAGATACTTCATGAGGGACATCCAGGAATCACAGGCATGCAGACCACAGCCAGGTATCACGTTTGGTGGCCAAATTTGGATAGAGACATTGAACATCACGTTCAATCATGTGCCTCTTGCCAGGAAAGCCGACCAAAACCACCAGAAGTACCCTTGTTTTCCTGGAGCATACCTACTGAAGAATGGAGTCGTCTACACATTGATTTTTGCGGACCATTTGAAGGGAAATTCTGGCTCGTATTAATCGACGCCACAACCAAATGGCTTGAGATTGAACCAATGGAAAAAATAACTGCAACCAAGACGATTCAGTTATTAAAACAAATATTTTCTCGTTTTGGATTGCCCCGCACAATTGTTAGTGATAATGGCACACAATTTACAAGTCAAGAATTTAAATCCTTCTGCGAGAGAAACGGCATACATCACATCACATCGACCCCATATCATCCTAAAACCAATGGACTGGCTGAAAGAGAAGTTGGTACTTTTAAAAGACGTATGAAAGCATCAAAAGGAAAAGGCGATATACATACCAGACTGGCGGACTTTCTATTTTCATACAGGAACACAGCACAAAGAACTACCGGAAGGACACCTGCCGAATTGATGTTGGGGAGAAGGCTCAGAAACAGGCTCGAATTATTGAAACCCAATCTAACGAGTAAAATTGACGAAGCACTAGTCATACAAAAAATTCAGCACGACAAAAAGGCCAAAATACGAACTTTTGAAGAGGGGGAAGAAGTGTGGACGTGGAAAACACAAGGGGACGGCTATGCCAAAGGAAAAATTGTCAAAAAGACGGGAGAACACTCATACTTGGTCGAAATCGAAGGTGTTACAAAACGGAAGCACGCGGACCAACTGAGGAAGTCGTATCAACAGAAAACACTGTCAAGACTTAAAGGGGAGAAAATATGGTACAATAGAAACGAACATGTAAATAATCATTTCTACGCACCCTGAAGATACACAAATAATTCAAAAATATATTCATTCTTGTGCCAGCAGTTGAACTTGCATTATTAATTCTTATTGCAATACTACACCATCCATTACTCGCAGATTGTCGATGATTATCAAATTTCGACGAATGGTGGAAGAACGAAATCAATCAATCCTTCGCCTCCGAAATTCCTGATTTAATTCGTTTCCCAAATTTTGAAAAATGGGTCGGTAAAAAATTAAATTAATAGGTACATTTCCCCCAGAATATTATACGCCACATCCAGCGAGATGTTAAACAATTCATGGTATAGGATGAATTCGAAAAATGAAAATTCTCGAGCCGACGATAAAAAAGTATATGAATCTTCTTTATACGAGGGACAGAAAAAAAACAGCACCTTGTATGAGCAGTAAATGCAGCGAGCTTAGAGGTAATAGGCTTTGTTTTGACCCTTAACTCGAACGATGCTCATGAGTTTTGTGCCGTAAAATTTATAATGCCCTGGTGATATTCGCTGCTATGCTGAGATTAACTACCTGCATACTCAAGACACCTTTAGTATCGAGTTTTAAGGAAGTTTTAATTGAGGCGTTGATAGCCAGAGTGGACCATTCCACACAGGTGTCGAACTGAGAAAATCGCATTTGAAAATTTCGACTAATTTCATGTAATTGATTAAGGGCCTTGTTATGGTGTTTTGAAGAGAAAAATACAAGCATTCTTGGGTGAACAGATGACTCATGAATCATAGGGACTTTTCTACAAGCCACATGGTCCACTCTGGCCATCAAAATCGGCGGCCAACTTGCAGACGGACCATTTGTAAAGTTGCGCTCTCTCTTGGCACATTCGAGAACGAGTCAAATTTTAATAATAATTCGATAGATAGAGCAACCACAGACTCATTGCACTGTATAACTCATTTTCGGCCAGTTTGTGGGATGGTCCACTCTGGCTATCAACGCCTCAATTAAAAAGAAGACAGCATAACAGTTTTGTGAAAAAATCAGTAAAATTCTAGTGAGTTTGATAATATGGTACAATAGGGTGCTCACACTTTAGATGGTCTTATTTGGAGGGGTCGATCCTTCAGCTCATTGGCCACAGTTTTTATTGGATCAACCTTTTCACGAGAATGAGGGAAAGTACACTTTTTTGCTTCGAAGATTATTTCGTGATTTTTTTCCAATTGGTATTAGTAGAATGACCGTCTATTCCTCAAATATTGGAGTAATAACAAAAATTAGGGTGCCCATTAAATTTCCAATGATCTAACGGTATGTGCAGCATAAATCGGCTAAATAAGTAAATATTTGTGCCATGAGCCATGGTATTATTTAACATTGAAAGATGCGCTATGCAATGTTTCAAGTCCCCCAGGTCATGCAGGTCCGAGTATACCTTCTGATAGGTATGCCTAGGACCTCCCGCGTTGGGCGGGACAGTCCCGATTTGGAGGATTGTGTCCCGGTGTCCCCACGATCTCGTAGGGGACGGCCAAATGTCCCGCTTCAATGGGAAAGCATGCTTTGGGAAGGCATCCTCTGAAAAATTAGGTATCTACCTACCTATGTAAGTGACCGCTAGATCCAGTGTTGCCAACTCGTCGCCTTGCTTTCCCTCTGTCGAGGACCGAAAAAACCTCTGAATTCGACTAAAAACCTTTGACTTTCAAAAAGTTGTGTTCTTAACTCCAACATTAAAAAATGCGAGCATAAAATGATCAAAGTCAACTTCGAACTCAACTTCGGGATCAAACTCAACTTCGAGATCGAAGTCAACTTCAAGATCAAACTCAACTTCAAGATCAAACTCGACTTCAAGATCAAACACAACTTCGAGTTCAAACTCAACTTCGAGATCAATGTCAACTTTGAGATCAAAGTCAACTTTGAGATCCAAGTCAACTTCGAGATCAACGTCAACTTTGAGATCAAACTCAACTTCGAGATAAATGTCAACTTCGAGATCAAACTCAACTTTGAGATCAAAGTCAACTTCGAGATCAAAGTCAACTTCGATATCAATGTCAACTTTGAGTTCAAACTCAACTTCGAGATCAAACTCAACTTCGAGTTCGAACTCAACTACGAGATCAATGTCAACTTAGTTCAATGTCAACTTCGAGATCAATGTCAACTTCAAGATCAATTTCAACTTCGAGATCAAACTCAACTTCGAGTTCAAACTCAACTTCGAGATCAAACTCAACTTTGAGATCAACGTCAACTTTGAGTTCAAACTCAACTTCAAGATAAATGTCAACTTCGAGATCAAAGTCAACTTTGAGATCAAAGTCAACTTTGAGATCAAAGTCAACTTCGAGATCAACGTCAACTTTGAGTTCAAACTCAACTTCGAGATCAAACTCAACTTCGAGATCAAACTCAACTTTGAGATCAAAGTCAACTTCGAGATCGAAGTCAACTTCAAGATCAAACTCAACTTCGAGATCAACGTCAACTTTGAGTTCAAACTCAACTTCGAGATCAAACTCAATTTTGAGATCAAAGTCAACTTCGAGATCAAAGTCAACTTCGATATCAATGTCAACTTTGAGTTCAAACTCAACTTCGAGATCAAACTCAACTTCGAGTTCGAACTCAACTACGAGATCAATGTCAACTTAGTTCAAAGTCAACTTCGAGATCAATGTCAACTTCAAGATCAATTTCAACTTCGAGATCAAAGTCAACTTCGAGTTCAAACTCAACTTCGAGATCAAACTCAACTTTGAGATCAACGTCAACTTTGAGTTCAAACTCAACTTCGAGATCAAACTCAACTTTGAGATCAACGTCAACTTTGAGTTCAAACTCAACTTCGAGTTCAAACTCAACTTCGAGATCAATGTCAACTTTGAGATCAAAGTCAACTTTGAGATCCAAGTCAACTTCGAGATCAACGTCAACTTTGAGTTCAAACTCAACTTCGAGATAAATGTCAACTTCGAGATCAAACTCAACTTTGAGATCAAAGTCAACTTCGAGATCAAAGTCAACTTCGATATCAATGTCAACTTTGAGTTCAAACTCAACTTCGAGATCAAACTCAACTTCGAGTTCGAACTCAACTACGAGATCAATGTCAACTTAGTTCAATGTCAACTTCGAGATCAATGTCAACTTCAAGATCAATTTCAACTTCGAGATCAAACTCAACTTCGAGTTCAAACTCAACTTCGAGATCAAACTCAACTTTGAGATCAACGTCAACTTTGAGTTCAAACTCAACTTCAAGATAAATGTCAACTTCGAGATCAAAGTCAACTTTGAGATCAAAGTCAACTTTGAGATCAAAGTCAACTTTGAGATCAAAGTCAACTTTGAGATCAAAGTCAACTTCGCGATCAAACTCAACTTCGAGTTCAAACTCAACTTCGAGATCAACGTCAACTTTGAGATCAAAGTCAACTTCAAGATAAAACTCAACTTCGAGATCAACGTCAACTTTGAGTTCAAACTCAACTTCGAGATCAAACTCAATTTTGAGATCAAAGTCAACTTCGAGATCAAAGTCAACTTCGATATCAATGTCAACTTTGAGTTCAAACTCAACTTCGAGATCAAACTCAACTTCGAGTTCGAACTCAACTACGAGATCAATGTCAACTTAGTTCAAAGTCAACTTCGAGATCAATGTCAACTTCAAGATCAATTTCAACTTCGAGATCAAAGTCAACTTCGAGTTCAAACTCAACTTCGAGATCAAACTCAACTTTGAGATCAACGTCAACTTTGAGTTCAAACTCAACTTCGAGATCAAACTCAACTTTGAGATCAACGTCAACTTTGAGTTCAAACTCAACTTCGAGTTCAAACTCAACTTCGAGATCAACGTCAACTTTGAGATCAAAGTCAACTTTGAGATCAAAGTCAACTTTGAGATCAAACTCAACTTCAAGATCAAACTCAACTTCGAGTTCAAACTCAACTTCGAGATCAACTTCAACTTTGAGATCAAAGTCAACTTCAAGATCAAAGTCAACTTTGAGATCAACGTCAACTTTGAGTTCAAACTCAACTTCGAGATCAAACTCAACTTTGAGATCAACGTCAACTTTGAGTTCAAACTCAACTTCGAGATCAACGTCAACTTTGAGATCAAAGTCAACTTCAAGATCAAAGTAAACTTTGAGATCAATGTCAACTTCGAGTTCAAACTCAACTTCGAGTTGAAAGTCAACTTCGAGTTCAAACTCAACTTCGAGATCAACGTCAACTTTGAGTTCAAATTCAACTTCGAGATCAAACTCAACTTCGAGTTCAATCTAAAACTGTGAGAACAACGTCAACTTTGAGATCAAAGTCAACTTCGCCATGAAACTCAACTTCGAGTTCAAACTCAACTTCGAGATCAACGTCAACTTTGAGATCAAAGTCAACTTCAAGATCAAAGTCAACTTTGAGATCAATGTCAACTTCGAGTTCAAACTCAACTTCGAGTTGAAAGTCAACTTCGAGTTCAAACTCAACTTCGTGATCGAAGTCACTCAGTACCTAATTACATGAATGTGAGAATTCGGTAGCTGTACGTACGCACCACTGATTCATTGGAAACCTGAAATGACTTCCATGAACATCATCAACTCCGTCCTAGGCCTCAGCGCCAAGAAATTGGCCAAGATTGCGCTTTTCACGAGCCGAGCACCTCCAATTTTCCCCACCCGCGTTTCCCTTCTCCTTCGAGTTTCGGAGTATCTTTCTCAAACGAATGAGCAATGTGTAATTTCCTGAGCATAGCAGGAGGAGGCTCGAGGATATATCCAATTTCCTGCGGCCAAGTTTGCGTATTTTCTATATAACTTTCAAGCAGCTCGAAGCCGCCTCCCGCGGAGCTGCGGCATGCTTCTCTCATCCCGACGAACCGCGCCAAGTTATAACCTAATAAAAATGTTCGAAAGGGAAAATTCTCGATTGGAAGATGGACTGCGCGTTTGGGATGGTAAGATGATTATTTGAAATATCATTCTATAATTTTCCGAAAATTTAAAAACCAAAATATGAGGAAATTGTGTGTTATCTATGCAAGAAGATGAAGATATTAAGATAATTTTAAACTACTTAGGTACGTGATCGGGATACCTGAATAAAACAGCGGAAAAATAAACCTGGAAAAGCCTATTCGACAGACTCGCTCTGATAAATCGAGGAGGTTCGTGAAAAAGTCCGGAACCTCCGATCCGATTTTACTTTTTCTTCCATCGCAACGCTTTCAATTAAATACCTCGGTAAGCAGAGGCTCAGGATCGGAAACCCAGACAGGGGATTAAGGATTCGAAAGTGAGCCTATCAACCGCATTATCGGTACTCGAGACCTTCCGTCGTCGGGCGGCCTATCCGTCCGATACTTCCGACACCCTGTCGGTGGAAAACCCCTCGGGAAATAAAGGGCGGAACTGGGGAAACTCGCTTTTCCAACTCGGCTTAAAGGCCTTTACCTCTCAATTTCCACCCTTCGCTCACCCCAATCAACCCGAGGCCGCCGCTGGCTGAATTCCAAACCGACTAAATCGCCAAAGCACGAACTTCAAGTGCCAGCCCTTCGGATGGTATTTCGCGATTGAGTTCGTGATCCTTATTTTTGGAAGTGCTCTAGAATTTCGTTCGGAACGAGTCGTATTTTCCTGTTTTCCCCCATTTAGTGCTCGAAGAGTACAATTGAATTCAGATTACTCACCCAACCGTTATCAGCAGGTGGGCAATAAAGTTTTCAAGGCAAATCCTGGATTCGTTGGCCAATTTCAATAATTCATCAAAAAACACAAAAAAAAATGAATTTTCTCATAAGGAAGGTGCAAATTTTGATTTTGTCCAAAGAAATCCGGAATAAGTGAGGACAAAATCAAAAACTGGAGAAACTTTTCTTTTCCTAATCGTGTTTCTAACCCGCTGTTAAAAGCCTGATTTTTTTTACCTGAAAATCCAAGTTTTTGGACGTAATTTTAGGGACCGAATTCCACGGAATGGATAGAATCGTTAGAATGGGTAGGACGGATAGATCGGGTGGGACTGATAGACTGGACAGATCCTATAAAATTGACAGAACGAAGTGTATGAATCGATAGGACATGTAATTATAGTTAACTAGCTGTACCCGCCCGTGTCCCCGTGTGCCCGTGTTGTCACTTTTTTCACGTTTAAAATTCACTTTTTTCACTTTTTTAAAACTTAAAAACCCACTTTTTTAAAATTCACTTTTTTTACTTTTTTAAAATTTAAAAAAAATTTTTTTTCCAAAAATTGAAAATCGGGCTTCGAGGTCTTGTTGCCAGCCCCTTTGTGCTTCCGAGTAAAAAATTCCGGGTCCCTGCGTGCGATAGATTTGGCTGGAGACAACCAACAAACAAACAAACAAACACTTTCTTTTATTATTATAGATAGACCGGAAACGCCTCTTTGAAATTTTTTTTTTGCAAAAAGTGACTTTATAATATAGGCTGATTTAATATTGCTGTGCACCTAATGTTGAATCTTGAAGTAGCTGGTCACCAAGTGAAATCCAATTACGTCGAAAAATTTCGAGGTCGATGGTCCAAGGGAGACTAACTTAATTAAAAAATAAATTAAATAATATCCCCAAGTCGGTATTGCCAAGAAGAGCGGGCAATGCCAACGAACTGTAGCATCTACAGAGGATAAATATTTGAGAAGGGCTTCTTGCTTACTTTGCTTGCCCCACCACCTCATCTGCCCTAATGATGGGGGGGTGCAGGCCATCCCTTAAAAGATGGTAAAGACTGATGCCAAGGGATAAGAGTTTAATAACTGGGGCGAAATTGTTTATGAAGGTAGTGAATCTTCCGGGTTTAATGAGAATCCGCGAGGCGGCCAAGGACCAACAGTGGCAATAATAGCGGCATGTGCTGGATAGCGATAACAACTGGCGGAAATTACCGTAAATATCATCCCATCTTATGGTGAATTTAGCATTTCTGAAAACAGCATGTTATTTTCATAATCATGGCCAAATTTCAACTACCTATAGCGTTCGAAAAAGCAGCTCAAAATTTTAATTTAAAAAAAAAATTACCTAAAGCTAGTCATTTCAATTTTTTTTTTGTGAAAACTTAATTGTTATTGTTCAAAACCATTCATAACGCTCAATACATTTATATTTCGGCACTAATGTACCACACGCAACACGCAATGTATATTTTTTGGAGAAAAAAAATCATTTTTGTTCTGTACAATTTTTTAATACAAAATTATGTATTTGAATTAAATTAATCAATCGATGAGATGAAGTTATATGAAATTTTTTGCGTGTCTCGAAGGAAATTGGACTGGAATAATCACCAGGACCATCATCAGTACTTCATATTGCAGAGGGGAATCCTGAGGAATCTGATTCTGGATTTCGCTCTTCGCCAGGATCAGGGCCAGCAGAAGGAGCCCTCCGTTCGCTCTTCTGAAACTCGAATGGCGACTGCGCAACGGGCTGTGCGCAGCTTCCCCTCCGCCTACCCCTCTTTCCAGCATCGTCCTTCCCCTCGATCCTCCCGGTGGCTCCAGGGATCGATAGTACATCTTCCTCCATCGCCCGGTGATCATCTCCGAGGACGATCTTCACGCCTTCATCCTCTCAAGGTGAGCCTCAATTTGAAATTTTGGAATATGCATATTCTCAAAGAATGCCGGCCATTTGAGAATTTCGAAAGTCCGAGGCACTTTCTTCAAAAATATTCCATCGTACTTGAATCAACGCGGTTCTACGTGTAGAAATAATTCACAACAAATACAGACGCAAACATTTTGAATATTGCGCATCAGTCCGGCATCTGACGACTATTCATTCAACATCGATTGCGTTTGAGTCCAATTACTAAGGCTTGTTTTCACTCTATAATTTATCGTGCACTGTGAACTTGATCCTCTTCAACTGAATGGGAGGAGGCCTCCTGGACCACAATCCTCAATCTCTAGCAGCCCAATGCTGACCCTTCAAACTACCCTCAAATTCTATTATGTTCTATTTACCCCTGCACAAAGCCATCTGAAACCCATCAATAGAATCATATCCATCAATAGAATCATATCCATCAATCCATCAACCGACTATAGACTGGCCGAACCGTGCATCTTCCTAAAAATTCCACAATTTTATATAAATCCTTCAAAATATTATTGTACCTTTTGTTATTCTTTAAATTGCCGGTTTGCTACGGTAAATGGGCGTTGCCCATCGTCGCAGGTTTACGAGGGGTTGATTTTCGTGATTAAGCGTTCCAAAGTCGAATTGAGAATTTCCCAAACCAATTTGAAAATTTCCCTAGTTAATTTGAGAATTTCCCCAATCTAATTTGCTCGAAAATTTTCAATTTGGTTCTAAAAATTCTCAATTTGATCGGGAAATTTTCAACTTCATTTTGCAAATCCTCATAATGATTTAAAAAATTCACAGTTTGATTTAAAATTTCTCAAATTAGTTTGGGATTCTATGTAGTGTAGTAGAATTAAATTATAATAATATTAAATATTATTATAAATTTTGCGAGGGCAAGATACAAGTCGCCTTGAACGCACTCGCAATCCAATCTTTGGCCTTTGGGGTGACTGCATTGCCTGTGATTGGTCAAGGTGGCGTCGTCGATTAATCAAATTGAGACCATCGGAGGTCCAAGTGACGTCGCCACTCCAATAGACAGCATTCAAACATAAAAACGATACGAGCGCCTCATCAGTTGATTAATAATTGATTATAATAGGTTGTTGGTCCATTGACCGGTTAATTTGATTGATGATGGTACTCTCCGAAATAGTACACACATCTAGACTGACAAAAACTCAACTTCAAAAAAGTGATTTTGGCCTGAAACTCGGATCTTACCATTAATTTTGGTTTGAAAATCCTGCCGTTCACTCTGGGCTCCAAGAGCGTGAGTACAGGCATAGGTGCCTTGCGCATGCGCAGTGTAAGGTTTTGTGGTGCAAGTTGTGTTGTTGCTTGGGCGTTGCCTATCAAACCTTCACTTCTCAAGCGGCTATCCGATCGCTGGCAGTTCAACACCTACGCCACCTCGACCAATCATAGCGTTGCGTTTTCTAAGTCGGCCACGCAATGCTGGCTGTCGGACGGAGGGATGAACATGGGAACGTGGCTAGAAAAGCCTGATAAAATTTTTTGGGTTCAACGCGGACGCCACCTCGTCCAATCACAACAATGAATTTTCTTACCCCCTCCACCAGCAACCAAACCTACAAATCCTTGAATCACGTTCCTGAAATAAATCCAATGTTTTGCATGATTTTCATCAATGGTCCTATTTACACTTTTAGGGGATTAGGTACTAATTATTTAATAAGGGTGAACTGAGTAAGTTACCAGTCCCTCCAGTCGGTACACAATTGTATTGTGGTCGTCTACTGCTGTTGTATCAAGTGGTCGAGAATAATAGACGACAGTTTCGTGCCTAGTTTGTTAAACATCCAATTAACTGGAGCGCTCCTGTTATAACTGATTCTAGCTGCTTGAACCTCGCAGCAATGAGAGTTTGTAAAGTTATGTTCAGTTTTTGGTTCGTAATTCAATTGGTACACCGTTGAAATCAATTTTAAATAAATGTCATATTCAGAAAATATCAACCCTACCTCGAAACTGGTTCAATTCGTTATCTCCTAGCTAAATTTCTAAGGCCCCTCTGAACCACCGAAGTTTACAAAAATGGATAAAAATGTTAACAAAGTATAACGCGGTGTGAACCATCAAATAAAAATAAATTTTATGCAGGACGTTCACACTTAAGATTGTCTTCCTTGAAGAGATCGATTCTTGAGCTCATTTGCAAAAATCATTTTTGCCTAATCCCAGTAAAATGGTCATAAGTCCCTCAAGTATTGGAGTAATCACAAAAATAAGGATACCTCAAAAAAGGGCGTTAAATTTCCAATAATTTTACTGTATTCGCAGCTCTTTAATTATAAATTAAGGGACCAAAAACTTGAGCCAAAGTCGGAAAATGCTCCATTTTCAAAAATTGCGTTTTTTAACTCTTGATCCGGACAATTTTTAAGTTTTAACACTAATCTCGGGTGTGTATTTTGGGATCCTATCTCAAACAAGACCACTCTCGAGAGGGCCATATAGTAACTTTCTATGGATTTTCAACTTCCTGGAGAACGACGGCCCATTCTGTACGCACTATGTACCCTAACACTTCAACATGCTTATCACGAACGACAAATTGTTTTACAAATGAGATAACAAAACCGGGACGGAAGACAGGAAACCATTATCGAAATGGAACTAATCTTAAAGACTATCCCAAGGAACAAGTAAAACGCGCCCACGTTAAAGCGAAAAATGTTCACATTGAAACATTTACGGGATGAAGTTTTGTCGAATTATTGGATTCGCAAGTCAAAATCGGATCGGTGGTTCAGGCAGAATTTTCGCTCAATACACTTCTACTTAGAATCACCCTCCGAACAGTTGAAATGACCAATTCCCGTTCGTCCTCGTCGACAAAAATGGTAACCAAAAAATCTGTCAAAAATGTTGGCTTGTGCCTTTTTTATATACCTTCCCAGTAGTTATTATCCAATTAATGCCTACGATGAATAGGCGGTTATGTATTCAATGTTCAGTTTTTTCGTACACTTAACTTAAATGTTCAATTCCTTAAAAAATCTTGAAATTATGGGTTTGCATTTTTTTTTTCATTTTTATGAGTTATCAAACTTGCCAAATGCTTTCAGGCTAAAATCGTTTCATTTTCTATCAATTTAAATTTTCAAGCATTAGCAGTATTAGCAAGACATGGAAGTACCGTGTGCCGTTTAGATTAGCCATTCGTCCGAGCATAATGCGATTTGAGACTCCATGCGAAAAAACCTGCTCATCGGGAAGGCTTTTTCAGCCGGAGACATCAGCCATCAGGTGGAACGTGATATGATTCAAACTTGAAAAACAACAATAGGGCTAACAACAAAAAAATAGCGAAAATTCCGGCCCGACAGAGCATAATGAATTTCATCGCGGTCGCTCAGACAGCAGATCTGGCGTGAAAAAATGTCGCGAACCGACGCGCTACTCCTCTCGTTTTAATTAAAACGATGAATTTTTTCCGTATGTACCATGGCAATAGAGGACACTTGAAAGGGACATCGCTGTTAAATTAGTGTGAGAGCTGCGGAGCGCATAATTTTCTCGAGTGGAAAGTAACGGTAAATGGAAAGAGGAATTTGAGACAATGGACGTTATCATATGCCCTTAAATAGGGAATATTCGCGAAATAGAATCAAATTAGCTGGAATCATCGACCGTAGGAAAATGGGCTAGAATTTATAATAGTGTCATTTTTAACCGACTTCAAAAAAGAGGAGCGATTTGAGCGTTCTTGGTCTCAAAATCTTCGTTTTACCTTGCAGAATATGTGGATATTTTTTACATCCCGAAAATGTGGCGTTTTTTCATTTTGGGCGAATTTTAAAATTTTAATACTGAATTTTTTTGATATTTTTGACCTAAATACTTTCAAAAGCAGTCAAAATATGATCAAATTGTGTCACAATTTTACGTTTCAAAATATGGAAGTATTGTGTGTTATCTACGCACCACTGGTTTTGACAATGGTGACAAACATGATTTTTTCTGATCGACGATCGATTTTCCTGCTTAACCCGCCTTCAATCAATCTGTAAAAGTCTTACCCGAGCGTAAATTTGACTGGCGAGTGACAAACGACGCACATATATTCTATCAGTAGAGGGTAATGTAGTATGTACGCTAAAAGTTATTGGCCCGCGCTCGTTACCCCTCGCCGGAAGTTATAAACCAAAACGGGCGATAAATTTGATTTATTTAAGGCACGTTCGGTACGGTTTTTTCGACTTGCGCAACACAACAAAAGGCCGATGGCCGTCCGGGGGTGAAATCGCAGCATCGAGGGAAGTCGCCGCCATTTTCCCTGGCTAGCGCTAGCCCCGATCGTAAATTCAAATCTGTCACAAGATAACCCCCTCTGTCGATGGTAAAGTTGGTTTACTTCAGCGAGCATACACGAGGAAAACCGCGACTACACGTTGTTTCATGTTCGACGCATTATAATATTTATAATTCCATTCAAAAACCGGATATTTTTTCAAAAAGACAAAAAAAAATCTGTGGCCCAATGAAATAGGCAGGAAAGGGTGATTCTCACGCCTCTTTCAGTATATAAATGCACAAATCTTTTTATAAAACAAACCCTGTATATACGAAAAAACAAACAAAAAACAAAAAAATTCCTAAAATTTCGGGTCGTTTTCAGCACCCATGAAAATAGTTAGTAATGAACTGATTGCCTGACGCGCCATGAAATTTTTTTTCAAAATTATTTCCCTGTACATATTTTACTATAGGACAGCGGCTATTTGTACCTTCATAAAATTCCGTAACTGTTGTTCGACGATAAATGTGCATTGGTAACTAAGGTTTTCGCATGATGTTATTTCCAGAAGGCTGAGGAAAATTAGGTAGGTTACCAGAGGTCAATAGAATGAGATACGCGGCTAAAGCTTCGCCAGAGGCCCCAACAGTTAACGAGCGCTTTCTTTGAGCTCAAAAACAACCCTCCTCGTTCCGATGAAGATACTATTTTGATTAACTTCCTTTCGAAGAGATGAATCTTTTTCAAATCCTTTGCACTCCTCCGCGAGATGATTTGATGAATTGACGCCCCCCATTAAGTAACGGCCTTTGGCGCTTTTTCATCATCTCCATCTAATCCTGATTGAATCGTGCTGAATAAAATGATTCAAAGGTTTCTTGATATAGCTAAAAATAGAAGAACGAATGTTCCTGCTGTGTGATGAGACGTTTGGGGGACATTTGCCATCATGAGGGAGCAATCCTACATTATCTAAAAATTTTGCTATAAAATTTCTTGATTGATCGGGATGAAATTTTGGGAACATGTTGAGTGAACATCGTTAGAGGCTTGTGACCTTTTGGGCATTCATTTTTTATTTTCCTATCTACTTTTTTCTTTCCATTCCGTAGTCTAACAATATCGAATGATCTGAGGCATCATAACTTCAAGGATTGTATTCCGTCTGATATCATTCAGTGGAATCCCGTTCTCTGAATCAAGAAATTTATCTATTTCGCCTCGATCTGCACTGAATTATTGCAGAGGCAAATCGAATGGCCGAACAAATTGACAAGGGTCCTGTCAATCAAGTTTGCAGCAGGGCAAAATTCTCAACATTCTCATGGCAAGCATTGAAAAGTGTTACGCACGTAAAGCTGAAAAGTGATACGATTATCCTACATGATCTCTTATGAATATTTCTTATAATATCTCTTATGAATTTTGGTTTTCGCCAAGGTAGGATGGCTGTTGAACTTCGCTTGAAGCAAGAATTTCCATTTCAAGATTTTGAAGCTAAATGCAACACCGTAGTTTCAAAATGACGAGTTTTCGAAACACATTTGCGTGGTTGGTTGCAGCGCTGGCTTCAAAAAATGAACGTTCAGAAAACCTTTTGTAAAAAAGCTAATGGAGCAACTCATAAATGAACATTCATTCTGGTGGTAGCAGAATTTTTTCTAAAAAGTCAAAGCCTCCCGTGAAGGGGTTGAAGAGGCTGGGATTTCACCGCGATTAATGAGAGTGTGGAAATGTCGACTGCGACGTTTTCAACAGTGTCAGCTGCTTTTATCGGGGGGCACTATAGAAAAGTGCCACCCTCGGCTCGGTAAACTCCGCATGAACATGTTCCATATTATGTGTATAGCATGAACACGGCCTATAGAGTAGGCGCTGAACAGGCCGGGCTGAGAGGACGTTCATCGCTCGAGTATCATCGACAGGGGTGGTTTGTTATCAGGGATGACCGCAATGGGGTAGATGTGTAGGGAGGCCTTTCAGGGTGAAATACACCAGGAAACATGGCTGGGAACTAGGTTATCATTCAAAGGGACCGGCAACTCATAATTTAAACCGCTGATGTTGCACAAGGTTTGAATGGGTAAACTAGGTACTTGAATTTCTGGAAGACTTCAATAATTTTCTTAATTTGGAGGTTAGAGGTCGTTAGCCTCCGTTATTTACGGTGGGATCAGGAACCAGGAGCCTCCCCATACCGCTCATCCGGACCGGTTCCTTGAGTTGCATCCATACGCGCATGATCCTTGTGCCTTACCCACAAGGACAGGGGTTAATGGTCACCCATCCCCCTTGAGCTAGCTCGAGAAGACACCTAACCCCCAATCCCATTATTAATTGCAGTAACTGTAGAGTACTTTGTGTCACAAAAGTTGTTGCAAGGCACATTCCCATGAGCATATGGATGCAACCCAAGGAACCGGTCCAAAATCCGGATGAGGGGTATGGAGAGGCTCCAGGTTCCTGATCCCACCGTAAATAACTGAGGCTACCGACCTCTATCCTCCAAATTAGGAATAGATTCCGCTCCATAGTCAAAACTTACATATTACCTATTTAAGCAAATTGGTATTGAAGTTAATGGTATTCGAATAAAATTGCTCACCCCCGGTATAAACCGTCAAATAAGTTTAATTAATAGTAGAAAATATCAACCGCATAAGTTCTCTCGCAGACAAGATCCGCAATTTCTCAGCCCAAAGGAATTTCATCACCTTCGAAAACGAAGGTTGCAGCAGCTTCGGTAGTTGTAAGAAGCGATGCGACAATTGCCGCATCTTGAAGCGCTGTCTTCACAACTTTGGTCGGATCTATGATACCCGCTTCCATCATGTCCACGAACTGATCGCGCATTGCGTCGTATCCGTAAAACGGCGTCTGCGCCGACAGGACTTTGTACAGAACTGCATCAGCATCGACTCCAGCGTTTCGGGCGATCGTCGCCAGCGGTGCTTTCAGAGCGTCGGCCAAAATCTTTACTCCGGCTGCTTGATCAGCGTTGGCAGTTCGGATGGAGCTAACCTTTTCGAAGCCGGATAGCAGAGCCACGCCACCACCTGGGACTACACCTCCTTCAAGAGCCGCTCTGGTCGCTTGCAATGCGTCTTCCATTCTGTCCTTGCGTTCGAGCATTTCCACCTCGGACGTAGCGCCGACGTTGATTGTAGCAACTTGCGACTTGAACCGAGCAAGCCTCTCCTCCTTTAAGGAGAAATAAAATTAAGTTGAGTAAAACGGTAATTTAACCAGGTAGAAATGTCAAGGGTGATCAACGGGGTGTGCCCCAGAAATCTGCCCCAGACAGGCTATGCCCCAGAAATCTGCATCTTCGGCACATACCCAAGGAAGTCGAATTCAACCAAACGCCTCCTCCACTATCCACTATCGGCCACTGTCCAATATTTGTGTTGAATGTGGATGAAAAATAAAAATTCTCACCTGCTTCGCCTTTTCGAGACCATTGGGTGCCTCGCGGATGAGCTCCTCGATCAACGCTTCACGGTCTTTGATTTCGGTTGCGTTCCCGTCGCCCTTCATGATGACCGTATCGTCTTGGGACACGATGACTTCCCCTGCCTGGCCCAAAAACTCTTCAGTGATCTTAAGAAGAATTGTATCGCAGGCTTCGTCCATGAAAACCCTGCCACCGGTCAGGCAAGCCATGTCCATTAAAGTTTCCTTCCGGAAGTTGCCAACTCCGGTCGATTTCACGGCAACGACTTTCAGCCCTCGCGATAATTTGTGATTCAGGATCAACAAAGTCATCACGTCTGAACTGAAATCCTCAGCGACGACGAGTAGAGGCTTCTTCTGGGCCACCACCAAGTCCAGTAACGGGATCAGCTGCTTAGGTCGCTCCAATTTGGATTCGCAGATGAAAACTAGGCAATTTTCATAAACAATTTTGCGATCTTTCGTATTCAAAAATGCGGCAGACGAGAAGCCGCTCTCGATTTTGAAACCGTTCACAACTTGGATTTCGTCTGTAGTCTTCTTTCCTTCTTTCACCGTCACGTGTCCTGTCTGCCCGACTAGAGTCAACGCATCTGCCACAACGGCTCCGATGGTGGGATCGCCATTGGCTGAAATCGTTGCCACCCGATAAGTATCTTCCTTGGAATCAATTTTCTTCGATATGCTGTCAATATGGTGCCTCGCTTCTTCGGCGGCCATCAGAATACCTTTCCTGATTTCAGACGGGTTCCCTCCGACTTGCACCCTTTTGAAGCCCTCTTTTGCTATAGCTCTTGCGAGGACTGTCGCTGTCGTGGTGCCATCGCCGGCTTTTTTATTGGTATTTTTCGCCACCTCGCGAATCACCTTGACGCCGATATTCTGGTATGGATCTTCGACTTCGATGCTCCTGGCGATCGTCACGCCGTCCTTGGTTACCTTAGGTTTGTGCCCCTGAAGAATAACGTTCCTTCCTTTCGGGCCCAATGTGACTGAAACAGCGTCAGCAATAGTGTCCACTCCTTGGAGCAAGAGTTTCTTCGCCTCGATGCCAAACTTTAGTTGCTTGGCGGTTTTCCTATCTTCAAAAAACCACTTCCTGGTCACACCGCAAAGGAGCCGGCTCTTCGATCCTCTGCATAAGATATTCATTTTGCTGGCAGATTGGCTTTTACAAAAGTTTATGGCCAATTTATATCGAAGATCTATTCGAAAACAGTAACCACCAACAGCCGGCAATGCCTACGGTTGAGTAGCAATCTACTAACCAACCGTCATTGTCTGATATGGGCTTGTTCCAGGAGCGTGGGTGCATGGCAGGCTTAGTAGGCAACGCCCTGGCATGACTCTGACATACATTCAAAAACCTTTCACTGCGCATGCGCAAGGCACTTACGAATGCCTACACCCAGCTCTTAAGAGCGACCCAATCGTAACGGGGGAGTCCAATTGGAACAAACTCTTGTAGTTGGATGAAGTATGAGGTGTTTTTATGAAATATGATGGATGTAGGTGGACCATGGAGTATGAAGTAGTTGGATGAAGTTAAATTCTCTAACTATATGAGGGATATAGGTACCTTGTATGATGTATAGAATGTCTACATAGAGCTCGGCCACTTATGTTTCTAACTGCTAACCTCAAGCTAACAGAATAACACTCGGCGGGAAAATGTTGTATTTTTGTTCAAAACATCCCACACCTACGATAACAATTCTCTCCACTGTGTGCTGTTTCAACTTGAGATGACTTGTATTGTCGTTCAACTTTCCTCGGGAAAAAGGGTTCCGCTCAGTTTCCCCGCCTCCGACCCTTGAGAGTTCCGGGGCTGAACTCGGCTTCGAACTGCCCCTGAGCTCAGCAGTGGCCCTCGAAGTCTTCCAACTGGGTCGCCGCCTAAGCACGCTTTTCTCGGTTATATTGGCTATCGCTTCCAGCCATCGAATCCCGGCTGATCCAGCAGCGAGAGAAACCCAGTTCGGATTCTTTCATTACAGTCTTTCCTCTCCGTAAAGCTCCACAATTGATTAACAAAAAGGTCAACCGGGTCCATGTTGCACTTATTATGGTGCATATTCAGGGTGTCCCGAAATTTTGGTGAAACGAGACCAAAAATGGAGCTAAACGCCGCCAACCGAATTTTCTTATCTTAACTCGTTTCCAAGATTCGAATTTTTGAAGATTTTTGGAAAAACACGTTTTTTTTTTTTTTCATAAAAACCCTCATTTCTCCGGTTCATAACCACTTTTTAAAATTTCTGAGGGCATTTCCGGATTCAGCGTTAAATTGATTACACGCCTGGTGTACACTCGTAATCAAAAACCAATTCCTAAGTACCAAAAATCCAATACAAACACCAAAAATTAAATTTAAAAAACTTTCTTCTGCAAAATACTTGTATGCCGTCACAATTATGGTCGACTTTGCTATTTTCTTTCGATTTTATGAAGAAATTTACGTTTTAAAGCGGAAAAAACAATAGGCACTTACTTACAGTATCTTGAAAAACCGCGTTATTTTGATTTCTCAAGAGTAGTCACAGCCCGAGCGCTTTCTCCCCCTATGGTTCCAAACTGCATTTTTTAAGAACGTCCATTCTCATTCCCCTTTCATGATTGTCGCCGATATACTCATTTTTGGAGTTTACAACACTTTTGGGACACCGGTATCAGTAAACGTGATCAAATCAGCCTCGAGACTCGGTGTTCTGATATCCTTGCGAGCATTCTAATCCCACAACAAAAGCTTATGGCTCGACCTTTGAAAGTTTTTCATCCTTACCAGGACGCAGTCTGTTCGTTTAACCTCGGGAGTTCCCTATTTTAGAATCCTTTTGATGGTGCGGATTTACGAGCGGAACTTTCTTCCTTTTCCGGCCTTCCTCGTAAATCTCGAAATATGAGACTTTTCTTATGACAAACGACTGTTGTGGCGCTGCGCCTGTTTTCGAGTTCTGTTTATTTGCTCACGTTAGGCGGGTTATGATTTTACGGGCGCATTTCAACCGGGGCATTCTTTTAGGCCGAAACCCCCGATAAGGATTTCAAAAGTTGGATTTTGTTTTCTTTTTAATTCTTCTTTAATTGTTTATTCTTGAGGTCTTTTTCCGAATTTCGGTTTTTCCTCGCTGCTACTGACGATCTGTCATTTGGAAAATTGGAGGAAAATTTTCAGGCTTTGGGGTGGGGTTGTTGGGGGGGCTGAGGTGAATTCGAAATGGTCAGTTCTGAGCGTTTTACGCCGTTTTTTAAGCGTTTTACGCTTTGAGAGCCCACTGTTCGAAATTATAGGGAAAAAGTAATTTACCTAATTTTCTCCGACATTAATTGTTGTTACGAAACTCGAACGGGCAGTCGGTCGATTCGGAAGTGGAAGAAGAAAAGCGCTTCCTACAAGTTAGACGTTCGGAATCGTAAAATTGGGCCATTTCAGAGCCCTCGGTCCAATCTTGTGCCCTTCGTTGCGCAGCTTGAGTAAAATATAAGGCTCGGCGAGCTTCGTTGAGGCCTCTGTTGTGCTCCGAATGCCATTCCAGCTTGGCGGGAATAGAACCCCGAGACTTTTTATGGCGAATCCGCCTGCCACTTTTCCGAACGAAGTCTGGAAGAATTCTTCGGCGCTTTTCATCATTCAACCCTCAACATCCCCCGTTTATACGGCTAAATCTTCGTAGTTTTCTCGACGGAGGTGCTGGGATAGCAATGTAAACTACCTATACTGTAATATTCAAATCAACTCTTCATAATATAACATATTATGTTATCCACATCATTTAATAAAATCGATTCTTCCTCAAGAAGTCAGATAGGAAGTGCCTTTTTTGTAACTTGGGAGCTTTCAGTGACAGAGCATCCTCTGACGTCTAGTCTTGAATAGGCTAGGAACTTATTCGATGGCTTTGGGACCGAAAAAAGGGTACGAGGAAACATTTTATGCGAACCATCACTGCGTCCAACAGTCGGGGGAGGGAAATAAATATAGCGGCCGATGGGCAACCGCAGTAAAAACTCGCCATTTCCCCCAGGAACCGAAAACCTCTTTTCCGCAGGGTCTTAACCTTTTCTCTTTCACCTTAACGCAAGGAAAACCTTTTTCTCGCATGCCGAGTTTTCTCCCTAGGGTTAGAAAAGGCTCATTTATTCATGGGATGCGTTCCTTTTTCATTTCATATATTCGCACCTTCCGAAAACTTGTTTTCAGTGTAGAGGGACATTCCGTGATTCATGCAGCTATAGCGGAGTTTGTTTTGGAGTCGTAGAACCCTTATATTGGCCGATTTATCTGTTATGGCTGGAGAAGAGATGGTGATATTTCAGTACTTTTCCGACAGCTTGGCTGAAGAAATCAATTCTAAACCTTACGTCACATAAATACAAGAAAAAGTAGATCAGTGATACGTGCACATTATCCGAAGAACTCTGCAAATCTGAACAAGGGTTCATTTTTCGATTGCCATTTCGCCTTTCGAAACGTAAACCATGAAAGTTTGAGGGTAGGTTAGGAAAAAAATTTCTATGGCGATTACAATGGTTTATTACAATGATAAACCAAAAGGCAAAAAATTATTGAGCGTGATTATTAATAGTAATAAAGTTAAATTAACATTGTTAATGCTGAAATAGGTACAAGGGAAAATACACTTCGAAATATTACTCGGCAATATTATTTATATATTTCTGTCTACTCCTATATCTATCTCTATAACTTGGTGCCTGATCGCCAATTCTATTTTTCGAAAACTATTGAAGCATTTACTGTCTACTGCGCCTGATTTGCTGTTGGTACGCATCTGGCCCATCAGCAATTCAGATTGTTCAAAGCGAACTCTAAATAAAAAAACTTCAGACCAGAAGCCAAACCGATTAAATTTGCTTTCCCCAGGTTCGTGTCACAATCCGCGTTCTATTTACTTTGGAAAAGGGAGCCAGGTGACCCGCGGTTTGTTTATACAGCTTCGAACCCTTCGCCTCTCGCATTTGGTTTTGGTGGAATTTCATTAGAAGCGATTCCTCTCTGCCTCTCTCTTTAGGAAGGGATCGAATTCGTAATTCACCGTAAGGACTCAAGCGTCGCAGATCCGAAAGGTCAATTCGACTATTTTTCAAACGATCGGATTACAACCAGGTATTTTATCAGGCCGAGAGTCAGTTGCAGGGTGGCGAATAGTACTCACCACCATGCAAATACCATAGGTATGTTACCACTTCAAAACGTGTGAGAATGATACGTTTTCCTACATAGCAAACAGAACACAGATCAGGACTTTTTAAGCTACAAGCTGTGAAGACATTTTTCAAGTGTCTGGTTGCATAAAACATTTAATAAAAGTATTTAATTGCATAAAACCTATTTCACTACGTTTCCCTGGCTCATAGGTGTTATAGGTGTGTATAGGGTGGCTTATGTGATATGGAATTTTGAAAAACGTCACCTCTTTCAGCCCGCAAGACTATTTGATCAAAAAAGTCTTTTTCAAGTCACAGCGTCGATTTATTACCGTCATGCCATTTATATAGTCCTAATTTGGAGGTTAGAGGTTGTTAGCCTCCGTTATTTACGGGGGTAGGAACCAGGAGCCTCCCCCACTCATCCGGATTTTTTACCGGCTACTAGGGTTGCATCCCTATGCACATGGGCTTTGGCTGCCAAAATGGCCTACTATTTCAGGGTTTTTTCGGCCTCCGAAAATTGCGCCGAGAAAATGCTTGCGTACACTCTTCAGATATTTGGTCCACTTTCATAAAAAAATGTTCAACGATTTCCGCCATTTTCACGTATTTATCAGCAATATTTTGCATTTTAAATAGACCGTACAAGACTATTGCGTGGAAAAAGGATGAGAATCAATGTTTTTATTTTTTGAAGGATCGCCATCCATTCGTTGACATTGATATGAACTTAAATTCTACCACCGTGGACTAATCTGTAAATTTAAAGCAATAAGGGTCGGTTTATCAATTCATTTTAAGCTTGCAATACATTTCACCTAGGACATATTTTCATTGGCTGTCATACTGAAAATTTCTTGAAAACTAGTTAATGCAAGAGTCCTCGGGTAAATCTAGCTTTTAAAAAATCGATAAACCGGTCCTTAGTCTTCGTAATCGCTATCGACTCATGACACAAATTGTCATAGGTTCATTGGATTTGGCATGGAAATTCTACATCGATTCCCGAGGACATATCGCTTTGATTTTACAAAATATCAACCCCCCCCCCCCCCCTTTATAAATCGCTCAGTTATTGGTCTGCTTCGCAGCAGTTCCATTCTCTAGAACCTGTTTCCATGGTAGTTTCGAGATATGCCGCATAAAGGAGGGAGATAAGGAATCCGCGGCCGGAGGGTACAATAATTTTAGCCGATAGGGATCTTCAGTTCGACAAAGGGAACTTGCGGGGAGCGCTGAAACCCGTTATACACCATAAGCTAATTTCGAAATACGATCTAGTTTTGCGGTAGTTCTATGGTTCTTACGATAAATTACCCTAGAAGGATTACTATTCTGCCGATCTAACTTCACCTCAGCGTTTATCACAAATCAAAACACTTTTCGACAAAGCGTCGCAATAAAAAGTCCTAATTTTGCCTCATTTGCTCAACGTGCCCAGGCGCCTTCTAGAAAACTTCGGAATAACAAAGCCCTCAGTTGATCTTGAATTTTTTCACCTCTATGATTCATTATTGGTCCAGAACCGAAAACTGAACATTTTCAGCTAAACTCAAAAAGTCGGTATCCCAAGGCGAGTTGAGAAAAGGCGTTGGCGATTCTCAGAGATCAGCCGGTCACCTCTGTGCACATTTGAAAGTGGCCAACTTCACACCGGCCTTAAAGGAAGGTGCAAAGAATCCTTTTGTGCAGGCAGATAAGCTCCTGAATATTATATCGTCCGTCCTCTCCTATCTCATCCTATCTTGAGTCAACACCTTCGCTAAGGGAACCTATGCGAACTTTTTTTCTCGTTTCCCCTTTTTGCTCCGCTGTCCTTTTCTGCGGACGTCGTCCCTCGCTGTCCTCGCTTCTTGGTATCTAAAAGGGACCTCGACTCTGGAATTTATCTCCCCTTCTGGAATGCCGGCGATGTTCTTTTATACAGCCATCAAAAGGTTTCCCTTTGCGCTGAATTTTTCCGCACACGAATTCGAGCTCTTTCTATGCTTGGGCATGAAATTATAATAATAGGTAGCCACTACGTTTTCATTTGAGTTTTCTGTGAGCGAAAGGTGCTGATCCAACCGTTGGCTTCACGCCCGAAAACCGGAGTTGTCCCGGACGTGCCCTGCCGCCCTCAAGGAAGAACACACATATTGCTATACACACGGTTATTAATTGCTTTACTGTCTTAAGCTACAGACAAGATCCAACGTAAGTCCGGCGTTCAAGAAAAAACGCTAAATTGCCAGGTCACAGAATAGAGAAGCACCTGGCTTCAAGTGTTGTCCTTATTAGCCGAGGTCGAAAGCATAGGGGTTAGAACTCCGACTTGGGGTGGAATTGCAGGTGCAGCCCTGAGTACTATGGTGCACTCTGTTTGTTTGAGATGCCAACGTTGAGTGGCCCATAAACGTTTGGGACGCTTTCAACCGATCAATTCAACAACAACAATCAATATTTACGAGGCTGTGTCATCGCCTGACCCTAATGGCCCTAATTTCAATGGCACTAGCCAGCAGAACAAAGTTTTACACAAAATTTTCTAGATACCCTTTCCCAACAATACAAGAAAATTGTAAGAAGGAATCATTAAAGGTTTCCAAAGAATAAAACTCAATTGCGCCAGCTCCTGACGTCTGACTCCTGAATTTCGAAAAATTGTATTCAATCGCAGGAATACCTAAGGAGAGAAACCGTAGCGGAAGAAGAAGCTGGGCGCAGTAAAGGCATTGTCGTTTGATTGGTTGGCTTTTTACGAAAGAACGATGAATCAATTCCCTCCTCTGGGAAGAAGGATTTAGATCGCGAAGGAAAAGTCCTTCACTCGTTGTCATGTAGAAAGAAAGCGCTTCATGTTGCTGTTGTATTGAGGCAACCCTTTTTTCCCTCCAATACAATTCCAACACCTTGGAACTCAGCTAAGGTTCCACCTCGGGGCTATCTGGGATCGTCTAAAAGGCTTTTTCTCCAACCTTCTTCCACCCGTTGACGTCTGGGACAATGGGTGACATCTCGGAAACACTCGCCCTTAACTCTACACTCGACTCGAGGACATTTCGACGTTCAATGGAGGGAAAAAACTGCTGAGACGGGCCTAAGGCGAAAAAGCGTAAAGGAAACGTATAGGTACACAAACAAAACGGTAAAAAATTGTTTCAAGAAGATGGTAGCCATTGATGAACGTTTAAAAAACGTCTTCCTCGCAAGATCGCAATGTTTTGTAGGATAATATTTCGAGAAATGATTTTCAGGCGTCTATCTACATTAATTCATTACCCTGCTGACTTTCCGGAAGGCAATTTTAATGCAGAATGAAACTAGAAGTGAAAACTGGCGCAAAAGTTCCATAGAAGTTTATCAGCAGTGAAGGTTTCATGCGCCTAATCCTCGGTAAAGGTGGAGCAAAGCCGTGTTGGAAATACAGTAAGGAAATATAACAGCTGTGTGCGCAGTCGGATAAGAGAGCACAGCTAACTTGGAATCTACCAAGTTTGTTCGCCAAGTGCAAACTGGGAAGAGCCGGTTAGGTAGGGGAGGATCGAGTCTATCCTGGATATAGGAGGGTACGATCTGAAGGAAGAACAAGAAACCTGCCCTAGATCGAGGTTAGGCTGCTCTGTTGGCCTCACCACAATAAGAGAAGGATACAGAGGATTATTGAAAACTTTGCAACCGATCTAAGCAATCTGGAGCGCTAGTCCTACCCAAAGTTATTCGGCGATTAGGCTTGAAACAGTGAATAGGCTAAACTTCATCAATACCGACTTGAGATTTGATGGCAGCTGTCGAAACAATTGTTTGAGCCGACCTGTTAACAAACCGAGAGATGAAATTTCGAGTTATTGGTGGAATTTTTTCGTTTTTTCGACTATTTTCAACTCAGCAAGTTATAGATAATCGTGTGGCCTCAGTTTCATGCTAAAGTTAAAAATGCCAAAAACCTTTTTTAGGAAACCTTTTTTTTTGCAAAATCGCATATTTTATGTTGCCTTAGACCCGAAATCATTCATTTATCAGCGATACATTTTTTTTGGGCAGCTGTACGATTATCTTTAGTTTTCTGGTTTTATAATTTTGCTGCTTTGAAAGTGACAAAAATCCGCCGAAGGGAGTCCAATCGAAAATCGATCTCCTCACACTTTTGGAATGTATTACTATAGTCGGTAGAGCAAGATAGCAAAACCTTCCGCCAGTCGCTACCGCCAACTATGCAGACAACTATTTAGCGAGTAGTAAAATAGTTGCACCCTCGTAACATTCCAGGTTTAGGGCAATATCGTCCCAGACGCCATTAATGGCCTTAAAACATTCCTTACCTACTTTGGCTTTTCACTTTTATTCAATTACCTAACATTATCTACCTATAGAATGTTATTCGATAAAACTTGCAATCACCAATTTGGACGTGTACGATATAACTGGCCTAAATAGCCGAGCCGGAATTCAAAAATATTAACCCAAAACCAATCATCATCGATTCATTCATAATTGGCTACACTTGCATCACTTTCCAATGCAAAAACGTGGTTTGCGATTCACAAAATGAGAAACAATATTTGGTAAATTGTCATTTAGAATGAGAATTTTTAAATTGGAATCGTGTATTGTCAGTTATGAGCCGATTGGATACCTAATCCAAAACAGTAGCCCGAATGACAGAGGCGGAGATTAGGACAAAAGACGCATTCGGTTTAATTACATCAACCTGCGAGGGAAAGGGACACTTGAGCTCCATGTAATAACGCAGATAACCCCTTGGGGCTCCTTCGACCCCCACCCTTCCATACCGAGTAGGTGACTTCATTACTTTCACGAAGGAATTAGAACTTAATTTAAATTAACATCACGTTTTATCTGCCCTCACGCGCGTCCGAAAACCTCATTTCGCTTGGAGCCCTTTTCATAAAATCCGCCGCTCCTATCGGGACAGATGCAATAAAAGACTCAATTTCGGAAGCCCTTCAAAGCAAAAAGTCGATTTGGTCGCTGGGGCCCTGCACCAATATAAAAAAAGATTGATACGCTCCCGTGTCGACATCAAATCATCAAGTCAAGTCTTTTGGAGACATAAACGTACAACGGGATCGATCCCTCGTAATTGAAAGCAGCCCTCAGTCGGTGTCATTGCCGGCGTGTGAGAAACATGAAATCGGGTTTGTGTATCGACGTAGTTCATTTGGTTTTTGCAAAAAATGTTGTAATTCTGTTGAAGAATCGAAGGAGAAAAAACTTCAGCGCCTACGCTACACCACCGAAACAGCACTCATAGTCAAACTCGAAGTCAAACTCACAATTAGAAAAAAAACTCAAACTCATGATTAAACTCGAAGTCAAAGTCATAATCATACTTGAAGTCGAACCGAAGCTCAAACTCGAAGTCAAATTTAAAATCAAACTCGAAGTCAAACTCTCGGGGAAACGGAAACTCGAAACTCAAACTAATAATGAAACTCGAAGTCGAACCTACAATGAAACAGAAACTCAACTCATAATCAAACTTGAAGTCAAACTTGAAATCAAACTCGAAGTCAAACTTACAATGAAACCGAAACTCAAACTCATAATCAAACTCGAAGTCAAACTCACAATGAGAACAAAACTCAAACTCATAATCAATCTTGAAGTCAAACTTGAAATCAAACTCGAAGTCAAACTTACAATGAAACCAAAACTCAAACTCATAATCAAACTCGAAGTCAAACTCACAATGAATCAGAAACTCAAAGTCACAATGAAAACGAAACTCCAACTCATAATTAATCTTGAAGTCAAACTTGAAATCAAACTCGAAGTCAAACTTACAATGAAACCGAAACTCAAACTCATAATCAAACTCGAAGTCAAACTCACAATGAATCAGAAACTCAAAGTCACAATGAAAACGAAACTCCAACTCATAATCAATCTTGAAGTCAAACTTGAAATCAAACTCGAAGTCAAACTTACAATGAAAACGAAACTCAAACTCATAATCAATCTTGAAGTCAAACTTGAAATCAAACTCGAAGTCAAACTTACAATGAAACCGAAACTCAAACTCATAATCAAACTCGAAGTCAAACTCACAATGCAAACGAAACTCAAACTCATAATCAACCTTGAAGTCAAACTTGAAATCAAACTTGAAGTCAAACTTACAATGAAACCGAAACTCAAACTCATAATCTAACTCGAAGTCAAACTTACAATGAAACCTAAACTCAAACTCATACTCAAGCTTGAAGTCAAACTTGAAATCAAACTTGAAGTCAAACTTACAATGAAACCTAAACTCAAACTCATAATCAAACTGTGTGTGAGTGTTTGACTTCGAGCTTGATTTCAAGTTTGATTATGAGTTTGAGATTCGTTTCAATGTGAGTTTGACTTCGAGTTTGATTATGAGTTTGAGTTTCTCGTTTATTGAGAGTTCGACTTCGAGTTTGACTTTAAGTTTGACTTCGAGTTTGAGTTTCGGTTTCGTTGTGATTTTGACTTCGACTTCGATCATGAGTTTCTGTTTCAATGAGAGTTTGACTTCAAGTTTGATTTTTAGTTTGACTCCAAGTATGATTATGAGTTTGAGTTTCAGTTTCATTTTAAGTTTGACTTCGAGATTGATTATGAGTTTGATTTTCGTTTTCCTTGTGAGTTTGACTTCGAGTTTGATTTCAAGTTTGACTTCAAGTTTGATCATGAGTTCGAGTTTCGTTTTCATTGTGAGTTTGACTTTGAGATTGATTATGAGGTTGAGTTTCTGTTTCATTGTGAGTTTGACTTCAGGATTGATTATGAGTTTGAGTTTCGTTTTCATTGTGAGTTTGACTTTGAGATTGATTATGAGGTTGAGTTTCTGTTTCATTGTGAGTTTGACTTCAGGATTGATTATGAGTTTGAGTTTCGGTTTCATTGTAAGTTTGACTTCGAGTTTGATTATGAGTTTGAGTTTCGGTTTCATTGTAAGTTTGACTTCGAGTTTGATTTCAAGTTTGACTTCAAGATTGATTATGAGTTTGAGTTTCGTTTTCATTGTGAGTTTGACTTCGAGTTTGATTATGAGTTTGAGTTTCGGTTTCATTGTAAGTTTGACTTCGAGTTTGATTATGAGTTTGAGTTTCGTTTTCATTGTGAGTTTGACTTCGGGTTTGATTATGAGTTTGAGTTTCGGTTTCATTGTAAGTTTGACTTCGAGTTTGATTATGAGTTTGAGTTTTGGTTTCATTGTAAGTTTGTCTTCGAGTCTATTTCAAGTTTGACTTCAAGATTGATTATGAGTTTGAGTTTCGGTTTCATTGTAAGTTTGACTTCGAGTTTGATTATGAGTATGAGTTTCGGTTTCATTGTAAGTTTGACTTCGAGTTTGATTTCAAGTTTGACTTCAAGATTGATTATGAGTTTGAGTTTCGTTTTCATTGTGAGTTTGACTTCGGGTTTGATTATGAGTTTGAGTTTTGGTTTCATTGTAAGTTTGTCTTCGAGTCTATTTCAAGTTTGACTTCAAGATTGATTATGAGTTTGAGTTTCGATTTCATTGTGAGTTTGACTTCGAGTTTGATTATGAGTTTGAGTTTCGGTTTCATTGTAAGTTTGACTTCGAGTTTGATTATGAGTTTGAGTTTCGGTTTCATTGTGAGTTTGACTTCGAGTTTGATTTCAAATTTGACTTCAAGATTGATTGTGAGTTTGAGTTTCGTTTTCATTGTGAGTTTGACTTCGGGTTTGATTATGAAAAACATATCATGTTTGTAGTACTTGTTTGAAGGATTCCAGAAAATTCTGGGGGCCATCCCCAAAAAATAAACCATCATTGCTTGGTGGCATTGCTTCCAAAGCTCGCTCGCTTTTTGTGGTCACTGGTCAATGCCCTGTATTTGCAGTTGGGTCATCTCTCTCACGCTAGTTTAGTTCACCGGGTGTCTGTCACAAACCAGTTAACTTGTTGTCCAGCTGCGAACGAGCCACCACTTCGTTATTGGACAATTAGCCCTAAGTTTAATAGGATGGCTTCCACTGAGGGTGCTTTGAATTTTCATCTCCTCTTTTGCTGAAAATCCCAGGAGAATTGAGTTGGCGTTGTTGGTATAATTTTGCCGTAAAAATAAATAAGGTATCTTCTATTTAATCATTTATTTTTTGGCCTCTTGTTTTTATTTTTTATCGCACTGTTTTTTATCACGCTTTGCTCGGATTGCACTCAGTACTTCATTATTTACTTCCAGTATCGAAATTCGAACAGGATTGACTTGTCCCTCACCGGTGATTTGGGTTTTCATTATTTTATGCTGGGTCAGGCCCCACCTCTGCTCCACATCTCCATAACGCTTTGGAGGTCCGCCCGCCAGCCTCGTCAGGTCAGGTCACGGGTTGTTTTTCCCTCGTACCCTTTCGGCCTCTTGGTGGAATTTGTTTTAAATGAGGTTAAAAACTGTTAGTGCTGTCGTTATGGATGAAATAGCGTCGCTGGAAGAACGGCAGAGGCTTGGCCGGTTGTTCAGCTTGAACATTTTATGCTCTTAGTTGACCGTTAATCCGGAGAAAAACGAAGCGGGCAAAAACCTGAGTTTCTACTCATCGGCCGTCGGATCGATGAAACTTAGGATCAATGACTCTTTGAGAACGCCATGGTTATTTATTCGCCGGTTAAGCGTAGTAGTTAATTTCGAATGTTAATTTTTTTCTTTTTAATCCTTTCGAATTGTTCAGTTTGGTTTTTTATTTTTTTAACCGGGCGTAAAAGTTAAATTCGAAAAAATTTTAAAGTCTATCAAAAAGTTGATTTTTTTAATTTTTAAAAATTTAAAATTTGACTCTCATCTTCGAAATATTCGTTTTCATACAGATAACAGAAGAATTTCAAATAATAGTTAAGAAGAATTCTCCAGTTTCGGTGTATGTTTTTACCCTCTAATTAGCAGGATGGTTTGAGGTAAATTTGGTGGCAATAACGAAGCATTAAACCGCACAAAACTCAGCTTATGGGTGTAGAATAAAACGGGGCTCCATTCAATTTGAAAGTCGAGTCTCGAATGAATGTCTCCCTCCTCCATGAGAGAGTTTCGGAATTTATAACTGTCCTTTTGTTAAGATTTAATTACATAAGGATAAAACCCCACTTCTGCTGAAGGAAGGCCTTTCGGAAGAAACTTTGTTTTTCCCCGGGGGGAAACTTGCGGAGAACAAGCGCAATGTGCCTGTTTCGAAAAAGGAGAGGGGGCTGCCACGATTTTAAACTTCGAATTGAATAGATAATCTGAAAAGGAAGAACAGAGGCTTTTAGGAAGGGCGTCAACCCCCATTGAAGGTGCATTCCTTGGAAAGCTAACCTCGCTTTTGCAGAAGAATGGCGAACTTAGAGGTGAAGCTGTTAGTTTTCGGTGATAAAAGGATTTTGCGAGACAAACAAGACGGAAAATTCGCAGGAACAAGGAATTCTAGACGAGCTTCTTGTCCCTTAGATAGCATCCTTCATCGGGTCCTTTTTGTCTTTTATAACCAAGAGATTCGGCGATCACGAGAATTTGTTAGGTAATATAGGACTATTGTTACAATATTTTCCATAAATAATGTAACATGTAATTGGTCTGGGACATTTTATCCGCAAAACTTCCCCAATTTCCTAGGTGTTGTAAAAAAAATAGAATTAAGGAATTCGTTGAAGCTAATTCGTCCGAATTACCCTATTTCCGGCGGTCACAAAGAGGTACATTATTTTAATTTGTCCTTGCCTTGGTAGCAGTGCGGCTTACCCACGTTAAGCTCGAAAGAGATAAAGTCGGTATTCACAGCTCGGTTCTGCGCTTTGCATATCGGGCTCGACTCCAAAAACAATCCCTCGAGAAAGGCAATCAAGTCTAGGGAATATCCTCTTCGGGGTGAGCTGGGGGTGGCGAGGGGTGGACTCATTGACCTAGAGTCTGATCATCAGCCAATGGACTGAGGGATGCCTGTTTATTGTAGTCTTCATCCCTCGATATTTTTGAACAGAAGAAAATAGTGGAAAAAGTGAAAAACAGTAAGAAATATTGAAAAATAGTGAAAATATTGGAAAATAGTGGAATACTAGGATTGTATAATTCACCGTTACATACATAAAGTAGAGAGTAATTGACTGAGATGATATACCTAGTAATACTTACTTCATTCTTTGAACATTATCCTGTCTAATTATAATTAGACGCTCGATATAGCGGTATGGCCAAGAACTTCAGGGATTGGATAACACGCAATAAAAAATGTAAGCTCGCCATTTCCTTTCCGAGTTACATTTGTATTTGCTGTGGGTAGGGGTAGTTTTTATTAAAAGAAAAAGCAATCAGATACCGCATCCATCCAAGGAAACCTTGATATTCGTATCTCGCAATTTCATTCAGGAATGATTCCGCTTTTTCATCGTTCGGCGAAAAACTGCGGATATTAAAACCTAAATAATGGCGGATATTTTTCAAGTACGACCACCGTTGTTCGCTTATTTCATCCGTCCGGATAAATGAAACTCATGGTGGGGGGGGGGGGCATTCATAATTGAGAGAAACAGGAGGTAGCGTAAAGTGGAACTGTGGAGTAATCATGAACCCCGTTAGTGGTGAACATTTAATCTTCCATTTTCTCGGGATTTCTCCCATATTTGGTAGTGCGAATTTTACAAAGCTCGTAAGGAAAACTCGTCTTTAAAGCGTACAGAAATTTAGATAAAAAGAAACTAAAAAAACTGTGCATACAACATGAACATCAACGTTGAACGTTCTTGTAAATCCTTCTATGTTCCTGAAAGTTCTTCAACGTTCTTGCACGTTTGGAACGTTCTTGTACGTTATTTTTCGTTCTCCAACGTTTTTGAGCGTTCTTGAACGTTTTTGTACGTCTTGAACGTTTTTGTTCGTTCTTGAACGCTTGAAACGTTCTTGTAATACATTCTTTAACGTTCTTGGGCGTTCTTTACATCCTTGAACGTTTTTGTACGTCCTTGAACGTTTTTTTGTACGTTCTTGATCGTTCTTCACTCTCTCTTGTACGTTCTTGAACGTTTTGTGCGTTCTTGATCAGTCTTTAACGTTATTTCAACGTAATTGTACTGTCTTAAGCGTTCTTGAACAATTCTTGGTTAATGTCGTGGCCTTTTCACGTTTTTGGACTCTGGAATCAATGACGTTTCCACTCTAAACTAATTTCTACGCTTACGTTGAGCCAAAAGAGCATTGCTAAGCCGATTTCACCCGCTATGCTCCTAGCCAGTTTCGGAATCGCACCAGCTGCCACCGATGTCTATAAACATCATATATGCTCGCATTAGGTAAAACAAACACAACCCTCATGGGGTCTATCATCAGTTCGTTTAGGATGACCAACACGGAGGTACGGGACAGGCGATGTTGGCTTTAAGCTTAGATGGGCGCCTGCGGTCTCACGTAGGCTATGTTGCTTCCCCTTCTGAATGCCGGTGGCGCTCCAGCTCAGGTCTCAACTCCCCAATGGGTTACATTTGTATTCTCGACGTGGCGTCCGTGCGAAACGCAGACTCGGTGGAATTGGTGTTGGTGCTGAGCTGTGAGGCGCAAAGTTATACGCGTCGTTTTTTCCCTTCACGTTTGTCGGAAAAAGAAGATTCAGCTTATGTGACCAGAAAAGAGTGAAAGTCGTTTCGACCGAGGTCAACGAGCGGAAATGACGGGTTTCAGCAGAATCCCCCCCAAGACCCAAAAAATCGGACTGTGAGACCACCGATGTTTTTTGAGTATTCTGAAAATGTCCATCCTCGCGTTTCTGAAAAATCATCAGTTTGATTGGTTACTTCAGCAGATTGGCTATCTTAAGTCCAAAGTTGTGGCATAAAACCGGGTAGCTGGACCTGTCAAGGAATTCGGTACTTCTATACCGCCACAGCTAAGGCAGGTACAAATCCAAACTGAGCACGATGGCTGCTATCAGCTGGCTGTTGACTCAACGTCACGTTATCGCCTCCCAAGCGATAACGCTTAATTAAGGGATGTTGCGTGGAGGTCGTGGGAAGCCGAAACGTGTTTACATTTATGAAACCTGGATTGCTCCCTCAGTCATCAAACCTTGACGAAATACTCAAATTCATTGAGAAAACGAATATCAAGATACAAAACGCCAAAAACACCACAGTGCCTGACGTGGCAAATTCGCGTGGGCAAGTAAAAAAGAAGAGACCCAGATTCAGAGCAAAATGTCTGCCATTTGGGTGAGACCCATAAAAAAGAAGCAGAAGACCCAGATTTGTGAGGCGTTGCAATGTAAATCTAGCGATCCCCGCGTACAGATTTCTCCCCTCGTGTTTTTGCGGTTCGATTTTTGCTTCATCTTTTGAGGATTTGGTGGTCGAAAAGTTTCAAAGTTGGAGAGACATGTCCGAGTTTTACTCCCATGACACTCGGAGCTGGTGGAATGTATTTTACTGTTACAGCGTATTGCTTTTTAAGCAAGGACCATCGGACCATTTTACTGTCGGCAATCCCGCGATCCCATCATGTCTCTGTGATTCGCGGTGAGTACACGGTTTTTATGACCGGGTACGATCAGGCGGAAATCGTCCGGACTCGTCTCTCCCTTTCAGATAGTGAAATTGCATGTCGGTCTAGCGCAGCGGTGCTTTATTGCCACCGGGTGAGCCTGAAAGAAACCCAAACTATAAATTTCGATCAGGAAGGCAGCGAAGCACGTCCCCACCACTCCACCATCCCCTAGTCGTATGAGGATTCTCATCTAGTTAATTGGAATGGCTTTGAGGCGTGGCGAGTATTTATTCCCAGCTCTCTCACAGGGTTACCAACATATGAGCGGTGGCCTGCTGAATCCGCCCTGACTGCGGGATCTCATTTATCCCTGACGTGATTCTTCGCGGGATTTATCTAGTCAGGTACCTGCGTCTCATTTAACGGATGGACGTTCAGCCGAATCTACTCGTATGGAAGATTGACTACCTCCTATTTGCGTGGGGACTTCGCATTATACCGTCCTGGCATGAAAAATGGTGTATTTGATATATCCTGTCATGATCTGGGCAGATAATGATTGCAGCATGACAGCAATGTATCGAAGGACCGTAGGTAGGATAACACTGATCATCAGTTCCATAGTCCACAGTCAGAGGCTCTTGATGGGTTCGAACGACAAAGTTTCTACGAAAGAAAGTACATTCTTCAGCGTAGCCTTGGTGGAATTCTTAAAATGTAACAATTTAATTTTCATAAACACGGAGAATCGATAATGATCCCTCATTATTTCGTTGTCTTTAGGGAAGCTCAAGGCCCCCAAAAACTCCCCTTTTTGAGACCTTCACTAAAAATAATTCCCCAACGCGTAAGTATCCTGCGCTAGCTTCAAAGCTTAATTAAGATGTAAACTGCGTAGGTCGTTTCGTTCGTTAATTTTATTTTCGTTTACGTTGTTTAGGGCCGGTCGTAAACGTTTGTTTCCCTTTGGGACTAACGTCTGTGTGAAAAAATACTATTTTTATTATCCCGCTCATTCGGATTGCTTTCGCCTTTTTAGCCGGTCGTAATCAGCAGGGCGAGAATCCCGCAAAGTTTTCCTTCTGTTTTCCGAGATTTCGAAGGGCTTTCAAGGGGGAAAAGAGTCAGTGTGAGGCTTCCCTTTGGCATTGCACGGGGTCATTAGGAGGGCGAAATTATTCATAAATCTCGATGGTGGCGAAGTATGCGAGGCTGCGGCTTGCGGGTTGATTACTGCCAAGTGTAACTTCTGTTGGTTTCACTTGATGTAAAAGGGACTGGGCCCTTCAAGATAAATATTTTCTCTTTTAATATTTTCAAGCCTCGAGAATGCAGGAGTTGCGATTATTTATTTGCGAGGCCAGAAAGTTGAGAGTTAATATATTTTGGGGGTGCTCATCGATTAGGCTTTTTGTCACGTTAACTCAAAATTTCTTCAGTCTCAGGCGTATCCCTCTCCATTGAACATGCGCACTCGCCTGATTTGCATTTCTCCCAGACTTATTGATTGATTTAAGCGCATTCAAGTACTTTCTAAGACCTCAAAGTTCTTTTGAAAACCTCTCACCTCACACCCTCAAACTACTTGCGACTTTGGATGATGGATATGCACCTAAAGGGCAACATTATCGATCAACAGATCCGATTGTCTCTGGAACGTGGGACGAAAAGAGTATGGAAAACGGGGGGCGATTGATCATTCAAAGGGAACGGCCTGTGACTCGTGGCCTGGAAAAGGGAAACCTTATCTGGAATGCCTTCGACCAACGGATGAAACACGAGGTAGCCCTTCTGGAGGGTTATAGCATCCTCCCTTGTACATCTGCCAATATTGGGCGAGAGGAAGATAACGGTTTTAATTGATGGCTCTGAAATGTCGGCCATTCAAAATGCCGGGACATGGTCGAAGTTTTTCGAGATAAAATACAAATTACCTCAACTGTTATTATGGCGGCAATCGATGCTATCAATAACCTGAGTTGGCTTTCATATTAGGCATTCTGGGCAACTTCTATTTTCAATATGCCATCGAAACTTTCAGCCATTCCAGCGCAGATGGCTGATTAATTTCCCCTTTACCGTCAAAGAGGACAGGATGTCAGTTTGGATTCGAGGTGCAATTATTTTGATTGCACAAATGGCACATTGCACAAAAATCATTATACGTTCAACAACTGATTTTTATTTTGGAATCGAACGATTTTAGTTTGAAATCATCTTTTTTAATGCATTTATTCATATTCAAACTAAAATTTTCAGCAATATACACAATTACAATGCGAGTTGACGGTATTGCATCGGCTTAGTTCAATGACAGACCCCCACCTTACCTAAGTTATAATCCCGATGTTAAATCGTTATATTAGCCGGTTTCTAGCGCACAATACCGCAATCATATAGCATCGGCCAACATTCAAGTATAGCCTCCTAGGTAGGGCAATGTAGGATTAGCGGACCCTGGCCGCACAAACCAGTTCAACTGCTCAACACAGCACCGACCATGGCATTGTAATCATGATAAGCTTACACAATACAGCACGAGTTGTAGTACGGCATTGATATTCACCTGAGGAGCGGCGAGGTTTTAGTTTGGTGGCGGCGCCGACATTGACTGGCCCGACACCTGCAATGCAGGTCAGCCCTTCGACCCTCGGATCATTCAGACGCTCATTGTGCCAGGAACAGTGATTTGGGTGGCACTTCTCATCAGCCATAGTCGTTTGTTCTCCTTTACCGATGGGACGTTGATTTACGCGATTCTAATCGACAGGCTTCGCAGGAGCTTTTGAATGGCCCCTTCAAGATGGTAATGCAATTGAATGACTCATGATGGGCGGCTGCTCTGGTGCTCTGCATTCAAGATATGCGAGAAACTACCCTAAATCAACCGATGCTTGGGGGTGAAATCCGGGATAATCTCACTCCTTTGCACAAGACCCAGAAGGCTGATTACTGGGATTTTGTACGATTTCAAATTTACAACGAAAGTAACATGCAGGACAAAAGGTGGATGGTTGAGAATCGACTCACTCAAAGGTGGATGAAAACCTCCAGAAGATTCAAATACCGCCGACCAAAATGTTTTGTCCTAGGGTAAGGGGACTGGATTTTAAAAATAAGTATAAATTGCAATCGGATTAGGATCGATTTTTATTGCAAATTAAGCAACAACGCAACAAACAACTTCGGGAATAGGGCTGAACAAATTAGCAAAGACAAAAGAGTGACACTGAATTGTGTCAACAAAAAATTGAGAAGGTTCCCTGTGACTGCGAGAACGGACGGTTCAAAGCAGCACCCGAGACTGACGACGGCGAAACGGACCATGACCACTACCGTAAATCAACCGATGAGGTTGGGGGTGAAATCCAGTATACCTAATCTCACTCATTTGCACAAACCCAGAGATTGAGATGGAAAAATGGAGTTTTTCGGTCTAGTTTGGGCGAACTTTTTTACACAAAGTTCAGTCCGCTCTGTTTAATACAATATTGAAGTAATGCAATACCATGACAATAGCTTGAAACCTCCCTGAAAATGTAAGGGCCATACTTCCAGGCAGGGTTTTTCGCTTCCCTGACGTTTTTAGCTCATAGGGCCTCGGTTATATACTAAATTATGAACCCTGAGTCGGACGACTCGCTTTTTGTTTATTCCGGAACTCGGGATGGTTTTCTCTCCGAAGTACTCAACAAGATTGCAAACAAGTACAATTTTTTAATGATGGCTGCTGGTTGGGTTCCTCCAGTTGGAGCTTCATACGCGTACCTAATAATAAAATGTTGTCTGAATTTATTGTAAATAGAATCGATCATGGTTTCTTTAGCCTTGCTTTCTTCTTTAGCCTTTGCTTCCTTCTCATTTTTGGCTAAAACGTTTTGCTTAATTTTCACTGTTGAGCTTCAAGGCAAATTTTACGGTCCGTATAATCTCGAAATTTAGATTGGACTGAGTTGGAATGAGTCCTAAAAGTATCCAAGGCCAGGAGCAGTACATGAATGTATAATACGGCCGGTATCTGCTGATTGAGCCAATCCGTGCGGATAGAGGAAAGCTGCCTAATTTGGTTGGCGTAGTACCCGGCCGTTTGGCTGGAACAGCTTCAACCCCATTCCAATTCGAGTTGAATTTCGTACTCGCCGAAACTCAGTTAGCCTGTTTTAAAAAAGGAGAATCCTTAAGGGCGAGTCCCTCCGGAGAACCCGTAATATTTACAGCGAAGTTTGCCCGCTCGTTTCCTCCTTTATTGTGCTAACGATTTGAAAAATGGTTAATTTTAATTTCAAGAGAAAATTCCATCGACTTTTTCGAAAAAATATAATAAATGTCTCCAAAAAATGTACGTAAAAATTCGGAAAAGTGAAAAAACAAACAATTAAAAAGAAATAGAGACGCATACAAAGAAGCAAACATTTAAAAATTGTAAAAAATTACACGCACGTATGTAAATACAGTAAAGAGTCTTGGAAGTTGTTTCATTCGTATGATCAGCATCCAAGAACAGTAGAATTACCTATTGTAATAAATACGATTTTTCCAAATTCTACAAATGACTCGAGGAGCCCTTCAAAACTGAGCTAGCAATCTGGCTAAAGAAGAATTTTACCTAAAATTGTAAAGTTTTGATCTCTCATTGTTAGAGAGGAATATGAGGGGGATAGGACATTCATTGGAAACTCGTATTCTTCACCCTGAACATTGAAAACAATCCAGGGGGGTTGGAACACACAAAAAATATATAATCCGTTCGCATACCACACCTGAGATGAATCCTTTCATGCTGACGATAGGACGAAACGCAACTGGCGAATAATGCTCCTCGATTGCCAAAATCCAGTAAGATTGGAAGGCTTCTTGAAAGATTCATTCCTCGGAAGCGTCACCGGTGATTTATAGCCAGAAGGAACGTTCCCTCCAAACAAGGGAATTTCCTCGGTTTTCTTTCAACTCAGCTTGGACGTGGAGATTCCTGCGCTGAAGGATACGGATGAGCATAGTAAGGTGTACTCTTCGCGAATGCTGAATACACGCTGCGAGAGGCGAGTTCCGTTTACCTTGGTGACAGGGACAAGTGGCTTCTCTCCCTCTCCTTCCAGCCGCAAAGGTCCGCCACCTCGGGCGTCACCCTACGGCGAAAAGCTTCTCATTTGCATGAAAAAACAATTTGGAAGAAAACCAACTTGCGAAAAGTAGAGGGACTTGAGAAGGCTAGAGGAAACTGTTCCAGATTGCGTACCCAAATTTAGGGAGAGACAGTCTAAACAAATATCTCGAGCTCTGAGAAACAAGAAATATTATTGAGAGTTAAGGTTTGCTTTCGAGGGCTCATCTTTAGTCTTGCGGCTGCGCCGTAGGAAGCCATGTACTTTTAAAACTCAAAAAATTTTGCTTCCAAGTTGGAAATGGCAAATAGATTCATTCTTCTGTAGGTTTCGAACCTGGCATCCCCTGCTCTATATGCAGACACCTTGACCCATTCACAGCGAGTGCCTGGGCCAGTTTCGATACTAAATATAGCAAATTTGGGTAATTATCCGGTAGTGACTATTGCCTCCAACAGATTGATCACAAAAATTATACCCCACCCCCCCAGGAGGGGTATGTGTCTCCTGTCCAGGCTGTCAGGACCCAGGTCTTCTGTTGACGAAACGTTAGGGCTTCTGCTTTGAGAGCAGGAGAGGACAGGTTCTATTCCTGGTAGAGGTTGATTTTTAGCCATTTCCCTCTTGATTTAATCTGATCTTTTATGCCTGATTGATGCTGAGATCTGTTTATTTTATGCTCAAATTAGCTATTTTCTGTTCCAGGTAAGTGAAGTCTAAAATGGCCATTTCTGAGTAAGTCATTCTAATAATGATATTAAGGTTTGTTATTTCACTGCGACTTTCACTTTCTCGTTCACACTCACTTTCACTTTCCCTTCCTCTTTCACTTTCACCTTAAGCTTTGCAGCGCCTTTGAATTAAAACAATTGGGTTGACTGTTTTGTTCTTGAGAAAACATATTGAAAGAATTGATAAGTCGTTCGAAAAATCTCTTTGGAAGCAAAATAATTTTTATTGTGTGCATTTTTATGACTCATACTTTCACTTTAAGCTAAACTAATATCAAGGTTTGGGCATGGGGGAGAGGGAAAAGTCACCCCTTGTTAAGGGCATACAGTACTGGAATAATGATTATGGATGTAAACATTCACGCGTACTATAAAATTTTCCTGCATCTCAGAATAATATCGTCGCTTAAGAACCAGCATCGCACATCTAACATTTGACAACTTTTCAGAAAAAAATAAAAATCAATTTTTTTCGAATGCAAAGGTATCCAAGCGTGTCTAAGGGATATATTGATGCGGCACAGAGAGAAAACATGAATTTTCCGATTACCTAAAAACTGCCAAATAGTCAGATGTGTCATGCTGGTTTTTAAGCTACGATATTTTAATTCTTGGAGGCTCTACTGTGTTCGAATTTCTTCTCGCACGCCGATGATTCTCCGGACTTCCGGACAATTGTTTTGCAGTTTAGGTTACTTCTGTATCGAACGATTCCTCGAGCAGCTGAACGTCTATTAATAGCGATGATTGTTTTTAGATCTGAAAGAGCGAACGTGGAATAAAATCGGTCCGGTTTTATTTCCAAGGTGAGTTTACATCAGTTTCGTATGTAGCCCTGCGTCTCCCCGACGGTAGTACGTCTAAAAATACGACCTCGTTAGTTTCGGTTTAACTGTTCGAACCAATGTTCTTAGGGGGAAGTGCGCATGTGGCGTACGGGGTGCCACATGCCTACCTGACTGCGGAAGCGGCCCGTTTGATTGAACGAGGGCGAAGGGCTCATCTTAAATGAGTTCGACATGCTGAAAGAAACGAACCTTGGCATAAAATGTGAATTTTTACGCATTATTCAAATGTGGGCTGTGAGAAAAAAGGCGTTTTTACTTCCATATTCACTGAGTAAATGGAAGTATTGTGATCGTCCTAAAATCGAGAATCGGAACGGAGCTTCAGAAAAAACTTTTTCTTATACACATTTACTCAGAATCACTTCCCGAACAAGTGTCTGTGTGTCCGTCTGTGGTCATTTACAAAAATGGCCATAACTCCCTCATTTCTCAACCTTTTTTCAAATTTCTTGAACTGAAATGTTTGTCTCGGAAAGCCCTAACACCCTGTTTAATCGGAATTTGGATAACGCACAGTACTTCCGATATATTTGCATTTTTAGTGTTTTCTATTTTATTTTATTCCGGCCACAAAAATGGACCGATTTGAGCGTTCTTGGTCTCAAAATCTTCGTTTTACCTTGCAGAATATGTGGATATTTTTTTATATTCCAAAAATGTACCGAATTTTTTTTGGCGAATTTTAAAATTTGCAAAGCGAATTTTTGAAATTTTTGACCTAAACACCCTTAAAAACAGTCAAAATATGATCAAATTGTGTCTCAATTTTACGTTTCAAAATATGGCAGTATTGTGTGTTATCTACGCACCACTGGTTTCCGTGGGTGTGAGCAGGCGTAGTCGTTGGTTGGGGGAGGTTTATTCAAAAATGTCAAAAATACCCTCTACCGTCCGATCCTGGCTGGCAAGATGATGTTGACTGGCGAATCGGGCGTCGAGTGTCAATCATCGATCGTCGCCTATCATCCATCTCGATTGTACGCGTCTTAAGGTAAAAACATACCTACCTACACAATAAAACTAAAAATTCATCCCGATCGGTGTACTAATTTTGGAAGACGTACCCCAATTACATATACTCATTTTTACACAAACAGACATTTATACTCATAGACTAAACACATACAGTTTACAGAATAGGCCTCCCAAAGAACAGATTGCAGGTATTGCAACTAACATGACGATTTGCGCTTTTTAGCACATTCCCGATTCAGCAATCGTTAAATAATCAAGAGCCTAGAAGTACCTAAAAAATGCGATGGCATCTTGAGAAGAGGTGAGTGAAAGACGTCATTTTTCCATTCTTCTCTTGAAAGATGAGCAAGACAAGACAGTTGCAGAGCCATCAAAAAATGAAAATGCCGGATGTTGACGGGGATAATGAGATATTCAGCCGACTAGACGCTTTCGATGTGACTCGTAACATTTCTCGGACAGCTTACCTTTTCATACACGAAGAGCAACTCACCCTATCTATCGACTATTCGAATTTTGTATTCCAAAATATCATATCTGCAACAACTTGTCAATCTTTCATAACCGAGAGTGAATCAGAACGTATTAACCGTATACATAACAATATGACACGTTTTTAGGGCACACTACTTCTTAGGGCTACTCCTTTTAGGACATTTTTTAGGTCTACTACTCTTAGGGCATACTGCTTTTTAGGGTATACTTTTTGTCCAATGCGAGGACAAACAAAAAAAATGCTTTGCAAATAAATTTTAAAAATTCTAAAACTTTTTTCCACCTATCCTCGATATTAGAGAGCAAGATAACAATCCAGTCGGTTTTGCACACTCTGATTTTGAAGTCAGCTCTAATGTTACCGGTTCAAGGACAAATACCTGTAATCCAAAAAGCCGATTACACGCAAAATCAATCCCGGGTTCCTGCTCGTTCGTTGATAAAACCCTTCAAAACATCTTCGGGAGCGCAAATCTGGCTGAATTCGACGCTAATCCGGGGAGGAGATTACGAATCGTTCACTTCAACGAGAAACAAATGAAGAAGTGAGGGGACTTCTGTAGGGGAGGTTTACAGAAAAGGAGGCCTTTTCATTAGGTACAAGAAAGATGAATAAAACCCTGCTTCCATCATAAACAGCGCAATAGCCTGAATCATAATTTTCCATAGAAATACCAGGGATGTTCAATTCTTGTTGAGGCTGGGAGGTTAACAATAATTTTTTGAAAAACACCTAAAAATTTATTCAACCTCTCCAAAATACCCCCCCCCCCCTTCTTTGGGTATCGGGTGGATAAATTTTGTCAATAAGCTGGCCCGAAGTAAAGGACTTTTAGAAAAAATAAATAAAGGAATAAATATAAAAGTAAAAACCGCACAAAGGATAGCTCGAAGGAATAAAATTCAGTCTAGAGTCGACGATACTTTGTTCAAAGAAACGCAGAGAAGACGGCGGCCAAAAAAGCCTTTTCTGTAACTTTATAATTAAAATGTCTACAACAGTGTCTCACGCATCGGCGACTTCGAAAACGGGGAAATACTGATAAAACCACTGGGAATGGACTATGTTGAAGTTAAAGTTGAACAAAAGGGAATGGCGAAGCGGAAAGGAAGCCATGGGGAAGCGATAAAATATGAAATTCACGGGTCCGGAAAAGAGAGAGATTTCGCCCATGTGCTCTCGCTTCACTGCCGTTGTAAAAGGTATTTCCAGGCGTACCTAGCCTGTAACCGTTTTACCTTTGTGGAGTAGAAAAACAAATTTAATAGTGAGTGCGAAATTTCCCTCTGACGTCGACGGCGGCGAGTAGAGTTTTCCACGAATCGAGTCTGCAATTTTCGCAACGGCCGTTGGCAGAGTTCATATTGAACGAAATGAGAATTCCCTTCGATCCTCTAGGTGCAGGTACATATTTCAAGTTAAAAAATTGTTATAGGCCCATGCAAAGTGATTAAGGAGCCGTTTCTGCAAAACAATTTTTTTTTAATCAATTTTTGCTCTTCATAATTTTTTTTTTTGTGTTAGGTATTGAATGGTTTGCAGATCCCCCATTGTTTGTTTGATTTTAACTGGGGAGATAAAATGCAGGAAAATACCTATACAAAGTGGCGGAGGTTTGCCCCGGGGCGTTAGGATAATGAATTTCGGCGCGAATATCTCTACAGTGCCTACTGTATCCAGGTGAGGTTTGGGTCTACCTAACACGAGTGACGCAGCTGTGTTGCGGGAAGGTAAACGTCGTAATCGCCTCTGAATATTAAAAATATATGGCTGAAATTTATCCGATAAATTTTATCCGAAAAATCTCACTTCTTCTGCAGAACAGAACTAATGTATCGAAATTTTCAATCTTGAACAAGATTAAGGAAGCAGTTCTCACAAAGCAGTGTTGCCAGATGCTCATCGCCAATAATGGCTGAACATCCTTCAGAAAATGAAAAAAACCCTATAAATGGGTGTTGAACCGTAAAAAATTTAAGAGGCTAGGTTTCAACCAATTTTTCGGAGAAAAAACCAGTAGCTTTTTTGAGCTATTATCAGCCCTCAAGAGCTGAATCTGGCAACACTGCACAAAGGTGGTCTTTAGTTTAGCTGTAAGTGTGCACTCTCCGGTACGTTCCAACAATATTAGTACTTCTGGGGGAGCACTTCATTTTTCGAATAATCAAAATCCATCTTCCCCGACGGCACCGGGTAATAGATGGTTTCATTATGCATAATGCGTACTATGTGCGTAAACGGGCTGTGCGCGACGAAGTAATTAATGGCCGCCATCGCTCAAGCGAAGGACTGAAGACGAACTTAATAGCGTCAAAGGAAGGATCCAGGTGCTTCCGACGAAATAGGAAAGCTCACGTAGTGGAGCTCATTTAATGTCTCCATTGGGCTTTATTACATGAGACACTATCAAATTAATGTAGACCCCTACCAGTGACGGGATTCGTTCCGATATGCTTGTTAGTGAATATTGAATCGATCAACATTATTCTGGCCAGGTAGAATCAGAAACAAAAATTGAAAAAGAACATTTTGTCGACGAAACGCAGCTACTAACTGCCTTGGTTCTATAACGAAATAATAAATTCAACAAATAACTCAATAAATCGTAAAATCGAAATGGAAAACTATAAATAATAAATCAATGGTTACTACTTGGAGAACGAATGAGGCTTCCGTTTTATAGGCTGACGTTGCGATAACTATCGGAATTCTATCATCAGCCAGATGGTGGTATTGGACCCCCCTGATTAACTCGAACAAACAATAAGAACACTTTTTGCCTATTATACAAATTCACTTCCAAAATATCGGCACTTTTATTGTTCCTTTGCTACTTTTTTCAGCCCACAAAAATACCAGCAGCTTTTTTCATTCTTGGTCTTAAGATGTTGTATTTTACCCGTACCTTTTAAAGATAATATCGAAAATCTAAAACGATCTCCTTTAAGGGCTCTTTTCGAAGGAGTTTTACTGAATAATGACTGGAGCTGATCTTCTGAGGAGCCCTAAGCCTACCTTATTCCGACCCTTCGTCTTTGTGATTCGTGATTTATACTTCGCCTTCGGGAATGAATAACTTGCAACATTCTCATCATGAGATCGCATTTATCTTCTTTCCGAGTTTAAAACGTGGAGTGGGTAAATGGCCGGATGCTGCGCCAAATGGTCCTGTCTTTGCCAATGTGTTGTTCCCTTCCTTCTTCAATTTATGCCCTATAATCTGCTTCCCATTTTGGGCCGCCTAAATGAAAGAAGAGGAGCCCATTTTCGCTTTTTTGTCGGTCGCTCCTCTCCGCCTGGCGTAACGATAGCTGTTTATCCTTGTGACAATCTCAGGACCTCCAGCGGAAATCTTCTCTAAGCTTGAACACCTTGATAAGTGTAAGAAGAGGGTAACCGCAATATCATATAGAAGGAATACCTGAAAATGTCATCCCAATACTTTCACTATCACTTTCACTTTCCCTTTCGCTTTCACGTTCTTTCACTTTTTCTTTCGCGTTTGCTATAACGTTGACTTTCAGTTTCGGTTTCACTTTCTTTTTCGCTTTCAGTTCCAGTTTCACTTTGAGTTTCACTTTCAGTTTCACTCCAAGTTTCACTTTCAGTTTCAATTTCAGTTTCACTTTCAGGTTCAATTTTAGTTTTAGTTTCACTTTCAGTTTCAGTCTCCCTTTCTCTTTCACGTTCACTTTTTCTATCACCTTCACTTTCAGTTTCCTTTTTCACTTTCTCTTTCACACTCAGTTTCACTTTCAGTTTTACTTTTACTTTCAGTTTCACTTTTGGTTTCACGTTTACATTCAATTTCACTTTCAGTTTCACTTTCTTTTCCGCTTTCACTTTCTTTTACACTCTCAGTTTCACTTCCTTTTAAATTTTCAGTTTCACTTTCTCTTGCACTCTCAGTTTCACCTCCATTTACATTTTCAGATTCACTTTCTTTTACACTTTCAGTTTCACTTTCTTTTACAACTTCAGTTTCACTTTCTTCTACACTTTCAGTTCCACTTTCTTTTGCACTTTCAGTTTCACTTTCTTTTACATTTTCACTTTCACTTTCTTTTACGCTCTCAGTTTCACTTCCATTAACATTTTCACTTTCTTTGACACTTTCAGTTTCACTTTCTATTACACTTTCAGTTTCACTTACTTTGACACTTTCAGGTTCACTTCCTTTTACAATTTCAGTTTCACTTCCTTTTACACTTTTAGTTTCACTTCCTTTTACACTTTCAGTTTCACTTCCTTTTACACTTTCAGTTTCACTCTCTTTTACACTTTCAGTTTTACATCCTTTTACACTTTCAGTTTCCCTTTCAGTTTCACTTACTTTTACACTTTCAGTATCACTTTCTTTTGCACTTTCAGTTTCACTTTCTATTACACTTTCAGTTTCACTTACTTTGACACTTTCAGTTTCACTTACTTTGACACTTTCAGTTTCACTTTCTTTTACACTTTCAATTTCACTTTCATTTGCACTTTCAGTTTCACTTACTTTTACACTTTCAGTTTCACTTCCTTCTACACTTTCAGTTTCACTTCCTTTTACACTTTCAGTTTCACTCTCTTTTACACTTTCAGTTTTACATCCTTTTACACTTTCAGTTTTCCTTTCAGTATCACTTCATTTTACACTGCCAGTTTCACTTTCTTTTACATTTTCACTTTCACTTTCTTTTACGCTCTCAGTTTCACTTCCATTAACATTTTCACTTTCTTTGACACTTTCAGTTTCACTTTCTATTACACTTTCAGTTTCACTTACTTTGACACTTTCAGGTTCACTTCCTTTTACAATTTCAGTTTCACTTCCTTTTACACTTTTAGTTTCACTTCCTTTTACACTTTCAGTTTCACTTCCTTTTACACTTTCAGTTTCACTCTCTTTTACACTTTCAGTTTTACATCCTTTTACACTTTCAGTTTCCCTTTCAGTTTCACTTACTTTTACACTTTCAGTATCACTTTCTTTTGCACTTTCAGTTTCACTTTCTATTACACTTTCAGTTTCACTTACTTTGACACTTTCAGTTTCACTTACTTTGACACTTTCAGTTTCACTTTCTTTTACACTTTCAATTTCACTTTCATTTGCACTTTCAGTTTCACTTACTTTTACACTTTCAGTTTCACTTCCTTCTACACTTTCAGTTTCACTTCCTTTTACACTTTCAGTTTCACTCTCTTTTACACTTTCAGTTTTACATCCTTTTACACTTTCAGTTTTCCTTTCAGTATCACTTCATTTTACACTGCCAGTTTCACATTCTTTTACACTTTCAGTTTCACTTTCACTTCCTGTTTCCCTTTCACATTCAGTTGCACTTTCTTTTACACTTTCAGTTTCACTTTCACTTCATGTTTCCCTTTCACATTCAGTTGCACTTTCTTTGACACTTTCAGTTTCACTTTCGCTTTCAGTTTCACTTTCACTTTCACTTTCACTTCCACTGTCACTTTCACATTCAACTTCACTTTCACTTTCACTTTCACTTTCACTTTCACTTTCACATTCAACTTCACTTTCACTTTCACATTCAACTTCACTTTCACTTTCACATTGCCCAAAAAAATTTGAATTTGCTTTCCTAAATATCTCTGAAACATGGCTTGAACAATTTTCTGTTCACCGAAGAGCGTAAGTAGTGCGTGCCTTTAGAGGCAGAAATACGCTCAATGGATGTAGGTAGCATCGCGCTTTTAAAAATGGCCGTTTCATTGTAAAGGTGCGGAGAATAAAAGGGAAAAGCCCAATCCTTTTTTGTTCCCTTTTTTTGCGGTAGATCCACCTTTTCCCTCTCTGTTATATTGAAGTGATTCCTTTAGATGGGTTTCCATTTGCGGTAAATCGCCTCTTCCCCGTTACGGGAGCCACACCCAGACGTCGCTCACTTCTGTCCCCCATCAAACCACCTCTCAAGAAAATTGAATCTTGGCCCATGCTTCTATTCGGAAAGTACGAGTTGCACTTCTTTTAAAAAACTCCCGCGGCTGAAGACATTTTAGGGCTTCCCCCCCCCCCGTCTAAATTTATATAGGGCTCACTTTTGAGCGAACTTCACCACGGCCCGGTATGTTTTGGGGGACGATGACTTTATAAAGTAACCACTAGAAACTAACACTGACCGATAAAGCTGAGATGAAAGAAAAGTTGGGGCTCCCAAGAATTTCCGGATTAATGATGAAGAGTGATGGCGAATCGTTCGAAAAGTTCTCCGGCGGTTTACTTCAAGTGTTTTCTCGTGTATCTTCTCATTGAAAAGTTCTTTATCTCTCTTAGCACTTTACTTCGCTAAAATATTTACAACTGACGTGAATATTTCTTTTCAGAATGCAATTTCGTGAGAGGTTTTGTTTCATTTTTCATAGAAAATTGACTGAAAAATGTAACTGGAAAAAAATAAAATTCGATGAAGTCGAAAAGAGAATTCAAAACTAGTTATTTGGAAGGTGAAAAAATTCGAAATACCCAACGGCATCATCCCAATGAAATGCCTCAACCCATTGAAACGCCTATGCCGAACGGTGGAAAGTTAAAACGCCTCGCGGCGATACTTTGGTTCGAAATTGGCAAGTTGTTGAACTGTTAAGGCCTCCATTAAGAGTAACTTATGGACTCGATCGGTTCTTCAAAGTTTGTATAAGTTGGGTATTGCGAAAAAAGATAGATGAGCCGCGAAGGGATGGGGCAAAAAAAGTTTTTCAATCGTCTTCTCGAAGTGGCATTGTTTGGTGGTGACGTGGCCGAGCAGAATGAAAACGATCTTATGAATGATGCAGAGTTTCATAAATCTTCGTCGAAAAAATCCGAAGAAGGGCTCACCTTTTGAGGCGTTGAATTGCTGATGGTGTAATTATCGAGAGACTGTTCCCCAAGGGGTTTATTTTGAAGCTGAATTGGATTTGAAATCATGTAATACGGTATTCTTGAGGGTGTCACAATTTTTTTTTCATCTAATCCTCCATATTGGAAATGAGCATTCTTCAATACCCCAGGTTCCAATTTTTTAATACTCGAATTTTTTCAGTTTGGTTCAAATTTTCATTTAAATTGTCAATTCGAGAAAATTCATATCACTCGTTAGCACTCGGAATGGAAGATACCCAACATTTTTAGTTAATGCATACCTCAGGTTGTATGCAGTGCTACTGTGTGGGAACGACTGTTTTCGTACTGACGACCCGTTTGTGCTACGATGATAATCCGCAATCTCGCCGTCATCTCCGTCCTTCTCTTCACCTTAATCTCCTTAGTATCTCCGTCCTCCCCGCAGTCCAAGGCCGCTTGATAGGGAGATTGTCCTACGGCTGAAGGGTGGGGATCTCAGCAGGGAAAATCTACCCTTAATTTGACTTCCTCCTGCAGGGAAATTATGTAGATGCCTCTCCCCGAGATGTAAATGAACAAAATTACTCTTTATACATTTTACCCTTGTCCTGCCGTCTAGTTAGATTAAGATCTTCCATTTCGCTATCCTTAAACCTCACGTTGTTTTCATCGGGGTTTCGTTAACGAGACTTCCTTTTTTACTGGCAAAAACGACTGCTTATTTTAATATTGGACAAAGGATTCGTTTTGGTGCCTTCGATAATTGCCGGCCAACAACACTATGGAGAAACTGATACTGATACTTCCCGATCGAATTCCAACTTGAACACATTTATGCTTGACAGCATACAGCATAGATTCAGTTCGAGTTTCAGTTCGAGTATTAGTTCGAAATTCAGTTTGAGATTCAGTTTCAGTTCGAGGTTCAGTTTGAGTCTGAGTTTCAGTTGAGTTTCAGTTCGAGATTCAGTTGGAGTTTTATTTCAAACTTCAGTTTGAGTTGCAGTTCAAGATTCAGTTTGAGCTTGAGTTTTAGTTCGGAATTCAGATCGCGTTTTAGTTCGAAATTCACTTTGAGTTTCAGTTAAGCGGGTGAAACTCATCCTTTTACAATAAATTGGATTGGTACCTAGTTATTTGCTGGACAATTTCACTATTTTTTCATGCATCGGTCGGAAATTCAAGCTCAATGAGTAAACGCGGCTGCTCGCTTTGTCGAACTGCGTTCCATTTTAAAAAATGCATCTGCTAAATTATTATGTTCATTTTTTAAGCCCGCTGTTCCATGGCGAGTGGGCTCGACATTTTCCAGAGGGAAAAGGAATGAATTTGTGATGGCAAGGGCGAGAATATCAACTGCACTTTAATTAAAGGTAATAATTTATGGATGCCGGCTGGTCGGGGCTCTCGAAATTGTGTAATGCGAAATGACTTCGCTTATAATCTGTTCTGTTGTTCTCTCGCCCTATCTTCCGCTTTCCAACTGTAGTTTTCATCTACAATTATAAATTATGACGTCCATTCGTTCTAGTTTCCCGTTCCCGCCGGATGCAGGGACTTAATGAATCCATTGGTTGCAAGCCTCGAAAAGGGTTGGCGAATGAGATTAGTCAATTTCAACCCTACATATTGGTCGAAAAATTACATTGGGTGGTCGTTTCTTGGATAAGTTCCTTCGGAGTGCATAACCGAGTTAGAACTAAGAATTCGTTCGGTCCCCAAAGCAGCGATTGTGGGTTGGTTTAACATTTTACCGCGGTTGTTATAAGCGGCTTCGAGCGCTCTGAATTTATGCTTCATTTTTGATTTTTGGTCTGTAAGTATCACTTTCACTGTCACAGTCACTGTCATAATCCCTGTCACAATCCCTGTCACAGTCACAGTCACAGTCACTGTCACAGGCACTGTCACAGTCACTGTCACAGTCACTGGCACAGTCACTGTCACTTTCACTGTCACAGTCACTGTCATAATCCCTGTCACAATCCCTGTCACAGTCACAGTCACAGTCACTGTCACAGGCACTGTCACAGTCACTGTCACAGTCACTGGCACAGTCACTGTCACAGTCACAGTCACTGTCACTGTCACAGTCACTGTCACAGTCACAGTCACTGTCACAGTCACTGTCACTGTCACAGTCACTGTAACAGTCACTGTAACAGTCACTGTAACAGTCACTGTCACAGTCACTGTAACAGTCACTGTCACAGTCACTGTCACAGTCACTGTCACAGTCACTGTCACTGTCACAGTCACTGTCACAGTCACAGTCACTGTCACAGTCACAGTCACTGTCACAGTCACTGTCACTGTCACAGTCACTGTAACAGTCACTGTAACAGTCACTGTAACAGTCACTGTCACAGTCACTGTAACAGTCACTGTAACAGTCACTGTCACAGTCACTGTCACAGTCACTGTCACTGTCACAGTCACTGTCACAGTCACAGTCACTGTCACAGTCACAGTCACTGTCACAGTCACAGTCACAGTCACAGTCACAGTCACTGTCACTGTCACAGTCACAGTAACAGTCTCAGTCAGTCACCGTCTCCGTCTTTGTCGCCGCCGCCACTGTCACTCTCACTTTTCCCTCAAACCCCAGGAGTTGTCCATGCTTGGACAGGTCTCGTTCACTTACAGGGTAACTCATTTCGCCTGAATGCTGCAGGAATGATATGAAAATGAAATATGAGCGAAAGTGAACATTCAAGCACAACATCGCTCAAACTCAGCGCACCATTCTCTGTCTCTCCCAACTCATCAACACTCAAGCAGAGGTTTCAGGATGCTTTGTCTCGATCTAATGCCGTATGGGCGGGGGTTGGAATAAACTCTGGGGGGAAAAGCAATATAAAAGTCGGAAAGTTCGCTTGATTGAAATATTGGCCGACGGACGGAAGTCGAGGGACGGCGGAAAGGAAAAGGATGAAACTGTACGTGAATAGAGACAGAAGAAGGGGTCCAGCAGAGACGAGGAATCAATATTGACTCGCTGTTGACCGAACCCTTCGGATTCTTTCTGGATTCGAATCTCTCGGTGGAAAAACCTCTGCTCTGTAATATGCTAGTAGGCTACACGACACTCGAATACCAAGAGAGCCGCTGTCTGTCGAGAGTGATGTGTCTCACTACCGGCTGAAAAAACCTCTTGATTCACGGACGGTGTCGAATTCGAGTCGTGGGAGCAGTTTTATCTTGGAAATTGCGACTTTCGAGGACGTCCTCTCTCGGTTCTGGCGGTGTCGATGCGGACGGTAAGTGCTACTCTACGCTACGGTAGACAGCACTTCGATTTTCTCCCTGCCACATATTCGTTGCGCCCGGTTGAACATTGTTCTCTCGGCTGTCGATTTTCATTTGGTCGCCAACTGAGCTCGTCGCTGTCGACGAATCGATCGCAGGTGTACGTTTATTCCCCTTGAAGGATCCTTTCGCCAGTTGCTCGCAGCGATTGGCTTCCGCTTCAGATAATTCGCAAATATCTCAAAACTGCGACGATTTCGCTTTTTTTTTCATTTACTTATTAGGCTTGCTGGAAATTTTGGGCTGAAGCATTCCTTTTTAGATACGGTGAATTCGGCATCTCGGGTATCATGAGGAAGGAAGGGGTTCCATGGAAATACAGACCATTTTTGGCACGGCATGCGCCGAATCCAAAATGGCCACTTGTAGCGAAACAATAGCCAAGTTTTGGTGCTCCGACTTGAGCTGAACATTGTGAATGTTAACGTGGAAAGGACGGATAACCAGTCTTCATTTATGTCAGCTGAATATACTTACAGTACAATAAACTTTTGCTCTTCCCAAAATCGGTTCACGCAGGGTCGGCTCGAAAAGTGGAAAAATTCCGGGTCACATTTTCCGGGTAAAAACGTCCAAAGTTGAACCTCATTACGGGGCGAGATTTACTTTCAACTCCGGTCTCGTTTGGTTTCTAATCACGTAGGTGTTTTATGGCCTGGGCCGGTCCCTCGGGTTCGCATTAACATGCCGGGCGCCGCTCCTGTTTTCGTAATCAACTTTTTGAGCTCCACGGCAGTTTTTCTTGGCGTTAATTTGTTTAACGAGTTATCTTCCGATTGGGTGGATTACCTGAGTGTTCGAACCAGTGACGGCCGAAACGAGCTAATCATTCCGCAGTTGATATCGTCGTAAACGCTGAGCCGGTAAACTTTGCTTTAGAAAATCATTTAAACTTTGATTTAGAAATCATTTAAACTTTTCGGCATAAAATATACTAGTCAGCATAAAATATACTTTTTTCAACTCTATAAGGAAATAATTTCAAAAAAAAACTTTTTTGCGAATGAAACAGATTTATTTATTGATGAAAATTATGGCTAAAGGGTACTTTATGTGGTTAAATTATTATGATATTCGTAACCGAAGAGTAGACTAAAGAGAAAAAAAAGACTCGTCATTATGAACAGTTTAGAAATATGAAGAATGTCGCTCGAATATTTACAAAGTGACCCTGGAGCTTATAATTTTATTCGGGGGTGTCGCTCGCATTCATCTCGGCACCTGTTGACAGGGCGTAAAAAAATTATGAAGTAGACTGGACGATAGAAGAGCACTTCACCCCCAAAGAGCCATACTCGATGTCTATATTGAACCCGCGTCAATCATTGGAAATCCTATTCATTATCGTCCAACAGGTGGGTTGTGGAACATTGCCGACAGAAATGGGTCATATCAAGCATTATAAATCGGAATAGGTATTGTTTTTTTTATTTTTATAGGTATGTTATTGCTGTTTATTGTATTTTTATAGGTATGTTATTGCTGTTTATTGTTGTATTTTGTTATTGTTGAAATGCTTTATGTTGGACCTCTCTAAATTCTCAGAAAGTGTCCTGAATGTTACGCTCATGAAAGTTGCACAAGAAAATCACCCTTGGGGAAATTTTTTCCTCGCTTCACTAAAACTCTAAAACAAGAAATTAGACTGATTTCTCTATGAGGAAAGCATTAATTGAAATAGGCTAATCGGGGGCTTAGTGAAAAAATAAAGGTTAAAGGGGTTGGTGGTGACATCAGGAAGGACGGCAAAGGTAGTAGAGGCCACGGCAAAGGTGAGCGTTTTGGTGCGGAGAAAGCGGGCGAAAAAACTATGTTTAATGCAAAAGCTCTCTCGAGGGATCTCCGGAAAGCAAAGGGAAGCCTAATAGAGGGGGAAAAGGAACAATTAAAGAGGACTCGAGACTGAAGAAAGGGTGGGTACCTGGAAGTAATTAGAGCTGGTAGGCTTGCTTCAGTTGGTGCCCGAGTTGGTTAAGTACGCGGAAAAGTCAGATGAGAAGGAAAGTAGTGCAGGGTTCGGGCACCGCAGTAATTTTATTGCCACCCCCCTTACAGTTTCGATTAAAGCGAATGACCTTCTCTGAGCCAAGTCAACCGCAGTTCAAAGACTCAAATTAACAAGGCATGAGACTGGGGGAACGCTTCGGAATTGAAACTTGAAGGATGAAGTTCCTATTAGCACAATTCCGATCGAATACCTGAACCCATCAAAGTTGTTCGTGGAAGGCGTCCTGATCTTCAAGTGCCGACTGTCGGGCTCGAACTTGGAAGAGTCTCCTAAATTCCACTCCATTATCACCATGATGGTACGATGGCAGCCCATTGAGGGAGGTGATTTCTGAGGTGACATGGATTGATCAGAAATCAGCTTTTATGATGGTCAGCGAACAGAAAACCAGCTTTCCTAATGATCAGTGATCAGAAAATCAGCTTTCTTCATGATCAGTGATCAAATGCAGGGCAGTGTTGCAGTTCCACCGTCGATTTTGGCCTTGGAATTACTTCAGGCACATGCCGGTAATCAAGATCGAATATGTCTATACGGCACTGTGCTGTGTCAAACGCAAACAACTGGGCCAGACCATGGTCAAAAAAATTTTCGAAAATATTGGATCCACATTTCGGTACATTATTTTCAAGCTGAAACTTCAGTTTAACGATCCAGGGCGTCGCCATTTAGCCCCGCCGTGATTCCACATTCTCATGGAAACCGCACAAGGGATTCGCAGGAGAGTTCGCAATTGCATTAGCCTTCGTCCCCTATCATATCAACCATCTTTCCTTTGTTGGCGGGAAGTAGAACAATATCTCCATCCCTCTCCATCCACCGCCACCTGCTGAAATCTTTCGAAGTCTCTTCAAAAACATGAGCCGAATGCCTCGCTTTGCCTCAGCAGCCTCTCCAGCATCCGAGGATGAGTTCCTTCTTATTCCCTTCTATAAAATGAGCTTCCAGTGTAAAGGCGGCGTCATCAATATTTTCTCCGTACGGGTTGAAGCCTCTCTTCTTCCGGGCCGTCCTCTTGATTCCTGTCTTCGTCGCTATTACGATCTCTATTGTGCCGAGGGAGGCTCCTCAGGTTTTCCCGTATAAAAAGCTTTTGTGTATGGAAGGATGTGAAAACAAATCGAACTCTCACTGCCTCCCTGGGCTATATACTGGGCTTAGATTGAGCATGACGATAAAAGCCTGAGCCGCCTTGTAAATACCTATCTGTATAGTGCGTTTTTCCACTTCTGGATATCTGCAATGCGCCATTCGGAATGCATCCACGATATGAAACAGATTTTTACTCTTTTCTTCGGCCTGCATTTTCGACGGGTAAGATCCCCGGCGCTGCAGTAACCATAGAAATTCAATGGAAATCGTCTTGAATGCAGTTTACTTCCCTTATTGCATTGGGTCGGTTCGTAATACCGCCAATAAGATTCGAGCTCATGCTCGCATCTAGTCGCCCTCAAGTCGATTGCTGGTGGAGGGGGTAAGCAAATGCATGGCTGTGATTGGCCGAGGTGGCGTCGGCGTTGAACACAATGTATTTTATTGGCGTTTCCAAGCCACGTTTATCGCCCTAATCGGATAGTGAGTGACTGACTTTTCAGATTTGGACGGATCAGATAAATTTTCCATCCCACCTTCCCTCGAACTCGAAATTTGACCTTTTATAAAATTACAATAAATTTTGTTCCTGAATTTTTTTTTTTTAATTGCTGGATACGATGCCTGGTTGAAATAATTTGAGTCGAATTGAGGTTTTCCTGGAGGGACTGACTGAAAAGAATCGAGACTCCATTTAAAACGTTTTCTACCCCATTCTCGGGTTTGACGCCGATGCAAATAACGCGGAGAGACGTATCATTCGCGTGTAGAGGGGTGGGAGAATCCCTGGGGATGTTCGCCCTTCGATTTAGTCGCCTGATGAACCGCGAAATAGCTGCTGAGAGGAAAAGGCGAAATCCCCGGATTCGAAACCTCGGAGAATCCTCCTTGGATGCGGGATTACTGATGGAAACCCAACTGACGGGAAAATATTCTTGAGAGCACGACTTTCCTGGATTCGTTTATAAACATTTTCGATGATTTCTATATTTATACCCATAGCAAATACCAAATAGGAGCTTTAAAATATAAAATACGACCCATCAATTAATTACTGAAATCTTGAAGAAATCCATACTTATTTCAATATCTCTATCATGGCTTTGTCAAATAAAATATCTTTTCTACCTGTAAAAATATGGAAACATTTCAAAATCGAAATTTTGTTCTGGAAAAGATGGCTTTCCCAATCGCCTACCTGGAAAAGTAAATAAATAGGAAAACAACCGTCCGATCGTTCGATGATGGTGAAGTTTAAAATAAAAATTCCTGCTTCAGCACACGAATGGGCGAAGGAATCCTATCACGTTTTTAGTAATGGCCCATAAACATAAAACGTAAATGAGATCAGAAATTTATTACGTCTCAGCCGTCGACTCGGCGATTCGCATTCAGCTTGCAAACTATTATATTTTATTGTTTCACTCCCTTTTACAGTCGGGTTGTGCTGTTCTGGTGTTCCACGGGCTCGAAATGGACTTCACCGCCAGGATCGTTGGGTGGAATTTCAATTCGACCTCGAGGTTTTCCAGGGTCTTGCAATTCATCAGATGATTTGTAAATTCCTAAGACCAACTTTTGCTCGAAAAAATTCAAAATAATATTTTGCAAAAAGATATTCAAGAAAAAATTAGTCTAATCTCATTCCCTTGGTATACGGTATAATATATATTATATACCGTTACAATCGAAAAATTCTAGCTGAAAAATTTTTCGATTGTAATTTTGTTTTTAGGTATCTAGTTTTGGCTGATATGAGGGGCTCTACTGAATTGATTTTGAACTTTCAGTACTCATAAACTCATCCTCAGGGCCAGTCTTAAAAATGTTTTTTTGAATGCGCTGCGCCTTCATCTTTTGACGCTTGGAACCTTGGGCCGAATTCATGATAATATTAATTTATGATCGATTTTGGCTGCAACGTCTTGCCAACTTAAAATGTTTGGAGGAATCTTTTGAAGTTTCCAACGTTTTACTGCCAAAATTGATCCAAATATCGTAAATTCGGTTCAAGATCGCATCAAAAGATGAAAGCACTGCTACCACTAGTTCATTATAGATGGCACCACGGATACTGAACTGTTTCAGCCACCAATAAACCATCCCAGGGTTCAGTCTAATTTCGGCCATTATTCTCTACGATCATTTTATCTGGGTATAAATTTGTTCGCGTTCGATCCCGGTGTAATGTCTCGTACGCTATAACAGAGCCCGGCTTTGTTGGAAACTGTTGATATCGGAACCGACGGGTTCTCCCGGAGGTTGATTATGCTAATACTGGCGAAATACAGCCGTTCAGTCAGGTACCAGATCGGCATTGTAGGTACCAGGGAGCAGTAATGCCAGTATAAGATTTCATCCCCTAGATAACCGATAAGGGTTGCGAATACGTGACGTGTGCTTATAGGACTGCTTCGAATTCACGGCTTTCCTGAGATTGGATTGCGAGTTTATCTGCCAGCTTAACCTATTGAAGTTGCCGGTTTAGCGGGCGATATTCGTATAATATGGAGATTCGATTTCCTCCGAGGTTCCGCCGCATGACGATTTCACTCGTTCAAATTAACCTATTCAAATACTATCCTATATTAGGCGAATTCGTTATTTTTTCCTTTGAACCTCGTATACATTAAACTGGAAAATGATCTCAATTTAACTCACTATGGTACATAGATAGCACAAAATAAAACAATAAAAAGACCGGTCTTTTGTTTGTATCATAACTACCTCTTTTGCTCAAACTAGGTTTATTGATTGATAGATGGATCGATAGATAGATCGATAGATAGATCGATAGATAGATCGATAGATAGATCGATAGATAGATCGATAGATAGATCGATAGATAGATCGATAGATAGATCGATAGATAGATCGATAGATAGATAGATAGATAGATAGATAGATAGATAGATAGATAGATAGATAGATAGATAGATAGATAGATAGATAGATAGATAGATAGATAGATAGATAGATAGATAGATAGATAGATAGATAGATAGATAGATAGATAGATAGATAGATAGATAGATCGATAGATAGATCGATAGATAGATCGATAGATAGATCGATAGATAGATCGATAGATAGATCGATAGATAGATCGATAGATAGATCGATAGATAGATCGATAGATAGATCGATAGATAGATCGATAGATAGATCGATAGATAGATCGATAGATAGATCGATCGATAGATAGATCGATAGATAGATTGATAGAAAGATCGAAAGATGGATCGATAGATGGATCGATAGATGGATCGATAGATGTATCGATAGATAGATAGATAAATAGATCGATAGATAGATCGATAGATAGATCGATAGATAGATCGATAGATAGATCGATAGATAGATCGATAGATAGATCGATAGATAGATCGATAGATAGATCGATAGATAGATCGATAGATAGATCGATAGATAGATCGATAGATAGATCGATAGATAGATCGACAGATAGATCGATAGATAGATCGATAGATATATCGATAGATAGATAGATAAATAGATCGATAGATAGATCGATAGATAGATCGATAGACAGATCGATAGACAGATCGATAGACAGATCGATAGATAGATCGATAGATAGATCGATAGATAGATCGATAGATTAACCAAAGAATTTTGACAAAGCCCTCTGAAAAGAATTTGTTGAACTTGATTTTTTCTCATTAGGTAATTCTCTCGGGAGTTTGTATAGGTAGGTACCTAAATAAAAATGATTTCATGATGAATAGATGAATGTAACAATGCAATAATAGAATGTATGGAAATTAAAAAAAAATCTCATTCGCTTCAACTTGAGATAATTCCGGTTCGCCTTTTATCAGCAGGGAATTTGAAATGCGTTGAAAATTGTCGGAGACAAATAGTTATGTTGATTTTTGAGTTCATCTGATTTTCACTATTAAGCATTAAATGAATAAGTAATAGAAATTTTCTATTACTACGTGGATGTAAAAGTAAACACTGTATTCAAGCTGATCGATCGAGGGTACAAGAGGGAAAATATATTTCGCTGGAAAATGCGACCGTCGGAAAGTCGCCAGCACCTGCCGAAGGAACCGGTCGATCGGCGCCACCCAAGTTCAAGTGGCGTCTTGTTTTGGCACGACACAACATCCTAGCCCTGTCATCTATGGTTGTTTATTTTCCCCGTTTACGGGCGCACAAGTGTCGTCGACAGTATAACGAATCTGTCTCACGGGAAATTCATTCACCTACTCGTATCAAAGAATGAAATGCAAAAAAAGGACGATGTTTGATGCTAAATTTTGCATTAGGCATATAAAAATATGCGATAGGTTTATAAAAATTAAAAGAAAAAAGTAGATCAGTGGCATGTGCACATCAGTTTTTGGTGTAGCCGAAGAACTCTGCAAATTTTGCACAGGGGTTCATTTTTCGATTTCAAAGACAAATCTTACGATACATAGGTTCTCCTCAAACACGGAATTTAGTTGTTATTATTCTAGAATTTCAGTATAAATTGGTGTTCTAGATGGGGATTTGAAAAAACGTTTTTTCAACCCGGCAAAAAATAATCATCCTCTTTGCTTGGTCCTCCTTGCTTGACCTACCTATCTATCTTTTCAACGCAGCGCGTCGTTAATTTTTGTTGAAATCATCATTTAATCTATTCTTATTTAAATACGTAACTAACAGAATAATAATAATTATTAAATTATCTGAATAATTAAATAAATTTATTTATTATTATTATTTATATATTATTTTATAATTAAATAAAATTTATAATAATTAACTTAAAAATGCGTCAAGAATGCCTCAGAACCATTGTTGAAGCTTGACTCGCTCTCACGTTGCCAAGCGCAACTGGCCTAGTGTGAGTGCGTCACTTTGTTGGTGTCATAGGCTAGTGGTCGTAAGTAGATCAATCAACTGTATCTAAGAACCGATGCCGAGTTCCCAACTTTTTCCAATTTTTGTTTTGCTGATTTGTGTAATTCGACCAAATTCTTTAAATTGAAGATATTGGGAGGACAGAAGTTTTTGTGGGGATTCCAACGAGTAGAAAACGAATTTTGTGGCTCGAGTAGTTTTCGAGTTATTAAGAATTGTAGAAATTTTGAAAAACTCAAAAATGTCTCACTAAAACTGCAATAAATCCTGAACGGTTGGAGCTACCGGCGTGGCGATGGTCTCATTCGATTCAGCATAGAAAAATCTATAGAAAATGATGCGTCACATGCCTATTTTTCAAATTTCCAGAAAAACACAAATTTTTTCCCACTTCAACAGCTGTTTTACTGGCCTTAAAATTAAGGTAGGGTTCTGTCGAGATGTTAGGACCAACTAGATACAGAACTTGATTTTTGGTAAAAATTTCAAAATTTTTCGATAACTCCTTCCCCCTGAAAAACCCCGGACGGCGGACGGCGGACGGCGGACGGCGGACGGCGGACGGTGGACGGCGGACGGCGGACGGCGGACGGCGGACGGACAAAAAATTTTTATTGCAGATTCGGATTCTACACCCCTTGAAACGTAAACCAACAAATTTTCAGGGGGTGTTAAAAATTTTTTTTTCCTGACCGATTACAAAGGTTCATTTCTATAGAAAAATGAACCAATATAGAAAAATGAACCAAAATGCTAGTTACTCATTTTGGAAGCGGAATAAGACACCATATTCATTTCTTTTTCTTATTCCTGTAATTTATTCCGTTCCTGCTGAATCAGGTTTTCAATGCTTCTTTTTGCGCATTACGGAGCCATAAAATTGGTCCGCGTTGGATTCGCTTGAAAAATCACAGATCGAAATCTGGTAGTAATGTGTGCACCTTCGGTGAGCTGTTGAGTAGGGAAAGCAAAAAGTTAATTGGACGAAATAAATTCGCAAATAAAGGAAGAGGTGTTTGGAAATAACGGGCCACCGCTTCAGCAAGCAGTACATCGAGAATCGTAAAGCGATTCTTGTTCAGCTGAACCCTCAGCGAGAAAACGGTCCCTCGGCATCACGGGCTGTTGATCCCCTTAAAGGGCTTCTCAAAAGCGATCCACCCTCAAACCGCACCCCTTTCGGTCCCTCGGCGCAATTACATCCCCCGGTATGCGGCCTTGTGTACTTCGGCACCTTTATCCGCCGGGCGGTTCATCACTCCTGCCGCCGGACCGCCGGCGGACTCACCTGTCCTATTGGGACGGTTTGGGTTCCTCACTCAATTTGTCCTGGTGACATATTTGCACAGCTTCAAACGCATGTGTGAGTTAAGCTGGATTCACATACATGTGCCTCTGTTCAAGGATATTGCATCCTTGGTGCGAGTAGGGGAGCATCAGTTCATTAACAGTGTTGCAGTATCGTGGGAATTTTTCCGAAATCTGGGAATTTTTTCGCAAATTAAAAACGAATGGGAGGCATGGATTTTTGAAATAAAATTGGGGAAATCAGGGAAATTTCGCGAAAAACATGAAAAACTGTCATTTCTTGGGGTTTTTTGTTCCTATCAAAGATCAAAGGACAGGCAACACAGTTCATGATACAGAGCCGCCGTTGCCATAGCAGCAGCCGAAGCCGTAGGCCCCGCCGTTGCTATAGAAACCACCGTTGCTATAAAAGCCGCTTTGCCAAAATGCCTAGATAGATTCCCAAAGCTACGAAAATCTGTCAGTGGTACTTCAAAATTGTTCACTACATTTAGCTGGAGGAAGAATATCGCAGGAAAACAGGTAATAGTTCAACTTGGAATTAACAGCTTTTGGCGCATTTTGAACTCATTTGCCAAATGAGTCGGTGTCTGAGCGCTTCTTGAACAATATAGGATAACTCCATCCCGGAAACTAGATTAACCTCGATATGCGGGCTGGGAAGCGAATATTAAGTAACAACTTTTGATGAGGGGGGCGAAGAGTTGGAAACTTTGCTTGAGCGATGATGGACGTATTTCCTAAATGAGACCCCATCCGTTCCAGTGCCATCCAGACATCCTTCATCCTTTTCGCTTGATGAATGGTCCGAGGGTTCCCTTCGAGATATTGAGAGATGGGGAAAAGCCTTTCTTTGGCGAAGGCTTTGGAGAAACTGTGACCGGAAGATTTAGCTTCAATTAGATAAGTTTCCCTTGAAAAGGAGCCGAGACAGCTGAAGTCTGGAGGCGCGAAGGGAGCACAAAGGGAGAGACAACAGCTTTTTCCAAGCGATAACAACCGGTGTCTGAAAGATATTGGAACAATCGGCAGCTCGAAATGGGAATTCTGTTTTTGCCGCAGTGAAGGCGAAGATTAAAATGGCCGAGCCTGTAAAATGACAAAGAATGATGGCCTGATTCTTTTCAGTATTTACTATTCGAGGAATTTGTGTGAGATTACTCGATAATGATACGATCCACATCGACGCGAACGACCGAGAGGCTGTGAGGAGCGTCAGGAAGAGATGAAGTGGAAGTTGATTTTCTTCGAAAAAATTACTCTCAAAATTTAATCGCCTTCTAGGAAAAATAATGTATATCACTATCTTGCATTTGTTTGTACGAGTTAGGACGGCAGCAGCTCAAAAACTATTTGTCCTCATGTTAACCTTCGAAATACGAGAAAACCAGCCTCGAGCTTCAGCTTATCTGGAGGATTCTAGCGTATACAGGGTCTTCCATCTGGAGGGGGCCTCTACCCAAACTAGGCGCCTCCCAAGTTTGAGTTGATCGATTGATTAGCGAACCGTCTTCTTCGGCAACCGAGGCAGCCAAGTTCGAGATAACAGGGCTCCTGCGCAATCAAGGAGACACCCCGTGAATTCTATCGCCCTCCTTCGACTAACCGACCCTTTCTAAATCGGCTTTAATCGGACTAATTCCACCTCAGATTTGGAAGCGAATTAACTCACAAGTTGGTCTTCATGAACTGTATTGGGAGATGCTTCGATGTTCCCTCGCTAATGCGTTTTCTGGGCGGCGCAAGGGCGGAGTTGTTGTAACCTAACAACAAGGAGTCGAAGAAAAAGAGCGGCAAAATTGATGATCAACCGTGATATGAGGTGCGCCTTGATATAGCCATTTCCCTTTTTTTCATAACTTAATGGGTATTGTCAATTTGAGCAGATTATCGGAGTTGAAACTGGTCAGCATTCAGTGCAGGTTAAAATTTACTCCCCTCGATTTTTCAACTATTTAAGGACAATTTGGCTCCGGCAGAATTCACCGATGGCCAGCAAATTGGAGTTGACCGATATAAAAGTGACAATAGAGGTGGAAATTGACTCATGTTTCGTTCGGGCCGTTTTAGCGTTGAGAATGGTTATTGTATTGTATCGGGCGGAGAGTGACAGCCCAATCCAATTTGACGATGAACATAAACTGGTTATTGCCTGGGGGGCCACTCCCTCCGCCTATTCCCGATTGGACCTGACGTTTGACGTTAATAATTTCTGTTCGAAACCAAACCGTGCCCCCGAACAGCGCACAATTGACAACTGTTTCGCATTAACTTGTACCCAGCTCGTCTGATTGGCCGAAATGTTGAGCCTTCGTCATTTGTCGTGCGGAATCGAAGATGAGTATTTTTGATTTTGAATTTCGAACTTGAGTTTGGCGGTTGGGATTATTGTTATTTTTGGCCTTTTCGGCCAAATCACCGATTCAGACCACAAAGCGCTTCCTACCGCGGAAGGAGCGAACTAACGACTCTTCGGAGAAGTGTCACTCGAGGCGACGAAGGTGGCAGTTCAGTTTTGTTTCGGAAAATGGTCGTTCCGCGTTCTCCGTGAATCCGAGTTTTGGGAAATGGGGGTAAAAAGTGAAAACCGTGAGGTTCTGTCTGTGCCATTTACCATTTTTACGACATATTCGTTATAATCAGCTCGACGATAAATTCTAGTTTACAAACTAGCACGTACATTGAGACACAGCAGGGCCGACTTCCAAAAAGCACAGCCGGTTTTATATCGCAAGTTGGATAAACTAAGTCAGGGAAATGCTCAAAAAGAATACTCTCCGTTTTCCACCGCGAATTCTTTCCGGCCGCAATGCTATTTTCTCAAAAGGAGCATTACATTCTTATAAAACCTGGCAGATCGCGGACAGCAACAACTCAGGAGAAAAGGTAGTGAAAAAAGTTGCGGATTGTTCGGTAGCGAGAAGTTTTTAAAAGGAGAGCTCCACGAACTCAAAGCTTTTCCCGGCGGTTCAAGTTTTTGTTGTACGTGGGCGGGGCGGAAGGGCGTGCGGGGGATGTAGCGAAAAAAAGATAGCGACGCGAGGCGAAAATATGACAAGCCTGGGGACCATAACAGGTAAAATGTGACTGATGTAAATAAGACGTGGAAATGAATGAATAAAAACCAAGGGCGATCTTCTCTTTCCTCCACGGAAAAAAGCCAAGAATGAGCGGGTGGTTTTACTAAAAAAAAAAAAACATTTTTGCTCTTGTATCTCGACCGTTTCGTGCAAGTTCATTCTCGACGTTATTTTTCCAAGTTCAGCCCCGACTGGAAAGATTCAGAAAGTCCTCGAGAGCACTTGGAAATTTTCATCTTCCGGATTGTTCGACTCGGGCTTTTTAGTTTTTACACCATAGACACATTACCACCTTAGTTTTACCTAGAAAACAGCGTAGGTAAGGTCCGATTTATCACCTTCAGAAAATAATTTGAATTTTATTTATAATTTAATATTTTACCTGTTTTATTAAATTTTATTTTCAAATTTATGCTTATTTTATTTATCAAATTTCTTTGACCCTAATTGAAAATCGGTCGAAATTGGTTCAGTAGTTTTGCCGATCGAGGAAGCCGAAACTGAGGAAGAATTTACGTTGAAAGTTCCTGATTTTTTTCTTTTGACCAACCATTTTCAATATCCTAAATTCATGGGTAGGTATAATTAATTTTCTAATTCAATATGCTTTTTTCTTCTTTTTTTGACCCACTTATATACCTAACGAAATGTATCCTCAATGTGCGCATTGTCATGACGACAGATGGAAAAAATCAATGCCATTCTTTTCCTGCAACAAATTATTTCATCGTGTATTTTTGCGAATTTCCCTCCCGGCGCTCGGCGTGTTGACATATTTCAGTTCTGCAAGGGCTTAGTATTTTGTCACTTCGGCCCTTCACGGGCTAAACCCCAAAATAGAACGGCGAGGGAAGGTTTTTTCGAATCTGAGTTTCTTTTTCATTTCCGGCCCCTGCAGCTTCAATTGTCAACCCATCGCACATTCATTCGGCACATCCGGCTAAAGCTCCTGTCAACTATTTTCGCAGTTAAGCCCTTTTCCATCCCTTAGAGGGTTCAGGTGGGGTAGTTGAGGGTACTTGTTTGCAAGGTAACAACATATTTTGTACGAAGGTATGCCTGCAACTTTAGCTGGTTCATGTTTGCAATGGTATACCTTCATGTATGGATTGCAGGTTTCGCCATATCAATTTCTCAAAATTACCCCCAATACACCAACTTACTTATTTTGCCAAAACTCTCCAAAATATCTTGAGTAATACTCAACCTACGGGGAAATCGTAGGCCAAAAATTCTCCAACCATGAAATTTTATATTGCACAATTTTTTGGATTTCAGTTTTATTTTGTCACCATTCCTATCAAAGAGACCGCAACATCAAAAAGCCACGACAATGACAGGGAGGACTTTTTACAGAAATATCACCAGTTCTACTGAACTTTTGGAAGTTTTCAAAAATGCAGCGATACTAGGCCTTCCTAAGGAATAGTCAGGCAGCATGAAAATGTTGAGGTAAAACTTTTTAAATGAATCATGGCCATGATGATGACATTCCCGAAAAACAGCATTTTTATTTTTTCTCCTCAACACCAGCTTTTTTCGAGTTTTCTCGAGTTGTTTATGTTTTCCTGAATTCTCACCTCAACAACCCAAGAAGATCGCAACCCATGACTAATTTTTGCAATCTTTAGACTCGATTTTCAGCGCCGAATATTTTTCACAGCTTCGCCTGCAGATTGTACCTTCTGCGCCTCTTTCTGGCTTAAACGATGAATATTTCATAGGATCGCCCGAATGTTGACGGAAAGTGTTACCCTCGTTTAAAGTGATGAACTGTGAGTGCAAACTGAGGTGGCGGTTTTGTAACGTACAGCAGAGAATTCGACTTATTTACACCCAAATATAAACTTTCATTTAGGTACTCGTAGATTTTGTTCGGTTTTTGAAATTAAAAAAAAAATTTTAATTTTTACAGATGGGTAGAAGTAGGTACTTTGAACGATTCTCAGGTGACTTCCACTCTCGCTGGTTCAAGAGCCTTGGACAATATGGGGAGAATTTATCCTCGAATATTTCCTGCAAGGGTCCGTATAATATCCGATCTCGCTCGACCGGGTCGAATGGGTTCACCATTATTGGAATTCGAGAATATATTTTTCTCTCGGGTCCGACATTTTCCACCGTAAACATTTGCGCCAATTTGGTCAACTGCGCATCTTTATGGGCCGATGGAATTATTTCGGCCGAATGCTACCCCTTGCGTATAGGCTACGGTTTGGTGAAATAATATTTTTACGTATTTTTCATTATTTTTATATTATATTCATTTATTTTTTTTAGAAAAAACTATTATCTAAGGAGCCACAGCCATTATAGTTAGTAAGTAAATGACAAAAACTAATTATGCCAAGAACAGGATTTTTTAGCGAACTTCAAAAAAAGATCTGAGAGCAACATTCTTGAAATGACTTGGAGTAAAACATTTCCCATCATTTTTCACCATCGAAGATTTAGGTACCCTGTTTATTCTCTATATTAGTTTAATAAAATGAAGGCTGTTCGTAAAATGTTTGCTGAATAAGTGGCTCGTCTGTTGCTAGCTCGAAAATATTCAGCCGTCAACTCGAACGAAACGTTAAGCAGGTGCTTAAAAGCTGAGAAAAATGAACAGCCTGAACAAAGGGCTTTATAAGGCGAGCATATATTTTCCTCTATAGGAATTTATTTGGAGAAAAAACATTCTCAAGGGAGGAAAAAAAACGCTACCGGGGCTTGTTCGCTTCTCAATTATTTTTAGTTTACGATGCTCATCAAAAAATGTATCGCATTTCTAATTATGCGGAAAAATATGGGAGAACATAAACAGTACGATAAAAAAGGAATTTTAGCCATTTTATTCGCTTTCTTGATCGATGAAGAATTTTTTAATGAACTATCTGACCCGTCAGATGCGCGTTATTATGTATCATCTATTGTTGCGCCATACTCAAGGACCTGCTTTCTCAAGATGTCCTTCTTCTTACGCTCAAACCTTCATCAGGTCCTAATAATGATAAGGAAATTATAATAAATTGTAATTTACACCGCATCACCCATTAAACCTTCGTCGATGTTCACATACATATTTTACAAATTCAAGTGTTTTTGAAATGCAGAGGGAACGTACGAGTGCATACATACGGAAATTCAGTTTTATATTACTAGATTAGAGCAACCTTGGTACTCGAGCTGGCCAAAAAAAATTGTCTCTCAACCGTGGTAGGTACTCAAACTCTCCGCATTGCGCGAAAATTTTTAGTTTCGTGTGTCCACAAAGCGTGAAAAATGTCACATTGACGAATCGGATTACGCCATTCAACGTCACGATCAATCAAGTAATACTCGAGCAATGGGCAGATACATGCTCGTGTTTACACCTCTACACAACACCGGACAACAATCGCAATTGTATCTGTCAGCCCGGGTTAATTACCTTTATGAATGGGTTAATTTATGTTGACAGCCCGAACCATCATGTAAGCTTTGACAGCACTGACCGACAATCCCTTAAATTTGTTTACCATTACCATTTTGTTTACCATTACCAATTTGTTTAGCATACCTACGTTAGGCGAGGACGGAGGCAGTTGGTTGTCTATTTCTGGGTGTACTCATATACCTTGGCATCTGCTGGAAAGTCGACCACACACCATCCGATCGTGATTGGTCGAGGTGCCGTCGGCGTACAATTTTTTTGGTTTTTCCAAGCCAGGTTCCTACGTTCATCCCTCCTCCCACATCAGTGCTAGAAAAACCGAAAATGACCCCCCTAATTCTCAATGACGCAGAAGTAGGGAAAATATTAAATATTTGAAATTTTCAAAATTGAAATTTTTGCAAAAATAATCAGCGTTTTTTCCAAGAGAGTTTTCCTCGACAGTCGCCCACTGCCATATATAGCATATTATCTATAGATAAGAATTTTCTGAATTCAACAACCGCTCCAACACGTCTACACCCAAAAGTCCTCGAACAATTCCAACCCCTCCTCCAGTCTCGAAATTGCGGTCTACAGGTTCTTGAAAATTGCCTAAAAATCCAAGACCGAATACCCGCAGCCATCATTTCTCAATCTATTGTGAACCGCCCCGAAAGATATTCGAGGGGCAGGAACCAATATCATATTGATTGATGATCATCCCTCAGACGACGCACCGGTTATTATAGGCAGCCTGAGGGGGATTTCACCCTCCGAACTGTAGCCATCGAGACATCCCTTCTCTTGCTGATTCCGAAATATCCCCCGACATCCCGACCATCCTGGGTTTTCAACGCCCGCACTGATGGCTTTCCATCTTTCATCGTATCCATTAGAGGAGGCTGGTATGGGTTGTCATCGTCATGTGGAAGAGTTACTGATGTAGCCCCGGTCACACTGACGTTTTTTGAGATGGCTGAAATCTCAGCGAAGATGCCTCAAGCAGGTATAGAAAAAAAGTACATAAAAAAGCATCAAGCTCCTATATAAAACCAGTTTTGCGTAGATAACTCACAATATTTCCACATTTTGAAACGAACATTTTTGGCGCAATTCGATTATATTTGGGCTACTTTGGAGACTGGCTGAAAAATGTCAAGGAACTCACTATGCAAATTTCAAAACTCGCCTAAAATCAAATAGTTTATTGTGATATAAAAAATTTCCACGTATTATGCAAGGTAAAACGAAGATTTCAAGACCAAGAACGCCCAAATCGGCTCATTTGTGTGGCTAGGAAAAAATAAACTAAAAAAACGCTAAAAGTGCTAATATATCGGAAGTACTTTGAGCTATTTGAATTCCGATTAAACAGGGTGATATGTCTTTCCAAGACAAACATCCCAGTTCAAGAAAATTGAAAAAAGGTTGAGAATTGAGGGAGCTATGGTCTTTTTTGTAAGTGACCACTGACGGACACAGACACTTGTTAGGAAGCTGTTCTGTCTACTTAAGTGAAAATTTCGTCTGGAGCTCCGATCCGATTTTCGATTTAGGACGATTACAATACTTCCATTTACTTCGTAAATATGGAAGTAAAAAGCATTCTCACCGTAACACAAAAATATATTAAGTCAAAATTCTACTGAAATCGATTCGAGGGCTCCTGCCAATCAAAGTAATTCCCAAAAAAAATAAACTCTGAAATTAACGGGTTGGATTCAATCTATCTGTACAAAATTCAGGCTCGTAAAACCATCTTTAATTTGAAATTAAAAACGATTTAATTTCTTAATTTTTTCCCAATAATGAGTAGCAAATTTCGTAAAACGAATTCGAGTTTAAACCCTAACTAGCTGCCCGATGGTTACTTCCAAGCTACATTTTCGATTTACAACTTCAATCGATGGCATTACAATTCAGCCATAGCGATAACGTTATCTGTCGGAATCGTCGTTTCGGAAAAACGTCCGTGTGATTGCGCCGCCGCGCCGCGCATTTCAAAATCGGGATGGAGCGGACGTTTCGCTCTCTTGACTAATCGTCTCTCTCGTCCGTGTCCCTTCGCCTTCCGCGGTTAATTTCCAACGCTTTGTTCTCAGCTAATAGCCTCCCTCCCCCGCCTTCATATTTTGGCACCGCCGTTGAAAATAAATTTCGGGTATCCTGACGGATAAAAAGTCTCGCTATAACAATCGCCTAACTCTCGAGGGGCTTTTTTATGGAAACGATCCATTGTGAAAGGGTAGAAAAGGAATTCTAAACGCCTCCGTACGCCTTTCTTGACACGATTGGGTGAGTTTGATTTTCGACATTCTTTCTATTGATATATTTTCGGTTCAGCTTCGGCCGCAAGACTGGAAATTGTGATGCGGAAAGGCAAAAAAATACTCCAAGGCCAACCCCGTTAGTCGCTTCGAAATAGCAGATATTTCTCTCAGAAGAAAGACGAAAACGAATACAATTATTGTCGAGAGGAAAACCATTTTCCAACTTGAAGCATATTGCTTTTTAAAGTTGAAGAAAATTGCGGTAGGGAGCTATGGGACTGGCGTCGAGTGAGTAGTTGGTGGCGCATTAGCTATATTTACTAGCCGGGAAGGAGTTTCTTCTACCCTTCACCACCAACCCCCAACTGGCACCCTCCACTTATCCAATCCTGTCTGGACGGGTAGATAAATTTCCCGTATATATCCGACGAAAGAACCGACCGCTTTCTAGAATGAAACAACTTTTCCTCGGGTAAGTGGCCGGCAGCGTTTCGCTTTCGCTGGTAAAAATTGCCGTTTTACAAGTTGAGCGGGCCAATAAGCGAAACTCGTTATGGGCACTATCAACGAACTATAGCGTAGAACAATAGATCAATTTTGCCACCATGTTTTTGTAGTAAGAAGTCTCAAATTTATTGGTGTACCAGCCAGGTTAAGACTTCAATTTACTTACTGCCGTATTAATATAACTTCTCTCGAAGTCGGTCTTGTACCTTCTTCCGAACGTTTGAATATTTCGTGGGTTTATTTTGTTAATGTTGCCAACACAGTGTTAAAGAGAAGGTGACCCTGATCCAAGATGGCTAACTATCCACCCATTTTGACCCTTGACCAAGGAAGAACTAATTTTTGGTGACCCTCCAAGCGCCTCATTCCTGGATCCACTGTTGCCAACTTCAACAGTCCGAGGCGGTCTCTAGCGGCATACGTTCCGACTATAACTAGAACCAAAAGCATGGGGTGTTGTTCCACCCTAAAACTTCACATGAAACGAGACTTGAAATTAAAGTCCTCTCTCACCTGTTTGATTCTTTCATCCTTTGATTTCCTGCCAAAATTTGTGAATCCGGAGCATTTTAATGGACTTTTTAGTCCTCGGCGGTCCAAAAGTGTCAAAGTACCTCTCGACCGTCTACTCTTTCATTTGCGTCACCGTTCGAGTCAATAAACTTGAATCTTCATTACTTCGCCAAGCGATTTCCCTGACCCAATTTCTTCGTCGGACCAAAAGTTTCGCCTCTAGATTAAGCCAGTAATTCTCGATGTAATGGGTGGAAAGGCCGGATGGCGACTGCAGTCTGGGGAAAATTGGAAACTCGGATCTATTTGTACAGCCCCGATCCCTGTTTTAACCGTCCTCAACCCCCGTAACATTACTGCCTTCCTGACCTGGACTCGGTGGCTTGGTAAGGTGTCACCCTCTCTTGAAATCCACCAGAGTTCCGCAGACATCGGGTATTTCCTGCAGAATAAATTGACAATTCTCTTTGGACACTTAAATTGATCGTACCCCGAACGTACCTAATTTTCATCATCGGGCTCATTACAGCTGAATGAAATCCACCCCTCGATACGATACTTGAAGGTTCCCTCCGATTTCCTACCCTTCGCTGCCTTTCGTGTCAAAATCCGGTTCGGGGAACACTTTTTTAATAATAAAGTTACGAAGATTGTTGCTAATCCAGAACAATAAGTCCCGGGAAGTCGTAAAGTTTCCCCGACTGGTCGAGAGTTGGCCAACTTCCTTCTTCGCTTTTGTTGTATATTTTAACTCTCCGTCTTTTCCGTCGAGTGAAAAAATGCTGTAAGGATCCGAAAGTTGAGAAAACAGATTTTAGATACGCGAGATTTGGTAGGCATGCTATCATACCGTGTAATCATAGTTGAATAATTTTCAATGTTGCAAAAAAATTAGTTGAATGTTTGTGCCGTTTTGAAAATCGGCGTACTAAAATTCAATCGGCTCGAACTGTTGATACCCAATATGGCGCAATTGCGAACACGTGGGAAATCCCAAACTTTAAATCTTGTCGGTCCCAAGGTGATAAGGCAATGAATCCAGTCCCGGAAAGAGGGGAAAAAGGCCATTACGACTTTCCTGGAACTGTAATTGCTTTCCCCCCGCCTGGATTTACCGGTAAAGGTTTACCATTAACGTTTTCCATGGCGTCCGTGGTTGCGCGCGATTTGCGAGCCTCTCAGACCTAGGAGGCTGTCTCGGTCCTACGCTTCGTGATTCCTTATCATCTGTTACTTAGCACCTCCAGGGTCTCCTAACGGCTTTTCTCAACCCTCTGCTCTGGGAGGTCATAATGTTTAATGCAAGCACTCATGGCGCGCTCCTCTCTACAATTTAGCGTTGTTCCGCTGCTGACACAGAATGCGCACATTAAGCACGGCTGTGAAACCGCAGGTGCACAAAGTTCCGTTTGCTAGAAGAAAATAATGATTTTGTCAAAAATAAAGTACGAATCCGTCCCGAAAACGAGCTTGATAATATATTGTGAGACAATTAGCAGGTGATGATAATCATGTTGTGCTTGAAATAATCTTGGCCTGGGCACCGCCACGAGACGGCCCTGCCAAGAATGATCAAATCTTCTCGTAAACAGTTACACATACTTACACATGAACATAGTTTGAGTCCGCCAGAATTTATTTCGAAGGGAAGTGGAAGTCGAGACTTTTTTGTACTAGTGTGTGCCTTATTAAACAATTCCATTTAATTGTCTTCAAGCCGTACTCATTCTGACATGATGCTCACGCCAGGGCTTGATCCTCTACTCGTCCTGACATAATGCTGACGTCTGGTCTTGATCCCTTCCTCTTCCTGACTTGATGCTCATGTCTGATCTTGATTCCCTCCCCTTTCTGACTTGATGCTCATGTCTGGTCTTGATCCCCTCCTCTTCCTGACATGAAGCTCACGTCTGATCTTGATCCCCTCCTTGTCCTGACTTGATGCTCATGTCTGGTCTTGATCCCCTCTTCGTCCTGACATGAAGCTCACGTCTGTTCTTGATCCCTTCTGCGTCCTGACATGAAGCTCACGTCTGATCTCGATCCCCTCCTCTTCCTGACATGAAGCTCATGTCTGGTCTTGATCCCTTCCTCGTTCTGACATAATGCTCACGTCTGATCTTGATCCCCTCCTCTTTCTGACTTGATGCTCATGTCTGGTCTTGATCCCCTCCTCGTCCTAGTCGAAAGGGGGATATTTTTCTTGTGTGGAAACCTTGCCGTTCACGCTTCACGTAACCACAGCATGTTTTTATTTGACATGTGAGAATGGGGGAGGGGGGTGCTTCACAGAATCTTGCCCGGGCGCCGCCACACTATGCGATGGCCCTGGTGGTTGGCCGGCCAACGACAAAATATTCGCCCCTAATGTGGTTACACAAACTTTGAATAAATCTTGCGAAGCACTTTAGCGAAAGGTCGATAAAGTTACTTTCATCGTGTATAGCGTTTCTCGTCGAATTTTCGCTCATGTCCTGATAGGGCGTAGACTGGCATCCCTAGGGTCGGATGGGACCTAATCTACATTAATGAGAGCCCTTGGAAGGTCTAGTTATGCGGCCGAGCGCCTCCTCTTCCCATTGCGTTTTGCGGCCGAGACTTCACTGGAAGGACGAAGGACGAAAAGGAGGTCCCATGGCCATCGGCAGAGGCGCTCCCAACGTGAATCTTATATGGTACCCTTTCAACGGCCTTGCAATCAGCCGGTGTCCTTATTAAAGTGGACCCTAGGGAACAGAGGCCACCCTATGAGTATACAGCGTACAAGGGAACACTCAGTTCAACGAACTTCTCGCACGTAGTTGAAATGCTTTTCCTCTGAAGTTGGCCGTACTGGGGTTGTAGTAAATCGACCCTTGACCCGCAGAAGGAGAAGATCTAGTTGCCGTAGAAAATTGAGCACGTTCATAGTAGTGAGTCTCCTCAAAGATCAGAAGGGGTGGATATAGTGGAATTTTTTGGGATGAGTTCAATGGCTATAAAAACAAGGACCATTTTAGGACGTGCTCACCACACAGGCCCGTACCAAATTTTCTGGGATTCCTTCACATAAGAACTACGAACGTGATAAATTTTTCATTATCAAACTTTCAAGTGTCTAACTCACAATGAAACAGAAACTCAAACTCAAAATCGAAGTCAAACTCACAATGAAAGAGAAACTCGAAGTCAAACTCACGATGAATCAGAAACTCAAACTCGTAATCAAACTCGAAGTCAAACTCACAATGAAACAGAATCTCAAACTCATAGTCAAACTCGAAGTTAAACTCACAATGAAACAGAATCTCAAACTCGTAATCAAGCTTGAAGTCGAACTCACAATGAAACAGAAACTCAAACTCGTAATCAAACTCGAAGTCAAACTCACGATGAATCAGAAACTCAAACTCGTAATCAAGCTAGAAGTCAAACTCACAATGAAACAGAATCTCAAACTCATAGTCAAACTCGAAGTTAAACTCACAATGAAACAGAAATTCAAACTCGAAGTCAAACTCACGATGAATCAGAAACTCAAACTCGTAATCAAGCTAGAAGTCAAACTCACAATGAAACAGAATCTCTAACTCATAGTCAAACTCGAAGTCAAACTCACAATGAAACAGAATCTCAAACTCATCATCAATCTCGAAGTCAAACTCACAATGAAACAGAAACTTGAAGTCATTCTCAAACGCGAAGTCAAACTAACAATGAAACAGAATCTCAAACTCATAGTCAATCTCGAAGCCAAACTCACAATGGAACAGAGTTGTGAGTTTGACTTCGAGATTGATGATGTGTTTGAGGTTCTGTTTCAATGTGAGTTCGACCTCAAGTTTCATTACGAGTTTGAGTTTGTGTTGCATAGTGAGTGTGACTTCGAGATTGACTATGAGTTTGAGATTCTGTTTCATTGTTAGTTTGACTTCGCGTTTGAGAATGACTTCATGTTTCTGTTTCATTGTGAGTTTGACTTCGAGATTGATGATGAGTTTGAGTTTCTGTTTCAATGTGAGTTTGACTTCGGGTCTGACTATGAGTTTGAAATTCTGTTTCATTGTCAGTTTGACTTCGCGTTTGAGAATGACTGCAAGTTTCTGTTTCATTGTGAGTTTGACTTCGAGATTGATGATGAGTTTGAGTTTCTGTTTCAATGTGAGTTTGACTTCGGGTCTGACTATGAGTTTGAAATTCTGTTTCATTGTCAGTTTGACTTCGCGTTTGAGAATGACTGCAAGTTTCTGTTTCAATGTGAGTTCGACCTCAAGTTTCATTACGAGTTTGAGTTTGTGTTGCATAGTGAGTGTGGCTTCGAGATTGACTATGAGTTTGAGATTCTGTTTCATTGTTAGTTTGACTTCGCGTTTGAGAATGACTTCATGTTTCTGTTTCATTGTGAGTTTGACTTCGAGATTGATGATGAGTTTGAGTTTCTGTTTCAATGTGAGTTTGACTTCGGGTTTGACTATGAGTTTGAGATTCTGTTTCATTGTGAGTTTGACTTCGGGTTTGACTATGAGTTTGAAATTCTGTTTCATTGTCAGTTTGACTTCGCGTTTGAGAATGACTTCAAGTTTCTGTTTCATTGTGAGTTTGACTTCGAGATTGATGATGAGTTTGAGTTTCTGTTTCAATGTGAGTTCGACCTCAAGTTTCATTACGAGTTTGAGTTTGTGTTGCATAGTGAGTGTGGCTTCGAGATTGACTATGAGTTTGAGATTCTGTTTCATTGTTAGTTTGACTTCGCGTTTGAGAATGACTTCAAGTTTCTGTTTCATTGTGAGTTTGACTTCGAGATTGATGATGAGTTTGAGTTTCTGTTTCATTGTGAGTTTGACTTCGAGATTGATGATGTGTTTGAGGTTCTGTTTCAATGTGAGTTCGACCTCAAGTTTCATTACGAGTTTGAGTTTGTGTCGCATAGTGAGTGTGACTTCGAGTTTCACTATGAGTTTGAGATTCTGTTCCATTGTGAGTTTGACTATGAGTTTGAGATTCTGTTTCATTGTGAGTTTGACTTCGGGTTTGAGTATGAGTTTGAGATTCTGTTTCATTGTTAGTTTGACTTCGCGTTTGAGAATGACTTCAAGTTTCTGTTTCATTGTGAGTTTGACTTCGAGATTGATGATGAGTTTGAGTTTCTGTTTCATTGTGAGTTTGACTTCGAGATTGATGATGTGTTTGAGGTTCTGTTTCAATGTGAGTTCGACCTCAAGTTTCATTACGAGTTTGAGTTTGTGTCGCATAGTGAGTGTGACTTCGAGTTTCACTATGAGTTTGAGATTCTGTTCCATTGTGAGTTTGACTATGAGTTTGAGATTCTGTTTCATTGTGAGTTTGACTTCGGGTTTGAGTATGAGTTTGAGATTCTGTTTCATTGTTAGTTTGACTTCGCGTTTGAGAATGACTTCAAGTTTCTGTTTCATTGTGAGTTTGACTTCGAGATTGATGATGTGTTTGAGGTTCGGTTTCAATGTGAGTTCGACCTCAAGTTTCATTAAGAGTTATTCAGTTTCATTGTGAGTTTGACTTCGAGTTTAACTTTGAGTTTGAGTTTCTGTTTCATCGTGAGTTTGGCTTCAAGTTCGAGTTTCTGTTTCATTGTGAGTTTTATTAGGAGTTTTAGTTCCTGTTTTATTTTGAGAAAAAAAGGACCTTTTTCAAAGTTTTTCTTGCACGGGGACAAGCCCGTTTCTTCGGATAGCCTATCGCCGAAGCCAGTAAGATTGAATTCTCTATCTCCATATCATTTTGAAAGTTTTCCGTGTGTCCCATCTCGTGATTCACCACCACCACACCATACAACTTGCAAATTGAGAACAAAAATTATGTGTCCCAAGGCGGTGTCCCTTTGTTGAAAAACTCATTAGACTCCGGCTAATTATAATTTCCCCTTCTTTATTAGATCCACGGTTATACGTGACCTAATTTCAATACGGACCTAAAGAGCACGGTACTCGTGTGAAAAAACACTCGTTTACCCACTGCCAACCGATATTATCCCTCGTCTCGTTTTTTCCCTCTTGATCCGTGCGGCAAACCCGCGGAAAATACCGAGAAAACCGGCCAAATTTCCCCGGGGATCTCATCGCACGGGCAAATGGTTAGGGGCGGTTTATGCCGAGGGGGAGCTACGTGCCCCCACTCCATTAACATTTCGCTGCTCATCTCTGAGGTTGGCTCTGACCGCCCCGACTGTATAACATACGCCTCTAGACAAATCGCACGTCTTACGGGGCCGAGGGCGATCTTTCTGCGCGCTATATTTTCGCTGAAATCTTTCCACCTTTGGTGTGCGGCGAATAGCAAGGCCCCTTTAGTTTAGCAACACGGTATAGCTTGTCTTACCTGCTAGTTTCTATTGAAATCGTCGAAAATTGTTTGAAACATTTTTTGTTGATTTATATGCCTACCTTTTTTGGAAGACCTCATGGCATCTACTTATTTCGATCGATATTTTGGCACCTAGGATGAAAACGTAGGATAACATAGCCGGTGAAGAAGGGAAACCTCGTATCTCAATTTTGTTAAGACTGCCACTGTTATTACTCTACCCAATGTAACCACATTGAATTTTTATGACATCTCTAATGTGTTCGTGCAGGTACGAAATTGGAGATACGAGGATACTCTTCTTAAATGACGATATATTGCACATTCTATAACAAAATCGTTCTTGTTGTTCCAGGCCTATCGCACCGAGTTTGTCTCTTCCTCACACCAAACCACACTAACCATGGTAAGTAAAGAGTGAATGGAAGTTCAAGTATTTGGGACCATCAACTAAGCAGGGATAGCTAAAACGAAGAGAATTATCCTTCCTTAAAAATCACATAATATGTGCATATTATAGCCATTAGGTTAGAACAAAATTAAATTCATAACCCCTGCAGTGGACAAATGCTTAAAAACGAGACAAAGCCATGATTATGTAAGAGGCGACGTAAAACCAAAATTACTCATGGAATTATCATCTTGCTTAATTCCCCGAATGTTCGTTACAACTTGGAAAGCCCGACTTTGTTCAGCCGACATCCACAAGTTACTCGCGCATTAAGTGGAACGGATAACGTTTTTCGGGCCATTTCGTTTTTATGATGAGCCCTCTCGAGAACAATGGGCCCAACTGGAGGCTACTCCCATGGGCCCGACAGCTACTTTGGCAGATAAGTAGTTGCAGACTTTACCCCACTCCTGGCGGGACGAGTTAAGGATTCATTTTCGGCTTTCCTTCTCCGAGGTCATAACTTTCTGCCCGATTTTGAACTCGTTGTTGGTCCAAATGTTGGCAGTTTTATGAGGAAAAAGAATTCTTTGCCCCCCAACCTTCGATTTTCAATCATTTTTGAGGTATAAGCCAAAAATTTCAAATATAATTGAAACTTCTTTCAAAAAAACAATTTCACTTCAAAAATAAAATTTTTAAAAATTTCCAAACGCACCAAAATGTTGGAAATTTATTTGGCTAGAATATTCAAAGCAAGAGTTCAACCCTTATTGAGGAAAAACGCCGAAAACCGAAAATACTTTTTCCAAAAACACCTTCTTTCACAGCTTTCCCTTGAACCTGCTCATTTCTCAATTCTATTGTTTGGAAGTTTGCACACAAATTGAAAACAGGGCCCGATATTGATTTAAGAGGGGCTGCCCTAAAGATGGCACGATTTAAGGGACAGGTGCAGGAGGCATCGGCAAGCAATAACGGCATAATTTAGTCGGGAAGGTCGACCTGTGGGAAAACCGGGAAGCGATTCAATTATGCTTCCCAAACTCAATTATCGATTTTAACGTCGGCGGCCCGATCATCGCGTTCCCTAATCAGCAGCAACCAACCAATCGCGATCTTCATCCTTGATGGTAATAACTAGCCCTGATTGGATGAGATAGAAACGGTTCGGCGAGCATAACGCGTTCAATCATGCCCCCGAAAACACTCGGCTCAATTTGATCCGAACGTTCGCCAAGAGAAATTCAATTTAGAATGCATTGTGTGCATGCCCGAGATTGCAGTTTTTCAAAAAATTATTTCCTGGCAAAATTTTAGTGATTTTCAATTCTACAAAGATGATTTCGTCAATTTTGGTTCGAATGATTATATTTTCAAGCCCTACACGTGGTCGACTGTCGAGAGTTTGAGGGAGCAATTATCTCTCGTACGAACTGGACAGTGGCGGGGGAGCTGTGACAGTGACGTAGCGAGGCTCTGGGGGCCCTGAAAACATGGAGACTATAAATTAGCCGTGGAGGTGTGGTGGCATTTAGGTGGAGTTCGGTCCACAACTCTGGCTGTCCCTTCCGCTCCCCCGCATGTGCCATGTCCTTTCTCACTCTGTCCACCTATGGCCAACTGGACCCAGCGCCGACCGATGTATCTTCCATGTCCCAACAGTCTTTAACCGCAGCAACTCACGTTCACGTGTAACTTTTAGCAACTGCGACAGAATATGATGTATGGTCCGCGGCAACAGATTGGTGTCTGCACGTTCAAGACAACGCGTAATGAAGAAGTTGAGGAAGAAGTGGTACATGTATGTCAAAAGTCCATTTTTTCGAAGAAACGTTCGTGGTGATGGGTCGAATTATAAAAATACGATACGTCAAATCTTAAATTATGACAGACTTTTTTTTTATCCGCTGTCATCATCGTTCGCAAGATATTTGTACTCGTAAAAACTTACCCCGCGAGCAACAAAGCGATTTTTCAATTCTTCAGGATCTCACCCAATAGCTCACTGAACAGCGAAGGTCCAATGATGGATACGTGATAAATGTCGGCCCCCAAGCCAAGAGGAAACGCGACGACTCTGGAATTCAAATCAAAACTCCGGGCAGCACAAAAGACTTGAGCAGAGACGGCTGAATGGGATTGAATTCAACCTGGAAGTTGAAGCAAGACCTTGGGGGTTCAATCGATAGCGGAACCAAGATGAAACAGGGTTCTTTCAAGCAGTGATCTATACCAGACCCCAGCCCCACCGTTTCTCCTTCCAGATAAAGATGGGACGGGACGGGTCAAGCACGCTAGAACAGCTGGTGAGAGAACATCAATCTTGTTCAACATAGAAGTTAAGGTGGGAAAGTGTTGCGGAGAAGGTTCAAGAATTAACGGGTCTGAGCAGCTGCCAAAGTCGGTCAGAAGGCTTCGATCATGGAGTCATTACTGGCATCGAAGCGAGAAAAAGTGGACACAAGATGGGAATTATTCATTTTTCCGAATGAGAAGGATATTCATTTCAAAACGGAATTCTGCCTTTAATCCATTTTAATATGCGCCCATCCAGCTCACAGTGATGCCATTCTTACAGAAAATGTTACTGAATCACCAAGTTAAAGCGAAGGAAGTGCGAATACGGGGGTCAGTGCAAACGTGGCCTTGAAAATGTGCAAACTTATAAGCCTTATATGCCACCAGAGTTCGCTCGAGTCTTTGGATAACAAGAGGGTGAGGTTATATCACGTCTCATGTTGTGCTTTCATATTTGATGTCAAGATGATGGAGGTTTTTGTATCCGTCGTCATCCAGTCTCAGGTTGAGTAATTTGGCCTTTGGCGAAGTAGTTATACACTTCGAATGTTTTAGTTTCATTGTACTTACTTATGAAATTATCCAAACTTTGGTGTTTTTTAAAAAATTAGGTGCCTGTGCCCCCTTTTTCCCCAAAAAGTGAAATGCTGAGAAAAATGTGCAAGTGCAGAGCTTATGGCTACCCCCAAATGGCTGACATAAGGTAAGTGCAGAGTAGTGCACTTCACCGAAACGGATGGCTCCTACTCAGATAAGGTTAAATGTTGGCAAATTTGGCTACATATTAGTGAAACTGAAACTCCTTGTAGTTAGCTGGTCAATTATTTCTGGACCCAGAGGTTAAAGTGATAAACGTCATTAACGAAGCAGTTCCAAAACAATGGCAGCTCAGATCCAAGCCTACGGATGCTTACAATGTTTGTATCTGCGGCTCGGATTCTGCACGTTCTCTTCAAATGCTACACAACCGACCCTTTCAGGTCTAATCCGTTTGAGCTAACGTGGAGTTTCGAGACAGCTCTATTATTTCAGCCAGTGCCTTGCTAACGATTACAAACTTCATCCATTGTCGGCTTAGTCGGTGGAATGATACGAGAAGTGCGTCTGTTGATAGACGGCTTTGCCAATTGTCTTTCATTATCCCGGCTCTTGTGCTCTTTGCTATTGTGAACATGTTCCCTGTCAGCATTGAGCTATCACGCACGGGATTATTCGTAGTTTGCCGATGTTCTCAAATTTGGGTTATCTCGTTTCTTAAGAGAAACTCAAGACGATTTTCTTTTCGGGCTTTGTAGGACTGCCAGTCTGAACTGACCCAAAGTATAAACTCTGTTTTCGGCATGGTCGAAAAAAATTAAATCTGAGCTCGACTGCATTTTGAATTCCGAATACAACGTATTGGCGCTCTCGGTCAAACTCCCACCCCCAAGGTAATCTAAGTTATAATTGGGACAGTTGCACTTGGCTAGTTATGCTAACTGGAGTGCCTTGACATGCTGCTGCTGAGAACAATTATTGCGGAGAATGCAGTGCAGGCGCCTCTCACCAGACCACTTCTTGACCAGCCCAGCATCACCCCAATGGACCAGCTCTATGTCAATTCAACTCAAATAATGAGCTGCTGTGATTATCACTAGAATATCGACTTTTGCTAAATTAACCCTTTCCCCAAAAAAATAACTCAGAAATTTGTTCCTCGCAATAAATCACCTATGCGCAGGTATTAAGGGTGGGCCGATATCGCGGTTTCATCCCCCCAAACGTCTCGCACGGACTTCCACTGGAGCCGAAACACTGAAAGTCCCCATTCCCTTTGAATTATACGTCCAACTCCCACCAACTAAACGGGACCCTGACGAAGACGAATGGCCCTTTGTAGATTTGGGGTTGGAAACGTCTGACTGTTAATTAACTATTGTAAGCTATCATGTTCGTCGCCCCTTCGACTTCGAAAAGTGACATTCTCGGTTTACGGACTTGAAAATTCCTCTTTTTGGACCGAATTTTCGAGCCACAGATTTGCAGACTGTTTTCACTTAAGAGTTGACAGGATTTTAAGCAAAACCCAGGTGACTATGCCCGAATGCTTAAGTCCGTATATTTTTGAACTTTGTCCACTCGAAGGCTGAAAAAGAGGAAACCAAACATCGAATGTGTTCAGACTAGTGAGAAATTCGACGCTTGAAACGCTTCGTAAATAATAGGCGAGCCGCAAGTATTGGAAAAGATACCGATCCGAAATTTCACGGATCGTTGCCACCCGCGTCGATATATCACGTGAGGTGGTGCACAACTCCTGGGAAACTGTTGTCCTGGAAAAAGGGGGCGAAACGGTCGTTATATTTCATTTCGTGATTTACACGCTTTGTTTCGAAGTTGGAATTGAAACTTTCTGCTCAGGTTCGCCGCAATTCGTTCCGTCGCTAATAAACTTGTTCTGCGTGCAAACTGGCCCCGACTCTGCATAACTTTTTCGACCTCGTCGATTCCATAAATGTGAGGGGGGATTAAATAATTCCGAGGATAAATATCTAGCTGGGATCGAATAAATTTAACGCCTGTGAAATCATACGTCTAAATAGAGCAAATCAAAGCGGCGCAGGAAAATAGTTTTATTTTCCCATCTTCTTTTACCATCACCACCTTCTCCGTCATACTCTTCATCTTCTTCACCATTTTGCTTTCTTTACCCTCTTCATCTTCACCATCTTCTTCACCTCCTTGATCCTCTTCATCGCCTTCTTCATCTTCTCCATCCGCTTCATCTTCTTCGTCCTCTTCATTTTCATTCTTCACCTCCTTGATCCTCTTCATCGCCTCCTTTATCTTCTCCATCAAGAGGAAAAGAGGTGGGATCTATGATGCCTCAGACAAGAGGTCCATTACCTTATGATGTAGGTATTGATAGAATCTTCGTCCCAATTTTCCTTCCTTCCCACAAATGTCTGACAAACTGAGGCGTTCGAAAACCCGAATCGTCGCCATTTCGCCGAGACTCCGCTCCTTTTTTGCAATTCGCGTTTGTGTTTCTGTCTGCCCCATTGTACGGCACTGTAATTTATACTCTCAGCTTCGACGTATATTGTTCAATTCCAAACAATCCCTTTAGATTTCCCCTTCGCCGAGTGAATTCCTGTGGCAGTTTGCCATCGGTTGGCTCGATGTTTCTTCCAACTTTCCTCTGATCAATGAGCCGTGGCAGGGACTGCTGTAAAAACATAAATGGAGAACATTTGTCACTTTTTGTACGTTTTCGACATCCTTGCAAACGGACGACCTCGATTTGCCGGGAAACCAAGGTTTTCTGGTAGTTGCGGAAATTGAGATTGAAGAATAATAGAATTCTACTGTTCCAGAGCACAAATTCTTTCAATAAAACCGAAAAATTTCGAAGTTATTGGACGATTTCCTTAGAAACTTTATAAGAAAGATTGAAATCAAATTCTGCTATGAAGGAATGCCGGTATCTAATTTTTCAACGATTCGTTCTATATTATAGACTGAGAATTGAAATGCAGATTCTTGGGAAGACGCAGGACCATATCGATCACAATACCTCCCATTGAGAGTTTGTTTACGCCAGACTATCTCGTTTTGGCCCCCTTCGACTGGGATCCCTTCCGTTTCCGGAGAAAAGAGGCTTATTTCTCCCTCAATGCGGAGGGAAATCCGTTTGAGGGTGAACCGGCTTTCTCAATAACAGGAAAAGTTGAATGGTTGCTTCATTGGGAAAATGGTCGTTTCTATTATTTAACTACTGACGAAAAAGCCGGCGATCCCGACTTATTCTGGCATGATCCACTTGTAGAATGCGAAAAGTTGAATAGTTCTGTAGATTTTTATATAGATCATCAATTTCTTGCGATTTCTTTTCACGATTTATCAACGGTGGGTTACCGTCATTGAAATTCAAAACCCGCCCTGCGGTGGATTCAATTTCGGCGTCGGAAATCGCCGATCTCGCATGATACTAATTATTGCCCGATGGCGCGCAATTATCCATTTTCCACCCTCGGAATTTCCCAAACCGGTAGAATTCCAGGCGGCAACTCAATCGAGCGGATCCACCTCGCTTTGAAACGGGCGAAACGAACCTCCGAAGTCAATCAAAGTAGAGGCCTAATTAGGTTCTCTTCGACCCTTTGTCCCACCCCGGAGCGATTGGGTCGTCAAACGGCTGAAAGGGAAGGAAATCTTCGCTTTGACACGTCGACCGGACAGGGAAGACGGACTTGAACTGGCTGGGAAGGGATTAGGTCCTGCTGAACCAGGAAGGTCCTTCTTCAGCATCTTCGAACTGTTTTGTCCTTTCGGAAATCGATTTATTCTATCTCTTGCTCCTCCAAGATAACGGGCTTATTTTCAAACCAGTGGTGCGTATATAACAAAGAGTACTTCTATATTTTTAAACATACAATTTTGTTAATATTTTGACTACTTTTTAGGCTGTTTCTAATTCTAATTATGGAGTTCCACAACTTCTTCCCAAATGATTTGATCCCTACTTATTTACCTATCTCTAATAATCAACCTCATTTAAAAAAACAAAAAGGTAATTTCCATGTCGAATCGAGAATTATTCTCATTATTTTCCAAATCAATTTGAGAATTTTCTGCTCCTGTGGTCTTCCTATGGTAACTTGAAATCTGAAAATGATGCAACTTTTTGTGAAAATACCTATTCTAATATTCCCAATTAAAATCTCTGTTTTTTCTGAACAAGAAACGCAATTTTCTCGATGGCAGCAATAAATTGGCGGAAGAATGCCTCTGTTTACCAATTTCCTGTCTTCCAGCCCCTTGACAAATTTATTGAAAATATTATCTTACTCGAGGGGGGGCTCGTAGTTCGATATTCGCTTGAAAGTAAAGTAAGCATGTATAAGAATAATCGGAAGGAGAGGATTTTCAACGAGGGTAGAAAACGTTATAACGAACATCAAGGTCAGGGATTTCACTCGGTAAAATAAATAATTCGATGGCCGAGGTACATCGTGTTCTTTTACATTACGTAGTATGGCAGGTTATGAGCTCAAAATTCTTTTTTATCTAAAAATGATTTATTTCGTGTTTGTCGACGGAAAAATAGAATTTTATGATGCAATAAAAAATGATAAGATAAAATCGATGAAATAAAATAAATAACTTAATAAAATTTTATAATGCATACCTATATTAGCGAATCGTATACCTAGGATTCGCAATGCTACCACGCGTCTAGTGGCTAACTGACATTTTTGCTTACCACGTACAAATGAATAGGTATTCCTCTATCGCGAATAATATCGTCTTTTGTTCGGCACATGTTTGAACTAGAATAACGGTTTTTGCCATTTGTCTCTGTTCAAACGCGATGATCAGTCGTCCATGAAAGCGTCGCCGGATTTCGATAATGCGAATTCCCCAATCGGATTTCGGCGATGGTACGCGATTGTTTTTCGTCCAACGGCTATTTATCGTTCGAAAAGCGATTGGCGTTACCGACCGAATGCGCCGAACAGGCCGAATTAGTTGCTGTGACAATTGGATCTAATTGTTGACACAAAATTGTTTGCCCGGCAAAGAATGTGTTCGCCGAATGGTTCGATTGGCTTCGGACTGGAGAAAGGATTTATTTAACTTAAATAAGATGTAAAGTACGCAAAATAATAATCATAATGAATGCTAATCCTATAAAAAAGGAATGATAATATTCATATTATTAATAAAATTCATTTATATTAATTTAATGATTGAAATTTAAAATAAAATAAGCAAAACCGCCGTTTCGAGAGGAGCCATAGCCGAGGTTGCCCCGGACTTGACCTGCCGCTTCCAAAGAGTCATTGACCCTCGGCCATGATATTCACCTAGCTTTTTTCCGCTTACAGAGCACGATCATCAGGAAACGCGTTGGGGAGGGAAAAGTTGTGTAATGAAACCTATCAGGAATCGAGAATTACCTGAATTGGTTAAGGTTCGAATTCCGGGAGCTGAAGTTTTACACCAAGAAAAGTTCAAACCAAGTCGACAACTAGTTTGCAAAGTAGTTCGAGTTAGATGCGGTGCCGGGTGCAATGGAGAATTAAGAGAAACCGACCCCACCTTATCAGGACTTCTATTGAACGAACTTCTCTTGAAATTAGAGACGAACAGAATCGCGAATCGTCCTACATGATTTTCCAAGTTGCCCTCACGGTTTCACTGAGAAATTTATTCTGGGGGATCCACAATTTTACAATCACTTTCTCGTTTTAATGCTAAATTAAAAATAGAAATAATCAGCAAAAAATTCAGCTTCGAAAAATGAAAGAAAGTAATATGAAATTTACCTAAAAATGAAATGAAAATTGTTGGCAAGTTTGTTCACTGAAGCAACAGCGCCATCAATAGAATCTTGCGCTTGATGAATTAAAATAAGCATTGAAGGTTTTCCGCTGAAATTAATCGAACATCTCAAAAAATTGTTATGCCTGCCGAATTGTACTAAAACGACCTGCTCTTCTAAAACTTTAAACCGGCCTAATATATATTTCACTAGATAGAATGTATTATATTGTATGACAGTGGAGTCAATGACATGGGATACGAGCAGTATATCCTTTCGCCGACGCCTTATCTTCCCAAGACGGCGCATCCTCTCGGGGACAATCGGTCGCCTTTATTGCCGGCGAAGTGCTACGTCGAAGGAAGATGTGGCGATAAGGGCGATATGTGAGCTCAACGGTTCGTGCGTCACAATCTCAAGTATATCCAGCGTATATCCTGCTCAATACGACCGCATTTCTAAAAAATCATAGTTTTCAGGTTCTCCACATTTCACCAAAAGACTATTTTTTATAGATGAAGAAGTAACCTTAGGTAACCAGTGGTCTCGTAATCGATAATTGATATACCGATAGGTCGGTACCAAGAATTGAAAGCAGAGCGGACACGAATCAGTGGTCGAGCGGACCTAGTGAGGAGGTCACTTATTAAAAGTAATAGTTCTAAGGCCGAGCGCACACGGTGCAACTGTTTGGGGACAAAGGTTGCAAACTAAACTAGATTACGACTGTTCCTTGACCCCGGCTGTGTATTTAAATGGAGATCCGCACACAAGGCAACCGGTTTCAAACGGTCGCGTCGTGTGCGGGTCTCCGGACAAAGCCGGGGTCAAGGAACAGTCGTAATCTAGTTTAGTTTGCAACCTTTGTCCCCAAACAGTTGCACCGTGTGCGCTGGGCCTAAATCTTGCCACTTTTAACCGAAAAATTAAAATAAACGTCTTCAGATTTTTTTGATTAACAACATTTACTGAAAATATGCCTAACTTGGGAGCTAAATTTTTACCATGTCGCGCCAACAATCGCCAAAATCGACGCCCAAACAATCGCCATACCCGAAAATCCGAGTCGTTCGAATTCAATGTAGCTCCTTGCGATTTGCGAAGTTCACCCGCTCAGATAAAAGAATACGCACACGTCCGAGTTTAAGGGCGATGGGAAAAGCCGGGATCAAGCGAACGTTTGTCCCCGGGCAGAGGATGGCTGAATATAAATCAGCGAAAATCTTGGCCATTTAATGCAGGGCCCATTCGCATGCGAGGGGCGAGGGCCAAAAAAAATACGCGATTCGTTGCAAAGCTATGAGATGCATAACAAGGAGCCGGACCGATATAAATATAGATGCTGTCACGTGACCGTGCAAATTGCTGGATAAAGATGCTATCCATGATTTCCAGCCGGAACTGTTCTGAGACTTGATTGGTCGTATTGGTAAAGTGACCTGGTTTTTGATTTTTTTTCCGTGCGTTTTTGTTTTTTTAGGAATAACGATAAGGATAAGGATGAGGATGAGATCGAGGATGTGGATAAGGATGAGGATAAGGATGAGGATAAGGATGAGGATAAGGATGAGGATAAGGATGAGGATAAGGATGAGGATAAGGATGAGGATAAGGATGAGGATAAGGATGAGGATAAGGATGAATATAAGGATGAGGATAAGGATGAGGATAAGGATGAGGATAAGGATGAGGATAAGGATGAGGATGAGGATAAGAATAAGGATGAGGATGAGGATGAGGATGAGGATGAGGATGAGGATAAGGATGTGGATAAGGAAGTGTATAAGAATGAGGATAAGAATGAGATTAAGGAAGAAGATGAGGATAAGGATGAGAATGAGCATCAGGATTAGCAAAAGGATGGGGATGAGGTCGAAGTTATGGGTTGGTTTCTCCTGCAAATGTCGGAGCAGAAATACTTACCTAATCAAGTGCTACAGAGGTGTCAATCTTAAATTGAATTTTGCCTGAAATATCGATACCTACCATGAGCTGAGGTATCGTATGTGACGCCGAACGCTCCTTTAGAGTTTTTCCAAATGTTTTAGGTTTGTTTAGAGTCACCAACATAGCGTAGGTACACGGTTAATGGAGTAGGTATAACAGAAATTCACACAAGTTACATGAATAAAATTCCTATCTAATTCCATCGATAATTTCTGTTTCAGATGAATTGCAGATGCATGGTATTATTAGCAGTGTTCCTCCTAGCCACAGTCGTCTTAGCTGAGGGCGAAATCTGGGAAGAAGATGAGAAGGAGGTTCTCATCAGGAGCGAGCGAGGAGCCAAAAATTCGAAAGGTACCATCAAACAAACTTCTATTACTCCAGGATTTAGAAAAAAATGTGTTTATTTAATTTAAAAAAAGTTAAATTTGATAATTATTTATGCTGAATTTGCTATACGAATTTGGTAGATGAGCTTAAATGAGTCTAAAATTCCTATCATCAACAAAAGACTTGGCTAGAGATGAAGAAAATTCGATAAAAACGTCTATAAAAGTCATATTAGAAGTGAAATCTCAAAAGTCTATACCTACATAGAGTATCTAAAATCTACATCTATATGGGCCGTATTCAGAAACCTCCCTGAAGTTCCTCCTTAGTTGTTACCTTGTTAAGGAGAAAGAGTTACCTAAGTAGTTACCTTATACAAATCAACTTTCATAAACCGCCCTTCACTAAGCATCTCCCTTATTAAGTTTTTACCGTAGAGAGGAACAACTAAGGAGCAACTAAGTAAGAGCTGGGGAAGACGCTATCTAACAGCCTTTCTGATTGGCTCGATTTCCTGGGCGGGTTTGATTTTTACCTCCCTGGCCTGCCTGTTATCTACTATCAGTTATCTATTTCGGACGCGCCCTTCTTTTCTCCTCTTTTCTCAACCTCTTTTATGCATAACAATCGTAGGTTGGAAATTAATTTTCACAAAAGAAAAAATCGAGTCCTTATAATTCTGAAAAATTACTAGATACTTGAATCAAAGTGAATCTGATAATTTATTTCCAAATTCGTGAGTGCTGCCGGTATTATTGATAACGTTCCATCGTCGTTTCGCGTTGTGTCTACGAACTGTCGTCTGTTGATCAATCTTTTGTTTGTTGAAAAAAAAAAACAAAACAAACGAGAGTTTTGAAAAGTCCCACGCCATCGAGGATTTCCGAAAAATATACCTATCTCCGATTGACGCCTTCGCCCAGGCTCCTGGGTAGTTCTATTGAACAGTTAATTGACGCGGGTTCCTACGTATTATTTGTTAACGATTTCTGAAGATCGTGCTTTTCGGTATTGCTACTATTGTGTGAATTTAATAAATAGCGATTATTTGAAAATCGTATTTATTTATTCGACTGTTCCCCATTTTTCCGGAATGAAGGTTAGTACCCAAGTGCATAGCTGCTGACTAATTAAAATAAAAATCTTGAAATAAAATTAAAAATTTTAAATAATAATAAGTGATGGTAATAAATTTCTTTATTTTAATTAAAAATTTAATCAATCAATAAATTTTGAAAATCTAAAATATAAACCGGAATACATTATTATTATTATCAAACATCAATATATACATAGGTAGCTAATCGTCTTTATCAAATTCGACCGATCAGATTTTCAATAAAAGGGTGAAAATCGAATCGATGGACGCTCTGAAAACCAATTTCTAGCTCCTTAGGAGCTCTTAAGAGTGCTCGCGACCATCCTTAATAATAATCGACGATTTTGGAGGGAAGAACTTAGGAAGACGGCCATTTTCTTCTTCCTTAAGAGCTAGGGGAGGTTTCTGAATCGGATTTCTCGTTAAGGAGTTCACTAGGTAACTCCTAAGTTACGGGAAGAACTTGAGGGAGGTTTCTGAATACGGCCCATATAGATGTAGGGCCCTATGGGCCGTATTCAGAAACCTCCCTCAAGTTCTTCCCGTAACTTAGGAGTTACCTAGTGAACTCCTTAACGAGAAATCCGATTCAGAAACCTCCCCTAGCTCTTAAGGAAGAAGAAAATGGCCGTCTTCCTAAGTTCTTCCCTCCAAAATCGTCGATTATTAATAAGGATGGTCGCGAGCACTCTTAAGAGCTCCTAAGGAGCTAGAAATTGGTTTTCAGAGCGTCCATCGATTCGATTTTCACCCTTTTATTGAAAATCTGATCGGTCGAATTTGATAAAGACGATTAGCTACCTATGTATATATTTTATGATTGATGTTTGATAATAATAATAATGTATTCCGGTTTATATTTTAGATTTTCAAAATTTATTGATTGATTAAATTTTTAATAAAAAAAAAGAAATTTATTACTATCACTTATTATTATTTAAAATTTTTAATTTTATTTCAAGATTTTTATTTTAATTAGTTAGCAGTTATGCACTTGGGTACTAACCTTCATTCCGGAAAAATGGGGAACAGTCGAATAAATAAATACGATTTTTAAATAATCGCTATTTATTAAATTCACACAATAGTAGCAATACCGAAAAGCACGATCTTCAGAAATCGTTAACAAATAATACGTAGGAACCCGCGTCAATTAACTGTTCAATAGAACTACCCAGGAGCCTGGGCGAAGGCGTCAATCGGAGATAGGTATATTTTTCGGAAATCCTCGATGGCGTGGGACTTTTCAAAACTCTCGTTTGTTTTGTTTTTTTCAACAAACAAAAGATCGATCAACAGACGACAGTTCGTAGACACAACGCGAAACGACGATGGAACGTTATCAATAATACCGGCAGCACTCACAAATTTGGAAATAAATTATCAGATTCACTTTGATTCAAGTATCTAGTAATTTTTCAGAATTATAAGGACTCGATTTTTTCTTTTGTGAAAATTAATTTCCAACCTACGTTTGTTATGCATAAAAGAGGTTGAGAAAAGAGGAGAAAAGAAGGGCGCGTCCGAAATAGATAACTGATAGTAGATAACAGGCAGGCCAGGGAGGTAAAAATCAAACCCGCCCAGGAAATCGAGCCAATCAGAAAGGCTGTTAGATAGCGTCTTCCCCAGCTCTTACTTAGTTGCTCCTTAGTTGTTCCTCTCTACGGTAAAAACTTAATAAGGGAGATGCTTAGTGAAGGGCGGTTTATGAAAGTTGATTTGTATAAGGTAACTACTTAGGTAACTCTTTCTCCTTAACAAGGTAACAACTAAGGAGGAACTTCAGGGAGGTTTCTGAATACGGCCCTATGTCTTTTAAAATCTTTAAATTTACCTAAAAAAAAAGTATTCATTTATTCAACTATAAGCCTATAAATTTCGGTTAAGTTTCTGAAGATTCTATAAAAGTCTATTAAAAATTCTGATCAAGAATCATTAAAAGTTTTCAAAGAGTTTTTAAAGAGCCCATACATAAAACTTTGTAAAAATTGTATAGAAGTCTATTTCATTTGTGTCGATCCCCGAAATTCTCGGAATTGGGTAGTTATTGGGGGGGAGATGAAAATTGGAATTCCCGATAATCCACCGACGTCAATGGAGGCCAATTTACGGGGGCTGGAAAAACTTCATCTAATCGAAAGGGAAGAACTGATAGGCGGAAACGAACGTCGCAATTTTCTCCTAGTTCCAAAGCTTTCTGATGCTTTGTTCAATACTTCACTTCCTGCGTACCCCCTCTTTACCGGGGGTGAGGATTCTAGTTCAAAGGAAAAGAGCAGGGAACCCTTAATAAAAGTTGCTGTACCCTCGGCCTGATGAGCGCTAAGCTCCTTTTGTCATGTGATGAGACGCGAGCTAGCGGATTTCCTTGTATTCACTGCCTAGCATCTCTAGAGCGGTGGAAATTTTTTTTCGGGAGAAAAAAAATTTGTTCAACCCTTGGGCAGCGAAGCGATAGGCGAAAAGCGCCAGGGCGGACTTGATGACGGGAAAAGGGAAGGATTTCTGATTGCGCCAGTTCCACTGATACCACTGATTGTGAGGGACAATTTTTAGAGGATTCGTACTGTTGGATATTCCGGAGCTAACCGGTCAATCCCATTGGCAGTCTTCGGAATTAACCGTTTTTCAGAGTGTAGGCAATCCAGAAATGTTCTCAGGCGTTCAGGTTCAAGCATACTCGAACGATGATCGTTTTTGGCCCTATTCGGTGAAGGACGTGAGGCTTGCCGCAGAAAACAGGTGCACTTTCGAGGGTTGCACAAGGATGTTTGGCGCTTACGATAGACTATGGTGATAGTTGTGGTGTGCTTTTTTTGAAGTATTGGTGAGCCAGTCAGAATACTCGACCTGTGCAGCTTGTATTTCAACAATTCTTCGATGGTCAAACATATGGAATTCAAATTGTCTTTTCTTCATAAACTGGTTCATGGTATTCCACCCCACCGTACATTACGGTTTACATCGATGTACCTACGATGCCGTTGAGAGAACACCACATCCAGGCGGTGGAGCATTCGAAACGACTATGTAACCCGGTTGTTCGTGACCGATCAATGTTGATGGCCGATGGCTGTCCAAATGTGCCCATCTGCGTTGAATACAAATGCGACCAAGTTTCCCTACGGGCCTTAACAGCGGATCGCACTCTGCTTCATGCCGACCTAATCTCCATCTAGGGCCAGCAACCAGGAAGCTACCTCGACAGTTCAAATGAAAAGCCCGTCTTCTCCAGCGGCGTCTGGGGGCAACAACCGATGCTATTTTCTGGCCTGACCCTTCGAACTTAAGTTCAGCTAGAACAGCCTCGACGGCGCCTAATTTGCAAGTAGGAACAGTGTTTTGTTTCGATCAGGCCCGTTAAAACCAGATCCTCCTCCCTCGTTGAGGACCCTTGTAACCCTTGTGGCCTCGGGCCCGACATGGCTGGTCTTTCGGTTTACTGAGAAATCGCCCTACGACTTCCCAACATGCTGATATTTGAAAACAACGTAGAAGAGGGAGAAAGAAAAGGTTTTTTTACTTCGAAAAAATTCGAGGTCTACAAAAAAGAAATTATTTATTTGTAGGGCGTTGCCAATTGTGAATATTGGTAAGTCGAGGGCTCTATTTATTTAACTCTATTTTATTAGGTACCTCTTATTTTCAACATCCTTCCCTCCTGAACATTTTTTAATAGGTAAGTAGGTACGTTGGAAAACCCTTTTCTTAGTACCTCCCTAACAGTTAGGTGTTTTGAGTTAATGTATGTGTGTCCTATCTTTTTAAGCGTATTCTGACGTTGATTTTTTACATTTTCAGACCCCTGCCGCTATGTGAAAGGGCCGTGGAGCGATTGCGACACCAAAACCAACACGAGGTCCCGAATGTTGACGTTGAAAAAGAAGGATGGCACAGTCAGCGCCAATTGCGAGCCCACCAAGACCATACAGAAGAAATGCAAAAAGGGTTTGTGTCAGTTCCCAATCTATACAACCTATACTTTTTTGGCTACGTATATAAATTTAAGCGGTTGAAAAAATCAAGCGTTCATTTTCATAGTTGCCATATTATTTATATTAAAGCTGGCATTGGGTTTTTAGAAGCCTAGTTGGGATTTTTCTAAGATCCAAATTTTATTTTGTTGAACCCTTCCAAAACGGAAATTTTGTTTTTGTTCTAGCCTGTCGGTACGAGAAGGGAGCGTGGAGCGCGTGTAGCGCGCAGAACGAAATGGTCCGCACGGACACGCTGAAAGAAAAGTCGGACCCCTCCTGCGAGCAGAAAAGAGTTACAACCAAGAAATGCAAAAACAACAAGACCAACCGGCCGAACAAAGCGCAGAAATCAAGCAACGGTAATTTCCTAAACTAGGGAATGGATATCGAAAAATAGATATCGGTATTGATTCTGATGCCAATTTGAGCATCAAAGATGCTATCTGGATGGATATGACGGAGTTTTTTTCCGTTTTTGGCAATATACCTAACAAAATTTTATTCTCCCATTTTCAGTCGGAGGAAACAGGCGCAACAGACAGTAAACACCGAAGTTTCTCACCGAATTCAGCCCACCCGCCCTGCAAAACATCTGCGGTGCCATCGGGAACCATCCCCGCCATTTCCCAGTTTTAGTGCTTATATTTTTCCATGACAAAAAAAATAAATGTCCTTCATAAATTTACCGATTGGATCAGGTGATTTTTATCTATTTATTGTCATTATACGGTGAAATGGAAGAAGGCGAATTGTATTTGTATATTTACGATGAAAACCCGCCAAACAAAATGTAACATTTTCTCATCTTTGAATTATGAATGGGATTTTTTTTTTCTTTTGAATGTCATTGAAACTGTAGATTTTTTAGGAAGACAAAAATAATAATATTTAATTTTCGGATCGTTCATTGTCTAGTTAGAGCCTCTCGTTGTTCAAGCGTTTGCCAACTAGATTCTTGCTATACTCATCTATTAACAATATCTAAATAGATTGTCGTCATTTGAATATATTGCTCCCATTACGTTCTCACTAGATACTCGGTAAATATATAAATATAACTTCAAAATACTTGTAAGGTTCTTGTTGTATATAATTAACTTGGTAGGATTTTAATGGGAAAGTAACGTGTTTTTTGAACTATAATAATCTCCACTGTCGTTTTCTCTGTCCTGCAAGTAAATGTACTAATAGTACAGTCCAAATATTAAGGTGAGCCCCTTGTACCCCTACCTCGTACTACTTGTATTTTTTTGTGCCATTTTTTTCGTAACTTACCTATTATATTAGCTATACCGAATTCCAAGCATAGGCCGATCCGGCGTCCTGAAAAATCTGGCTCCGTTTTATGTACCGTCTTTATATATTTGTTAATGTGTATTGTCATAGATGAATAAAGTTATAATTCGTTCTTTTCTAAGAGCAAGTCACTCATTCGCACCTTTGATCGCAAAGAATTACATTACGGACAAGACATGTAATTATATGGTAAGCCCCAAGAGGGGGGGGGGGGGGGTGAACCACCAAAAAGTAAGAGCTATTGGCCAAAGAATCGGGGCTGTATCGGGTGAAGATTGATGTTTCCAGAAAATGCCAAAAAGCCGTTGGGAAGAAAATAATATTAATCAATAAACAATATCTATAATAAACAAAAAAGAAAAAAGAATGAAAAAAACATCCTTCACGATAGCAACAATCTAAAATCAAAAATAAACGGTCTAAAAATAAAAAAATGTAAAAAATTATAATAAAATATTTAAAAACCAGTGGTGCGTAGATAACACACAATACTTCCATATTTTGGAACGTAAAAACAAATAGTGAATTTCCGATCGAGTTACAGCCTAATTTCTGATCGATGGCCGTAACATGATTACGAACAGTGGATATTCAAAGCACAAAAAATTATTCAAGGTAATTTTAGTATCTAATAATTGGCATTTTTTTAAATGAATCGTACTTACCTATTCCCACGACTTAATTGAACGCTCGAACATCAGGAGAAACCCGAGTCACATTAAATCGCGAAGACTTTTCGAGAAACACTTCAGAAATGTCAAGAAAAACTGGACAGGACACGAGATAATAAAAAACGCGAAATTCTAGTTTATGGGAATGTAACAGGTCGATAAAGTGCCAAAATGAGGGGATCCTTCACTACAATACCTACCTATTTACCTATTTTTCGTTCGTAAGCCATGCATCTCTTCGATTTCAAATGAAAAACTCTTACCTTTGGACCAAACGCAGACAAGTTCGGACATACCTGTAACAAAAAAATGGAAAATCCGTTGAAGCCCCATTTGCTTCAGGGAAGCAGAAATAATAGAAATAGTGTGATATAAATCATAAATTTATCAAAAATGATAAAATTTATCATTTAATGGTAACTTACGTTTGGCCGCGTCGCTCCTCGTTGGCCGATGTCCTCCGGCTGCATACTCCGAGGTGTTGCACTTCTCGAACCACAGAATGTTTCCACAGCACGACACTTTTTTTGTCAAAATGAAACTTGATTTTAGGAGAAAAAATCCAGAAAACAGTTCAATTTACGAATTTAAGGGATTTTTGAATTTTTCTAACTAGGTTTTACTCAAAGCTTTTGTGTCGAATTGCTTTCTATGGTGAAAATTTAAAGCACAGAAATACCTACCGACTCAATTGTCAAAGGCTCCAGTCAGGAATTGAAACTTTTTGAGCTTTGAAGTTTGATCAGATGAACACCGAACCGAAATTTTTAAACCTAACGTAATCACCTACTAATATTGATCAAATGTTTGGAATTGCACTCCCTTGAGAATAAACACGGCACTTGATCACACCTGCAACAAACAAGAAGAAGCATTGCGGTTAGACGTCAAATTTCGAATAAAATCGAGAGAAAAAAATATTGCTTACTACACTGGATTAGCTGTAGACTACAGCGAGGACGAGTTCATAAAAATGTAAGATGAAAATCTCAATCATAAAAAAATCTGAATTTCCAAGTTGATTATGAAAACGACAGCCACGAGCATAGGAATGCGCCAGAACGAGCATAGGATGAATGATTTTCGACACTATTCTAGCACTTACTTTCATCGAACCGATGGAATCTTGACTTGTGGCGTTACCAGGGCGGCAGACACTAAGTCCAAAGCGAATCCACCACACAACACAGCGACACAACACAGAACCATTTAAAAATTGTTGTTCCCTCAACCGGCACGAGAAATCGGACGGACGCGAATCGGAACGAGCGAAACGGGACGGTAAGAAAATGAAATGAGTATTTTGCAAAAAATTGTCGGTTATATTCATCGAATCCGAGATTTCGTGGAATTATTATTACGGAATAGTGCTGGCTTAATATCGATAGTATTATTAATTGGGTTGGGTTGGGTTGGGTTGGGTTCCCCGTCGATAAAAAGAAACAATCTGTTAAAAAATTAGTTTAAATAAGAACAGGTCATTTTTTTTTACTAATTAAAAAATTTTTTCAAATTTATCTAATTCAAAAATCGAAAATCGGGCTTCGAGGTCTTGTTGCCAGCCCCTTTGTGCTTCCGTGTAAATAATTCCAGGTCCCTGCGTGCGATAGATTTGGCTGGATAGCTCGGTCAGACAGATAGACACATTACACCATGTGTCTTGCTTTTATTATTATAGATTATATTTATAAATATTTATATTATTTATCTTAATTTAACAAAACTATCTTTATTTATCAAAACTTTATCAAAACTATCTTAATTCACCTTTATTTATATTATTTATCTTTATTTACCAACGAAAGTCCAAGAAATTAACCAATACTATCGATAGGTCAACGAAAGTCCAAGAAATTTACCAAAACTATCTTTATTTACCTTTATTTATGTATTTATATTTTATTTATATTATTTATCTTTATTAATATTATTTATATTTATTAGGTAACAAATTGACCAATTACCTTTACCGATTGACCTTTATTCACCTTTATTTATATTATATTTACATTTATATTATTTATCTTTATTGACAACAAAGTCCAAGAACTTTACCAAAACTATCTTTTCTTACCAAGAAATAAACCAGTCGGAGTAGAAAGAAATTTTCGGATAATGAGAAATAATCGTGAGAGTACCTACGGAAAATTTTAAAATTATTTGAAACTTGGGCGATTACAAAGATTTGTTATTGAATAACAAACACAAACTATCGATATATAGATTAGCGAGGGCACAATTCAATTTACACGGCCCCGCTCCACTGGCGAAATCCGGGAGCGCGGCGCTGCGTCTACGCGGCGATGCGCCGCCGACTATTTTTTCCGTAGACGCAGCGCTATGCACCCTCATGAGCGTGCAAGACAAGGCCCGGCGTGCTAGTCCAACGGACTCAGAACCCGAGGCGACCGCGATTGACCCAACGCCCTCAACACGCTGGATCCAGTCCGCTCGAGGCGGCGAGGCAATGACCGCAGTGTACCTAAGTACATATTAAGCTATGAGACTAGAGCGACATGCCCTAACTAGCTCCGACCCTCTCTCCGATAAAATCGGAAAAATTCGGTAAAATTCGGGATAAATTCGGTTAACGGGCGAAAACAATGGCATTTTTCTTAACTTATTATCGATATTAAGCCCGCACTATGCCGAACTCACTTGCTTTCACGCAGAAATGACCGAAATAATCGGCAATTGAATTATCGAAAACCTTCACTCAAACCAGTGGTACACACAATACTTCCATATTATGATTCGCAAATTTTCGACACGATTGTATCACATTTTTACTACTTTGGAGGCTTTATGGCTCAGAAATACCAGGACTCATAATGCAAATTTTAAAACTCGCCTAAAAATATGAAAAGTTATCGGAACATGAAAAATACCAACGTATTCTGCAGTCTAAACCGAAGATTTTAAGACTAGGAACGCTGAAATCGGTTCAATTTTGTGGTCAGGAAAAAAATAAAATTGAAAACGCTAAAAGTGCTAATTTATCGTAAGTACTGCGAGTAATTCAAATTTCGATTCAACAGGGTGATAGGTCTTACTGAGAAAAATCTCTTAGTTCAAGAAATTTGAAGAAGGAAATCAGAAAAAGGACAATTAGAAACGAAGTTTTTCTATGTAAAATATTTTTCGAAGCGTTTTTTCCTATCCTAGGGGGGCAAAAAGGAAAATTTACTTACGCGAGCGCGACGCGACCGACCCGGGAGGGAAGACGGCGGAAGACTGAGGCCGCGAACAGGCGATTCGCACTAGCAGGATAGCCGAACATGAAATTACACGGACGAACATGCGCGCGGGTCGTAGATTCTCGGAGTCGTAGCGCCTACGGCTTGCTGAGCCGTGCCGGGCGGCTGGTCAAAACTTCCGCCATGCTGGTCCGGGCGGCTAGTAATATCGTTGATCGAAGGGCTCGGATTGCCCGGCTCGGCACCGCCCGGCTCGGGTTCCGGCAGCGCGGCGCGTCTCCATGGCGGGAGAGTCGGCTCTCGACCAATGTTCAAACGGAATTGTGTTTTCCTGCGTTAAGTTGTCTTTTAAGGCGTGTAAATTGTATTTTAGATACTAGTTAGAATTGTCTTTCAACAAAAAAGAAAAGTCGCTGCGTGGGCGAAAAAATAAAAATACAAAAAAATTAAATACTTCGTTTATACAATAAGTTTTGAAATCAGCGAGTGTCTTCAATTCACCAAGTCTTTTCATCTGTTTTCGCCATTTTTTTTTTTTCGTTTGTAAAGCCTACAAAAAATCGAGATTAAAAAAATTATATTCTTGCAGCATGTTCTAGTTACAGGAAACCAGAAGTCCGTTTTCGAAGTTGTAAGGCATTTTGTCAATTGTGGGGTTAAATTCAGGTTAATTAAAAATTTCAAAACCGTTTTTACATCCATATTTACAGGGTAAATGCTAGTATTTTGATCGTCGTAAAATCGGATTGGAACTTCAAAGAAAATTTTCTCATACACTTTTACTGAGAATACTTCGCGAACGGTGGTATTTTACAACCACTGGTGCGTAAATAACACACAATACTTCCATATTTTGAAACGTAAAATTGTGACACAATTTGATCATATTTTGACTGCTTTTAAGGGTGTTTAGGTCAAAATATAAAAAAAATTCACTATTCAAATTTTAAAATTCGCCCGAAATAAAAATACGCCACATTATCGGGATATAAAAAATATCCACATATTCTGCCAGGTAAAACAAAGATTTCAAGACCAAGAACGCTCAAATCGGTTCATTTTTGTGGCCGGAAAATAATAAAATAGAAAACACTAAAAACGCAAATATAACGGAAGTACTGTGCGTTATCCAAATTTCGATTAAACAGGGTGTTAGGTCTTGCCGAGACAAACATTTCAGTTCAAGAAATTTGAAAAAAGGTTGAGAATTGAGGGAGTTATGGTCATTTTTGTAAATGACCACAGACGGACGGACGGACTAACGGACACACAGACACACGGACACACAGACACTTGTTCAGGAAGTGATTCTGAGTAAATGTGTATAAGAAAAAGTTTTTTCTGAAGCTCCGTTCCGATTCTCGATTTTAGGACGATCACAATACTTCCATTTACTCTGTAAATATGGAAGTAAACCAGTGGTGCGTAGATAACACACAATACTTCCATATTTTGAAATGTAAAATTGTGACACAATTTGATCATATTTTGACTGCTTTTAAGGGTGTTTAGGCCAAAAATATCGAAAAATTCATTATTAAAATTTTAAAATTCGCCCAAAACGAAAAAACGCCACATTTTCGGAATGTAAAAAATATCCACATATTCTGCAAGGTAAAACAAAGATTTTAAGACCAAGAACGCTCAAATCGGTTCATTTTTGTGGCCGGAAAAAAATAAAATAGAAAACACTAAAAATGCAAATATATCGGAAGTACTGTGCGTTATCCAAATTCCGATTAAACAGGGCGTTAGGTCTTGCCGAGACAAACATTTCAGTTCAAGAAATTTGAAAAAAGGTTGAGAAATGAGGGAGTTATGGCCATTTTTGTAAATGACCACAGACGGACAGACGGACAGACGGACACACGGACAGACGGACACACGGACACACGGACACACAGACACTTGTTCAGGAAGTGATTCTGAGTAAATGTGCATAAGAAAAAGTTTTTTCTGAAGCTCCGTTCCGATTCTCGATTTTAGGACGATCACAATACTTCCATTTACTCTGTAAATATGGAAGTAAAAATGGTTATAAGTACCTACTTGAACGATAAACGTGAAAAGGTTAATTGAATAAAAGAAATTCTTCGGTAAACATTTATTATCAGTCGTATTTTTACATAATATTTTAAACAGCATTGTCTTCAACGAAAATGGCCGTGTGCCAATATCCGCACTCCACCTTAAGGATTTTCTTGTCCGGCGGAACGGGCAGTTTGGTCATCGTACTGACGTATTCGATACCCTCAAGGGCGAGTTGGCCGTATTTGTTCCAACCGCACCCCCACAATTCGCCGTTTTCTGGAAATTCGAAAGGAAAACGACGATGCAATTCCCGTACGCGTCCAACATGCATGCAAGTATGCGACGGTTCTAATCAAAAAGTGTTGCGAAAAGATTCGAATTTTGCACAAGGGAACTCAACGGCAAAATAGTTTCATGCTGCGGTGCAACTAAAAACGCATGAAACATGGATCCGTTGAATGTTTTTTGCACTAAATTCCACACTCAACTCCAACTATAATACTCAAACTAAAACTGAAATTTGAACTTATTCTCAAACAGAAACTTGTACTAAAACTGAAACTTGAACTGAAATTGAAACTAAAACTGACATCTGAACTCACAATCAAACTCAAACTAAAACTGGAAACTGAAAATTGAACTTACACTCAAACTTAAACACACGCAAACTGAAACTGACTTTTTTACTCACAATCAAACTCAAACTGAAATTTGAACTCTAACTCAAACTAAAACTGAGATTTGATGGTGAGTTCAAATGTCAGTTTCAGTTTTCGCGAGTTCGAGTTTGGTTGTGAGTTTAAATTTCAGTTTGAGTTATAGTTTGATTATGAGGTCGAATTTCAGTTTAAGTTTGAGTACCTACCTATGTGTTTGAATTCAATTTCAGTCAGAGTTCAAGTTCTAGTTCGAGTTCGAATTTCCGTTACAGTCTGAGTTTAAGTTCGAATTTCAGTTTGAGATTGAGCTTGAGTTCAAATAAGAGTTTCAGTTCAAGTTCGATTTTGAGTTCAAAATTCAGTTTGATTCAAGTTTGAGAATGAGTTTGATCTTCATTTTCAATTTGAGTCCAAATTTAAGTTCGAGTTATAGTTCGGAATGAGTCTGATTTTCAGTTTTAGTATGCGTTGTAGTTAAGTTTGAATTCAATTTCAGTTCGAGTTCAAATTTCAGTTTCAGTTAGACTTTGAGCTTCAATTTCATCTTCAGTTTTAGTTGATGATTGGTTTTCAGTTTTAGTTCAAATTTCTGTTTCAGTTAGAGTTAAAATTTCAGTACGAGTTATTGTTGGAGAGTTAATTCCATTTTCAGTTTTTCGAGTTTTAGGTCCGGTTCAAGTTCCAATTTCTCTTTCACTTAGGTGTTTTCGACTTAGGTTTTTCCACTTACAGTTTTAGTTTGAGCATGAGTTTGAAGTTATGTTTAGAGTTTCAGTTCAAGTTTTAGCTCGAGCTTGAGTTTCAATTTCATGTTCTGTACAAGGCGGAAATTTGAGATTTTGAAGTTTTTGATACATTTTAAGTGGACCGTAAACTGAAGAGTGGCATTTGGATTCAGCACACCATTCAGTCAGCGATTTCGGGGAGTTCAAAACAAAGGCTGACATCGTAAAAATGTATTTACAATAAATTTAATAAATTCTCCCAAAATTTCAAAAATTATTGTCGATTCTACATGTGCATTTCTTCATCTTCGTCGTCTTCGGCTTTAAGCGCTCCCATCTTCCGTACTAACATCATCGAATATTTATTAAAATAAGCCAACTTTGACAAATCCTGATATTTCCGTTGGACGCTTTTCTGCAGTGACAGCAAAACCGGTACAGCCGGATTCCTCAGTCTGATGAGCAGATGCCGTATCCAAATTAGGTAGAATTCGATAAATCGCGAACTTTCTACAGCGGCGGCGATGAATTCGAGCAATTTCTCAACGTAGACGTCGGGCAAAGTAGAGGCGCAAATTTCGATCTCAGACGGAGGGACGTTCTCCACGACTTCCTTGATCAAAGGTTTCTCGTTTAGCCGAAGTGCCATCATGATCGCTTCGCTATGCCGTTTCGCCTTCTTGGCCTCCCTGATCGTAGCTGGAGTGATACTCTCTTCCAAAAGGTAGGGGTCGAACAGCTGGCCGGCATCCAGAGAGTAAATCAGAAGGCCTTCTGTCGTGGCCGCTGCCCACGACCGATTAGTCGGCGAGAATTGAATGGAATAGACGCGGATTTCCGGCTTGAACGACCGAGCGGCCATATCGGTCTTTTTGGCACCCGGAAGTCGGATCTTTTGCTTAAAGGACGACTCGTCCCGCATTTCGACCAAATCCAAATTTCCAAAGTCGGTCATTTTCCTTCTATTTATAAAATCGTCGACGGCGTCCAACGAGCGATTTTGCGTCACCTCGTAACGTTTCACGATTATAGTTTCAGCTCGGCTGTAGATGCAGACGAATTTGGATTGGCCGCCAGCAATCAGATAAGCGCCATCGGCCGAGTAGCACAATGATGTGAAGGCTTTTCCTTGCTGAGTTTTCTTTGCCTTGATGAGGTCCGTGTCGGCTCTTCCGGACGTGAGATCGTTTCTCCCCTCAATAGCGCCCAGCTGTAGAGCAGTTGCAGGGTCAAACATGGAAATCTGGCAGTCCAGGGTGGCCACGGCTACTTCTTTCCCGTCAGGACGATACGTCACGGCGATGCAATCAGACCCGAGTCGGATCACTTCATTACTCAACGACGAGTCGATGGCGTTCCAGACGCGCAACGTTTTGTCCCAGCTGGCCGACGCGAGTTCGGTGGACGACAGGCCCGGATTGAAAGCCAAAGAGACCACCGGGCCCTCATGGCCAGCAAGGACTTCCAGGAGGCGGCCGACCTTCAGGGACCAGAGGTAAATTTCAAAGACGTCCTGGCCTCCAGCGGCGACGAATTCACTGCTCGAATCTATGGCCAGACTGGCGAACTGGACGGGCCTCGGGGTCGTCAAGGTCCGGAAATTCCGGTAGCGAAGCAGATCGAAGGCGCGGACTGTCCCGTCTACAGATGCGGACAGGACGAACTTCCTATTCCTGGCGAACCGCACGGCTGTCACGCAAGACGTGTGTTCCTTGAACGTCACCAAACAGAAACCCGTCAGCGTATTCCAGAGCTTGACTTTCCCATCTTCGCCTCCCGTTGCCAGAAATTGTCCGTCGCCGGAGTATTCCAGCGACGCAACGGCAGACGAGTGGCCCTGCTGTTTTAGTATGTAGCTCTCGCTTTGCCATTCCCAGACCAGCAGTTGGCCATGCGTGGCACAGCCGATGGCGATCCACTCGCCGCTATCGTTGAACGTCATGGTCGAGATTGACGTGTCGGTTATGCTCAATGAATGAATCAAGTTCGCGTGTGGCATCTCGTAGAGAAGGAAAGCGCCATCGTCCCTTCCCGCCACCAAAATTCGGGATGATTTATGGTAGGATACGGTCTCCAGTCGGGCTAATGTGTTCTTAATGTTGTGCTTCTGGTCCAGCGAGTAGCGCAACGGGGCCTGGGGTTTTTTCCTTCGCTTTTTTGACCGAGGCTTCTTCGATGGTTTCTGCTTATCGCTGGGTCCTGACGCCTTATCAGCATTCTCCAAAGACCCGGACGACACTCCGGAACTCTCCCCAGCCTTCTCAGGAACTTCATCATCGTCTTGACTTTCCTCGTCATCGCTTGCGTCATCCTCCTTATCACCCTCAATCTCCTCCTTGCCAGCTTCAGTTTCGATTTCTTCCTCTCTCAATTCCCCTCTCATCAAATCTATATCGTCCTCAGCCTTTTCATCGTCGTCGTCGTCGTCCTCCACTTCTCTGCTCTTCTTCGCCGCTGACGGTCCCTTTGGCACCTTCTGCAGATCGCTCAGCTTCAAAGTCGCTTTCCACAGATCCAACCGACCGTTGGCGCTCACGGTCACCACGTCCATGGAGCTCTCCTCGAAATAAGCGCCCACCAAAACGTCTTGGTGGCCGCTCAGAGCGCAAATTTGAAACCGCTTCGATCGTCCCATCGAATAAACGCGCGCAGTCGCGTCCTTCGATCCGCACACCAAATGTTCGGAATCCGACGACCAGTCAACGCACGTAACATCGTCGAACGCCCCTGTAAACACTTTTTCCAATACAAAAGCGTCGAATTCGCCGAGGAATTTCCCAGGCGAATGAAAAACGTGGACTGCGCTCCCTTTAGCGAACGCCACTCGCTTACCGTCGGGACTAAATTTGACGCAGGCGATGGGATGGAAGAAATGATGACGACAGATCAACGATCGGCTGATCAAACTAATCAAATTCGCGTCGCCCTGCTCGTTGACGGCGATTAAAATCGTCGAATCGGGCGATATGGCCAAGGCTGTGAAGTCATAGTGACTTTCCACGGGGAGGCAGTAGGATTTGTTATTTTTCAGGTCGAAAAGAGCGATACGATTACCGACCGGGCTGATGAGCGTGTTGCCATCCTTGGTGAAGACCAGGTTGCCCTTTTTGTAAACGGCGCCGAGTATATTCGAAAATTTGAATGAAAATTTCATCGCGAAACGGCACTCTTATCGAACTGTTTGTGATACCGCTTTCTTGATCCTGTCCACTTTGTAATTAGCTCGCACTGAGGTGTTTACATATTAGCAGAAATAAATATAAATCGTCAAAAATCGTATTTTTATTGTCGAATTCGAAATTTAGACACGAGATGAGAGATCCGCATTGCCACAACGAAGAAGGAATGATACAAACACAAAACAATGTGAACTGATAACCTTCTGATAACGGAAGCACGTGGTTTTTGTTGTACCAAGGGAATTTGTCTCCGCGTTTGCAACGACAAACATAATGCGAGTTTAAAAATGAAAATCATAATTTTTGAAAAGTGGACAGCACTTCGTTCCAATGATACGAGTTAAGACCAAATTAATCTTGATTTGACCAACATTTTTTTTTCAAGATTTTTTGTGTTTACCACCCTCCAGTACCTAAAATTGTGGAAAACTGACTCCCAATTAAAAAAAACTAGAGAGATGTCTCCCTCAGAGAAAATTTGATCACTTTTTCGTCGCGTTTTTTCGTTTTTCATAACAAATGCCGTTTTTTCATTAAATTCATATAATTGTTGCAAACCCCAAATACAAGGGGTAACATGAATTTTAAGGTTATGGCCCAAGAATCTCTCACGTTAACTATGGAAATTGAACCCACAACTCCCAGTAGCCCGCAGCTAAAGAAGTTAAGGCAGCCCAAGAAGTGCAATTTAATCATAACTAGTGCTAAGAACAGGTTTCAAAACATAATAAACAATGTTTACCTAGAACAACGATCGTATGGCCGGAACCGCAATGAACGGTTTTCACCGGCGACGGATTCGGCACCGGCCAATCGACCGGCATAGGGACGTACGACGTTGACACAGAATTTTCTTTTTCTTCTGGAAATGGCAGAGAAACAAAAAATGGCAACAAGTTTTAACACGATTAAATTTTTTGCTTCAGGCAGGAACTGAAGCAGCTTGTCATAAGTTGATTTGAACAAAGCGCTTTGGACTGTGGAACCTCATATACTGATTGCTGGACCGCTAGGCACATTAATTCGGCCATATTAGCTCACATCAGCCATTCCCAAGTTTACGTACAAGGGAAAATCATACCGTCATGCGTAGGGTGGCCAAGCTGTCCAAAACGGTTCCAACCCCAGCTGTACAAATCTCCTTCAGCAGACACTGCACAGCTGTGAAAGGCGCCTGGAATCCCAGAATTTTTCATAATTTTATGGCGTTCACTTTTTCAATTGTTGCTGACGTAGAAACGGTGGCTACATACCGGCAGCAATGTAGACACACCTGATGCCAGCCAGAGCTCGGACTTCAGAAGGTTCGGGACAGACGTCCATGCTGTCGTTCCCAAGTGCACCACGCCTATGAAGTCGCAAGAATGAAAGCACATTCCTACACCCCAAATCCACTTAGGTACTAAAATTTCATTCCACTCACAAAGCTGTGCCCCACGTCATCACTGTGCCAGCTGAGGTAAGCAGTATCCCATGTTCGTAGCCGTAGCATACACTAACCACAGAACTTGCTGACAGTTCGTGGTGAGGAAGTTGAAAAGCGCGGCCATCTTGAAGAACAGCGCAAACCGAAGCCGGACCAGCAGAAATTTTTGTTACCTTGTTTTCAAGTTCTTCCACTATGGGGAAAAATAGTTTCATTTTATAAACATAATGACCTACTTAGAAAAATGTAAAAGCAAAATACCTAGCTTCGAGTTTTGGAAAAAAAACAATAAAAATCAACTACCGTTTGAAATTGGAAGTAGAGATTTGAGGTTACGCCAGGCACATGGGGCAATTTTGTATTCCCACAATTGGCCATCGCTTGTAACCACAAGAACGTCCCTTTTGGTAGCCCCTATCTGGAATAAGGAGGAACGACGGTAAGAAATCAGAAGCGATGGGATTGTTGCTCCGCTTTGCAAGTAGGTACGTTGTCATCAATGTCAAATGACCAAGCGACAAACCTGGATAACATCCTCGCCGTTGAATGGTAAATTTTCCAAATTTACGAGGCCCGGTTTAATGTCTATGAATCCTGACAGCGTAATATTACCATTATCTGAAAAAATGTAATCATTGAAGGCGCTATCAGGCAGTTGGCCATCAGCATTAATTTTCAGCCAAAGCCTACTCTTGTGTCCTTCATCAAGAAGTTTTGGAGTTAAGTACTTATTGGCACCACCTGGCAAAATTTCAGGCGTGCCTCAGGTAGCCTGCCGTTTTTTTGCGGTAATGTGATACCTCAGCAATGAGCTCTCTAAAAGTTTTAAGAAGATTTAATAATTATTCCTTCCAACATTGTGGGGATTCTGGTCATTCGGCTCGACAGTCCACCATACGGAGGTGGGATGTTTTTGCATTTCTGGAAAGCAAAGCCGACAATAGCGTCAGAGTTGTGGTGGGACCGGGAAGCTGGAGCTCTCCTGTACTGCTCATCCGGGATTCGGACCGGTTCCTTGGGCTTGCACAAGGGCTTTTTACCTTCATCTCAAGAGAGGGGTTGATATTCGACCATCCCTACCTGGAGCCAGCTCGAGGATGAGGAAGATCCTATTTCTAACCCAAAACCATCGTTGCCATCTATCAATGACATTGTTTTCGTTCTTCTTCGGGATTTTACAACGAAGACAAGACACCGATCAAGTGGTTAATAATAAATAAATAATAAAATAAAATAATAATAAATAAAAGGTAAATCAATTAATTGAAATTCCCTTACCGTCAATAATGACAGCGCGGTTTCGAGCGAACGCAATAAGTTTTGCCTTTTTGATTTGCTGAAAACTGCGAATGGACGTCAACTCCGTTTTGCTAAGAGTTGACGTAAGAAGATTACCCAACTGTCCGAATGAATTGAAGCCACAAACAAAAAGCTCCATTGGCAAAAATTTTGACGTCCTAAATAGCAGCTACTTACTTAGTGCCTAAGTAAACATCATACAAACTTATCCCCACAAGCTACCTTACTTATTACATTTTACTTACATTCCAGACTTTATTTAAGTACCTACTTTACAGTTAAAAATTCATTTAAGATTTTGACACACTTGAGGCACACAGGAGGTGTGTCAGACTTCACTTGGCGTTGACACACATGAGAGGAAATATTGATAAAAATGAAAATCAAGGAAAGAAAAATGTTTGAAAAGTGCGGAGATGTTTATCACAGCATTAGATAAACGGAACATGGCTGATAATCGCTGATAAACATTTCGGCAATGGCGTCGTGTTTGCGTCCCGTTCTGTCACGGATGGGTGTGTTTATCTGAACGTCGACCAATTTCATCAAACCAATTGAACACCTTCCGGCAATGACCGCGTCTTCCTTCAGCTGCAAAGTGAGCTAAATTCCTTCTGATTTCAACTCTCAAATTCTTTTACCTACCCGGTGCCAAAAAATGTCTCGCCAGATGCAGCCAGTGCACAAGAAACTAGCCGAGAAGCTGATCCTCGTCAACGACCGCGGTATCGGTATGTTGACGCGGATTTACAACATCAAAAAGGCGTGCGGCGACGCGAAATCCAAACCCGGGTTTCTGTCAGATAAAAATTTAGAATCGTCCATCAAACAGATCGTCCGCCGGTTTCCAAACATCGACGTCAAAAGCCTCCAACCGGTGGCGCAGATACGAAGCGAAATCATCAAATCGTTATCCCTCTATTATTTCACGTTCGTGGATCTCCTCGATTTCAAGGATAACGTTTGCGAACTTTTGACAACTATGGACGCTTGCCAGTTGCATTTGGATTTGACGCTCAACTACGAATTGACCAAAGGTTATTTGGACCTATGCGTCACCTACGTGTCCCTCATGATCCTCCTGTCCAGGGTGGACGACCGTAAAGCCGTCCTGGGACTGTTCAATGCCGCCCACGAAATGATGCACAACCAGAGCGACCCCAGCTTCCCCAGACTGGGCCTGCTGATCATGGAGTACGACCCGCCGTTGAAGAAACTTTCCGAGGAGTTCGTACCCCATTCGAAGCTTCTGTATACGGCATTGATGTCTTTGTGGCCGGTCTACACAAGTCGGAACCTCACGGCCGACAAGTGGCGCTCGGATCAGAAGTTGAGCCTTGTCGGCAATCCAGGTCAGTTTTTGAAACCGCTCCAGACGGAAACGATGTCCTGCGAATATCTCTCGCTCGAGACGATAGATAAATGGATCATCTTCGGATTCCTGCTTTGCCACCACAAGATCGCCCAGGACCACGGTCACAAAATGTGGATCAGCGCGCTCGAAACAAGCTGGGTGGTAGCGCTTTTCAGGGATGAGGTGATCTACATTCACTCCTACATTCAAACGTTATTCGACTCGATAAAAGGCTACGGCAAGCGGATTTCCGAAGTGAAAGACTGCTACAATCAGGCGATCCAGAGAGCGACGCATCACCACAGGGAGCGGAGGAAGTTCCTGAGAGCGGCACTCAAGGAGCTGGCCCAGATATTGACCGACCAGCCGGGATTGCTCGGGCCGAAAGCGCTGCTCATATTTATGGGCCTCATGTTCGCCAAGGACGAAGTCTACTGGTTGCTTCGGCACAACGATAATCCGCCGCTTCAGAAAGGTAAAGGAAAACACGCGGACGACTTGATCGACAGGCAGCTGCCCGAATTGCTGTTCCACATGGAGGAATTGAGAATCCTCGTGAGGAAATACAGCCAAGTCATACAGCGGTACTACGTGCAATATTTGAACGGCTATGACGCCATCGCTTTGAACCTCCTCATGCAAAATTTGCCTGTCTGTCCTGAGGATGAAAGTATTATTTTATCATCGATGTGCGATACGATCGCTAATTTGTCAGTTAAACAGGTAGAAGACAACGAACTATTTGACTTTCAAGGCCTACGAATCGACTGGTACCGGCTGCAGGTGACCACATCGATCGCCAAATCGCCGCTACCTTTGGTCGAAAAACGCGAACTGGCCCAGCTTATCGACACTATCATGTTCCACACGAAAATGGTCGACTACCTGGACGAAATTCTCATCGAGACATCCGACCTGTCCATATTCTGCTTCTACAACAAAATGTTCGAAGACCAGTTCCACATGTGTTTAGAGTTCCCGGCCCAGAATCGCTATATCATCGCTTTCCCCCTGATCTGCAATCATTTCCAGAGCTGCGCCCACGACCTCTGCCCCGAAGAGAGGCACCACATTCGAGAACGAAGCCTCTCTGTCGTCAACATGTTCCTTGACGAGATGGCCAAAGAAGCGAAAAATATTATCACGACCATATGCGACGAACAATGCACGATGAGCGATAAACTGTTGCCTAAGCACTGCGCTCAGTTGATATCGCAAGTTGTGAATCGTAAAAACAAGGAGAAAAACAAAAAGGCCATCCCAGAAATCGCAAAACCGGGAATCGAAAGCTACCGGAAGACGCGTGAGGATCTCACGACCATGGACAAACTCCACATGGCTTTGACTGAGCTATGCTTCGCGCTGAACCATTGCGCTACCATCAACGTCTGGGAGTATTCGTTTGCACCCAGAGAATACCTGCATCAACATTTGGAAAATCGTTTCTCACGCGCCTTAGTCGGCATGGTCATGTTTAATCCGGATACCAACGAGATCGCCAAACCTACAGAGCTTTTGGCGAGCGTACGAGCGTATATGAACGTGTTGCAAACTGTGGAGAACTTCGTCCATATCGATATAACGAGAGTCTTCAACAACGCCCTTCTCCAGCAAACGCAGCAGATGGACAGCCATGGCGAGAAGACGGTGGCCGCCTTATATACACAGTGGTACTCGGACGTGCTGCTCCGCCGAGTCAGTGCTGGCAGCATCTGCTTCTCCAAGAACCAGAAGGCTTTCGTGAGTCTAACAGCCGAAGGAGCCATCCCTTTCAACGCTGAAGAGTTCTCTGACATGAACGAGCTACGAGCCCTGGCTGAGCTCATCGGGCCCTATGGGATGAAGCTGCTGAACGAAACGCTGATGTGGCACATCGCGAGTCAAGTGAAGGAGCTGAAGAAGCTCGTGGCCAGCAATAAGGACGTCCTCGTCGCTCTGAGGACGAATTTCGACAAGCCTGAAATTATGAAGGAGCAATTCAAAAGGCTTTTGTACGTTGACAATGTCCTGCAACGGATGACCATCATCGGCGTTATATTGAGTTTCAGGCAACTGGCTCAAGAAGCGATCGTCGACGTCCTGGAAGAGAGGATCCCATTTCTGCTGACGTCCATCCTCGACTTTTGCCAGCATGTGCCAGCCGGCGATACCGGAGTCGTCAGCGAGATGGCCTCGGCTGCGGGCCTTCCCTGCAAAGTCGACCCAACTTTGGCGGCCCAGTTGAAAAATCAAGAAACCGAAGTGGAAGAAGACGAACACCTGCTCGCTTGTCTGCTCATGGTCTTCATCGCAGTCTCCATACCCAAACTGGCTAGGAACGACGGCTCGTTCTACAAAGCTTCGCTGGAAGGCCACGCCAACAACATACACTGCATGGCGTCCGCAATAAACAACATCTTCGGCGCTTTGTTTACCATCTGCGGCCAGGGCGACATCGAGGACCGAATGAAGGAGTTCCTCGCTCTGGCGTCTTCCAGTCTCCTCCGACTTGGCCAGGAAGCCGACAAGGAGATGACCAAGCACCGGGAATCCGTCTACTTGCTGCTCGACCTCATCGTCCAGGAATCGCCGTTCCTCACTATGGATCTCCTCGAGTCTTGCTTCCCCTACGCCCTGATAAGGAACGCCTACCACGCCGTGTACAAAATGGAGCACCAATCTTGAATTTAAGACTTCGGCTGTATCGTAAGTACTGCCACAAATACTGCATTATCGATGTTTGATATTTATTTTGGATAATTTGTACGTGTCTGATGACCTAAATACTGATGACCTGAAGTTAAGGGGGGAGGGGGGGTTAACTAGGATGCTTGAAAACATTTTCCCTCTGTGCATATTGGTAAATTGACCCATCTTTTACGCTGTTTTGCCATTTTGACTTTTCTTATCCCTCTGTGCCGTTTATTGGTAGAAGACAGCCAATTTTCCAAACTGGGAATTCAAGGATGCGTTTGATTTTTCTAGTTTTCACTGACATTTGGTCAATCCTTAATTTGCTGTTTATGTTTGCACGCTGCTTTAAAAATCTTGTTTAAGTTAGCCCAATGATTTATTCTGGGGATTTTTTCTGCTTATGAGGTTTTTATTTGCTTGTTGGCTAGTCTTACAAAGGAATTCTGTTTTACATTATTGATATGCAATGTAAAAATATTAAGGATGGCATTTACTTGATGACACATAGCGCTTGATCTTGTTTTCTGGGATGTTATTTACGATGCCTACTCAGCGTCTGGAGATGACGGGTTCGATTCCCTCACAGTTGTGCGTTGTGCTGGGTTTCCCATCTTGATTTTCGTCTCATTTGATGTTATTTACTTTCAGTGTTTTTTTACTCATGTACAAATTAAGTTCTACATCCTGCTACTCAAATGCTCTTGTTCTCGATATCTTGGCCTCTTATTACAGAGATGGTACTAATGAAAAAATCATTCCCCCAGCGCCACTTGGTGCATTTTTGGAATTAATTTAAAAATTATTTATAACAGTTTATTTGACGTTTGCTAGGGGACTAAGAGCGTCGGTTCTTATCGAGGTATTTAACTATGTACCTACTTGTTAATCATTAGGTATGCCGCATTTTTTTTTAGAGTGCGGTTTTAGGCCTTGTCGAAATGTACTCTTTTTAGCGTACCTACTTGCAAAATCACAATTCGTAGATTGATAAAATACCTTCCAGTATTATCAGCCTGTCATTACTCTTATTATATTTTCCGATAAAATTTTCTAAAATAAAAACGTTTTTTAGAAGCCGTCATTTTTATCTACTTACCGTCCCACTTGGTGAAAGCATCCCAAAATGAAAAAGGATGTGAGGCAAATGAAAACCATTCTTTTCACAGCTATATTGAATTATATACAACAAACTTTCATAAAACTGAATGAAAAGTATTCCGAACCAAATCGCCGAATTACATTAAGCAATCGTGCCATCAAATCACATTTGTAAAGGTCAACATGGGAACTCAGATGTGGACAATTGACTAAATGGTGACATTAAAAACTTGAAAATTACTTTCAAAATTAATGTGGGAGGCTTACAAATTTTACATTTAGTCGGGAATGGTGGCGAAAATGAAACCTGCATCAGCTACCAAAAATAGAGTAAAATTAAAAAACCTTCAAAAATTACCTAATTCCTGCCCCGTTTGACTGGACAAACGAAGTTTCGACGTATTGAGCCCTCATCATCGTGACTCCGGATGCCTTAACTCAAAACGTGTTCAATAGGCAACAATAATCTTCAACCCATTTATCGCAAAAAATCTATTTACAATTTATATGAACGAGAAATGCACACGAAAAAGCGGAAATAGTTTATATACGACGTTTAATCAAAGCTAGCTGCATGAAAATAACATGTTTGACATTAATCGTAATACTCGATAAATTCAACATCGATAGTTTCGAGCCCTGAGGCCGAGTACAATAAATTGTTTCTTCCGTTTGACTAATAAAAATTGGAAAATGATAATAAATTAAACTATAGGGCTAAAAATTTGCTTCGAACGCCTTGAGATGGTTTTATAGGTCAACCGACTGCGACTAGAGAAATTGCGAAGATCCGAAATCCTCAAAACAGCTCCAATCGCAGAGACCTGCAAGAAGTTTGCCATGAAAAATTATCAATAAAATAGGGTAAATCAGCCCGGACGCCCATAAGGGACACAAATAATTAGGCTGGAAATTCGGACATTTTGAAATTTTTTTGAGGAATATTAGGTTTTACTAGGTTATTCAAAGGTATCAGAAACTATGTGGAAATTATAGCTTACCTTTACCGGACTTTCGCCTCCGATTTTCTCTTTCCCCCTTCATCCTCCTCGTCGCGCTCTTCGTCGTCTTCGTCGAACCCGAAGCAATTTTGCATGTCCTTCTTTATTTCGGCCGTTTTCTGTTCAGCGGCTGAAAAAATCATCGACGCCTGAGTAAATCTCGAGATTGGTAATGCAATGCAGCTGGCCAATCATGTCACAATGCGGCCAGTTAGGTTAACCACGATCAGCTGATAGAGTGACGGATTTGATTAAGAACGTTTGAAGTGAAGAGGGACTGATTTGGTTTATCATGTTTACGGGGAAAAAGGATTCATTCTAGCCTCAACGGCAGTTTGCTTACCCAGGCTCAAATCTGGCTTTATGTCAGGCAGGATTTCTTCACCCTCCATGTTGGCGTTGGATGCCGAGTTCAAAGCGGCGACCGCTCGCTCGATGGAATGTTCACCACGAATCATGGCCACTTGCTGCCCTTCGCCATCCTAAGCGGAAAAATCAAATTTCAAAAAATTGCTGGTAACTTAATTATGAAAAAACATTTTAGGGATTTAATTGAAATTATAAGTTCACGCACCGGCAACTGGATGACTTCCAGGACGACGTACTGCTGACCGTCGGAACCTTCAACGGCCATTACAGAACTGCTCATTTCGCCCTCATCTTCGTCCTCTTCGTCTTCTTCGTCGTCGTCATCGCCAGGTAATACTTCAACCTTCAATATCAAATAAACAATAGGCATTATTTCTTGGATAAATCAGTATTTTTGTATAATCAGTTATAACCTGATAAGAACATCAACAATTACTGAGTAACCTAATTACGATTAAAAAAAGCTGCGTTTATGGTATGACACTTTACCTGCTGTCCGTCAATGATCTGTATTTTCTTTTGACGGCCGAGTTTCAAAGCGAGCGCTTTCTCCTGCGCTGAGCTCTCAGGATCGTGCGCCGACATGTGACGTATGAGATTTCCTTTGTGTCTGCAACCGATTTTTTGAGGAAAATTTCCATATTAAATTGCTCTATTTCATATTGCTCTATTCATATCAAGACATAACATTCATCATACCTGAAAGCTCGTTGACATTCGGGACACTCGTGTGTCTTCTCCCTCGGAGGTGGCGGCACATAATTCGGGTTATGGTACAGGTTTTGATGCCTCTTCAAAAGCTGTTTCTGCCTGAAGGCCTGCACAGGTGAAATTGATGAATAAATATTTCTCATCATCAGCTTATTCCCGAATATGTATACAATTTTCAAAAAATTCTACCTGGTCGCACTGCTTGCATTGGTAGGGCTTTTCGTCCGTATGAATGAGCATGTGCGACTCTAGGTGGCGCTGCGACACAGACGCGTACGGGCAAAGGTCGCATTTCCAGCATTTTTCTCCTTCGTGCGACTTGTTGTGCACCTGGATAGCAAAACATCGATAACATTTAGCGTCCAAATATATCTCGTGACTGTACAAAAAAAATGCTATGCATAATTTTTATAAACCTACCTTGAAAGAGTAGCGGTCGGGAAACTGTTTGCCGCATCTCTTGCATTTGAGAGGTTTGTCAGAAGTGTGCAATTTCTGAACGTGAATTCTCAAATCGGTCTTCCGTCCACATGTGGCGGGGCAGAGCTCGCATTGAAATACCGGCTTGTCCCCTACTGGAAACATGTTCAGACGAAAAAGTGGTAAGTTCTAAAAGAAAAAGCAGCACGAAATAAACAGATATCAGTCAGAAACGCAGCCACAAACGATGCATTCGATCGCTGAGTTCTAACGAAATTTACTAACCACTGTGCGTAAGTTTGTGGGCCTTCAGCGAATTGGACTGTGTGAATCGAGCGAAGCAGACGTCGCACTCGTACGGCTTCTCGCCCGTGTGAATGCGCAGGTGACGTTTCAACTTGAACGTGTCGGGGCTCGCGTAAGTACAATGGGGACACTGAAATTCGAAAAAAAAACATTAAACTGCCGCTAACAGTTTTAGGATTGTTGAATTAGCCGAGTAATTAACTTGTTGCATTCGCTAATTTGCAAAACATCAACGCACCTGATAGGGCCGTTCTCCCGTGTGGCATCGCATGTGGTTCCTCATTTTGCTGAGCTCCACAGACGCGTAGTCGCATATCGTACATTTATGCGGCTTCTCGTGGGTATGCTTGTATCGCACATGGCGCACCAACTCGCCTGCAGAAAAGTTGGCATTGTTCAGATTCCGCAAGGTTAACCAAAGCAAAAAAAAAATTTATCACAAGAAAATGGACTTACCGGAAGTGGTGAAGGCGGATTGGCAGAACTTGCACCGGTGTGGTTTCGTTCCGGTGTGAGTGTTGACGTGGTTCTGCAGCGAAGCAAGCGTTTTGAAGCCTCGCTCGCAAACGCTGCATTTGTGAGGCCGTTCTTCCGAATGCGACTTCATATGCCTCGATAGCAAGTATCTGAACCAAAAAATGAAGATATGCAGGACACTGAAGCCTTGTGTTTGTTAGCGAGAGGTGAGCGAATCAATTTCCAGAAGTCAACTGCCAGAACAAACCATTGGCATTTTGACTATAGGCGTTCGAAACGCCATCCTGCCAGGATTGCCTTGAAATGCCAGCATTGCCAGGCAATGCCACGGTTGCCTTGCAATGCCAGGACTGCCTTGCAATGCCAGGATTGCCTTGCAATGCTAGGATCGCCTTGCAATGCTAGGATCGCCTTGCAATGCTAGGATCGCCTTGCAATGTCAGGATCACCTTGCAATGCCTGGACCGCATTGAAATGCCAGGATCGCTTTGCCATCCCTGATGTCGGCAGGGTAAAAATTAACTCCAAGTCAGCTCGGTTCCGCAAAATGAATGTGAAAATCAAACTAAATCAACTAACCTTCTTGGGCTGGTGTAGTTGCAGTAATTGCACATGTGCGATTGTGTGACGGTTTGCGCTTTCTTCGGCGTCGGGCGGACAGACAGCTGTTCTTCTTCCACTTCGGATTCCTGCACACAAAATATCACACATCAATTTGAAGCATCACGTATTGAATGATAAGTTGAGGCGATGCTTCAAGATATCATAAAACAACGTAGTAACTCTGGGGAATCCCCGCAGTACAGCTGATCCAGTGGGGAATCTCCAGTGTTGCCAGATGCTTCGACTCACCGCTCCACTGACGGCACTCGGCTCTTCGTGGTCGTCGAAGTCGTAAACCGTCAAATCCTGGTCGTCTTCTTTGAGCTCCTTGTTGGCGTCCTTGTTCTGCTGAACGATCAGCACGTAGCTGACTTCGCCGTTCGGCGTCTCCGAAGGGACGATCGTCACTGTCTGATACGAGTCTCCGGAGCCGAGGACCATTTGACCGTTGTCGTCGACCATTTGTACTTGCGACTGGCGAGAAAAATAGAGAATGCCATTGCTGTTATTGGGGCGATTATTGGACGATTCTCAAAAATTCGATTTTGATTTGTGCTAACCTCCTCAGTCGCTGGTTCTCCGTCGGATGCGTTTTCTCCAGTCATCGATACGAACTGATGCTCTTGATTTGTTTCAGCGCCAGGGATTCCTGGAAAAATTTGAACAAATTTCCCAAATTAATTTGAATGCTGACCTCTCATGGTCGGACTTTTTTGTGTTTTCGCTATTCGTGCACCTCTGACTAATCGAGATCGCTACTACTTTAGCCGATCCAACCAATTATATTTGGAATTAAGTACGGAATAATAATAACCTTGCACAAGGGTCATAACTCTCTGACCGTCTTCTCCTCTGGATTCGTAGTAATACTGGCCAGTTGCCTGGTCGACGTAGTAGGCGCCTCCAGTCTCGCTAGTTGGTCCGCCTTCGTTGGACCCATCCCCGCCACTTTCTGATTGGTCGGCTGCACCAAAAGAATTTTAAAAAGTCTTGAAAACATTTTTTTACCTCACAAACAAATTAACTAAAAAAGTTTTGCCCCCAAAACAGGAATCTTTATTTACAGCAGTAAAATGCAACTTTCGGATTTGGAGCATTTTCATCAGTTTGGTAAGTACCTACCCGCTTCAAATTTGACATGCGAAGTAGCAGGCGTAGATGTGGAAGCCGCCGAATTTGAATTGTCCCCATCGCCGATTTCTTTGTTGAACGTTTCCAAATAGCTTTGGATTTCGTTGATAGTTTCGCCCTCCGAATTGATATTCGGATCGGCCACCTTTACCAGCCGAACGGTTTGACCGCCTTTCACTGCAAGCAAACAATTTTCAAAAAATAGAATTTGACAAAAAAAAATTTTTTTTTAAGTTAAAAATTATTACCTATATTATTTTGGTGCTTCATAAAACTCACCGACTACTTTTTTCTGGCTCATTGTAACTGAAATTTGAGGAATACTCGGGCGAGATGCCTAATGGTCCATCGAATTAGCCGTAAACTCCAAGCAAACTGGAAAAACAAAAAATCAAAATTTTGGAACAGGGGTAATTTATATTGCATGGTAATTTCGATGTCAATTGAGGCATTTTTACGCATACATACTAATGAAACTTTAGAGAAAAAAATTGATTTGAATGATTCATAGAATCATTAGAATTTCAAAATTGATTTTAGCCGGAATAAAAATCAACAGAGAAAAATTTTCAAATTTTTTCGGAAAATGTTCGGAGTTCATAAAGCCCCAGAGTAAAAATTTGAAATTCAAAATCATGGCGTAGGTACCTATTCTATCAAAATGTTGGTGTTAATAATAAAAACCAAAAAATTTCAAAGTCGACGTCAAAAACATATTACCTAGGTAGTCGAAATCAATTTCAAAATCGATCAAAACACCAAATTCCAATCTTCCCCCCTAATAAAAAAAGGGAAAAGCCAAACGCCAAGGATAGCGCCTTTAGGGAACTCAAATCCGAGGTCAAATTTCGATTTTTTACTCAGACTCTGAATTTTGTAAAATTGGCGGATCCACTGCTGACGTCGGAGGCAGAGACTGCCGCGGACGGGGGCGGCTGAGTAGCTGCTCGTTCATGGCGCGGTTACAACAAAAAAGATCTGCACTCTGTACTCTTCACCATGGAAGAACGGGTCGGGTTTCAGAGAACTCGAACGGGTTCACTTCACTTCGATTCGGATATTCGCTCCACTCTGTAAGTCTGTACACTGCATCCTTTGTATATTTAATACAAATTTATTTATTACCTAATTTAGGTAATGATAATTATGTACTTAATTACCTATTGTTAATGCATACTTAATCCGTTATTGTTATATTGCTGTGAATAAGTACGAGGGCCGCTCTATCAATAGTCGATTAGGTATCCAAAAATTATTGACCGATCTCTTGGGCACCTAATGGCGCATCCAGTCAAAAATCACCATGAAATAAGACTTATTAAGGCCACTTAATGGCCCAGTGATGAGTCAATGATTTTTGAATACTCCACTATTGATAAAAGGGCCCTGAGTGTACTCTCTAGCGACTGAGGAAGGGTAAGATGATTTCGTCGTTATTTTCACTATTTCGGTACTAATTAGGTATGTATTTCACGTTTTGGTTACGAAATTTTTCATCGTGACGATCAATTGGGTCAATCAATTAGGCAGCAGAACAGTTTTTTCTCTCACGACTCGAGCCACAAAGCTTCGTTTCGTTCATCTCCCTCGCTATCGCCCGCGGTCAAGCAACTGAATGTGGGTAAGAGGGGGCTAGACCTCGATCACTAACCTAACGGAGTAAGTCCTCTACTCAAAAGGAATTATTTTGGCCAAAGCAAGTGAGGTATTCCGAAGTAAAACATAGGTATCCTGACTCCCCGTATCCTAAGGACGAATAGAACATTTTCCCCGAGGATCCAACCTATACCTCAGAGTGGGTCATTTCCTTCCACCATTCCTCTCTCGTATCCCAAGCTAACCGTGGGGCAAGCAACCATCGAATAACGCTGGTTTATCTCCAGCTCGATACCCAACCTAAATTGTCCAGCCGTTTTCATGGTTGAAATTTTTATCCAGACCCCAGAGCTCTCGTCCACGGACGGCGACAATATGAAAGCTAGTGATGGTGAAATACGCAATCTGTCGGAGCTGTATACAGTAATCTTACTTACAGAACCCGAATACAGGGGGCATTAAAAGCGAAGAGGGGCAGCAAATTCTCGCGTAGAGGCGCTGCAGTCAAGAAGTTCGAAGCCCTCAGCTCGCCCACTAGGACCTCGAAAACCGACAACCAGAAGGAAACCTCGCCGCAGACTTTTCGGAATTGTCAAAAAACGTGAATAAAAGTGATCGAGTCGAACAGAAACGGACCGATTATAACCAGGGCACCTGCGGGCTCTGTAAAACGGCACAGTTGAAGTTTCAAAATGGCCGACGCAAGGAAATAGTGGCTGCGCAACTATCGTGCGTAAAGGGACCAACATGCGCGCTGGAGTAGGTTCATAACGATTATTGCAGGAAAAATCGACGATCTTCTTTTCTACCTACAGCGAAATTACAGCAAATTTGTTGAATTTTTTCCCCGTCCGAATCGCATTTACGAAAGAGGGTTAGGAGAATTTAAAAATGTGGTAAAACTGAAGAGGTAGATACTGTTTCAGTTGGCAACACTGCTGATCTACGGGGCAGTCACGACAATTTGAGCCGTTATTACGTACTTGCTCGGTCCGTACCTACAATGCCACAAATCTGATTATTTTGAGAAATTTCATCGAGAATGCAAATATTTACAGGAAAATCATCTGACAACATGGGGTGAGTGGTTTGGCTCAGGCTAATGACCGTTCCACCTACGATGGCGTGTGATTCGTGAATTACCGGAGTAATGAGACAAACAATAAAGTCCGCTAAATAAAAGATAAACCCGTTTTTTAACGTCTTCGAAATTTTTTAATCGGTAAACAATGACAAAACACACTGAAACAAAAACAATATGAACCAAGCCCTGGTTCAAGTGGGTACATTTCTTTCATTTTCTACTTTCCAGCAACATGATGGGTTTGGGCGGTTCCCAAAATGAACCTCAAAATCATTTTTCCACCCGAATCCAACTGCCATTCGGAGTTGCCGTTCCCAACTGCCACCACATCCGCTTTTTTTGAGCGCCTCACAACTGGAACCTGGGTGGCAGTTTGGTGACTCCCCAGTAGACATTTTCGTACACAGATGATAACACTGATAAAAACCGAGATAACTGATAACCTTTCGCATTGCACCGCATTGTAGAGCTGGGAAAAACGGTGATTTCCCAATCACCTGTTACCAAGTTCCTGTTACTCACCAGTAACAGGGTGAAATCACCGGTGACAATAATCACTGTCAGGGCGGCTCAACGATTTTTAACGAACTTTGGACCTACATCATTCTTACGTTAGTTTCACGGGGTAACCAGTGGTGCATAGGTAACACACAATACTTCCATATTTTAATACGCAAATTTTAGACACACCTTTACTGAATTTTGGCCTATTTTGGAGGCTGTTTGGATCGATAGTGTCAAGAAACTCACTAACCAAACTCGCCTAAAATCAAAACACGTCAAGTTATCAGAATATAAAAAATTCCCACACATAAAGGACACCCACGTATCTAGACACAGATTTTAAGACCAAGAACGCACAAATCGCTTCACTTTCTGGCAAAAAAAGCCTTAACACTAAGGTCATGTTACAGTTTCAAAAAACTAATTTCATAAATATTTTAACGTTAGCAAAATCATCAGATTCAACTAACAACTACGCTGCAAAAAAAATAGATTTCAACATAAACTACGTCCTTAGGGGTAAATGCCAACAAGGAGATTAGCAACAACAACAACCTGCCTAAAATCAGAGCGGATCCACCTCCCTGGATCACTCTCTCGATCACCTGCAGAGAATGAAAATCACTGGGGGTGATTGAGTAATAGGGGTATTACTCAATCACCCCCAGTGATTTTCACAGGGGTGTTACTCTGCAGTGATCGGTGATTGGCTCACCTAGTTGGCAGATGCCGTGATTCGTCATGTGCCCTGTTCTCGGTAGCAGCCATGTTACTGACGTGATCCAGTCACCCCCGTGATCCAGTCACCCCCGTGATCCAGTCACCCCCGTGATCCAGTCACCTCCTTTTTGTTGTGCTCACCTAGTTGCCTGTCGTTATCGGCTGTTATTCGTGATCTGGCGCGTTTGTAAGTCGCCTGTGATTCGTATTATTTGTAACTCCCTCCTCGTCTCGTTTTTGGATAAATTGATTCCTTTTGCTTGAACAATTTTCAAACTCATCTAATCTCAAGTTGGGTATCCTTTTTTCACCCAGTTTCTAGTGAAATTGAATTAGGTATTTATAAATTAACTCCACTATTGTTTTCTTCTCAAAACTTGTAATGAGCTTTTTAATGCTTGCGTTCAAGTCTCTTGTGGTGCGTTCATCAGTGATAATTATAGCTGTTTTTCAATTTTTTCTATTTCTCCTGAAAACCAGTGGTGCGTAGCTAACACACAATACTTCCATATTTTGAAACGTAAAATTGTGACACAATTTGATTATATTTTGACTGCCTTTAAGGGTTTTTAGGCCAAAAATATCGAAAAATTCACTATTAAAATTTTAAAATTCGCCCAAAATGAAAAACGCCACATTTTCGGAATGTAAAAAATATCCACATATTCTGCAAGGTAAAAAAAAAGGATTTAAACACCAAGAACGCTCAAATCGGTTCATTTTTGTGGCAAAAAAAAAATAAAATAGAAAACACAAAAAATGCAAATATATCGGAAGTACTGCGCGTTATCCAAATTCCAGTTAAACAGGGTGTTAGGTCTTGCCGAGACAAACATTTCAGTTCAAGAAATTTGAAAAAAGGTTGAGAATTGAGGAAGTTATGGTCATTTTTGTAAATGACCACAGACGGACTAACGGACACACAGACACTTGTTCAGGAAGTGATTCTGAGTAAATGTGTACCTATAAGAAAAAGTTTTTTCTGAAGCTCCGTTCCGATTCTCGATTTTAGGACGATCACAATACTTCCATTTACTCTGTAAATATGGAAGTAAAAATCTCCCGCGGGCAAATTCCTTCTTTATTTTTTTGCAGTGAAATTAGTAACGGGGTTTTTTCAGTAATAGGTGATTGGGGTAGCAGTGAAATGTCGGTAATAGGTGATTTTCACCGGTGAAGTGAAATCACTCCCAGCCCTACCGCATTGAGCATTGATTCGTTTTTTCATTTCTCGATCATTTTTGTATTCTTGAATCAATTTCATTCTGGAGAAATTTGCCAAACTTTCTTTACAAATGAAGCCTTGGTGCATCGGACGGAAAATCGATTCATATTGATCGAATTTCGAACAGTTCGTGCTTGTGAAATCGCGTTGGTCGCTCTGAAGGCATCGGCAGTTTAAAAACCAGTGCCCACCCAATTCAAGTTTTCAAAATTCTCCATTGCGAGGTAAATTTTCGAGTTTTTCTTCAGCCATCATGTTGGGAAGAGGTGCGACTACTTTTTTCCGATCCTCGGGTCACCTCCTACGCCAACAGGAGGCCTGTCTCGTACGCCTAAGCGTAAACTTCCTGTACTCACCGGCCGCCATCGGTCGCAGCGGTTACGAATTCGCAAGGAATAAGACTAAAGAACAATTCGCCAGTTTAGAGGACAAATTCCGTACGAAAATGCGAGAAGTCGTCCAACATACTGACCTCAAGTCGACGGTGTTCACTGAAGATTTGAAAAATTTAGTTCACCTGGCCAACGAAGATGATTTGAACCTGGTCAAAGAAATGACGGTCAAGTTCGTGTCGCAGAACAAGGAATTACGATTCGGGTCATTCGTTTTCGGTCCCGTCGTCATGAGGATGTACCATTTTCTGAATAAACCCAACGAAGCTCTGGAAGCCTTCAAGGATCCAGCTTTGGGCGAATTTTTCGACCAGCTCGTCTCAATACAGATCCTGATGGATTTGCTTTTCGAAAACGCAATGTACGACAAGGTGATAGAAGTATTCGAAATCGTCAAAGATAAACAGCTGCAAGGGTCGAAATACCCCAAGAACGCCGTCACCTTGGCGTTCGCCGCTTTGTACAAACAGAATACGCCAGCTGCCAACGAGTACTCCAAAACATTGTGGGCGGAACTCAATTCCATCGGCCATTATCCGATGAGGAGATCGGCGACTTTCGCTGCGGCCCTGGCCATCAACCAGGGTGATCCAGCAGTCGCTCTTGAGATCCTGACCTCAGTCCGAAGACAGACTTACGTGACTGTGAGGAACTTGAAGATCAAAGCTTTGGCCGAACTAGGCCGACCGGACGATGCGCTGCCCGTCCTGCGAAACATTCTCGAAGCAAACGACTCTGGCCGCGAAGTGTCCCATACCATCAGCAAGGAATCCATCGATACCCTGGAAGCGTCTATAAAGAAGCTGAACAATCCAGAGGTCACCGCCGAATTTGAGTCGATTTTGAAGTCCATCAAGGACTTGCGACTTTTCGATACGTCTCCATTGGACGAACAGCTGTGTTCGGTGATCGAAGGGCTGACTCCGCGGCAGGGCAACGAGCCGTTTGACAGATACAACAGACAAGGACAGAACAGGAGGCCGTCTTATTACCAAAAACGTCCTGGAGTCATGAGTATGGTGTGATCGATTGTTAGTGGTTTTTCCTTTAGCGTTTTTACGTAAATTTCCCTGTACGTTGTAGACGGTAATAAACGATGCGTTGGTATGCCTAATTGTTGAAACCCTTGCACGGCCTGAAGACAGATTGACACAAAACGATCGAGCAAATATCCGAAAAACGGGCTTTTCTCCTGAGGGGGGGGGGTAAAATCGAGCTCACAGTAATCTGATAAAGCTGTATTACACACTGGAGTAAAAACGGCTAACTCGTGGCATGAAATATATTATGAGTAGGTATACTGTAAGAGAACTGCAGTTCAAATTATCAAACATAAATCAAACAAAATGAGTATTACTTATATTACCAAGAAATGACAAACTTCAATGAGAATGCCATCAATCAAAAACCAAGGCCCAAGTAGTTGCAGGCCATGGTACGTTCAAACAGAATACCTTCAAAAACCATACAGTGACCGAGATAACCTAAAAACGATGGCTTACTTCATGATAGTTGAAGAAACTCTGCAATCTACCACGGCTACGTTTCTCTACTCAAAGAATTGGATTACTCGGAATTAATGACTATCACTATCGTTTCGAGCTGGTGGACCCCATACTTTATCATTTTCAATGAACTCGAGTTATACACACTGGGATAGCCAAGTTCAACCGTATTAACAACGGTTGCTGATAATACCCATATCATGTTGATTCAGCTTACATAAAAATCCAATATACGCCGATGAACATGTGTCTGGCGTTCCGGAAGGGAGAGTAATCAATGCCAACTAAATTACAACAATTAAGAATTGAAAGTCGAGACAGACTTTCCCAAATTAGCTGCCAGAGGGCAGCATCTACATGCTATAGCCTGATAAAGCAAAGCTAACACAGTTAAGACAATATTGTATAATCTCAATCGGGAATAACCTATTCAAAATACACGCAAAAAACTGGCAATACTCAGTTTGTAGGAGTAAAATACGAACGTGTAGTACAGTTTGATAAATTTTTGGCTAGTACGTTTTGCAATAATACGATTCGATAAGGACTAGAATGTGTGAGCGTTGCGGCAGACTCCACAGCCCAAAGCGAATTCCTCTCCTGTTGGAGGATGTTTGACGTGTAATGGGCACTCATCCCCTTCCAGCTGCTTGGCTTTGGGCCCTGAAAAAGCAAGAATCGAGGGTGAAATTTCGAAAAAGTTCATAGAACCAATTTTCAAGCGAAATGCGAGTTGAACCCAGTGAAAACAACACTTCTTCAAACCACTAATAAAAGAACGTCTTCCCCTCAAGTCAGAGCGAACCATCAGTTTTCCCAATAAATTGCTTTCTGTTAAACCATTTTCACCAATTGTCTTACCTGCGGGGCAAGCGGGCAACTCAGACTTGGGAATGTTGGTCACCCTTTGGAAATCGTCGTGGCAAGCGTTGCAGAAATGAGTCGAGCCGAAGCAGAAAAACACGGCGACGGAACAGCAGTAGCGACATTTATACTCGAGGAAATCGGCCGCATGCTTGGGGCACATCTGCGCTCTTGATACGTCCGAACAAGCACCGCATACGAGTTCTGCAGGGTCAAAGTCAGTGCTGCCAAGCTCCAAGTCACAGCGGGCCTCGCCACCGTAGTACGCCTGTAAAATAATTTCGAAAGAATGATCAGGCCTGTCCAAAAGACGATCAGATCCGACTAGGAATTTGCAATGCGAACAGCTGAATTACCTTCTTGCACTTGAAGCAAACGTAGTACGCATAGCGGTCCATAGCGTAAGCGGCTGGATCAGCCCTACCTTTATCCAATCCTTCATACTCCAATCGCATCAATGCTTTGCGCTTCACGTCGTCCATAAGCTCTTTCACAGGCTCAAGAAGCTTGTTCAAGACTGGGTGCTCAACAGGGCTCTACAACAAGTCATGAACCAATGGGTGGAGATTGGTGATTTACAATGATCTTGACTGCGGATTCAAGTATTGAACCCAAAGAATCACCGTACCTTGCAAATTGGGCATTGGGAGAACGAGAATGTGATCCTGGGTCCAGCCCACCGCTTGGCCAACACGTTGCGGCAGCAATGCAGATGAAAGACGTGGCCGCATTTGAGCTGAAATAGAATAATTCGTGAACATCCGTCAAAGCGTAAAAATTAGTAGGTACAGATTACAGTGAATCGGCTCACCTGAATGGCAGGAGCTGATGATAAAGCCTCGATGAAACATATCATGCACATGTCGTCCGCGTCTTGTTTGAGCGAGGTCGATGCGGCTGAACAGCCGTGAAGACATGGCAGGCATTCGCTCTCGTTGGCAATCCCTCCGCAAAGGTGACCGCAAGGGTGTACCTTGCTGCAGGCGTTTTTTGCGTGCTCCTGCAAAACAAATTATGGGGATTTTAGTTACTCAAATCAATCTCCTGCATCGATACAGTAGTTGAAAGCGTATCAAGAAGTGGAAGGAGGTAGAATGCAGAAGTTAAAACACCATAAATTAACATCGTACTTGGCATTCGGGTGAAACGCAGACGTTTCCAATCGACAGAAGGCCCGACGAACCGGACGCACCGCAGAAACGACAAACGCCGAGAGATGATGATTGAGCACGCGCTCCTTCACGAAATTCGACAAGCGCCTTGAGAGTGCTGCAATCGGCGAGCAGGAGGGCCCAGAACAATTTTGTTCGTCCGCAACCTTCGTGCAGGTCTACTTTGATAGCTTCTTCCTCCTCTTTGCACACCTGGAAATCACGATAAATTTTTTGTAAAAATGTACACAAACTTGAGGAAAATTGAAACAGAATAGAGAGGCGACTCACTTGTCTCTGATGCATCCGGGTGCGGCGGTGAAGATGAAGGTAACGGTCGCATTCTGCGCACAGGCTTCCGCAAACGTTGCATTGGATGATCGCATTGGTCTCTCCATCGTCGTGATTAGTGCAAGTGGGCTATGGAAAATTATTCGTCATAGAAGAACCTCGAACGGCATACAATTTAAAACGATACATGGTTCAATTTAAAATGATAAATATTCAAGAACTCACCCTCGGAGGCGGAGGCTTTCCATCAGCCGTATTCCTCCACTGGCCCGATGACAATCTTTCGACGTGGTCCCGATCCAGGACGCAGAGAGACGCAAGCGCCAACCAGAGCGTTGGGCTTCGTAAGCATTCGTTGGAACTGCGCTGGGCTTCGCTCAAACGAGTCAAGTTCAACACATTTTCAGCAATAGCGCCTTTGGTTACATTTGCCCAGGCTTCGGAAAGTTTGCCCTGGAAAAATCGAGTTGGAGTGATTGATCAACCTATGGTGGACCTATGGCTTACCCCTTTGTGGGGTTAGCCTATTGGAGTTTATAACAAAATTTAGAAGATAAATTCTGCACTTACAGCGGCCATATCGCGAATCAGGCCGATGGTGTCCTCGGCCAGTTTTCGAGAAATGCACCCCCTCAGCCACCATCTCGGGCCAACATTGTCCCTCGGATGGATGCATGTTGCCAAGGATATGGAGCATACGCCTTTTCCTTCTTTATTCCCTTTGGTTTTCACTTGGACCGTGAGCGCCTTGGCAATGCAGCTCAAGAACACGTCGAGTATCCCCATCCTGCAAAACGGGCTTGGTTAGATATCGATGGTTAGATTTATTATTGGTTATATTGCTGCAATCACAAGTACTCACTTTCCGCTGTCAAACGTCGACCCGTCTGACGATCGACTGGCTGCTGCTGCGATGCTGAAATCAGTCGGGGGAAGCTCGCGGACGCCCATTATATGAGCCAAAGTGCTTGGTGGTACTTCGGCCAACATTCTCCTCAACAGAGCTGTGACCTGTGGAACAGCATGATGATCAGCTAGTTGTCGATTGACATTTTTGGCCTTTTTTTGGGATAATGGCTTCTTACATGTTGAGAGGTGGTGAAATATCCCGTACCTGTCTTTGCACTCGAGCAGATCCGGTGTGAAGTAACGACAGAAGATCAGACAGCAGGCCATGCTGATGCGCCAGATAGCTCCGACCGACAGCTGAACCGCTCAGCGCTAGGACCATGGACAGCATTTCGAAACAGTACGTGTCCGGGGCCTCGTTCGACGTGCAAGTATTGGCAGAGCAAAGCCGCGTTTCCCATTCTTCTCTCATCGCCTGGGCTTCCTTTCTTATAGCTTGGACGATGTGCACGCATACCTTGAAATGTTAATGTACATTTGTCATTGGGTGTGTCAAGTTTTATTAACAGGATTTATAGCGAGGCGCTGTAATGTCACCTGTTTCTGAAGGTGTGTGAGTTTGCTGCGGCTGAACAAGATACCAACGACGTGCTCTTTGAGGTCGTTGCTGCCTTCACCTTCGGCCTCCTCCTGTTCTCCCGTTATCAATTTTCCAAATACCTGCCAAGAAAAAACATTGAAATGGTTTAGGGGAGTGCAGTGAAAAGTTATCTTGACCAATTAATAGGTAGATAGGCATGTTTTTGAAAAAAAAATAAAAAATGTAACAAAAAACAACAACTACAACAAAAACCGATGTACCTGGCTCGTTATGAGACGGAAGACCCTCAATGTCTCAGATTCAGTGTTGCGTTGCTGTATCGAATGAGCTGAATGTTGAGGTCGGACTTTGAGGCTTTCGCCGTCCATTTTTCCCAACACCCTGACCTGGCGGATCCTCATAGAATTGTCGCCACCCTTCATCTCCAGGCGCAGAACGTTGTGAGATTTTTCTAGAAGGAAACATTATTATTTTTTAATTACGAATGTCATTGCCCATGCGCGAAGCACACACACTCTCGCTCCTGGAACCAACCCATTATGCCATCAAAATTGGTACAAACCGATAATGTTGCAACTGATCCATCCCGTCGACCTGCTCTCCACTTCAACAGTTCGCAGTTTGAATAGCTCATCAATGTTCGGACCTGACTGGAACGTAACGCTGGACACTTTGTTCTGTGTGGTACAACAATAAATCAATCAATAATGGGCAGCAAAAGGTACGGGCAAAAATACACATTTCAAACATTCAAACAGTTCTAAGGAAGAAATCTCTGAATCTGGAGACTAAATAATGCAGAAGGCTATGGTTTTAATGCAAGGCTCCATACCCCAAGATCGCGGCAATTGTCAATGTGAATGTAGACGACCATCGGCTCTGTCTTTGGGGCACATGTGATGGTCAATGTTTTCGTTTTGTTCCGATCCTCGTCGCCCGATTCCCAGAACGTTTCCGTCGAATTGTCCGTGAGGCTGCCCACCATTGCTTGGCGGGACGAGGCTTTGATTTCAATCGAGGCTGTCAGATCAACCAACCCCTCAACGTAGCTAGACGTGAGCTGAAAGAATTATATTTACGGTGAACGAGTGAATATTTATTGCGACATTTGGGTTAGTTTAGATCAAAGTCGACCCTCAAGGTGTCGCTCTATGCCTGGTAGCGGAGGTTGCCCTGGGCGTGGCCTGCTGCCTCTAGCAGAGAAATCAGTACTCATCAGTCAAGGCTGCCTCTGAACCACAATCACTAATTGCCTCAATGCGACTAGACCCAACAATTGATTAATAACTTCTCAGAATGATGCTGAGCAGTAAGCTGCCAAAAAGCCAAATAACATTACCTGCGACTGATACGAGGCGTGGCTTTCGTGTAAGCTCGTCGTATCTTCTTGCTCTTCTTCAGAGCGAGCCAGAATTTTGCTGATGTTGCTGAAAACGTGGCTCCTACAACAAGATTATGGTGCTTGTATTATTCTGAGTTCAAAGCACATAGCAATGAAGGGCAATGAGAAAATGCTCGTTTCAAATACCTGTGCAAGAACATGTGGTCGGCTTGGGTGAAATGAATGCCCCAGCATCGGACGGCCATTTGCTGCAGCGCTGAGCCCATGGGCAGCAGAAGCATCAGGTCGGCGATTGACTGGAGAAGATTGTAGAACGTTGATGGCAATGGGTGAACTGCTTCGCCGGCAATGCCCATGTCGCTCAGAGGGTGTTCACATACGCCTCGAAGCTCCTGAAATGATGGATATGGGTTAAAGAGTCTACCAAATGGTAAGCAAGGAAGATCGATTATTTTCTCAAGGACACCCACATGCTCGTCCTTTCGGTCTCCCCTGTCGCCATCTTCTTTCACTTGGATTTGCGCTTGAGACGGGTCCATTTCATGGTCGACTGGCGTCGGCGGCGGAGTCAGGGCGGCAACAAACCACCAAAACAGGTCATGCAGGCTTGTCGGTTGCGTGACGGTGTGCAAGAGCCAGTCCAGTGCCTGGAGAATTCATGTAGCAGGCGTTAATTTTAGGTAATACAATTATTCGGTAGCTTGCAGAGTACCAGGAAGTTGAATTATCCACCTGCATCCCATAGACGCGACAGGTTGCTTTCCTTAGCGCTTGCTTCATTGCCAGGTGCAGGCTGGGCAGATTGTGCTGCTGCAGAAGGAACACAAGAACAGGCCTTGATAGGAGGTCCACGGTGGCACCGTCTGTAGTAGAAGACACGATCGCAGACTGGCTCATGCTTGGGACGAGCTTCTGAAGAGCGGCTGATGGATAGCAAAGCAGTGATGACCCAGTTTCTGCGAAAAATTGAAAGTTGATTGTTGCAATGAGTTTGAAGACATCAAGTTTGGTTCAAAATTGTGGGATGCGACCTCGGTTAAGCAAGAAAATTGTGACAGGCAAAGAAAAAATACGAACCATTACCAACGTCGCATGTGCTGTTATTTCTCTTTCTCGAAGATAAATTGCGGAGATCAATGTCTTTCTTGGCCCAGGGAGCACCGTTCGTGCCCATCGAAACTGACCGATGGAAAAGTCTTCCTTTTCCGCTTTCACTGTCACTATCGCTGGTTATATTTTCAGAAAGTGGCTATAACAAATTGGAACAGATTAGATACATTCCAATACCTAATAAATCGGAATGACGCCTAGAAACTATAAAAATCGAACGATAGCTCACTCTTGAGTGCGGAATGGAGTCGGAGTCTTTCCTACGCAAAATGACCTCCCCAGAGGAATCGAACGCTGATTGCCGCTCTTTGAAAATGTTGATACTGCCAACCAAAGAAAGTAGACAATGAAACGTTCCAAGGCCCGGCCAGGCCTCCATGGGCGACGATTTTGGCCGCGAATCGCTAACGCTGCTACTGCCGATTCGCTTTGAGCCACTGGACAGCTCAAGCAGGAACATTGCATTGTTCTTCATGACCAAATGAGTCTCCATGGGAACTGAAAATAGGGTAATGGCTGATCACAATGTAAAAACTAAGTGAAATCTCATCATAAATATCATCGATCAAATTTACTCGGGCCAGACGAAGCGGGAGAGATCACTTTGGGTGGGATCTGAGTCGGCGCTGCGATCGTCGCCTTCTTCCTGTTGACTTTCTTCACGCCTGTGATAGGAATGCCCTGCTTTTTGGCGCGTAAGTACTTGTCGCGGCAGATGTCGCAGATGAGGTACCAAGAACTACCACCGACGCCACCGTCGCCGCAATTTCCAGCCCATCCGACGCAGAAATTGCCGCCGGAGTTGTACCCTTTGCCACCTGCATGGCCTCCGCACCCTGCAAGGAGTCAAAGCAAGGTATAATAATTTGTAAAAGAATGGTGCAGCTTTGCATTGAATATTTCATCATAGAATTGGTAATTACCTGCATGGGCTTGGCGCATGTGGTAAGTGACCGGATGGGGGAAAACTCCACCGCACAGCTCGCACGCACCCATTCTCTCGCCAGCACCACGTCCTCCACTGGATTTCCAATCTTTCTTCCTGCGAGAGCTCCTTTTGCCATCTGGTTTTGGCGCTGTGGGACTCGGCAATATGCTGTTTGACGCAAATGCCTGGATACATAAAAATGACATCTTAAGATCATATTTCACTATGCCCTACTCAAGTTCAGAAGTAGAAATATAAAAAACCCACCTGCAGACACGTATGGGAGAGTTGGCTCCAAAGATGGACCAAGCATTTAAGAGCCGGTGGCAAAACTGTTACAGTATGTTCCCCTGTTGAAGATTGCGGCTGGACTGCGTCTCCAGTCAGTGCAGGGTTCGGGCTAGCCGACGATACGGCGACTTCTTCTCGTATCACGCTCTGCTTGCCACGGTGGCGATTGGCGTTAGCGTTGGCTGCGGATCGTGTCAGCGTCTCTAATGTCGATGGCTTGATATGAAGGTAGTTTCCAGCGGTTGACACTTCGAGCGAATGCCTCTGATCAGCTGTCCTTGCTCTGGAACATTGGGAAAAGTGATGCTTTAATCAGATAACCCAAATGGCTAAACGCTGATGAACGGATTTCTAGATTGCAAGGTTACTGGAGGTTTCTGAGTCAAATTAATTGAGAGCTGGGAGGGTTCAAAATCATACCTGTCTGTATGCCGGGTCACGACTAGAGCGCCTTCTTTGGGAAGGCTAGGATGAAATTTCAGGAAAGACGCACAAGCCATCGCGTCGTGGACGATACCTTCGTGCCATAAAAATGCGGCAAACGTGGCTCGCAAGCTTTCGGCGACCGATGGACTCATAGCTTCCTTGACTGGACCCCTGCAAGTAGGGGAAACATATTTGAAACATGGACAATGTTGAAACAGATGGCTGATTAAGAGAATTGAAACAATCACTAACTTTTGCTGACGAGGAGGCGGCGATGCTGACTTCTTGCTTCCTGTCGCTGCAGCCGTTCCTTGCAGTCTTGATTTTCGACTAACCGGTTTCGTTTCGTTTCCAACGCTCCCAGATCCTGCAGAGGTTGTGAGGAATCATGAATCGGAATTTCAGATTTGTATATCTCCCAGTTCCATTGATTTCATTGAGTTCAATTGATTCAACACCAACCATGGATTTCTCGGAAGGCTTACCAATACTGAAATGCTGGAGTTGACTTTTACGCTCCCCTCCAGCGCTATCAGGAGACGTCTGCGTTCCAGCTTGCGCCATGGATTTTGAGCTTGAATCCGTTTCTTGAGTGAAGTTGTTCTGCAAAAAACATCGGAAAATTGGCATATCGCATCTTTACGTCTTCAAATTCTGCGGTATTCAGTTGTCCTCAACTTACGATATCCTTGTTTTTCCTCGGCGTGGATGGGGTCGAATTGGGACTGTGGAGCGAACAACTTCCACTTGGGCTGGGAGTCAAATCTCGAGTCAGACTGCTGACCAGGGCGCTCGTATCGCTTTGAGTGGATCCCCTTCTGAGGGAAGTACTTTCCCCTCCACCGCCCACTGTAAACATTTAATTTGTTTCGAGACTGCGGTTGAGTTCAGGAAAAATTAACGCATTCCCAGCCTACGAGGATAAGCGACATCAATGCCCATGGTTTGTGATTTCTATTGACCAACGAAACATCACCTTCAACTTAAGGGGTTAGGTTAACGAGGTAGGAATGGATGTTTACTTCGAGGATTTTGTAACGGGAGAAAAACGGAAAAGCATGTGTATTCGGCTAAATAAATTTCGAGAACGAAGTTCACCCTTACCAGCAGGGGATAGGCCCATGCTTCTTGGTGATCCGTACGCCAAAGGACTGCTGCTGACACTATCTTGTTGTGGGCCAGCAGAACTCTTCGCCCCTATGCCAATTGAAAATAGGTACTGAATCCATCAACGCTTCCTCAAAATGGATTTTTTATTTAGGTTACCTACGATTGAGTTCAGTGCAACATGGGAGTATTTGTAGAGGCATAATTTGATCTGGTATCCGCCATGTTATCTTCTCTACCCCTGACGTGTGCTGCTTTGGCCTCCATTGATAGATAGATAAAATAATAATTGTTCGACCATACATTTCTCACCTTCCAGAACGCACCCTTGTTGCACCGAATCAAGTTATCAAAGTAGCATAATCAGCATGCGAAATTCTTTAAGGTGCTTTTGGTTGTATAACAAAACATGAAGCGTGGGAAATGGGAAATTTTTTTGAAAAACTCCTAATTTGGTAGGGTACGTGGGGCAGGATTTCCCATGGTGCTGAAGTGCGCCAGTGTATGAAGTTGTTCGCGCTAAGCGGCCAGGAGCAAAATAGCCAACATCGAATTCGTGAAAAAACTCAACTTCCCTCCCATCCAACTAACTGACTTGAAAAGTCTGTCGTAGAACTTCTTTGAAATGCCCGTGGTATTTTTTCTAATAACATTTTTCCAACATGTTTACCCGAAAAGCTCGTTTTAATCTCAAACATGCCAAATGGAAATAAATTCGTGCGAAGTGCAAGTAGTACAATAAGTGCCGGAGAAAGTTTTCCAACGGGAAACTCTGCAAGTTGGGGTGCCTTCGTATTTCATACTATAAAAAATTTACTTTTACAAAAGAATTTATAAAACTATAAATATTCGTCAAAATCGATGAACCGTAGAGGAATGAGAGATGAATGTTGAAATATTGAAAATTATTCTCCATCGTAAGATTATGGAAGCCTGAAGCAGTCGAATACCTTGGGAACGATGTCGGTCCGGAGGTGCTACAAACGAAAAACGTCGTGACAAATCGTGCTAGGGATGTGATCACTGTGATGTACAAAATCAAAAGTATACCAAATCCTTGCGATTGAGCCGTTTTTTCCAAATCGGACCAGAATATCACATTCTAGTACTCTAGGCAAAAAAATATTGTCAAAGCGCCTACCAAGTAAAAATTCTTTATTTTTGAGGCTTTGAACGCTCGGCTTTGACCTCTTGCTCATTATAACATTCGAAGAGGAACACCCCGGTATAGTCCAAACGAAAATTTCTGTAGACCGTCACTGGTTTTTAGCCAGAATCAAATAGACAGCATGTAACATGGCGTATTTCTAATTTCACCGAAAATAGCTCGCTAAGCCATGCTGCATGATTGGCAACGTTTCATAGCAATCGACCAAACCTACCAGGTATAGGCAGAGGACTGGAACTGGAACTTTGCGTTCTGGACACTGGCAGGGGACTGGAGCTTCTGGAAGCTTTACGAGGCGTCCCTGGAGGCGTCGCTCCGTTTCCGTTCGCACGACTCTCGCCGATAGCTTTTACGAGTTCTTTGACAGAAACTCCCAGCAATTCAGGTGGCAGGTCCCTGAATAAAATGAGGGATAAAAACGGATAAGACGGCTAAAACTGATAAGATGGACAAAATTTATTAGAAATGAATTACTTGAGCGATGACGTAGCGCTCTTCTTGTCACTGGTCGATTTGCCATCCTCCGACTTAATCCATTTTGTGAGCGCTGGGGATTTTGGGGTTTCCTTGTACACCGATCTGGTCTCTTCTCTATCCTTGGGCGCTGAATGAATATTTCTCTAGTAAATTATCTTTGCTCCTTTATCTAGTTTTGACTTTGCTTGAAGGATATTATGGGGTAGTACCTTGATGGGCGGTAAGGCCGAAGACGAACGGTGTCTGGGATTGTTGGCCAGCAGGGCTCGTGAACATGGGGAACGACGGCGCTCCAAATTCGAAATTAATTTTGGAAGAAGATGCGCTGCCGGGGCCAGTTGTAAAGAAACTTTCAACGTCCGCAACCGATGGTCCCGAATCCGTACCTTGATGAAAAAATTGTGAAGGATTAATCACTTTAGCCTCGTGGATGAGTTTCGTGGATCAAAAATTATTCTACAAACAACATACTACGAATGATTTTTCGGAATTGAGTTACGTCAATCTTGGTACCTTTGTCCTTTTCGGACGTATTTTCAGGCCTGAGGTAAACAGTGTTTCTGTCGACGGCCAGCGACCAAGCTTCACCATCCCAGTTGAAGCAATGCTTTCGAAGCGTTTCTTTATCTAGTTGTACCCATGTACCGTCGTGGTTTTCGACCTGCAATTAAATTTCAGAATTGAGGAACCGGGAAGTAACTGAATAAATCTATAAAACTAGAAAAATATTCATTAACGTTCTTGCTAAAAGATATTCATGCAGTTATCTATTACCGCCAATCTTGGACGGTCAATAACGTCTAGACGGCGTGACCGATATTATTGCAGGTTCGGTATTCGGCGCGGAATTTAATGCTCTTTATTCCAAAAGCAAAACTGTTAGCAGGATGCGACGTTTTTTATAATGCCGGGAAAAAAACTCGTAGTCCAGAGGAAAAAAAACCATCCAAAGCCTAACAGCATATTCTGCTTGGATCGGTGGAATGCTGTTTCAGGATCGATGAAGTTTTTAAAAAACTCAAATTTGCACGAAACCAATTTATTTGGCTTATGAATTTTCTAAACACGCCTGCCGTTCGCTATGAACTCAATTTATCGTGCAAGTGTGACCGCGAATAATACATACGTGATCGATAACAGTGACATAGTTCCCGTGACTGAGCATCCCGACAGGGGGAGCCTTCAAACTTGGGCTGCTCCTCACGTTGTGACCCGACGCTCCACATTTGACGACGCGGTATTTCGACGATCGTTTAGCCGCTTTCCTGTATCGGCAGATAAAAAAAAACGACAACGATGAGGGCGGATTGGTGACACCACGAGAAACTTTTTCAAGAGGAAAGAATAGGAAAGTTTTTACGAACTTCGTACCACCTATCAAGCGAACTCGTATAAAATTTGACAAGAAATCCCTACCTACACAAAATACGAGAGAATGTTTAGCTTCATTTCGTGGCATATCATAACAAAAACTATAAGTACATTGGTGATAACTTTCTTCATCATTCAATGCATGCGAAAATATCTAAATAATCGTAGATGTACTTCGAAATCATGGACGTGATAAACACAGAAACGTACGAGAATATCTGAAACTTACGGAGAAGTGTCAACTGTTGGCGTTTTTGACGTCCCGCGCGTGGCCGATTCGATAATTGATTTTGGCTCCTGCACCGGAAGTAGAAGCGTTTTGCCGAGATGTTGGTTAAACTGGAGGCACCAAGCTTCCGAATAAGCGGCATCGCAATACTGACGAATCGTATCCTGATTTAGTCGGAGCCAGACGCCATCATCGTTGTGGATCTGTCATTAAAAAACATTAATTCAAACCTCAAACCGCTCGGCCACACCGGATCCCCTGGTTCTATAATGGATAAAAACGTTGGATCTATCGCAGTGTTGGCAAACCTGGTATTAAAAAGCACTGCTTACCTCATCTATGAACGCTATGGTTCCATTGACGTGTACGACGCCAATCTGTTCAGACTGGAGCGATGGGTGGGCGCGGACTCGAAGGCCGGCCGAATTCTTGGCGACGAATTTACGAAGTTTGTTAGGCTGGTGGGCCGTTTTTCGAACGACTGACTGCGATGGCGGTGTTAGCCCTTGAGGGGGTTCTTTGACTTCCACTTTATAGCCCTGGAATATTTTTAGACAAAGCTTTGTTTTTGAAAACCAAAATTGAAGTCAATGTCTAATAGCCGCTTTCAACACAAAGGAAATTTTGACCAGATAAAGTTAGAAACTCGACGGTTGCTGGTGGTAGCTCTTTTGATGCGTGACCAACAGTATCTGTACATTATGAGAGTCGAAGTTGAAGTCATAGTCAGAGTAAAACTTCAAGTGAAAGTCGAAGTGACAGTGGAAGTGAATGTCATAGTCAAAGTCGACAAGGAAAACGAAGTGAAAGTCAACATCAAAGTGAACGTCGAAGTCAGAGTTGAAGTCTCTACCAAAGTCCGAGTAAAAGTTTAAGTTGAAAGTCGACGTGAAAATAAAGTGAAAGTCAAAATCAAATTCAAAGTGATAGTCGAAGTCAGAGTCAAAGCGAGTGTTGAAGCGAAATTCGGCGTAAAAGTAAAAATCAAAGTGAAAATCGAATTTAATGTTGAAGTGAACTCAAAGTCGAATTGAAAAACGACGTCGAAGTTGAAGTGATAATAGAAGTCAAAGTTGAAGTGATAATAGAAGTCAATTTCAAGGTGAAAATCGATGTCAAAGTAAAAATCAAATTCAAAGTTGAAGAGAAAGTCAAACTCGAATTGAAAAACGGCGTCAAAGTCAACGTGAAAATAGAAGTTAATGTCAAGATGAAAAACGATGTCAAAGTGAAAATCAATGTCAAAGTCAAAATCAAATTCAAAGTAGTAGCTAAAGTCGATATCGAATTGAAAAACGGCGTCAAAGTCGAAGTGGAAATAGAAGTCAATGTCGACGTGAAAACGAGGTCAAAGTGAAAATCGATGTCAAAATCAAATTCAAAGTTGAAGCTAACGTCAAAGTCGAATTGAAAAACGAAGTCTAAGTCAAAGTGGAAATATAAGTCAATGTCGACGTGAAAAACAAAGTCAAAGTGAAAATCGATGTCAAAGTCAAAATCAAATTCAAAGTAGAAAGTCAAAGTTGCATTGAAAAACGACAACAAAGTTGAAGTGAATGTCGAAATGAAAAACGAAGTGAATGTCGAGATGAAAAACGAAGTCGAACTCAAAACCGATGTGAAAGTCAAAGTCAAAACAAATCCAAAGTTGAAGTGGAAGTCAAACTCCAATTGAAAAACGACGTCAAAGTCGAAATGAAAATTCAAGTCAATGTCGAGATGAAAAACGAAGTCGAAGTGAAAATCGATGAGTAAGTCAAATTCACAATCAAATACAAAGTTGAAGTCAAAGTCAAAGTCGCATTGAAAAACGACGTCAAAGTAAAAACCGATGTGAAAGTCAAAGTCAAAACAAATTCAAAGTAGAAGTGGTAGTCAAACTCCAATTGAAAAACAACGTCAAAGTCGAAATGAAAATTGAAGTCAATGTCGAGATGAAAAACGAAGTCGAAGTGAAAATCGATGAGTAAGTCAAAGTCACAATCAAATCCAAAGTTGAAGTGAAAGTCAAAGTCGAAATGAAAATTGAAGTCAATGTCGAGATGAAAAACGAAGTCGAAGTGAAAATCGATGTGTAAGTCAAAGTCACAATCAAATCCAAAGTTGAAGTGAAAGTCAAAGTCGAAGTGAAAAACGACGTCAAAGTAAAAACCGATGTGAATGTCAAAGTCAAAATAAATTCAAAGTTGAAGTGAAAGTCAAAGTTCTTTAAAACGATAGTCGAAGTGAAAATTGAAGTTAACGCCGAAGTGAAAGTTGAGTTCTACGTCGAACTCGAATTAAAAGATGAAGTAAAAATCGAGGTGAAAGTGAAAATCAAAGTCAAATTCTAAGTCATGGTCGAGGTATAAGTTGAAATTAGTTTGAAAGTAAAAGTCGAAGTCATTTTCAAAGTTGAAGTGAAAGTCAAAGTCGAAGTGAAACTTGAAGTGAAGTCGAAGTCTAAGTCAAAATTAAAGTAGAAGTTGGTGTGAAAGTAGAAGTCGAAGTCAATCATCGATCGTCGAAGTCATTGTCAAAGTAAAAGTTGAAGTTGAAGTGAAGTTCGAAGTTGAAATTTTTTTGGATATCAAGTCGAATTGGAAATCGAATCTAATGTAAGAGTGAAGAACAAAGTCGAAGTGACGAACGAAGTCAAAGTGAAAAAAGAAGTGAAAAAAGAAGTGAAAGTCGAAGTTCAAGTCGACGAGGAAGCGAAGTCAAAGTGAAAATAGCAGTCAAAGTCAAAAAGTATTTTTGTAGTTACCTAAACATTAAGGGAAAATTTCTTTTAACGAAAAAATCCTCCTGCTCGTGAGGGTATTATTTTTACAATTCAAAATTTCAAAATTGATTAATTACTTCGTGCATTGCATATCCATCGATGGTTGTGAGTATTGAGTACCAGCCGATACTGGCAGGCGTCCAAGTCGCGCTGTAAGTTCCGTCGCTGTTCGGGCGGACTAACATGTTTTCACTTGAACGTTTAATTACGGGCGACGTGTAGCGCAATTCTTCGAACGAGTAATTTTCGTAAGCCTGGAAAAACGAATGACTCGAATCACGAGTGACGAATGAAAATTGCAAGTGAAGTATTATACAAATAATACATGTGTACTACAAAAACTCACCTTCATGATCGTTATAGCGCAGTAGCACATCTTGTCCTTGATCGTAACTTCGTACGGTATTTCCAAACAGGGCGGCGGATTTCCGCCAAAGGTAAGTTCGTCAGGTTGGCTGACTCTTCGCATTTTTCTGTCGCCCAAATCCTTCTTATCGATTGGAACTGCCTTTACTTCGATCTGGGTGAAACAACATAGTTGGATGAACATGAGCCTCGAAACATATTTTCGGTTTGATGGTACACAACCATCCTGGAAATGCGTTGATCGTTCTCCATATGTTTTATACAGACTCAAAAAAAAACCACTACCTACGATTTGTCAATTTGAAAAACCGTTTATTTTTTGGAGTCGGATAAAAATTTCGCTTCCAGCAAACAGGACACTTACTCTTAGGTTTGGTACATGAACCACGTCACCGTACTGGTCCTTGGTGAGGACCGTAAGGACGGCCGGCCATCCGCATTTCATCTCGTCTTTGGCGTAAAGCAGTTCCGATCTGGAAGGGTCGACGTAAGGTTCGGGCTGCAGCCATCTTGACAGTCGTCCGCCGCTGGTGCCAGCAGTGCATTGGACCAGATCGCGAAGGAACAGGCGTTCGTTGGAGTCGCAGCTGGAACAAATGAAAAAGTGTTGTAAAAAAACTTTTTTCAAATACATTATTTCTGGAAATAACGTACGTATAATTCGTGGGGTGTATCAAAATCATCCTTGCATTATGGGGGTCACGATTTCTCATTCGGATGTGGTAATATATCCTATTAAGAAGATAGGACATAAAACAAATAAACTATCGAACTTATAATATTCCAAGTTTGTCCCAATCCAATTTTTAACTTCAATCTTGAAGTTGACTTTGACATCTGAGGCTTTGACTCCAAGTATGTGATCAACTTCAACTTTGGGTTCAACTTTGACCTCGACTTTCACCATTAATGGTGAATTCAACTTTTACTTCGACTTGGAATTTATTTTGATTTTGACATTCACATCGATTTTCACTTTGGCTTTGACGTAGTTTTTCAATTCGACTTTCACTTCAACTTTGAATTTGATTTTGACTTTCACTTCAACTTTGGATTTGATTTTGACTTTGACTTTCACATCGATTTGCACTTCGACTTCGAGTTTCACTTCAACTTTCCTTTGAACACTGACTTCGACTTCCACATCAACTTTCAATCCAACTTTGACTTTAGATTCGACTTCGACTTTGAATCCAACTTTGACTTTCACTTCAACTCTCACTTCATCTTTGATTTTGGCTTCGACTTTGACTTTGAATTCGACATTCACTTCGATTCTCACTTCGTCTTTGATTTTGGCTTCGACTTTGACTTTGAATTTGTCTTTCGCATCAACTTCAAATTTGTCATTGACTTTGACCTTGACTCGACTTTAGCTTCAACTTTGCCTTTGACTTGACTTTAAATTCGACTTCGACTTTGGATTCGACTTTGAATTCAACTTTGACTTTGACTTCGACTCTCACTTCATCTGTGATTTTGGCTTCATCTTTGAATTCAACTTTGACTTTGACTTCGATTCTCACTTCATCTGTGATTTTGGCTTCATCTTTGAATTCAACTTTGACTTTGACTTCGACTCTCACTTCATCTGTGATTTTGACTTTGCCTTTGACTTGACTTTGAATTCGACTTCAACTTCGAGTTAAGCCTCAACTTTCACTTTGACTTTGAGTTCGTCTTTGATTTCAACTATCACATCGACACTGACTTTGACTTTCACTTCAACTTTTACTTCTACTTTGGATTCGACTTTGTCTTTCATTTCAACTTAGAACTTGAATTCGACTTCGACTTAGAAGTTGACTTTGACTTTGACTTCGAGTTCAATTTCTTTAATTTCCACCTTCACTTCGACTTTCACTTCAACTTTGATTTTGCCTTCGACTTTGACTCAGAATTCGTTTTTCACTTCAACTTTGACTTTCACTATGACTTTGATTTCAACTTTTTCATCGACTTTGACTCGACTTTGGCTTCAACCTTTCCTTTGGATTGGACTTTACTTTGAATTCGTATTCGACTCTCACTTCGACTTTGACTTCGAGTTTCACCTCAAATTTCAATTCGACTTTGACTTCAAGTTTCACCTCAACTTTCACTCCGACTTTGAACTCGTCTTTAATTTCAACTATCACATCATCACTGACTTTGACTAGGTCTTTGACTTCAACTTACACTTTGACTTCTCTAACTTCAAAGTTCATTTCTGCTTTGAGATTTACTTTGAATTTGTCTTCGACTTAAACTTTCACTTTTCCTTTGACTTCGACGTCAACTTTCACTTCTACTAAGAATCCGACTTTGACTTCAATTTAAACTTTGAATTTGAATTCGATTTTGAATTGAATTACAACTTTCTCTTCAATTTTTACTTTGAATATGACTTTGACTCAAACTTTTGACTTTGTCATCAACTTTGATTCAACTCTAGTTTCATCTTTGCCTTTGACTTGGACTTTGAATTCGACTTGATTAACCAATCTACTGGGAGTGAATTTTTCCTCGATACGATAGCACGACGTATTTTTATTGTAGGTCGTGTTTTTTAAAATTTTTAAAAAAGTAGGTTTTTCTTAATGCTTGACTACTAGGCCTCCAAATTACCAATCGAAATTGTTCATTTCGTGTCAAGAATTTACCTAAAAAAATAAGACAGTTTTGTCTGACGCACCACTATGATTAGTTTTATTCCTATGTGATTGGTTTTTGGTGGTGGGGGGGGGGTTAGAATGTTGGTTTTTGCTCGCAGAATACGTGGGTAATTTTTTATTTACCTCACGAACCGCACTTTTATTTCCGGTGGTTTTGAAAATGTGCGTACCTACCATACCTATTTATTTGCTTATCTCGAAAGTACATTGACATTGAAACCTTGATTTTGCTCAAGTGTAAATATTTAGCTTTATACTCGTATATTTATCAAAAATGATAAGTCGAGGGGCAGCAGAGGCGGAAGCGAGACGCGTTGGGGCGAGCAGATAGGAACTAGGGTAGGATGGTGTGTAAGTATCGCGGTATTAGGGTATTGTGTCTACGGGCGAGGGGTGACTGTCGTAGTAACCCAGTAGAGGGGGGAGACTGTCTCGTCTGCTACCCACGGCCGAGGCTTCGACTTTTACTACGGCAACTCAGTCTCGTTCGAGCCGGCGAAGTATTACTACCGATACGGGATCAAGGCGGAAAGTGCGTAGTACGATAAATTTCTCGGGTGACCGGCCTCGTATTTTGTACGTAATTTCGGAAAAGATCCGCGAGGGAATTGTGCAGTGAAAAATAATGTGACGACGACACGACGTGGGGATAAAATTTTCCGAAAATCGGAGGATGCCTCTGATGTCATCATGTTCCGCTGGCGAATTGGATTTATCGTCATATTTTTCACCTGCTGTTGGCCCGACGTCGAGGGGCTTTGTCATAGGACGGAATGCAAATGCGTGCCCTACAGGCACAACAGCCAATATGCAGAATGCGCCTTTCAATCGAGACAAGTAAGTTACGTCAATATTGAAAGGTGACGGATTTTACTAACGACAAATATATTTTTGGAAAATTTGTCTTCTTCCTTCCCACTAACCATTTGCATGATGAACTTCGAGTCGAATCTTGTAAAATTGAACGAAATCGGCTGCCAAATCCGTTGCGGATTTTTCACCAGGGTTTTACAAGATGACTTCAGTATTGGTATTTGTTAATCGGAAACTGATTATGAATAATTTTACCCTCCTATCTTCGTTGATTTTTAATCGTTGGTATTAGACTATGCAATACACCGAACCGCGTAGTCATTTATTCGTTTAAATGCTGACAAAGCTCCTTACTCATCGAGATAATTCACTATCAACCTCCTCAACTGAACGTCAGCAGATCATACAGTCAGCTGTACCAAGATAAATGAGGTTTATAAATATATAAAAGCAGAATATAAAAAAATATAAACAATTTCGGTTGCCTGAGCAAATAGCTGAAGAATCAGGCGAATAAATATAAAAATTAATTATATTAGCCAATATGTTGATATGTCTGGAAGTTCATCATTCCAATTCACGTCGCACTATTTTGAGAAAAGCAACAATGATTCATCAAAGACGCTATAATCCATGTCAAGGCTAGGTGCTGAACTCGACAAAGGAAAATAAACAATGCTGTAAACATCGTATTCTGAGACGATTATTTTCTCGGTTTTGCTGAGTCCATTCGTCGTATTTATGGACTTTCTCGTTATAGCTTAGTGTCTCAATAGGAAATTAAAATATCACGCGAATTTTTATCTGGCTTGATTTCCTACTAGGAAAAGGCAAATTTGATTTCTATGCCGCCATGCAATTAATTATAAATATTTTAAAAATACGTTTCCACTATTTCATAAAACTTACTTATCTTCAGAAGTAAACTATTGCATAACGAAATTATTATGGTTCTGAGTTCTGATCAGCAAAGATCACTCATCATGTTTTGGCTACATTTACCCTCAAAGACTGCAACACTTTTGCGAAATTTCGGTTAGAAACATCTTATAATTCCTCTGAATTTCAATTTTTCATTTTAAGGAATCAATCGATTTATTCATAATAAAGACAAAATTCATTGCCTTAGTTACGAATGAACACAAAATCCGACACGTAGGAACTCGGAGGCCAATGAATCATCGAATGTATGATTTAGGGTTCAATCCAGAAATAGGTTCTCTGTTTGGGCCAAACTTGGCAGACCGGCCGATGGTTACGATGCTGGAAGATTCATTTCCTCGGTTGCGAATTTCACCCAGAACTTTACCGACAGCCCATGATGAATACGAGTTAGGGGCGCAGGTGATTTATGCAATGGCCAACCCTTAACAGCCATTTCACGTCGTTAACTCACTGAACCTGAGATTTATGCATTAATACTATAATATTCGTAAATTTTTCCAAAATTTAAATGACATTGTAGATCAATTTTTTTAAAATTTACAACGGAGGTCTACATCGAAAGAATTTTCAACGTCTCGATTAATTAGTAATTAATTTAAACACTGAATATTAACATAATTAAAATTGTTATTTTAACCATATAAAAATTTTAAATATAGGTAAAATTATTATTATTAATACTATGGTTCATTAAGCACGTCGTAATGCGACTTTCAAAAAACATTTAAGTTAGGTATATTAGGCTACCTACCTAGGCAATTTTGAGACGAATTTTTTTAGGGATATCGGATACTCAAAACTGACGGAAAACCGTCAGATATCGCATTTTTATGGACTATTTTGAGTAAAACATTTACCTGCCGGCCGGTACAACACTGCAGAACCTCTCCACGAAAAACGCCAACCCGAATCCGAGGGTTGTAAACGATTTTTGATGAATGGAAACCCCACGACAAAAACTCGGGATGACAGGCGCGTCCAATTGATGTTGATGCATTGGCTTCCGTCGACGACTTTCTCACGAAACAAATCAAAACGAATCAAGTCAGACGGAGACTTCCTAAACGACATGAAGGCCAAGTTTTTGTTGTGGGGTGCATTGTTGGAAACTTGGCTGAATCGATGGTAAAGTTACGGTTTTCAATTATACCCGCATGCAGCTAGATTATTCAGAAATTATAGTTACATTTATTCAAATCGAATGCCTTTGTAAGACTGCAAGAACTTATACGTGAAGAATGGCTCCAGTCGATGGAGGAGGAAGAATTCGCGAATAATAAATCATACTTATACATATTGAATTATGCAGATGAAAGATGATTATATATAGGTAGGATATTTATAATGGTATTAATCCAAAGCTCAAATGGTCACTGGGTGAAAGAAGAACTCACTACCGTGATGAATAAATTAATAATATAAGTGAAGATATTTTTAATTTTTTCTTTGGTGCTTCATTTCATCTAATCGATTTTTAGATGAAATATTTGAGCTTATCAGCTAAACAGTGCAGGTATTAGGGTACGATAAATTACATAATAATTCAACCGAAGAACTGAAGCTATAGGTATGCTATACCTATTTTACAAAAACCATTCTGAATTCCTCGAGAGGAATTCGCCATTTCGTCGGTTAGTCATCGGGCGATTAGCGTTCTAAATGCCAACTGCATGTTCTTCGAGAAGTTTAGCATCTAATTGAACACCTGTGTAGTTGACTCATATAACTTACCTACATACCAAGTCCGGGTACAGTTACAATATTCTATTTTGAAAAGAATGCTAGTGTATAACTGCTCCTTATTGCAGGAAATTGGAAAAATTTTAAAATTACGTATCTATTGGTTTTGCAATCTATTTGAAATTGAAACGTGAAATAAAATAATATTTTAATTTTATTAATTATTTTAATTTAATTTCATTGAGTTGAAAAAATCTCAATCAAACACCTACGAAGTTATCCATCAACCTAAATTTAGCTTGTTTTTATATAGGTAGGCAATTTTTTATAATTATTCAAACATAATATGTTAATGCTAATATTATTAGCATTTTCATCATTGAAGACAATGATAATTTTTATCATGAATATTTTACTAAAGCTCAAGTCGACTTCCTAAGGAAAATACCAATTCCTATTGCTCAATATCGTGCCCACTGGTCAACCTTGTGGGTCGTCCACCTGTGCTGGTCTCAGGCCAAATAACGTCGTTATTTTAAACCCTCAAAAGCGGTCAACTTTCCGTAAAATTCTTGCTCACCTGCCAGTTTATCGATAGAGTATGTTCCATACTTCCTATCTGAAGCGATTTGTGGGAGGTGAAAAAATCTATTTTGCGATTACCTGTTATCTTATCGTGCTTCCGATGGAACAAAAAAATTGTTTATTATGCCCTACTCAGGTTACACCGAGTGACTATTCGCCAAGACGGCTAAAAAATGTTTTACCTACTATTAAAATAGAAAATATGTAAATTATAAAATTTATTGTAAAATATTTAAAAATATGTAAAATAATTGTATTAATGCAAGTTATCTCGGAATAAAACCTCAAAAAATGAGAGAAAAATAAAATTTATTTATAAAATATTTTCTAAATTTTATAAAATACTTAGTTTCGAATAAAAACTCGGAAACTATTAAATAGTCTACTCCTTCACTAGCATTTTCGCTCAGTTTCTGAGTTTTTATTCGAATTATGGGATTCCACAATTTCTCCGCGAGTTATTTAGTATTTAAGGTATCTCGGTATCATAAAGGTACCTGGGTATTTAGAATTAGTTCACTGTATAGCCTATCGTTCGCAGAAATTCACCCTTTCTCGGCATAACGGTTCACGAATAACTAGGTAGTGAGCTCATTGGATATTTCGCGTCGTTACATGGAATAATCCTTCCCAAGGTGAGAAAGTATTTGTGTGGTCGAAAGTTCATCGAACCGATAAGCCGATTGTACAGCGGATTATCCGGAATTCCTTTAGGTCCGGGATTGGCGAGAAAAGACGGGTATTTTGCATTATAATTTGTTTTATACAATACAAATTTGATTTTAGTTTGAACAAAGGGTCTCAAAATTCACTTCAAGTATGGATACGTCAAAAATGGGATAAACCGAATTGGTCCCGAAACGAAGGCACCCGCAGGTGACGGATACACGAGGAGAGCGCATACCAGTCCGGCGTCCGGGACATTTCCCGAAATAAAACCGTTCCTAATTCCGGACTGAAACCGAACCACTGTTCGAAGGTAGAAAACGTCTAACTAGGATTGAATTGAAGATTCAAAATGATGGAAACCATCGTAAATTAACATGATTGAAAATTTGAGCCGAAAAAAAAATTATATTATTTATGAACTGGTCATTTTACTGACATAGTTTATTTTTTTAAATTTCTTTATTCCCCTTTTCACAAGTTAGAACAAAGGGTCGTTTTGGTTATTATTGGTTTAGGTTGGTATTGGTAGTTTTGTACGCGTATTTTTATATTTTAAACTGCATAACTTTGAAGCGAGACCATAAAAACGGGTACGTCTCCCCTAAAATAATTGAACAATCAAACGAACTTACATTAAGTGAAGTTCGATTGTAATTACATGAGGCGCCATTCCTTGATGTCATTTAACCAAGTAGTACATGTCTTCCATGGCTAACTAACCGCTAGCCATGTTAGAAGGTAACACTGTCTTCCCTTGGTACCGCCTCGGGCCTTAGCGGTTAGTTAGCCATGGAAGACATGTACTACTTGGTTAAATGACATCAAGGAATGGACGCCCATGTAATCAGTCATTTTGAGTAACCCCTTTTTTTTAGCCATCGAAAACAGGAAAAAAGTCGAAAAGTAGGATGAAAGATTTTTCACGTAATACGCAAAAAATCGACACTTAAAAAATGGAAGTACTTCGTGTTATCTATGCGCTGCTGGAGGGAATATGCTACTTAATGCGACTGCTCACTTCAGCCGCTCTGAAAAGGTTTACAGAAAAGAGCCGATAATTATCTTTCACTATCTTTCAGCCTACCGGCAACACTTTTTCGAAAGGGGAGGAAAAACAGTTGAGGGTCTAATGGGGTCACCCTTCTGTGATTGATGGTTGTTCCGGAGGCTTTTTTTTAGTTCAGCCGAGCAGGAAGAAACGAAGACAGGTCTAGGAGAGAGAGGGGGTTTCTTTAAAAACGAAGCTTGAGGACTAAGGTAATAAAAAAAAAAAAACAAAATTGGGCCGAGATAAACTGCTTCTTATTCTTTTTTGCTTTTTATGCGTCGAGGAAATAATAAATTGAATTTTTCCCAAAGAGCAAATTGAATCAAATTGAAACGAGGGGGCTAAACTATATTTTGAGTCGATGAAATGAAAAATAATTAGGTAAATAGTATATTTACTTCAAATGAAATTTTTTGTAATAATTTTTTTTCAGGATAATTAAAATTTTTTTACTCAATATTAAAGGGGCATTTGAGGAAATTATAATCAAATCCTGATTCGAAGCTACCGGTTGGGAAATTCGAAACCGCTGCGGTGGTATCCCGCATTTTCTGCACTGGATTTCAACACAAATCTTGTCATTCGATATTGGCCTTGCTTCGTCGATCGTGTCATTCGATAATTCAATCTCGACCCTCCCTATGCACAGACTCGTAACCGCTTGTCTTGCAGCCCAAACCGCAAATTGTTTAAAAATGGCTTTAGATTTCAAACACTCACTGTACAATTTTCCTACTATGTAATTTCAAGCCGCGAACTATTTATAATGGTAGATCGAGTTTCATCGAGGAGAAAATCATGTCAACTGAATGAGGCCGCACTTTGCACTTCCACCAGGATATGCATTATAATACAATGTTGATAAATTATACAACATTCACACTAACCTCAACAGAAATATGAAAAAAAAACGAATATTAAATATTGGAAATCGGAGAAAATATTGTCAGCCATCTTTCAATACAACTAAAATCTTAAAATTATGAAGATTCTTCAATTTTTGAAGATCGCGGACAATATTTTTTCCGTTTCCCACCGAGGAAATCTAGGGACTAATGAGGAAATAAGTCGGAAAACGAACGAGGCAATTCTAACCCGCTTCCGCCGCGTTCGAAGATGTCTGAAATATTGAGAGTCATTTTTACGGCCCGTGAACATCTGAAGCAAATGAAGAAGTTGAGTACAAGAAGAAGCCGACGAAGACTAGAAGTGTTTAATATTCTGGGGGCACCGGGCGGCATAAGAATGCCATCAACGCTTCGACGAGAGGCTCCGCCCGCCGGATGTCTTCTCGGAAGGGCCTCTGGTCACATTTAATTTGGGTTTGGAGAAGTTAGAAGTGTCGAGATAAATCAGTCCCGCAATCGGAAGATCATTTGTTGTATCCCGACTTAACGTGAAATATACGGAACCGATAATTTAGTCATGGTGTTGAGAAGGATCTTATTCCAAGAAGCGATTCACGTCTGGAAAGGTACCGACATTTTTCGTGCGAATCTACATCGGAATTTGTTTTTTCGCATAGTTCAAATATCCAGTCATCAAAAGCCTCTCAAAAACATTTTCTAAGAAGCCGGTAGGAGTTGGTTTAGGGGAATGTTGATTTGGTGGGAATATTTTTGCGATGATAGGCTCGACGACGCGACGGCCCCCGAAGGATTCGATAATGGAATCTTCTACGGTGGTTTGAGCCGTCGGTAGGCGTGCCCAGTTGCGGCGGTCTCGGCTCTGATTGGCTGAGTGCCGCACAAACGGGCGGTTCCGTGGACGCGACGATCGGGGATTGCGGTTTGAGCCGTTCGCGTGATTCCCACTTCTAACTTTCTTCAGAACTTCCAGAACCCAATGCACAGCATTTTTGGGCACCGGCCAACACATCCATTGACCTTTTTTCAAGTATATTTTTGACGGAGATTTTGGTATCATGTGTTTTTTTTACCACAATAACAAACCGATTTGAGACTTACAAAATGTCGATTGCTGCAAGGCATTGCTAGAATTGGAATATCGAAAATTCCTGCCAAAATTTTACGCACTATTCCGCTATGGACAAGTCGGGATCGCGGCCGGAGTCGAGTGGAAATAATGTAATTGATCCTCGCGGGCGGCCCACGGGCCCTTGACGAGTCACAAAGGCGTCCGTTCTTCATTTGCATCTCGACCTCCATCAAGGCCAATTAGAGGCCGCGCAACTCGACCAGGGAGTCACCATTTCACAGTTTGACGAGCGACTGACACCCGCGATATTTGCGCAGATGAGCATGTTCGATCGAACATGACTATCGCCTATTGATCCAACCGGATAAGCATCTATTATCTTGATACCATCTGATAAAAATCAATTTCTGCTAGACGAACGCAAAAAATTATCAAAAAAAAATTTGAAAAATAAAAAATCTCTTAAAATACCTTAAAAATTGATACATTTTTCTATATTTGGAAGCACGAATGTTTTTGGAATAGCGGCACGGAAAAGCCGGAAAATTTAACATTTGACATTTTCCTCTCGATGCCTAAAAATGGTAAACCTTGCCTCAACTCTTCTCCTCTTGAGATGATCCAAGCCCGTCTTGGGATGCCATAATGGATAAAACCCGAAGCCCTAGATTCCTGGCGGGATGACGAATTAAATATAATTAGCCCAACGGGCTCGTGCCTCAGTATAACGGGGCGCCGGCGGAAATTCAGTATTCCAATAGGTTCGTGGAATCCAGTTCATTAGTAAACCACAAACTGCTGAAGGCCTTTCGCAGGGTCTGGGATTACGACCGAGTCGGATCTAATAATTGGAGTTTGACTAATCGCTTTGGGGGTTCCCTTGGAGATCAAATCCAGCAAAATGGTAAAATAGCCTCATATCCTTCAGTAGACACTGTGATAATGGCTCCGGAGGCTGTACCTGGAGAGATATAGGTTTTTTATTATGCAAAGTGAAAGTTTTCTAAAAAAAAAAACAAAGAAAAACGTTAAAAAATTGTGTTTTGGAAGCAACACAATAACAACAACAACATCAACAAAAAGCGGTTGGCTGCGTTTTATTTCATTTTCGGTCTCGTTTCACTCAATTTTTACACCAAGTTCTGGGGACCCTGTATATAATAGATAGCCATGAGGTAGACCTAACCAAGACTCGAATTTTGGGGATGAAATATTCGTAGCTCTAGTTGAAGATAACTAGAAAGCTTTTTCTTATGGAAAGATAAACAAATATGGGTTACTTAGGGTTCCTGCGATAAAGAATGAAATCCAATGTTACCCCTCTCGTGAACGGGCTTTTAGGGAAACAGCTGGCATATGATAGGGGCGTGTGAACGCTCACAATCAGTTGCTGAGAAGGATCCAATTCGGAGTGGTGAGGGTACATGATCGCACTTCACCAACATCAAGGTATTCCCTTCCACTAGTGGAATATCGTTATCTCTTTTCCGGGTCTTGTGTTTACAGTCAATGGGGGCAGACGGCGTGTTTCCGTCCGCTTCTCTGTTTATTTTCACGTGGAAATAATACCATAAATGAAGAGGGTAGGTAGAGGGAATGTTCTGTGGAAAATAAAGTTTCGATCTTGATACTCCATAATATGGAGTATATTATGTATATTATATAGAATAATTAAACTTTGAAAATAACTTATAAACAAAACCTGGAAAATGTGCCAAAATTACTCGGCCGTTATCCTCCTGTTGCGCTCCCCAGATGTATACTGTTGCTGATGGGTTATCAGGATGTCGTTATCACGATACAGTATCAGTAGTTAAGCAGGTTTACAACTTTTCCTTTGGCTTGTACAGTGTGAAACAGGCTGGGAACAAAAACTCAATTATGAATGATTGAATGTCACTGACCGCTGTCCCAACTATGCACCCAGAGGTGAACGGCCCTCTAGCCGATACAGTTCTCTTGTCAATCAAGTGGCGCATCGTGTAACCCGCAGCAAAAACATCGTCATTTTCCCACTGGGAGGGCTTTCTTCGTTTGCAACGACGGCAGTTCCTGCCTTGAGACAACAACGCATTATTACAATGGCCGTCCCACGGTCGCAGGTACTTACGCCGATCCAAAGTGGCGCGCAATGTAAGGAACCAGTTACACCGTCCGCTGGCACGCATCTGCCAAGGAAAATAGCTTCCTTTTGCTCTGCTAGGCTTGCAAAATGTTCTTGCGAGCTATTCTGGGCAATAAAATATCACGATGTTCCGTTTAAAGTCCGTTATGACACGTTCCTCTTCCCATCCCACGTACAGACCAGACACACAGACCCTATTCTCTGATTGGCTGATCCTGATGTTCACTTTTGCGCACCTGCATCAATGTTTGTTATTGATTAACTATCTATGGAGCCTAGTTTCTTGAAGAAATTATCTTGATAATTTGCTTGTCGAAATCACCAAAGAATCGGTCTGTCCAGACGGTCTGTGGGATGGGGAGAGGAACGGTCTGACGCGTGATACATTCTTTAGTCTGGAGTCGAGGGAGACCTGCATGGTTATGGTTGAGCGTGGTTTCCTGCAGGAATGTCTTTTTAGAAAACTTTTTTGGATTCTAATTCCCAATTAAACTCTCTCCCCTCCCATCTGGAGGGCAAAGACATCAATTGTTTGCCACCTCAATAAAAATTCGCATAAATCTCTTTAGCGTTTGGCGAAAAACACTTCGAGATTCAGTTTGAACATTCAAAGCTTTGCCCTGATTAACCATTTCGCCACTTTTCTGCTCAGTTATTTACAAAGGAATATTTACTGTACGCTGACAGACCAAAGGGTCGTGAGGTCAGACAGAGAGGATGTAGGGAGCGACCGCATCCGCTTTGACTGCGGAAAGACTCGAAACCACGAGCCTCTGCTTTACAACCCGACAAGCTACCATGTTCCTTCGAAAACCTAATTTACCTTTCCTGTTGCATTTCTCTGCAACATGGTAACTAAAATATAGTTATTAAATTTTTGAAAAAATCATGTAAAACTAAGCTGTTTTTTCGGAAAATCAAACAAAAGTCTAACGAAATAAAATCAACCTCAAGAAAACTCATAGAAAAGTGAAAAATAAAAATTCTGAAAAAATATCACCGATGATCGACGTCATTTTCTTTGACCCTTTTTTCGTGGTTTTCCAAATCTTTGATTTTTTCGGTATAGGACCATTACACAAACTCAGGTCAAGGCAGATTGAATAGAAGTGTTACCTACCTACCAGGAATAGAAAGAGAAGTTGGTATTCAACATCTGTCACAACAGCCCCTGTGCCTTCTATTGTGAGCTCAACATTTTCCATAGACTTTGACACCTTCTTCCAACAAAGTAACACATTCTTTTGGGATGTTACGCGGTCCACACCCTCGAGACTGGACAATCACGAAAGAAGACCTATCTTAACGCTTTTGTGATCTTTTAGCGCGATGAGCGATGAAGCGAGCGAATTTCTCGAACTCGAAAAAATATCAGTGTATTTCGGGCTAAATGTTGCGGAAAATCGGAGAATGGCCCTTACAAATTTTGCCAATAGGTGTACACAAGAGTAGGTGAATAGGAAATGTTGACTTTCGGCATGTTGACTCTTGACTAATGGTGTGTTGTCCTCGGCTTGAGCCCTCCCTCGGCCGGCGAAATTGTTGTTTTCAACGTTGTAAATTGCTGGCCGACGAAGTGTGAAAATGCCATCCTTCCCAAACAAACAGTCAATTGATAGGCAGTGTCCGATCTTCTGGCAGGTACACGCTAGCCAACGAATCTGCCGATTTATTGATAACTGACGATTAATAAATCCGGGAAAATCGAAATATCCCATAGTTTTCCAGAGGGTTAGCAGTGGTGATCCGAGAATTAGCTGTTCATCCGTAATAGCGTCGGTGATTAATTGCTGCTGAGGCCAGCAGTGTCATGCCAGCTTCGCGCTGCTTCAGCAGTTCACATCGGCTCGCATCGCCTGTTCCTGTGATGCAGAAGCAACAGTTAATCATCGTGGCAGACTTGTGATCCGATCATTGGTCCAATCACGGCAGAACCGGTTATTGTCCTCATAGATTTTTGTATTTTTTGGAGTCAAAACGCACGATGAAGACATACGCTCGATGAAACATTAAAATTTGCCGACCAGGACAGTTTACCTTCGAGTTCAACCTTCGCTACTTGCTCTCAGCTTGTGATCGGCTTAGTCACAGTCCTATTACGCTGGCGAAATCGACCTACGCCTTTTTTGTGGTGTTCGATCGGAGAATGGGTTTCGCTTTTCTCATTTGATTGTTTTTTCCTTCTATCATTGCTAACCAATAACTTTAACCATTATTGACAAAGCTCCCTAGAAATGTACTCGAGGCTTGTTGACATAGAAAAAGCTCCCTGAATAAAAAGTCGCTGGCAATGGCCTTACAGAAACTCAACTTTGAACTCGTACCAGCACTTCGTTTCCCCTTACGGGAAGTTGAAATTGGAGTAGAACAGGAACAGTTATATACGAACCTAAAACGGCACTTCAATACTGTTTCTACTGGAAAGTGGAGCGACGTAGTTACCTTACCGCAGGTACCTCATGAAACTCGTACTGCCATAAAACGATTCAGGTACAACTTTCCTTTACCTGTCAATCGTCCATAAGGCGGCTAGAAATGACGATTACAGCTGCTACCTTATCGAGCCAACTGATGTTCATGTAAGGCGACAGGTGCTGCTTAAGGATTCGACCAGCGCGTTTGATGACCCTTAAAATTATGCAGACTCTTTACCTAGTTCAAGCGAACGGTAAAAAATATGACCTATTTTACTAGTATACCTGTGGAGTCTATCTATATTATTTACTACTGTTCCATTTCTCCAGCAATGAAGAGACGCTTACAGAAAGCATCTGGGGATGAAAACGAAGAGTAAAATTGTATAAAATTTTAGAAAATATCAATTCAGAAACCTATAACCTTTGCGAATGAGATTTTTCAATCTGCAATGTCAATAAATAAAGTAAATAAATTTCCCCTTTAATACGTAAAGGGGCCCGTATACCAAAAATGTTGCTCCAAAATAAATGTTTTACTATCATGAGGTATTTCTTTTTTTTAATTCCGTCTTCCACCGCAAATTGCAGTCTTAATTTGAAACAAACGGTATAGTTGTACCCAGCATGATCTCTCGCAGTACGGTATAACCTGGCTTTTTTCATAAATCCTTTTAAGGATTTAGAAATTAAAGGATTTAAAACTATAAATAGTTTTCCTAAATCCTTATTTTTAATCAACTAATTCCTTCAAGCATACCTATTAATTCCTGATATGATCTCAAAATAACGCTGAAAAGTTTGAAAGCTGCCTATTTCTAAAAAATTCGAGATTTTCAACGGTAATTTTTGTGATAGCGCACCCCCGCAGGATGTTCTCCGGCGTCTTTGTTTCAGGATCCCAGGTGCGGAGCGGCTTGTAAATATAAGATAGGATTACAGTCACGAATATTAGTCACGTTGAGGTTCCTGAGTGAGTGTCATGGCTTAAGATCGTACCACTAAAATAATAGACATCCAAAAAACCAAAATTAAAAAATTTTTAAAAATAACAATGGAAAAATTTTCCTCGGATTTGAAAATAATCAAAAAATACCTTTTTTGAAAATTTGATAACCACCTTAATTTTTTGGAAAATTTCACGAATTTTTTTATTTCATCATTATTGTTTTTAACCTAAATCTATATTTTAAAATTATGGCAGGTAATTTATTAGGCAACTAGGAGCTGTGAAATAAAACATATGGCTCAATCGGTCCAATTTTCACCGTCGAAAATGACCGGTCCAATTGTTTTTGAAACCGTTACTCTCAATTTCTGCTCATCAATTTGTCTCGTCCTACCCCAATTTCGGTTCGGAGGTCGCGTGTGAAAATAATTCGAAACCCATTCTTTTCTCCGCGGTTCTCTTCCAAATAATCGATCCGTCGCGCCTTTTTTTCCCTTCCACACCGCCCCCCCCCTCGTCCCTTGTCTCTCCCCTTTACGTGCTCTGGCAAAGGCCGGATGTCATATTCCGGTACATTCTGTACCTGTTACTTGGTGCCTCGAGGAGGCGGGAATTCTCGACTTCCGTTGAGGTCGTGAACGCCAAGATTTTCCCACGAACTCGTCTTGTACGTATACCGATTTTAAGACTTTGGAGTAGTGTATTTTCTATATGGCACTCAAAATTTTTTTAGTTAGAAAAAGTAAAATGGCGAAACTAGGATTAAATACCGTAAAAAAAGAAACGCTGCAAATAGTTACGAAGGGGCTTATTATTCACGTGGCTTGTTTAATTTTTGCTCACTACTTATGTTACTTGCAAGTCGGAGAAGGTTTTGAAAAAACGCAATTTTCCCAAGATTTTAACAATTTTTCCAGAGGGCCGAAAACTGACCGGTTGGCTTGGCTGTCTAAGAATAAGGTAGATTTTTCCTGAAAATTTCAAAAACAAAGCGCAAAACGAGGTGCATAAGGCGGCCCATGGATTGTCGAAGAAACTGCCAGCTTTTGGCTCAAAAATATTCGAAAAAATTACGCATCCGGTTATTTGCAACTATGAAGCTTTAATGGCGATGCATTTCTCAGTCCGGGCGGGTTTATTTTTAAAACGCCTACTTGTGTTTACATCGACTGGGGGGAGCGAACGTCACAAAAAGCAACGACCAAGTTGTGGGCCGACCTCGAGTGCATGCACTGCCCTGCACCAGATGTCAGTCGTCTGATGTCAGAACTGGTGTAACATCCTGACCGCTCCTTTGAAAATGAAACCCATTCATAAACCAGTGTTGAGACGGTGGAAGAAAAAAATTTTATGGCGCGCGCACACTACCTCGCTTGAATTGGGGATGGAAAAATTATAAAACATTTTTCAGAAAAGAGGAATAATTTGCAAAACGCGTGCAATGGGAAATTTGCTCTGGAAAATTATTACGATAGAATAGGTAAGTAGGTAGTAGAATATAAACTAAAACGGTTCATCATCGCTGAACAATCGGATTTCCTGCAACACGAGAGTTTTTCCTTCGAATAAAGAAAATAACTGTCAGAGGGTTGAAATCCATCTCTATTTCGACGATCTGTCAACCAATTATACCAATTATAGTAAAAGAAGACCAATTATAGTAAAAGAAGACTCGACTTTCCAGGAAAGAATGTACTTTTAGCATTTTTTCCTCGGCGGCCGAATTCGGCCGGCCTACGATTCCGGTAATTAAGATACACTGCCGATAATGCGGAGTTTCCGTGTCTAAAAGAAATTATATAGGGCACTTTCGACTTTGTTCCTTACTTAACCTAATGCCTAACCTTTTTGGCCGGGGTCAAATGTGTGGACTTCGAGATGAATAAAATATGGGCCAACGGGGAGGCGGTAAATCAAAGTTTGGCCTTCGGAGACTTTGCGTGGGAAAAAAAGCTCGTGTCGAGCCTGGAAAATGTTTGAACTTACTCAAAATTACTCTAGAAAATTAGGGAACCTCAAAATGTATGTTCTATAAGAGAATACATGAGAAAATACCTTTAATTGATGGCTTATATTTTTATATTGTTTTTTTTTCTTCATAAAATTTTAAGATTATCCCAAAAATGGAGGTAATAAAACGGAAATACCCTAAACCGGTCTGAAATGCCTAAACGTCGTTCACTTGAAATCGTACTTGAATCAGCTTTCAAATTCACTCTATAGTTTTTTTTTTTTTTTTTTGTACAAGTTAAGTTGCTTCAATTTTCCGGGCATAATTGTTAGGCACAGGATAACTCGCTACTACAACCTTAGATATTTAGTAAGCACAAGCATTCACAAAGGGGTCAGGAAAGTAGGGCGAAGAATATTAAGTTACTCGCTTATAAACTGCCCCCTTTGTCATTTGCACACTTTGCTACTTCGTCCCGAAGATGTCCCAACTTTGTCACGGCGAAAACTTCATAATTCACGAGCCGGCAAACTTTATCCCGACTATAGTAGACCGTATTACCCGATGAAATTTCCATGAGGCCGTTTACTGGAACGGGGAAAATGGCGTTGATATATCGTGGATATTTTCCCTACATGGATGACCATTAATACATTTCTAAGACATTATAACGAGTATGCTCCTATAATAATTCATACTTTAAATTATTGTTGAATGAGGTGTTAGCTTAGCCTCTGTTGGAGCCATCTGTGCAATTAAAAAAAAAAAAAAGAAACATTGTATCGAAAAAAGGTAACATAGACGTGAGAATAACGTATCAAAAATGTGGCCTGTGTTGCCTACTTAAGGACCACTGGTGCTTTGTCTGCACTGAGGAGGGGGTTGTTTAAACATTTTTGAGTTCCCAGAGTTGTGGTGGAACCAGGAAGCTGGAGCTTGAACCTCAGCACAAGGATATGTCCTTGCGTTAAAGGCACAAAGCCCATGTGCGTACGCTTGCAGCCCAACGAACCGGTCCAAATTCCGGATAGACATTATACTCCAGCTTCCTGGTTCCACCACATCGCCACGTCAGCCTCGCTCCTCGAAAATACTGAATTTAGCTGTTTTTAGATGCTAACAATCGTGCTAAGAATCTCATCGTGATTCTGGGCGTTTTTATAAAATTCGTTCGGCAAGATCAAAGGTTCATTTGGGTTAAAAATTCTCGAAATTCCGTCGACGAAGCGAGATAAATCTATTCCCACCATCAGTCGATTTATCCTGAAGATAATTGCTACGCATTTCATCGAACCTAACTGAGACATAAACTATCTATCAGATAACGATGCCGATAAGTTCCCACTGCTTCTCGTAAGTGACGCGTAGGCAAAACGAGGCCTTCAAGATAGCGTTCATTCACCATTTCCTGCCACCCGGTAAACCGATCGGATGTCGTTATTGCCGTTCAATTATATTCCGAGTTCGACGTTTCCTTCGTGAGAAATATGTTCACCTCGAAGAAAAATGTTCATCTCGGCCAAATAGTGTTATTCTTCAAAATTGGGCCCTCGTGCCGTTTGGGTGCCATGATTTACAGTGCAAAGGGGAAGTGTATGATTCAAATCGGCTATTTCCTCTTTTGAGAACAGACACCGAGATGTCTGGCTCGGCGGAAGGGCTCAGGGCGTGGAAAGGGCTTACCCTTATTAGAACATCCTCGTCCCGCTTCGGATGACAAGGTCGAGTTTTTTCTCTCACTCCCACAAGTGAGGACTAATGTTTCAAAATCGGAAGAATCATTTTGTGCGCCATGTGGGCGAATATTTCAAGTAACTTTGACGAAGAATATTACCTTTTTGGTGGCAAATTTCGAGGCGATTTGGATAATTATATGGCCCTATTCAATCCTGTAGAAAACTGCGTGCTCTTTACTCCCGTATTTACGAAGAAATCGAAGTTGTTCCGAATTTTTGGTTTGCCATTTGAAAAACGCGCGTTGTCACAACGAAAATTGCAAGAAAACTAGAGATTTTTAGACTATTTTGAGCTCAATCGCACATATCTCTAAAACTCTTCGTTCTTGAGAAAAGCATATTCATAGCATTGTGTAAGAAGAGTAAATTTTTGACAATTCAAGCGCAACCGCAGCTATCTAGCTCAAACAGGCTCTGAGATATAGCTTGTCGAAGATGGCATTTTTTCCAAAAAAGTTGCACTTGAGTGTTAGATTTTTTTACGAACTGAAAATCAATGCCCAAATGTCGACAAAGAACCTCCCCCCCTCCCATAGAGGTCGCAGAAAACCTCATTAGCTTCAATCTGAAACCAAAAGGGCTCTGTAGTATTATAGAGTCTGACTTGACATATAAAAAAAACGAAAAGTTTGCACACATTTTTTTGGCGTTTTTGACAAGCCGTATCTCAGAAGCTATTCAAGTTAGAAAGCTGCGGTTGCGTTAGAATTGTCACAAATTTAACCTGTTTTAACAATGCTAATCACATGTTTTCGTTAAAAATTAAAAGTTTTAGAGATATGAGCAATTAAGTAAAAAAGTCCCAAAATATCGAGGTTTTTTTGTTGTTTTGGCGCCGTTCGATTTCGAGGTGGCGAACTGAAAATTCGGATTTAACACCCCTAAATACATAATATACATTCCTCAAGATTGATTCTTCTACAACGTGGGTGCTGATTCAAAATAAACTTATTCCACGCACGGTATCAAGTCAAAATTGGCCTCATCAAAAGACGGTAGGTAGGTACCTTAAGAAGTTTCCCTTTCCGGCAGGCGTTTCCTTTGCAAGGCCTAATTCGGTCACGCTATTTCTTTCCCGAAGACCCGAAACTGTCGATCGTCTTGAAAAGGAGATTCGCCAAAAACAGTAGGTATCGCTCTCGAGGACACCGTCGTGCACAAAGCTTCGGAGGGAAAAAAACCCTGCATATTTTCCACCGCCATTATCTTCGTCGTGCTCCGAATGAAAGGAAAAGCGAGCAAAGAAGAACGACCCGTGACAAATTCGTTTTTCGAAGATGCCGCCCCAAAAAAGGAGAGTTTTTATCGTTTCGATCGTGAATAACATGGGAGTTCGATTCTATCCTTTAATTTTCAGGTGATTTTGACTTTTTTTTTTAGATATTTATATTATTTTTATACGACCAAACTTTGCGGTTATCTATCTGGGCCCCAGTATTCACGGCCTTTGAACAACGCCATTTACGCGTATGCAGCATTGTGCTAATAGGACAATCTACGAAATCTGAATATGCTTTTGTTTTCATTCACTAACTAGCCCAGCTGTTCGGGGGACATTTAATCCGAGAAAAAGAATCCCCGTTTTTTCACTCCTATATCCTTTTTTCCGAAACGTCCCCCGGTCGACGGAGCTCATTCTCGAAGAAGGTTCCCCCTTTGAGAAGACAACAATAAGCACAATGGCCCTGCACGAGGGAAGATTCGACCTGAGGGTTTTGTAGTCGAAAGTTACCCAGTGTGCAATACTTTAGGTAACCTGAAGAAGACTCAAAATGTCGATACCTTCATTTTGAATCGAGTTACGGGAATAGTTTGTTTTCCAAGTCCCGTAAGGAACGAAGAACGGTTCAGACGCTCATTCTGGAAAACCGTTCATTCCAGCATCGGGAAACTGATCCTATTTCTAAGAGGGGCAGTGGGTTTCGAAATTCAAACCCCGAAGGGTCAGCTGCATAATGATTCTCGAAAGTCCAATGCCCTCTTTGTCAGTGTCGCTCAATTTTCATTCTCAGACAAGAAACACGATTCAAGATTCCTCTTTCAGCTGCAAACACAAAATCCAAAGAAAGGCGAAAAAAACTTTGAAATTTTTCTGATAAGTTATCTAAATGTTGTCCATTTGGGATTTGAACTAGGAAGAAATTATCTGTCGTAAAATTGGAACAAATTTTTTCATTCAATGCCCTCGATCCGGCCACCTAATTCTTTCGAGACACTGTAGGTAAGCAAACGCGTCATTCAGCCACAGGACTACCCACCATGAAACGACCCACAGCATTACAGAGACGCCTAAGCAAATCTCATGGTAGGACAAGCGGATGATCCGAAAAAATAGTTTTTTTTCTGTTAAAAAGATGACCTAGTTCCGACTTTCTAGCGATCGTGCCAAGCTGTACAGTCACGTTCTCTCGACATTGGGAAACCTATCCTGTAGAAAAATCAATTTCATCCTCCAAAGTATCTTCCTGCCATTAAAGGAAATGCGGAATAATCCAAAACAATCGGGTTGTGGAAGCGATTTTGTCAATAAATTGATACCACATTGGGAATACCGCCCCAGAAAAAGATACACGGCATTGGGGTGAATTGAGCGTTTTTCAAATCACGGAATGCTAGATGAAAGATAAGCTATCACATTTGTAGCAGTTATTATTCGATGTATAGGTAGGTTCATAGTCGAATGGTAACTTCAGAGTAAATCAAAAATGTAATGTAAAAAATTACAAGAAACAAGAAGAAAAAAAACTTTTTTCGTGTTTTATTCAGTAAAATAGAGACGGCAATAAAAGTGAGACAATCCCTAAGGTACCTGCTTAAAGTGCCATAAACTGAAGTAATTCTCAGGAAGTTGGTTCATGCCACGAACGAAAACTTCATCAATAGCGCAAAATGTGACACTATGAAAAGATCGGCATAAGGAATGTTCTTATCTTTCATTGGAATGCTGAATCAGCTGTACGTCAGCTAGTTCTCACACCGCCATTACACAGCCCAAAATAGGTGTAGGTTCTTGTCATCCTTTTCGTTTGAGAAGAGAAACTGATACGTCACTACGCCTTGATTGATAGACGCCTTGATTGTACTGAGACAGCATGTTGACTCTGGTCGACTATTGATCGCTCGAAAAATCGAATCAGGAATTTTTGAGAAGCCAATAGCATAGAAGGTTGATAATGGAATACATTTTTTTGACAATTTTAATCGAATTACCTGAAAGATATCCCAAAGCTCCAACAATATGATGCAGAACCATCGCTTTTGAGATCGTTTGCTTTCATCTCGTTTTCTGGACCAGCTTTCAGGGATTCCAAATTTTTTTGCACCCAATATCTTGAAATCTTACGTCAGTTTGATCCTATGCTCCCGTGGCAGGAATAGCTGACTATTTTTTGGCCATTTAGTCAAACATAAGGGACCTTGCCAGAGGGAGGACTAATTAGGTCCGCTGGATCTGACTTTAAAAGGTTAAATTACGTCAGGAGCAGCGATTAAACGTGGGCGGAAGGTCAGTCGAGACAGAAGAGCCGTGGAACGCATAAGCGATGAAAGACGGCAAAACGGTAGGATGTATTCAACTGTAAACATTCACACCAAAAGGTACAAAAGCTAAGAAACTTCCCGAATATTTTGCGAAACAATTCAATTCAAAAAAGTAGGTACCTACCTGCACTCGCATCGTGCAATTCTCAGACCCCAAAAACACTTGCCTTGACTCAATACCACAAAAAGTATCACAAAAACAGTATCACAAAAAGAGTTGCATGTTTTTGTTCAACTTGAAAAAATTCAAAAGACCGAACCGTGAAACTTTTGATGTGCAAAAATTTATAGGTAGGAGCGAAGAATCGCAAAAAGTCGAGATGTCCTTGGGAAGAAAATTGAATGAATTTCTTCTTCTTTCATTTCATCTTCAACCTTCAAGATGTGACACAACCGATTACCGAAAATCTCCCGTCGAGTCGAGCCCGATCGCGGACGATTTCGTTTTTTATCACTCTCCATTGTCATTTCGCCCGAATCAAAACTCTTCCGAAAAAGGACCTGGGATCGACGGTTGAGTTTTTTACCTGCGCCCCAACAGCCCCTCGAGTCCCAGGGACGTTTTTGAGATCAAAAGTATCTTCTGGATTTTTTACCATAGTTCCAAGGAGGTAAAAAGTCGAGATCAACGAACCCATGGGACGAATCGTTTGTGGACGTGACCAGGAGGCCGCACGTAGTCGGATTTAACGAGCTTCGGATCCGATAGGGGATACCTGAGGTCCAAAGGCGGATTTTCGCGGTCACTCCGTCATTAACATTATACTTTTGGTAAACCACCGCACAAAGCTATTACCGAATAATCGATAAAACCGAGGACAAAGGCCCTTTTCCTCCAAATTTTAATTAAAATTTAATATTTTCAAATTTAATTTTTAAATGTCAAATGACGACGACAACAATGAGAAAATACATAGCAGAACTGCGAAAAAACTACAACAAATTAAAATAGAAACTACAAATGTGTAACCAAAAACAACAAAACTAAAAACAAGGAAGAACAAAGAAACGCTGCAAATTCTTACGCAGGCGTGTATTATTAAGATTTTGGGAAACCCAATTTTCTCAAGGTTTTAACAATTTTTCTGGAGGGCTTAAAACTGACCGAATGGCTTGGCTGAAGAATGAGGAACATGCATGAAAAAAATAAACTGTTTTTTAGCCATAATATCCCTTGTTAGGCTTCGAAAATGGTGTTATGGTGGATGACGGTTCGGAAAAGAGGTAATTAAAAGAGGAGGGAGGCTTAGTGAAAATCGCAGATTTGAAGTCGAGTGGGAAAATGGCCAGCCGCAAGGTTACACATCTTCCCGTGAACACCATTGCAACCTCATCCGAGTTCATGTGTGTTGTGATAGTGATAGGACGGCGATAACGGATTTTTGCCGTTACGTTAAGAAACTACGTGCAGTCACGTCCGCACAGTGACGTCATACGGCTCACCCGCCACATTCAAAAGGGCCCTTTTCATTAGCGTTTTTCACCAGGAAAAATGTTTTTTTTTCGTTGTAGACCATCACTACATCATTTTTGCATCCTAAACAGCACCACTCTGGCGGAAAAAATGGATTTCGTTTTCCATGCATGTTCCTCATTGGGGCTGTCCGGGAAAAAGGTGGATTTTCCTGAAATTATTTATTACACCATTAAAACCACCAAATAAAACCAAACAACATTACAAAACTTTTCGACATTTACCACTCAAATCTAGCACCTTCTAATCCAGTTATTCGAGAGGGTCCAATTATTCAACATGACTGCCATGGGACATAGGCCGTTAAAAAGCTCATCATCAGGTGCAGCCAAGTGTGGCCACCGGTTTCTTATATTCTTTCTTCCGACTCCTTTCCCAGACTAGGCACTTGACCGGCCAGGCTCAGACGAGGTGGAACTGCCGTGGCAGGTCGTAAAACTTCCAGAAAGAGAGAAATAGTAGCCGGCCTAAGTCCTGGTGATCTTCTAAGAGCCGAGGGATACACAGTTCACTTCACAGGAGTTTGGAGAGGTTGAGTTTTTTATGAGCTATTTTCAGTTGGGAACGGTCATGCCGAGTTAGATTCGAAAGAAAACCAGGGGCTTTCACAGAAACTTCGTGGGCACTTGTTTAGAATACGAGAAATTATTTTGTAGAAATAAATAATTTTGTTTTTAATTTGAAGGATAGAGGACTTTAGCCAAAGTTATTAACGGTGGGATCAGAAACCAGGACTTGCTGTGGCAGGGTGGCAAGGACGAGTTAGTTATGGATGTGGGATTGGGAGTTAGATGTCTTCTAGAGCTAGCTCTAAAGGGATGTGTGATCATTAAACCCTGTCCTTGTATAAGGCGCAAAGCCCATATGGATGCAACCCAAGGAACCGGTTCGAAATCCAGTAATTCAATGAGCGCTTTCGGCGGTACGGCCATCTTCAGGAGCTATTTCTGACCATTTGATTTTCAGCTGACGACTTTTCGCCTCAAGAGTCCGAAATAATGGTTTTCGAAATAAGCTCGAAAAAATCGATCGAAATATTGACACTTGATGCGTCATCGTGTGGAAAAATGGGCCGATCCGTAATAATACGAGGCCGACTACCTGTTCTTCAAGGACTGACATTTCAAACGACATGAAAGGACAGGATTGCGATGTAAATCGTATTCCATAAAAGCGGCTTTTTCAAAGGTTCGACTCCAGATTGCAGGAAGTCTCTGATTCGTCTTTATTAGGCTGAGAAATAAAAGTAAACATAAGAATTTCTCTGCGATTGGCCTTGATCTGCCTCGCGTGATCGAGATTCTCGTGAGAAAACCGGAGATTTCACTCTTGAGCTCGTTAAAAAATACTGGCGGACATCACGATTGTTCATTCAATAAAAAAATACATAGCATACATAGCATTCAGGACGCTCCCGAATTACAAGGCGTGAAATTAGACCTAATTTTCGAGGCATCCGTAAGTTGGCTGAACACCTAGGCTTTTTTATATTATAAAAAAGCCTGATAACAAAGTGCTGATAACAAGCTACGAACGGACTCTAGTTGGCGCTAGGTCATCGTCTACACTATCAGGAAGGATTCCAAAAAAACAGTGAGATTCAAAGAAATGCCCACTGAAAATAATACATTCTGTCAGGAATATAACTCCGCATGAGTCGCCGATATAGGAGGCTTCCCGCCGCCGCTCATGGAGGCGGTGCCTTTTTCACTGATAGTGTAGACGATGGCCTAGCGCCTACTAGAGTCCGTTCGTAGCTTGTTATCAGCACTACTCTCGTGTTATCTGTTACTCTCGTGTATTATACATTCTTTTACTCTCTCAGTTAGAGTTCTCTTGTTTATTTGGTGATTATTAAATATGCTAGATACCCGGTTTCACCGGGATATCTCAATACATTCTATTGCTTCTTTTTTTGAATTTTTTGTAAAAATTGAAAAAGATACCTTCAAACATCAAAAACTAGTTTTGGATTATCTCGTTTTCTGACTTTTCCAAACTCATTTCCCTCATTTCTTACGTCTTGTCCCCCGGGGGCAGAAAACGTTCAGACTTCGGAGCCAACTGAAATTAAAACCATCGTTTTGGAAAAGTGGAAGCTCGTAAAAAACTCATCGGAGAACGACTGAGGAGAAAGTTCGTTATCGACGGTGTAGAATCAATAGTGCCCAATTCGTTTGCCATGCAATCTATGGACGCGTGATTTGCCAAGTTGCCACCAATCCAAGTTTTGAGAAGTAGGCAACCCAGACGCCCCCAAAAGACACGACGCTTTGAATTGGGCAGTATTGCAGTTTCATCGTCGTTATGCTGTTTTGGAATTGAGTTTTGCAACTCGGCGCAAAAGAAACAGTCGTTTTGTTCGAGGGCGGAATTAAAAAAGGCCAATTTCCTCTCCGGCCACTTGGCGACAGGGTAAACCTGGCCTGTTGGACTTCGTCTGAATAGAGCACTTAATTGGAAAACCCCTTATAGTTGATTTCCTACTTATAGCAGATAATTGGCGCAAGATGTAAAATCCATTTTCCGAAATTACACTTCCTTCAATCGAGACGTTTATCAAACGCTCATTTCGATTGCAAATTCACCAGTGATAGGAGGAAAATGTCAGTCATTTGCCGATGCATCCGTTCTGTAGAACGCATAAATGTAAATGGGCGATCGGACGTCGAAAACCGGTTTTGACCTGAGACTTTTACCTAATAAGACAATGATCAGCGCAATGACCTCAATAAAAATGAAGCATAATGAAAATGATCCATTTACTGGACGATTTTACTGGTTTGTAGTGTTTTAACAATATTTTTCGCATGCATTTTTGCAGCAGATAACTGGAAGTATAAATATTTGATAAAATTATTGGAAAATGACCTATTCAGAAAAATAATGTAGGTGTGACTACTGAGAAATTTGATCGATGAAATTGGAGTGCATATGAACCTAAAGTGCTTCAATTATTGTACGACGGAATAGCAGCGATATCCAGTCGACAGCTTGACAGTTTGCTCTCGAATGAATTGTGTCCAGTTCTATGTCCAGTTTACATTACCAGTGCAATCGGGGATTGAAATAAGTTACAGTTGACTGAGCGCAAATACACCAGAACGTCCGGCTTTCGACTTCAAGGCAAGGATGAAAAGAATAGATCGAATAGCCGGTTAACGCTTTATAACAAAGACAAAAAAAAGAAAAACCCGTCAAAGTAGGTTACACACATGAGGTGAAAAAACCTCCTGAAAAAACCCTGAAAAGATGGTCCAGAAAAATGTTGAACTTCATTTTCCAATAACTGGTGAGAGCTCGTATCAATCATTTCTCTTCGAAACTCGCTAAAAGTCAGTGAAACCTGAGACTTCTCTCAACAAGTTGAACATCGTAGCTGGCTCGACTCTCGAGTGTTTATCCACTTGGCGGCGCTCACAAACTCTCCGTAATACCGTTTGCGTGGGCGTAAATGTCCGTGAAACTGAGTTCAATCGGAGGAGCCTTCAAAAGTAAAACGGCTCTTCGCCCCAAAAAACATTCATGAACGGGAACGAATTTTTCTTGAAATGAAGAGCAACAAATGTTATGAACTGACATTTCATGAATGAAAGTCGTGCCATGAGACTGAATACCATGTCATGAGACTGAATGTCATGCAATGAGATTGACCACAATTTCATGAGACTGAAGGTCGTCTCATGGGACTGAATGTTGTGCATTGAGATTATGAGACTGAATGCTATTGCATGCAATGAGACGGGATGACATTGCATGCAATGAGACCGAACGCCATTGCATGCGATGAGACTGAATGCCATTGCATGCAATGAAGCTGAATGTCGTGCTTTGAGACTATGAGACTGAATGCTATTGCAAGCAATGAGCCTGAGTGCCATTGCATGCAACGAGACTGAATGCCATCGCATGCAACGAGACTGAATATCATGTCATCCAATGAGACCGAATGCCATTGCATGCAATGAGACTGAATATCATGTCATCCAATGAGACTAAATGACATTGCATGCAATGAGACTGAATATCATATCATCCAATGAGACTGAATGCCATTGCATGCAATGAGACTGAATATCGTGTCATCCAATGAGACCGAATGCCTTTGCATGCAATGAGACTGAATATCATGTCATCCAATGAGACCGAATGCCATTGCATGCAATGAGACTGAATATCATGTCGTGGGACTGAACATCATGTCATAATTCTGGATGTAACACCCTGTGATGAGACTGAATGTTGAGAACTGAATCATGACCTGAAAGAACACGACTTCCGTTTAATCGGAAGAGCCAAAGGTAGACGGATTGCTCGTCAATTTCACATGGTCATGAATACGATTTTTTGAAATTTGAAACCCATACAACCATCAATCATACATACCATACAATTATACCTATATACAGTTGATTGATTCAAGAATCTGGGCTTTTCAAAAAGATCCTTTTCGACCGGTATTGAAGACATTTGAACTTGTATTTGACCTCGTTCAAAAAGGCGCCCGCATCCTCTCGAAACTCCTCGGTGGGACCGAACTCAATGAAAACTACACAATATCTTCCCAATTGGTCGAGATTCGAAAATCAAAACTAGACTAGAGTCAGGGAAGTTGAATTATTGTTGTTGGATTATTCTGTGAAACAATGCACCTATGTTTCATAGGTATGTACTACATAGACGATTTTTGGACTTACAGAAATGAAAGGTATAATTGGGAGAGTAGACTGATACGTTATGACTAGTTACGGCCCTCTTCTTGAAGGCGGCGGGGTACGCCCGGGACAACTTCGGTTATCGGGCGAAAAACAACGTTTACAACGAAGGTTTCTTCCTTTCACCAGTACACAAAACGTTTCTAAGTAAAAACTGAACCACCAAAATGTTTCCTGAACTTCCGATCCGATCTTCGATTTTTGAACAACCACAATACTCCAAATTGTGAATATAGAAATGAAAATCGATCCTCAATTTTCCATCGTCTCTCTCAGCAAGCAGAACCTCTTTATTCCCAAATAATAACGCGAAAACTGTCCCAGCCTTCTGAAGACCTTTTCGATCGACCAGGCCAAATTGGGCAGGCCAAATCGAATGCTCATCGAATCACGGCCATTCTCCATGCCGTTTGATGTCGAGATTGCCCCGGCGAAGAAACACTTCCGGGTTCCATTCGACTTCTTTCCTATTCATAGACGAAATGAGCCTCTTCGGAAATACTATTACCATTCTCTTTCTCTATTCTGCAGTTTCTTAGCGTTCACAAAGCGCATCGATCCGCTGTAGGGAATTTTATTAGTAAAGAGATAGCCGGGCGGAAGCACAGTTTATTCCGCTTATTGGTACAGCTGTGCCCATACACTGACGGTCTAGTAGCCCCTTTCTAAACGAGCCGCTTTTAAAAATAGCGGCAACTACAGTCCGCTTTACTTGGAACAGTGACTCCATCTATTAGAAATGCGAGTCATCCGAATAAAAACGAAAAACGTATCCTGTAAAAAATATGTGCCTATTAGTGAGGTTTAGGGGGCTCAATTATTTGTAGGGTGGTGAACAAGTTGACTTGTGTTTCGTTGGTATGAAGGCGACCGACCGAGAGGCTTGAAGGTGCGTCGAGGAAGGAGGCCATTGATGAGTGTTGATTGTTGGGGCGACCAACCAAGAAATTCTGAGGAACGCCAGAGAAGGAGGCGTCTGGGACCTTTTACCATGAGTTGGTATCACGGAAGTAGGCCATTGATTTTGGTAAACGAAGAGGATCTTGCGAGCCAAATTTTGATTTGCTCTACAAGTTCCAGAGATCCGACAAATCCACCCAAAAAGTATAGGTAGCTGAGGATCCCCCTTGAAGACCTTCCTAACCCAAGGAAGAACTATTGATACAGGTGCAGGAGGTGCTAAGGAAGTTCCCAGGATTATTGAAAAAAGTAGCATCTCTTCCTATGACACACGAGGATTACCGACGTCTAAAAAGGAAACGACTGCGGCAGACGGTGATTTTTTTCGCGGTGAAAATTGTACATTAGCCAGTGACAAGGCGTAGTTGATACTTTAGTCAAACACCTGGAGTTATGGTTTATCCGATACCTTTATAAGGGGACGAAATGTCGACACGCCTCATATTGTCAAATTGTGAGCCTTCGGGTGCGTTAAGCAAACAATTGCCAAAGGAGATTCCTATTTCTTCGATAATGGGATTGGCTGTTTGGTATTTGGAGATGGCGAGTTAGTTAGGCAGGTAGGCTGAGACCATTGTATACCTACGTGGACTGTATGTCTACGAAGTTGGGCCCGTATTTTCTGTTATTATTTTTTCAGAGATGTGGCCCCGTTGACTGTAAGGATACCCCATCAACGTCTCAAAAAAAAAAAAAAAAAAAAAAAAAAAAATCATTCAGAATTTTTTTACTTCGGATACAGTACACAACTTTGTTTTTCGAATGTTTTGCCTGGCATGAGTCCTAGTGACAATATCATCGTCAAAAATATGCCAAAACTCAACATTTCTGCTTCTTGGAAAAATCATCAGTTTTTTCAGAGCTGTATCTCCTGAACTGATGCTGCTACAGGGCTCCATTAAAGCTGAAATTGTAGCAAATTTAACGCACTTCCAAAATGATACCAATAAGTTTAAGCGAAAACCCGGTCCTTCAATGAGTTTTATCAAAAAAACTGGAAAAAGTGCTACAATTTCCGTGATTTTTCCGCTGTTACATTATTGAGGTTAAAAATCTATATTTTTACTATCTAGGTGTACCCTACAAAAACATTAAAAATGGCCTACTAGCAAACAAGGGATTTTTTGAAGTTGCTGAACTCGAAAATGAAGTCTACAAGCCAAAATTTATAAGGTGAACTATTTCCGGCCTTGACTTGGTTTCCAATCGATAAATAGACCTGTACCAATATTAAAAATGGTCCTCGGTAACAAACCGCGATCGGTAAACCTCAATCGAGGCAAATACTGTTATTAATAAGTGATATAACTTATAATCGAAAGTGACGCACTTGCAAGGCCACTATTCCAAATTACAATTGTCGGCCATTTTGTCGAGTGAAATTTTTTCCTTCGTAGTTGTGTGCGAAATTAAATCAAAAGTCAGTTTACTCGTCGGGTTTTTGCCAATAACGTTGAATTTTTTCACAATAATTACCTATTCAATTTTTATTGGAGTTTTATGGTCACTAGACTCGAAAAACTACTCGAAGGTTTTCGATCATGTTGGTGGATCTGAAATACTAGCTAATCTCGGGAGGCAATTCTAGACGTTACAATCAAGCGGAAGACGTCGAATTAGCCAATCTGACCCGGGAATCTTTTTTTAACAGAGTGATTCATCAGTGGTGAGCCAGCTGCACAAGTTGATCCGTAAAACGTCCAATGGAAAGATATGAATAATTAAATGATGCTGAAATCCTTGATAAAAAATAATTTAATAAAAATTGGCAGTAATTTCTCTTTAACGACCATAATAGAAACGACTGAGTAAGAGCGATGAGTCAAACCATGATATTCAATTTCGAGAAAAATCAATCAAGAATCGAAAATCGATCAAAAATTAATCGACAACTGCAAATTGGGAAATTAACAATTTCATAAAATCGTGATGCCGCTGAAATCAGCATGCGTGATGGGGGGAGGGTCAATTTTTCAAAATTATCCTCAAGCCGGCTTCGCCTTGTACGATTATAATACAAGCAGTTTTGCGACGTGAAGCCGTCCTAAGACTGTCGAGGCAACATGTTCAAGTTGACGTTCAAGGACAACCACCTGCTCTAGGCTACCATCTTGTCCTGTTGTGCACCCCGGCCCTGCCTCTTCGATCCTTGCTTTTTCGAATATCACTCAAAAACGAAAAATCAATACTTTTATTCATCAACACTCGTAGGAGAAATCAGTTTCCTATCAATCTACAATACTTATGTATTCCCTGCGATCCAGGACTGACAATTTTCTCGAAAATTTTTTCAATCCTGAAAAAACTTCATGATAAAAGATTGGAAAGCGGATAGTTTTCCGAGGAAAAAAACATGACGCAGTGCATTCCTACTATAGCCGATCAGTTGTCTCTTCTTAGGAATGTGACAATGGACACTTGATTTAAGTGAAAATGTGAATTTTCTTGAGCAGAACACGATCTGAGTACTGACGTAGGTATCGTATGAATCGCATTCTTGGTTCTGCGTTTCATTCTATTTCCATTCTGGTTTTCCGATCCTTTCCGAGAAGGTGTTGATGTTGCGATACAAATATTGCGAGCTATTTTAGCGTGGGAGGCTCAATCCGACTGCTCCAACATCCCACGGATGTCTTGAAAAAATCCGATCCCTTGAGGGCTCCCATTAAAAATAATAACGGGTTTCATATGCCGAGCATGTTTTACCTGAGGAGAACGTGTTATGGTAATTTAAATCAATACGTAGATGTTCTGAGTTGTTCTCCGCATTTGAAGAGTTGTAATCCATTTGATGGTCAAGTGTTTGATGATCGGGAAGTACAACGCCTACATAAATCATGTTGTGGGTATCAAGACGCTAATCAAACTCATACTAGTAATCAAACTGAAGCTCATAATCGTAATCATAATAATACCCAAACTCACATTACAACCCATATTCACAATAAATTCAACCTCAAAGTCGAACTCAAAATAAAGCTGAAATTCATACTCAACTCATACTCATAATTAAAATCAAACTTAAACTCACACTAAAACCGAACCTGAGACTCAAACTTATACTCATAAATCAAACTCAAACTCATAACCAAACTGAAAATCGAACGCAACACAAACTGATACTCGAATTCATGATCAAACTCAAACTTGAAACTGAAAATCAGAATCAAACTCATAATCGAACTCCAAATTAGACGCAAAGTCAAAATCAAACTAGAACTCATACTCATAGTAAAACTCGAAGTCAAACTCCAACTGAAACTAAAACTCAAACCCACACTCATTATCGAACTCAAACTGAAACCGATATTGAGACTCAAACTGAAAATGGAACTGATTCCGAACTCATAATCAAACTGAAACTCATAATCAAACTCGAACTTAAAAGCAAAGTCAAAATCAAACTAGAACTCATACTCATAGTAAAACTCGAAGTCAAACTCCAACTGAAACTAAAACGCAAACTCACACTCATAATCAAACTCAAACTGAAACCGAACTTGAGGCTCAAACTGAAAATGAAACCGAAACTCAAAATCAAACTCAAACTCGTACTTATGCTCATAATCAAACTCGAACTAAAACTGAAACTCAAACTCGAACTCTAACTAAAAATGAGGAGTGATCTACCTTTTGATAGATCACTCCTCAAATGATCTCCAGTTCGAGTTTGAATCTGATTATGAGTTTCAGTTTCTTTTCTAGTTCGACAATGAGTTTGTGTTTCAGTTTGATTCTGAGTTCGAGCTTCAGTTCGAGCTCGAATTATGAGCATAGGTTCGAGTTTGAGTTTTAGTTTGAATCTGATCAAGTATGAGTTTCAGCTTTAGTTCGAGTTCATGAGTTTGAGTTTGATTATGAGCGTGAGATTCAGTACTATTCTCAGTTGGAGTTTGATTATGAGTTTGAGTTTGAGTTTTAGTTTCAGTTGAAGTTTGAGCTTGATTATGAGTTGGATTCCGAGTTTGAGTTCGAGCTTAAGTTTGAGCTTATTCGGAAGGAGTTTTTATTTTAAGTACGCTTCAACATACCCTCGTTTAGTCACTGCACTTGGCATTTATCTCTCGAGTGAAAATTACAAGTAGAAAAGCGAGGGGAATGAAGGACTGAGAGAAACAGTGTCACACGAACGACCCTTCTTTGCAGAGGACGATTGACAGATCAGACTTGATCGAACGCAGTCAGCTCAAACACAATCAGACCCGCTCAGACTTGATCAGACCCGCTCAAACACGATCAGACCCGCTCAGTCTTGATCAGACTCGCTCAACCTCAATCAAACCCACTTGAACACGTTCAGACTTGATTAAACACCTTCAGACCCCTTCTAACTTCAGACACCTTCAGACACCTTCTAACTCTGAGGTTGATTATGAGTTCGAGTTTGAATGAGTTTGAGTTTCATTTATAGTTCGAGTTTGAGTTTCAGTTTGATTCTGGGTTCGAGATTCGGTTTCAGTTTGAGTTTGATTATGAGTGTGAGTTTGAGTTTTAGTTTCAGTTGGAGTTTGACTTTGGGTTTGAGTTTGAGCTTGATTCCGAGTTTCAGTTTGATTATGAGTACGAGATTCGGTTTCAGTTTGAGTGTGACTTTGAGTTTGATTATGGGTTCGAGTTTGATCATGAGTATTAGTATGAATTTGATGATTATAAATATTGAGATTGAGTATTTGCCGTTTTTAGTGTGTTGGTCTGGTTTTAAGTGTATGGGCTGGTTTGAGTCTACAAAAAATTGTCATGGGGTTCTTAACTCGCGTAAAACTATGAACCCTGAGCCGTATTTTAAACCAGACCAGGAGGGTTGATTTCCCCATCCCTAAAACCCCAGGACGGAACGAGCTATCGTAAAATGGAGAATAATCTTTTCTCTGCGTTGCGCCCTTAAAGGCCGCCCTTCCCTTCCGGATACCCTTTTGAGGAGCTCCCTGTCCCTGCGTTTCGAAACTGGGACGGCGCCTGTCTGCGTGCACCCCCTGCACCTTAACACCCCAAGGCGAATAATTTAGGTTTCCCCAACCGTGCAGAACATCAGAAGAAACAGTATTTTAAAGAATTATCATAAGGATTGCGTATTGCCAACAAATCGAGGAGGTTTTCGTTGTTTTATGGGAAAAACGTATAATTTTCGAGTCTTAATTTTTAAAATTTCCTGTTACTCGACGCAGGTAGGCGAATAATACTTTTAGATGAGTATGAGCTGTACCTAGCCCCGAAACTGTTGCCCCTCATATCTCATGAAGTTGACATAGCCTTATGGTCTCTGGTTGTAAAGGCTCCTGAGGAGGGCCGTGCGGGCGAAAGCGCTCGGACAACCAGCAAGGCGAAGAGAAAATTTAACGGTGAATCCAAAAATGTTGTCGGAAGTAAGAAAAAGCGCTTTTTAACCGGAGAAATGTGGGGTTTTCTTGGAAAGAGTGTGGTTTTTCTGAAAAAATTAATAAATCGTATCTTGGAAACGGATTGAGATGGGAAAATGAGGATGGCGGCATTTGGCTCAATTTTCGGCCTAGTTTCAACCAATTTTTTTTCACACCAAGTTCGGGACACCCTGTATAAGGCTCCCAATATGGTTTATAACATTATGCATCAGAATCTAGGTCATGTTTTCCATTTCTAGTGACATAGAATCTAATCTTTCTAGCATTCCTGTGCCTTGAGGGCTTCTCAGCTAAATACAAGCTCATCTATGAGTGCAAAGGAAGATAACGAGTTCTCTCGCATCCTTTTGTTTGCCTGAGAAATGCCGAAGGAGCAAGAACTGGCGAGATAACCGCTACGCCACTCCTATTGTCACTTCTGTTGAGGAATATCGTGACGTGTAATAATTTGTCCAACGACCATCTCTAAAATAGTCAAACTAGTGCAAAAGAAATTCACTTAGGTTTTTGGCAAAAATTCACACAAAAAAAGTGCCTACTCTGCTGACAATGATTTAATGGCAGTTGGATCTTATCTGGTAAATAAGTTCCCGGCAAAATTGATCAATTGCGGGGGCTTGGGATTATTTATGGCGAACGACGTAATCGCGGGTTATCGGGAGGATCAATATTGCCGAAAACGCCGCCTGATCAGCGCGATGGTAAAATATGCAGAACCTCCCAGGTATCAAGTATGGATCATTTTTAGGCAACCCCGCAGCACATAACAGGAAGGATCCAAATTTCCAAAAACATTTTGCCAGATATCGGCGAAGAATTGCTAAGGTCAAATCCCCACCCGACATAATGCGCATGCTCGCTTCTACGCAATGGAAGCAATTTCTTGAGGCCAACTATTCTGTACGTCTCTTGAATATCATAACTAGCAATGATTAAAGAGTCCTGGCGCCAGTAAAGCCTCTTCAAGTGGTCTCGTTGAGAACGCATCCGCGGCGGTCACACTGATTGAAACAGTTTCATTTATCAATCGAGCTGGAGACGTATTTTTGCATACGACCGAATACATTCATCACATCCATCTTCGGCTCGAGTATGCAATAAATGCGAATTTAACTCATTTAAATTTGTTCGAATGTTCCCATTTTATCAGGGGAGAATGGTAATTCAAACGATTTGAAAATTGTGAAAAAGTTAAAGCGTTGATTTTTTTCCTTCAGTACAAAAAAAAAAACAGTTGTTCGTCTCCGATCGAATCAACTCGCCGCAAAAGTGGCGGAAACGTCTGAAGAAATGGCCGTTTTCAGATTGAGGAAAATAAGGCACGTCGAGAAAAGTGGTGAAAATTGGGCTACAGAGATGAAAAGCCTACACCGCCGGTTTCTCATCCCCTAAGCGATTTCCGCCCTCGTCATTCCGAGAACATTGATTCCCTTGTCAGTTGCAGACGCCCATTTGGACCGAGAGGCGTTAGGTTGGAAGGAAGCGGCATTGAGGGTGGCCCTTTGCAAAGGAAGGGTTGCGGACGAAGAGATTTTCGGGCAGGACGAGTGGATCCTGTATCGACGAGCTTATTATACCGAGCATAAGGGATACATACAAAATAGTAACAAAAAGAGTAACAAAATGATATACCTACAACTTAAAACTGTTATAGAATAATTTATGCTTTCCCTAGCTACAATAAAATCGGATTTTAGGGGTGGTTAATGAAAAAAACTTCATACTCATGGTTGTCTCCCTTAAAGGGGTCGATTCTTGAACTGATTTGCTACAATTTTTTTCCCGTAAACATTTTTGTGCGCCCCAGAAAAAGTGCACTTTTTTGGCTTTAAAGATAGTTTTTCTGTTTTCGACTGAGTTTGAGTAAAACGGGCGAGTCCCTCAAATTTTGGAGTAATTACAAAAATGAGGATACCGTTGGAAAGCCCGTAAAATTTCCTATAAACTCACGGTACTTGCAGGTTTCTAACATCAAGTACGGTAACCAGAAAATTGGGCCAAAGACGAGAATTGCTCAATTTATAAAATAACAATTTTTTCAACATGAAACTAAGGCTAGGAAACAATGGAAAACTTCCGCGCATGATCCAGGAAATACTGGCCCAAAATGTCAGCTTTCCAACGGTATAATCATCTTTGTAATTAAAAAAGAATCTAAGAGACTTATGGCCGTTTCACTGAAACAAAATCGAAAACATGAAAAATATCTTCAAGCGAAAAAAGTGAACTTTTTCTGAGGCTCTCAAAAAAGTTTATGATCCACTAAATTGTAGCAAATGAGCTAAAGAATAGACCTCTTCAAGGAAGAAAATCTTAAGTATGAAGAACCTGCATAAATTCAAAAAATCAAAAACCCTCATTCTGGGAAATAATTGAGCAAATTTAGAAAGTACTGGTATCACCATCTTCAATGATCTCTACAATTTTTTTCTCGTTTCGCACGGATTTTTTTGAGCCTAGATTTGCCAATAATAATTCTCAGCTCTTTCCTCTTGCTATCCGTACCGATTCGCGTTACTTTCTCCTCTTCAAATCGCTGTTATGAAAGTTAACGCAACAAGGCAGAGGACCCGTTTGTAGCCAACTTGCCGAGAGAAAAGCGGCTCTGACAGGGGTCGACGTTCGCTCTGAAGAAATTTCAAGGTTCTGGCTTTTTAATTTGAATCCATCGACGTTTTTTTCATTCTATATTTTAAATGACTTCTCTACAATGGGCATCGACGTTTGCTAAGTACACACATCGTTTACTAAAATGGTCTTTATTCGTCCAAAGCATAAAACCAGTGGTGCGTAGATAACACACAATACTTCCATATTTTGAAACGTAAAATTGTGACACAATTTGACCATATTTTGACTGCTTTTGAAAGTGTTTAGGTCAAAAATATCAAAAAATTCAGTATTAAAATTTTAAAATTCGCCCAAAATGAAAGAACACTACATTTTCGGAATGTAAAAAATATCCACATATTCTGCAAGGTAAAACGAAGATTTTGAGACCAAGAACGCTCAAATCGGTTCATTTTTGCGGCCGGAAAAAAATAAAATGGAAAACACTAAAAATGCAAATATCTCGGAAGTAATGTGCGTTATCCAAATTCCGATTAAACAGGGTGTTAGGTCTTGCCGAAACAAACATTTCAGTTCAAGAAATTTGAAAAAAGGTTGAGAAATGAGGGAGTTATGGCCATTTTTGTAAATGACCACAGACGGACAGACGGACACACGGACACACGGACAGACGGACAGACGGACACACGGACACACAGACACTTGTTCAGGAAGTGATTCTGAGTAAATGTGTATAAGAAAAAGTTTTTTCTGAAGCTCCGTTCCGATTCTCGATTTTAGGACGATCACAATACTTCCATTTACTCTGTAAATATGGAAGTAAAAAATAATGCTAAAGATTAAAAAAATTGCCTATATGAGCTTTTGAAGCACAAGGCACAACCCAATACAATTTTGAACGATAAGAACCCTTCAATTCCCCATACGGCACCATAGAAAACGTGTCATTCTGTCGCCGTCGCCGATTCGGCATCCGTTGCATGCAATTTGGCGTCGCTTTTACAAGTGAACCTTTCCGCATACCCAGTTTCGCAATCTTTTCTCCGAAGGGCCCTCGCGCGTATCTTTCACCGCCATCAATGAGCTCCATTCATGTCCAACACAACGCATACCAACAGTCGCGGCGGGAGTATTGTCAAACAATCGGTGCGCGTAGGTCTTCGTGTTTCCTCTACAAGAGTGTACACACGCGTTTTGCCAATGAACAGCCTTCTTTCCCCTCGTGTCACCGGTGACGTTCATTGCATATTGATACGAGTCATTATAAATACAACCTTCGAAGGGCAAGTTAGTTTTTCCAACAATCGAGAAGAAAATTGTTGAAAAATAACTTTTGCACTCCCTTTTTTAATGTAGTAAAATTAGTAAATTGTACATGAACAGGTAACTGATTCATGCCGGCCAAATAAACCTTTGGTGTATGAATTCCATACGACACTAGATGCACCTATAATCTTGATATACTTACAACCGTGTACCACCTAGATGCACCTATGGGCATAGGCCGACTTTTAAAAAAAAAATTGATCTCTTGTCCAAAATGTATATACGAAACTAGATTTACCAATAATCTATATAACACCTAGACGCAAGCCAACATTCGACTCGTAAAAAAGAAAGGTAATCGTTTCGGAGAGTGCGAATTTTTCCACAGCGCCAAATTATTGCCTGAGATGACCTAACGACGCCCACTTGAACAATGAACGCTCAGATCCGGGAAGGAATAATTATGATAATAATTCCGGAAATTATTGACTTCATGACTTACAGAGAGGGAGATGTTTCATTCTCAGGCGTAAAAGAATGAAGCGAAGAGAACGCGCGGGTGTCCTGGAACGATGAAGTCATCGAATTCGATACCCACCTGTGTTTGCAGACGTAACGGGGGAGCGTCGAAAGGCTTCTGGTGTAACGGAGTCCGTTACGTGATGGAACGATTAATTCTAATAATGGTTAGCCAATATGGTGTACATTGTACAACTGGTATGGTTCCATTAGGAAACGAACCATGGAGGAGGGGTGGCGGAAGTTATGGTGCATGAGGTTATTTTGGATTAATGGTACATCCCTTACGCTACGTTTGTAATTGGAGAATTATTTCTTCTTATATTGTTTATAATAAATTTTCGAACAAGTTCTTGGATTAAAACCGGAGAAATGGTACCCTCCTTTCGCACGCCATGCTTGGGAAGCACAATGTGTTGTCAAAATACCTGCTCGAAGGGCGTCTTAATGAAAAAATTGAAAAAAAGAAACAAACAAAAAAACAGAAAATTATGGCATGGTAGTCCTTAGTAGAGCCAACGGCCAATGAAAATTGAATAATCGTTTCCACAAAATTGACCAACCGGAGACTGATTTTCCGTTCATGTCCACAGATGATGGCGATGAAAACCAGCGACTTCCCAAGCGATTTGGGAGCCGTCGTGATGTCTGGCGGCCGCGAGCTCCGTTTCGACGTGGAAGTGTTCAGCCACCTGGCGCACCTCGAGTCGGTGACCGTCCGAGGAGTTCCGAAAGTTTACGTTAAAGAACATTCGTTCGCCAACATGTCTTCCAAGTATCCCGTATCGTTCGAATTTTCCGACGCTCAGTTCTTGATTTTCGAAGGTGAATCAATCAGGCATATTTCTTTGACCTTTTGATTTACTATGCGCGAATCAGCCTTTTCGGGAGACGAGATTGTAAAATTTGTATTCTTCATCTTGCAGGAATGAGCTGGAAAAACCCCGACGGGCCAATATCGGTGCTAGTGGCCCGAGTGAACCAAGCCATCATTCACGGCCAAGCCTTTTCCCGGCTCACGAATTTCACTGCCGTTGACGTGAATCGTCTGGAGCTGCTGGAAAAGGCGTTTTACATTTCCCGTCCGTACAACGAAAACAATACTACGGTAAGGGGTAGTCGAATGTTAATACGCAACTCAAGTTCAGACGTATAATATCTTCTTAAACACGCCACGCCGTCAATCAGGAAACAAAAAAATTGATTATAGTAATTTTCTGTTTTGCAGATAACCCTTGAAAGGGTGCGAATAGAAAATTTGGCCAAAATGACCTTCCAAAGCAGCGTTTACGAAGTCAAGCTGAGCGGAAGCGAAGTGAAAAAAGTGCAGCCGGACGCTTTTTCTGCGCTGCAAATCGAACGCGTCACCATCGAGAATACGACGCTTCATCGGGTGGAGTCAGCCGCATTTTCGGACCACACGCTCATTCAGACGCTGACGCTGCGACAGGCGCGGCTGCACGACATCGAAAACGCTGCTTTCCTTTCCGGCCTCAGCAACCTAGTCATCGTTCATTCCAAGTGAGTATTTGGTGCGATACATTGAAATATATCCGATTTCCATTTATTTAGTCAACTCGTATTATTCTGGATCGTATTCGCCTTGATGAAGTGTGAGATAGGTACTCCCTTGAAGCTTCATTCATCAATAGTTAAAGTGATGCTTAGGATGATGAAGAAGAACCAGAAAGATGGCGAGTTTCAACGCGTAGTCTGGAGTGTTTCTTCAAGCCCTTGAGGAAATAGAAAAGGACCCCTGACTGTGACATGGGCTCTTGCCCATGGGCTTGTTCCAGGAGCGTGAGTGTGGCCATGAGGTACACAAGTTTGCCAGGCGATTCCCCATGAGGAGCTGCTGCAACGGCACTTAGCAGAGCGCCGTTGCCGAAGAGTCGCTTGCCAAACTGGTTTACCTCACGCCTGCACTCACGCTCCTGGAACAAACCCCATACGACCAAGACAACTCAAGATCCAGAATGCCAGTCCAGAATCAATCTTTCCACGCATCTAACTGAAGAAACATTCCTGCTTCTTTTGTTCCAGGCTGGGAGTCGTTAAGGCGGGAGCTTTAAACATAACCGTCGCAACGGTCCTCATGGCGGACAACATGTTCAGCCACGTTCACACGCGGGGTGTCACCTTGAAAGAATGGAATACGCTGGTCATCAGCAACAACACGTTCAAACGAGTCGAGCACGACGCCTTTACATCGCCATCTTTACCGCTGGCGGCGTCGAGGCCGGGAGGTCCAGCCGAGGACTACCTAGTGGTCACGGAAGAGCCGACCAAAGCGCACGAGTTCAACTTCACGCGCAACATCATGATCGAAATCCACGAATCGGCTTTCAATTTCCCCGTCGGCGACGACTCTAAAGTTCTCATAGACAATAATTTCTTCATATTCAACTGCCATTGTGAAATGTACCAAGTGCAAAGTTTGATGAGCGGAGGAAAGGCGGCGATGTTCGATACGGGGATGTGTTCAATCGACGAAACGCTTTCCAAGTGCTTCCAACTTCCGCTCGGATTTGTCAATATGTTGAATTTCACCGAAAACATTTGCAAAGTGCACGGGAATATCGTGTGCGAGGAGGTCCAGAGGGATGCAGCCGTGCCGCCCAACGTTCCGAGCATAACGTCCGCCGTCGATACCACTTTCGACGATGTTGCTCGGGAAAGGCAAATACTGACGTCGCTTTTTGCGATCATGCTGGTCGGCGTCCTGGTCGTCACCATCGTCTCGGCGGCGATGTGGGTCGGCAGGAAGGGTTTCTGCGCCAAAGCTCGACGGTTCCTATTGCCATCGACGAACTCTTTCGTCGACCATCTGACTCGAATTTTCTCCGACGGAGGCGACACACCGACCGTGTCCGTCTCTCGACTATCCGTCCACGAATACGCCGAACTCCAGCGGAAGATGGAAGAGGCGAAAACTCTGGAGGACGACGACTACCCTCTGGAAGATAAAGCGACGCAAACCCTTCCCGAAGAATTAACCCAAGAACTACTCCAGAGCCTGAAAGAGAAGCTCAACGATCCCGAGAACTACAGCGAGGCTCGCGACATGATCGAGCACCTCTACGATCTGATCAAAGTCGAGGAGAACTGCAATAAGAATAATCGCGAATCGACTTGCATCAACGTGGAAGACGTCGAGACCGTCGACAACGTCTACGACGTGATCAGGCCCAAAAGGCCGGCGCACCCGAGGACCAACACCAAGCCCGAATTGGTGACCCAAGGGACCCGGGCCCCATCCCCCGACAAACTGCTCCCCTATTCGAAACGGCCGATGATCGTCTCCGACTACATGGAACCTCGGGATCGCAAGGTTCACACGTACTCGGAAATACCGGCACGGCCGGATCTTCTGCCACCTGCGGCGTCGCAGATCACCACTTCCATTTCCATGGCCAACCGGCCTCTACCGGCCGAACCCACGCAACTGTGATATTCAAGAACTGTTTAGGGAAAAGAATGCCTTCAAGAAAATATCTGCCTTAAACTAAAGGGTTGACGATTTTTCTTTGTGTGTGATAAACATTGTATGATTTTCGTTCTCGTCATTCGGGCCTGTCATATGATCGTTGTATAATTGTACAGTACATAACCCGTTTAGTTTCCTGATTAGTTTCACGTTCTTTTCTAATTTTGTACAGTACTCTTAGTATAAGACTGATGTATGTAAACAATTTTCCTTTTCCCGTTTGGTACTGACTATTTAAAACCGATTGCGTACGTTCGTTTTCCTCCCCGAGATTTTCCAAGAGAATCAAAACGAATTATTCTGTCTGAATACACCACAATGTGTGTCAAAAACACTGGATGTTCATAGCGCGCAAAATGTAAATAAAAGTGCTCCCACATTTGTTAAATATTACCGAATATCGCGATAGTGTGAATTACGAGAAATTATTCGAAACTGTAGTTCGAGGGACGAAACCCACGTTCCGATTGTTTTGTATCGAATATAAAACTGGACTGTGTAAAAAGTGTAACTTAATTTCGAATTGTACAAGTGTTGTTAATTTGCCATGGAAGATCAATTGCCCGTAGGCAATGTTAGAGGAGTTACGCTGTTTTTCCTAGAGAAGGGAAAGCTCTGTGGAGTTAAATATAACTAACTACATTCCAAAAGCGGAAATCGCCTCTTTTTAATACCCAGTAATTGACGTCGGAAGAATGTCATGATTGGCCACCAAAGGTAAGTAAATACAGGCATGTTAGAAACGCCAAAATATTTTTTGAATCTAACATTTTTGCTCAGAAATACCTTTGACTATGTTTAAAACTTATTCCCAAAGTTGAGAATTAAGTTGGAAAATCTGGCAAATATTCCGCCTCAGCTGAGAATTGAACCCCACATCTCCAGATTTCTAATCCGACGACCTAACCACTAGAAAGGCCTATGGTATGGTCGTTTTCTGAAACCCAAAAATTATCCTGTCAACATTGATGCTAATGCTTGATCAGGTCGGTATTCACGTTCTTATTGAAATACATACTTACGGAATGGGGGAAGGAAAATCGCCCTCACCTGCAAAAGAGAAATTAAATTACTTTCAAGGCATATATGAGGGAAAATGAGTAACAGAGGGAAAATGAGTAAAGTTGAAAATATGCACTTACCAAAAAACCAAGAACCAAAAAAGCTATTGAACCTAATTGGTGATTAACCCTTAGAAATTCTCCAAAAATCGCTATCCATCTTGATGGCAATTGCAAATGTACATTTTGCAAAATTCCTTCGTTTATTAAAGCTATAAAGTTCAGCAACGACGAACTATTACTTCAGCCAAGTTCTCGCAAGGCCTCACGTCCAATCTACCCAGATGTAATCACAAGGTTTCCCTCAGAGTTAACCCTAGGTTAATGGGGTAACTCGGTGCACTGCCAGTCCATTAGGCGGAGTCAACTGCAACAAAACATCACTTGAACGCTTGACCTGGTTTATTGTTAAACCCTTCCTGTTCCTATGTCCCTCGGTGAACCTATGCAGATGTCACAACTCTACTCGATTGCAACGAACGGTGTCGCTGAAAGTTGTCATTGCATTACGGCGACGTGCTGGATCGTGAGGAAATTTATTCAAATTTGGAAAACTCTATTGCACTGGAACACAATTGAAGTGCGTTTTCGATCGGGGATGGTTGTCAAGATTCAAGGGTCGTTTGGCCTAAATGAGTATGCATGACAGACGGAGGAAAGAGCAGTCGTTGGTGGCCGCATAACGTAATGGATGTTGGATTGGTCCGGAGCAGTGAGTCATCGAAAACCGGTCGCTCAAGTAATTCATATCAGAGGGAGATGAATCATCGTAAATCGAATCCAAACTTATATTCAACACCTGCGACTTTTTGCTCAAAATTTATAGCCGACTTTCACTCAATTTACCGAATCAAACCATTAATTTGCGATGTTATGATGGTTTATTTTGAAGAATAGTATTTATTGACATTTCTGTTCGAGTGGATGATGGCATTCAATAAGAGATGTAGAGTTTGAACTAACCTATCAAACTCCACGCCCCACAGGATTTATCCTGATGCGCCACTATCCGGTACGCCCTCGCTATGTGAGCGCCACTCAGTTGTTGTTCGAGATAGAAGAAGGATTCCTACTCGTAATGTTCATGTGTTTTGATTTCTTCTCTATAGGTATGTATCGATATTTTGTTTCTGTTCATGTAATGTCTGACTTACTACTTATACTAATTTATGAAATATACTTCTGAAATATAGATACTATATAAAGTACCTAGGTACTTGAATTTTCTGTCAAAAATAACTTCAAAATTTTTCCTTTTTATAACAAGAGCGCAAAACGTTTTCCTCCGTGCAGCCTTAGGTGAGCATACGAACAAAACATTTTTCGATTGCTGCTGTAGATTTTCGCCGACGGAGGGTTAAGTTCATCGAGTCTGATTTGTGTGCAGTGGCGGTACAGCACTTGAGCAGCTACAAATAGCACATGAGAAAACAACGAGGGTTCGAAACCCCTACGGATGAATGGAGCCACCGTCTATTTATGGAGTTTTTGTACCGCCCATACAAAGGAGATCCCGGTATCGCCCGACGCCTATTATCAACGGGACGGTATGCAAACATCGGCAGAATTTAGCGGATCCTTTGATAAAAAACTAGTTTTTCAAGTTTCGGTACATTATTTTGCTATTGTGTTACGGAATTTCAGCCATAAGTAAGTTATATATTTAATTACTTAAATATAGAAATGCACAATCGAGGCAAAACAAAAGTGAAAATGATTACATTGGTACTTCATTTCTGGAAATAATGTACCAAAATGTAGAACGGAAAAGTAAGAAATGGCACAGCAGGTGATACGAGACGCAAGGCGGCTCAGCTCGACGGCCTACAGTTATTGATTCGTGTGCAACATAACTCGTCAGCAGTCGACCCATCTCTAGAAAACCCTTTCGAGATGCACATGGGGAAAGGCCGGTTCCATAAGTGGGCCCTTACACTAGCTTGTTGCTTCATCCCTTATTATTGATGAAAGCATGCAAGTGAGGAAGAATACTGCATATAATTAACAAGACTACAATGAAGGCATTCAATTCTCACGGGATCCTGATAAAGGTGTTTTCACTTAAAATTCCTTAAAGGGGGCTATTTTTCAGCTCATTTGCTAAAATTCTTGTCTAATAAATTTTTTCTGGTCGCAAGCAAAAGTGTACAATTTTCCGCTTTGAAGATTTCTTCGTGTTTTTGACTCAGCTCAGTACAACAGCGATGAGACCCTCAAATTTGGGGACAATCGCAAAAATAATGATACTGCTGGAAAGCCCGTGAAATTTCCTACAAACTCACGGTGTTAACAGATTTTCAAGAGTAAGGCAAAGAAGCGAAAAATTGGGCCGAAGTTGAGAACTGCTCAATTTTTGAAAACTACGCTTTTTCCAACGTGGGTCCATGGATAGAAAAGATTGAAGAACTCCTGCGCACGTTCCGGGAAAAACTGGGCCGAAATGTCAGTTTTCCAACGGTATAGTCATTTTTGGATTCATCTCGCTCAATAGAGGAGAAATCGACGTTTGAATGCTGGAAAACGTGATTTTCTGCTGAAACGTTAGTTTTTGGCGCGGTTCGAACGACTTGAGTTGAAATTTTAATCATTTGCTAATAAAATGTTGATTTTATGGTTGAAAGGTTTGCAATCAGGCAATGCTGGTAGCAAATCTACCTATACATTAGTATGGATTTTGGAAGTATCATATTGTGGCGATCAATTTGGTCAGGAGCTTTGATCTTCTTATTGTAGCACAATTCACTTTGGAAGATACTTTTTGTATAGGTACACTTGACTCAAAATCATTCCTGGACAAAATAACAATCCAGCTACCGCTTAAAACGGCAATCAAAGGCCAATTGACGCCTATGCGATGCTTTGTTGTTAAACGAACCAAAGGACGACCACCTGGCTTCGTTTTCCCCACGACAATTTTCGTCTGTAATTACTCAATGGGACTTCGCATAACAATAGGAAGAGCTATCCAATGTACAATGCATCGTTGAATTCAAGACAGGAAGGATTCTTTCGCTTTTTATCGCCGATAGCGTGGGAAAGCTAGAAATGAGGTAAACAGTCGTCAACTCTAATTACTTAAACGAGCGTTGTATGCCTACGATGGTAAAATAGAGCTAGTATACAGAGCATGTTTCACTACAGCATAGGGGTGGGTATAGGGGTAGATTTCTGAACAAGACATCAGAATCCGAATTATGTATATTTACCTCCAATGCAAACATGCAGGAACGCTAGTCGTATCGAAATAGTGCGCAGTCAGAAGAACACTGATAAAGCAGATGATGCTGATAATGTTTGATCACTCCCGAATGATCAAATCGATTCGCCAGCCGTTTACAATCGCAAACAAACGTTACCGACGGTCGTGAGTCATAACTCCCTTCCGAGCCCAAGATGTCACGTAGTGTCGAGTTCCACAGCTAACACTATTTCCTTCTGTGGGGCCCCTAACGGTCGTGCAATCACAATTTTACCGATTGATGTTCGGAGTATAAATGTCAATCCGAACTCCAACTGCTTGTCTGATGCGAAAATACGTCGGTAAATGCATCGTCCAATAAATGCATGCTCAAAAGGGGCGATTTGGAGAAAAAATATTGAGGTAGGTTTCCCATCGGGTTTTATGGTTTTTGGGATACTAAATCCGAATTGTTGGTTTGCCACCTCAAAATCGTGCGGCGTCACAACGTAAACCGCAAAAAACCTCAAAATGTCATGTCTTTTTTTACTTATCTGCCTATATTTCTAAAACTATTTGTATTAGAGGAAAAAGTATGATCAGCATTGTTGAAGATAACTAAATTTGTAACAATTCAAGCGCAACCGCAGCTTTCTAGCTCAAATAGCCATTGAATTATGGCTTGCCAAAAAATGATGATTTTTCCCCAAAAGTGGCACTTTTGAGTTTGGCTTGTTTTACGGGTCGAATACCAACATCTAAACGTAAAAAACATGGAAACCCCCGCCACAAATGCTGTGGCAAATCTTATCAGCTTCAATTTGAGATCAAAATAGGTCTATCAGGATTTTTTTTTGCAAAAAATTGAAATCAGAATTGAAACTCAAATTTATACAACTCAAGTACCTACGATATTATTTCCGTGGCCAAGATCCTAGCAAACGATGTAGGTAATTTGAATGATTTTATACGATGCAGCATCAAATAGGAAATTGCTCCAAGCTATTTCAACCAGTTTCAAATAATGGAGGATGCATGCCGGTTCTGACCAGCCAGCCATTAAACGATGATTCGAAACAGTCGAACAATTCGGCCGTGTTTCCGCTGATAGAACAGTCTCCAGCTCCGACCACTTTTCGATTCGGTCATTCGACAAAAACGTGCAGCTCAAAAACAACTTTTTCTCTGCTTCTTTGTGAACTCGGCCCATTTCCACCGTAGAAGATGAATCCAAGGGGAGATTAGGTTTTCCGAGAGATCATTACCATGGGCGTCTACCTGATTAACCTCGCTTCGACAAAAAATACTAGGCCTTTTTCGGAGATGAACCCCCTTCTGAACCAGTAAAGTAGACAATGCTGATGTGCTACCGTCCATGAAGCCGCGTGTTGGATGTGAGGACCTGCACAGTCACCCCCTTCTGTACATTGTACAAAGCGTACTGACGGTGGAAAGCATTCCTTCAACCCTTCATTAGGTTCTGTTAATAAGACCTCATGGAAAGTAAGTAGATTCAGTAAATCGTTTGACGGAAATTTCCGAACGAGCGAACAAAACTGACTCACGCTTGAACAGTCGCAAACGGTTGCAAGGGAATCAAAATAATTTTCATCTCTCAGTTTACAGAAGCAGAGTTCCCCTTTCATGAGCACCTGCAGAGGGTAACATAAAGTTATATAGTAAACCACATGTTTACTACCTTATCTGATAAAATCCTATCCACTATCACACTCAAAATGTGTAGAATGAATGTTTCCAGAGCTGCCCTAGGAGTAAAAATCGCGAAAATGTCCCTCATTTGGCTGTGAGGGGAAGAAAATCACTTCGTCACCTATAGGTGACACCATGCATTAAAGGGTCAACCCTTTTCCAAGACCTCATGGAAAGTAAGTAGATTCAGTACCTAAATCGTTTGACGAAAATTTCCGAACGAGCGAACAAAACTGACTCACGCTTGAACAGTCGCAAACGGCTGCAAGGGAATCAAAATAATTTTCATCTCTCAGTTTACAGAAGCAGGGTAACAGCCCTTTCACGAGCATCTGCAGAGGGTAACATAAGGTTAGGTAAATAATAAACAGATGAAAATTTGGAAAATCTACTTCCGTTGCGCCCTTATACCACAAACATTTCCGGAGGGGTAGAAAAATGATTTTTTCAAGCGATTGCAGGGGTTTATTATTGAATCAGAAGAAGGCATTGACACTATGGATCCAACTGACAGCAGCTCAGATTATCGACGAGTATGTTGTGTGCTGAATCTGTCTCTCTCCCTCCATCGCTCGGCTTCACTATTTCCCAATACAGATTGATACACCTACGCATAACTCAAGCTCCATGATCAATACTGAGCTTGGCAGGCAGAAAATGTTGCCTTGGTTCACTGCAGTCAACGAAATCGTGGAAACGGCGAATAAAGGGCTTGTTCCAGGAGCGTGAAGCAGGCTTCACAAGAGTACGGTCGGGCCGGATACGGTTCGAGGCAGTCCCGGACTACTTCAGGTCTAGTTGCTAACGACGCAAAGCAAATTCAAGTCATATGATTGGATAAATTTGTCCATGGAGTTGTTCATCCTATTGTATGGCTTGGCGTCGATAGCAACCAGACCTGCGGCTGTCCGAGGCTGCCTCTCCGAACAGACCTTCTGCTTCCCATTGGTTCCCCAACCCAAAAATGATATACGGGTCAGAGGTGAACAAAGGGGATTTCCAATGGGAAGCGAAACCGAGTGGACCTTGATAAGAAACGCCCCGGCAACGGCACTTACAAATATTTCAATACCTTACACTGCGCATGCGCAAGGCTACGCTATACAATCGAGCCTGAAATCGGTTGCAGCATTTAGCGGCAGCATGATATGTAGTTAGGTTAAGATTGTTAGGCTCGCGCAATGCCGGATAAGACACCAGCTAAGGAAAATCAAGAGAAACAGAACAATGCGAATCCGAATCGGAGGCAATCGCGCAGGCAATCTAGGAGGCAGTCGAGGAGACAATCCCGCAGGCAATCCAGGAGGCAATCCAGAAGGCAATCGCAGCGGCCTCAGTCGAAAAAACTCTCAAGATCTCAAAGGCCGGGGAAATCAAATGCCAAGGCAGTCGCAAGTCCTGAAGAAATATTATCTGCCCTGAAAGAGTCCAATGGATTTCTTGTATCGCCAGTCAATTTGATGAGGTGATCACACTTGAGTCCAATAGGTACCTCATGACTGCGAAGCATTCATTTTTCAGGTACCTGCAATACGATTGGAATAATGGGGGAAGAGAAATTTTTATTTGGTCCAGTCAATTTATTGCATTGCCTCGATTTGGTGCATTTGCTGCATTGCCTCTGGCAATACTAGGCGGTATAGGCTAAAGATGCTTTAGGTTTGTACAATCTGGCCAGCCCTGGACAGTCCCGGACTAATTACTAACGACGGCAAGCAAATTCAGCCTATCACATGGCTTGAATTTGTTTGGCGTCAGTAGTTATCGGTCCGGGGCTGTCCAGGACTGGCCTGCCAGAGCAGATCCTATGAATAGCTGACATGGTCTCTGTGTGCCATCATGAGCGGACTTGAAGTGTCCGAATTCGGCTTTTGAGCCATTATCATCATTTTGAGTCCTTCAATGCAAACGCAGTCCAGTGCACGATTGCAGCAGGACCTCTATAGCTTTAAAAAGCTCAGCTATCTGCCATCGTTTTCCTTCAGGAGTTGAAAACAAGAAAAATATTGATGGCATTGCTGTTCAAACTAAATTTGAAATTCGATTTTGGCCTTGTTTGCCCATTTCTGACTGAAAATTTCCGGTATAGGGAAGAAATGGAACTGATCGACACCGACGGAATGAAATGGGCTCATATTCACGCCAACCCTTTAAACCTCAAGATGTCCAACACGGGCTACACTGTGACGATGAATGCTTCTTATGCAGGACTCTTCACCCCAACTTTGGAAGGCGGCATTCTCTTGAGTCCTTACAAGTTCGCCCAGCTGCATTTCCACTGGAGCCAGGACAACGAAACTGGGAGCGAACATCGAGTCGAAGGCGAGGGATATCCACTGGAAGCTCACGTAGTTCTTTTCAATTCAGACCACGAAACATTCGAAAATGCGATCACGAAAGAAAACGGCGTAGCCATTTTGGTGTACTTTTTTGAGATTCACGAAACTTCCAGCGTCCAGCAGCTGACTAAACACTTGCGTAAGGTTAAAGAGCCTTACTCGCAAATTCCATTGGACACGATTTCTTTATCTTCGATTTTCCCAGCGATAACGAGCGACATCGTTACTTATTTCGGACATATGGCCAACCAATGCAATCACGGAGTTCTCTGGCTGATTTCCCGTACAACCCTCGCAATAACGGAAGACGAATTAGCTCAATTTCGCTCAGTCAAACTGAAATTCGACCGATCAGCTGTATGCAATAGTCGCGCCGTCGCGGCAGCTTGCGAGAGAAAAATATTCATACTCAACTCTTCTGCGGAAGACAAGGATAAAGTCCTTCATCCGCTTCCGGGCGCGATAAATCCGAAGAGAAAAGCCGTCCAGGAGAAAATCGGCGATAAACGTGGATCGAGGAAATCCAGCAGAAGGGCTAGCAGAAGAGCTAGCAGGAGAGCAAGTCGAAGGCAGAGCAAACGTGCTTCGAAAAAATAAACGAAAAATTTCTGCAGGATTCGTTGGTTTTTGGGTCGATATGGCGGAGCATTGATGATTTTTTGGAGAGGTATCAAGTTGAAAGTAAAAATAATTACGTAGGCACCTGACTTTGTGAGGTCGTGAGATTTCTTCAGTGATGGTATTGGAGAAGCCTTCATGACGAAATTTTGAAGGGGTATTATTTTTCAATTAATTTTTTCACCATACCCATTCTCAGATTCTCTATGAAATTCTCTGCTTTTCCTTAAAAAAATGCGATTTTGGGAAAGATGCTAAATTTGTTCTGAGGTAGTTCCCTACCAATTTAACACGGTAGACAGCGATCACACACTATAGACATAGAGAGCAACCATTTTCGAAAGATTGTGATCTCTATGGAAAGGAAAAGGACCCCTTTTAATGAAGGACGTTTTCTCCATTGACGGTGTCCGTTATGACTGACTGCACTTACAGTGGAACCCTTCACAGGCAGAAGACAACCGGTAACGGTTCACAGGACTACCTGCTCAACACTGGATTCGAGTCACGGTCCATTATTGATAATCAGTGAGCGTAAGAAATGCTCCTGCGCTGTAAACATAAAAGGTTACCTCGGCTCGATGACTCGGATTATGCCAGAGGCACTTCAATGTCATCTGTTCAACGCGTCCCTTAAAAAGTTACCAGACCCTGTTATTTGGAGTACCCGAAACGATGGTTCTTGATGATAACGTAAACGGTCAAGATGTCGCAGATACCTGACTGCACGCTTTTCGCTTTCGCACTGCAGGATCAAGATGATTTTGAAAAATCCAAAAGAGCAAACACCTAAAGACGTAATGTGCTAATTTTTTCGCCAAAAATTTTGGGAACCTGCAGCAACCCGCGGTCCCCAAAACGAGTGCTCCAGATTATTCCGGGTCAGGCCTAACAATTGCAACGTGTGCCGCCAGAATCCGAATGTCGCGTGTCGAGGGCAATGGCCCGAACTTGGGATGCCGAGTGATAGTGAAATATTCGGACCGATCGTTTTTGGAGGTAGTGGTCACTCCGACCTCTGATTGGATGAAAAACGGCCGAGGAAGACGTCTGTCTCCATCGCAGTCACTCGCGCACGAATAGATTGGAAAGACCGAGAAGAAGGAGGATAAGACGTGGAAGTATCAAGGCGTTATTTATTGTTATCGCTCAGCAGCACGCCATTGGCTCGGCGAAAGAAATGGTCGCCTTCTTGAGCGAAAGCCTCATCTTGAATCATTTTTTTTACCAATTCTTGCAATATTATTGCCATGGCTACAAAAAAGAATTGTTGGTACATTATTTCCAGAAATATATTTTTTGGTGTCATTATTGTGAAAATTTAGGAAAATATCACGATTTTTTGAACGCACTTTAAAACGTACTGAAAGTAGTCAAAATATAATCAATTCGGGTCAAACAAATCTTAACATGATGGCATTGGGTGTTATCTACGTTGGAAACAAACCAGCACGTTCAGGATTTGCCGGAGAACATCCAAGTTTAACATGGGAGGTTCCGTTGTCACGAAATCTGGTATTTCCCGTCTGCTCAGTCGAAATTACCCTTCGAGAGCTTTCGCCTTCACTTCGAGGGAAAGCAACGAAATCGCCGGTTTCATCTTCGGCGCAAATAACGCTCAATCATTCTTTTCTTTTCACAAAAAAGCCGCATAACATCGATTGTACAACAGCTATCATTCTGCAGGACCTGCTTATGTACAGAGGCGGGAGGTCCTTAGTTTTGAGAAGCTGCAACCCCAGGTGCCAAGGCACCTTTTGACTGCAATAACATATCAACAACTAGAATTTCGATTAATTTTTATGAAAATTCAGAATCGAATTTTGAGTAAGAAATGACAAAAATTAAATGAATTACCTATTAAATACTGAATTGTCCTAAGGGAACTCCTTATATCGACAAGTTCTCTTTCAACGATTCCCTCTCTAGCAGAATCCATCGACGTTATTATAGCATTCTATATCAAGATGTATCAGGTTTGACGGGTGATATTTCCTCTTTTTTGATGTATCCAATACGGTGAAACGTCAAACTGGTGTTTTGACACGTTTCGATTTCCGCGAAGAGCTGATAAGCAGTTACTCTTATTCCAACACAAAACTGACCTCCGACGATTTTTGATAAAATGTAACCACCCACCGGTATATTGAATTTTTACCTGAAAAAATGTGATCAAGGTGCGATTTGCTGCAAAAGTGAAAATAAAATCCAAATATTTGTGCAAAACAAGGATCAAAATCGACTTAATTTTAAGCTCATTTTTTCGTAGCTGGTACTTTTCTGCCTTATTTTGGGTCAAAAAACTAATTCGTCAAAAATGTATCTATTTTTGAACATAAATCTTTTTCTCTCGAAAAATCACAATGTTGGAGACCTAAGAGTGTAGGCCGTTTTTTGCTCTTGAGGTACCCGATTCCACGTGAATAACTTCCAACAGCCTACAACAACAACTGGATTTACCTCAGGCCATAACAGAAAAATCACCTTTACTCCAGCTAATCCCTGCACGGGTATCCTTCAAATCTCACCTACCAACTCAAACTGGTTCCGAAACCGCAAAAAAATTACCGCCCCAAAGAGAACAAACCGCATTGTTCAAAAACTGTAACATCCCAAGGCGGCGTTGCTTATGTGATCAATGAGAGTAGTGAAGCTGAAAGTCTATCGCTTCGGGCAAAAGAGTCAATACCTAGGTATATAAAAAAAAGAAGAAAAAAAGTCAATATCTTTCGAGAGATAGCAGATGCAAGTCAGAAAAAACCGAGTGTACGCATGGCGAAAAATTTCATCGAATTTTTTTTATAGACAAGAACAATTTTGAATAGTTTCGAATTCAGGAATTAGGAGGATTCATGGATCAGGAGTGATGTCGAAAATCGAACCTAACAAAAATCGCACAGGAGAAAATCTTAAATATCAATCGCCAAACGCTGATGCGAACTATTTACACTCCCAAATAAGACATTAAAAAATATGAAGTAATTTATTTGCTGGCCTATACAAATATGTACTTACAAAAATTTTCTCAGATTTTTTTTATGGTTGTTCTCAAATTTTACCATTGACCCCATGCATAACGAGGCCCTTGTGGTGCACTAGGCTGCTCATAAAAAGAGACAGTATTTTTACTCACTATGTGAGTAAAAAGGCGAATAAAGTTCTATTCTATTCTAAAAAAAAAATAGTCAAAACGTGCGAGCAACGGGTGGAAAAAATTACCAAGCACGCACAAGTTTGTAGCACTTGCAGAGAAAGTGAAAGATTATCCTTAATTATCCTTTTACAGAAATTGCTAGCGAGGCCACTTTTTGCCGACAAAGGAGCTTCCTCAACTAGAAAACCCAGTTTGACGGTCAGCCAATTGAGTGAGATTCTTTCAGCTCATTAGTGGCCATAAATATCAAGAAGTCAACTATCCTACTGAAATGAAGAACTTGCTGTTACAGCAATAAATTAATTGAATTTTCCTTTTTTTAAATTTATTTAATTTAATAAAACATTTATTTTTTTGACTCAGTGGATTTTGACATGGTCTTTTGCTGATGTAATCGGCGAAATTCGAGTTTTTCCTCGAAAAAGAGCGATTCGGGTAACTAATTCTAGAATCCGTATTAATCAAATCGAACCCGCCGCAGGACATTTTCTTCAAGAGTCGATCACCGGATCCTTTCAGATGATTGGTCTTAAAGAGAAAGTCTTGAGAGAGGAAGGAGATTGAAAAAGACAGTTCGTTCGCTTTATTGACACTAAGGAAAAAAAGAAGGCATTTCTTGAAGACAAGCCATCGTTAGAAGGACATCGGAAAAAGGACTAAGAACGGCGAAGAAGTGAAAAATGGGTAAGTTGAACGGATCGTTTCCATTTTCAGACTGGAATAAAACAATAGCGAGAAGCCGAACGTCAAAAATAAGAAAGTATTATTTTCTAAAAATATTCGTCTGATAAATGTATTTCGAGAAACGTTTTTCGAGGTTTGAACCGCAATGGCGCTACATCGTAGTTAGGTTTCGATTACGACTGTACACCTTGCGTTAAGGAAATTTAAAGCTGAGGCTAAAAATGTCCTCAAAAGTTGGAAATCTTTTTGAACCGGAAAAATGTGGGTTTTTATGATGCAAAGCGCAGTATTTCTGAAAAATCTTCAAAAAATCGTGTCTTTGAAAAGGGTTAAAACAGAGAAATGCGGTTGATGGTGTTCAAAACCATTTTCGGTCTAGTTACACCCAGTTCTTTCTTACGCCAAGTTCAGAACACCCGAAGAATAGGTATGCATCTTATTCTTCTTCGAGTTTCTTTCCCACCTGGCGATGCGGACGCGTCTGACGCATAGTTCCCGAGGGACCGTTTAACATGACATTATCTTCGCAACATATCGCACCCCCGCGAGAAAAGTGTTAGGTACATCTCAAAAAACGCGATTTTTGAGTTAAATGCATAGTGAAATAGCGCTTGAAAAGCTCTACACAGCAAGATGATAGTTATATCTCTAACTTGAATATTCGCCGCTAGAGAGCAGATGAAACGGTGTTATGTTATCCTAAGGTATGCTATGAGTATGATATGTTATCTTTGCAAGATATGTTATGCTCGAGCATAACCTAGGAGGTGGCCTTGGTGAGGGGGCGAACTATAATCTATTCATGAGGCTTCGTCTTATCGCTTGTCTCGAGGCGATCGATTCTAGCTCCGCATTTTGGGGTCGTGTTGTAACGATTAATACGAAGGTAAGCAATAATTTATCGCTATTTTAACTGAAAATTAACGTTAATAAGGTTTGAACATTTACGTATGTGTAGGTATGGAAAAAATTGAAGTATTCAATGCACTACACTTCTGAGGGTTTTGTTTGAGGGATTTTTGCTTAACGTTTATGTGGCTCAAAATTATAACAAACGTACTCGTACAACTCTTTTCTTCATATCAAACAACGGAGGAATGCCCATTTCAGTGACGAGATCCTAACTATTTATGCAATTTATGCAATACTATCTATGCCATGCTGTAAAATCGAGTTTTTTCCAATTCAGACTATAACAAGAATGCTAGAAAACGAAGCATAAAGATATGGAATTTTCGAGAGGGCAACACTTGACGTGCCAATGACCCAGGTGCAAAATGTTCAGTTGCGCATACCCTTCAGGTTTACTAGCCATTCCACTCTCACAATTATCGCCTTACGGGCGATACTTCGGCCATTATGTGCATGTAATGGACCGAATGTCATGTTTCTTCCTCTTTCTCGTAATCATCTTCCTCATTGCAAGTCGAATTACGCGAGCCATTTTTCGTAATATCAATTACCGCCGTTAATAAGTGAGAAAATTCTAGAGATCGATGCCAGAGGCGAGCAGATTACAGGCCTCTATAGTGTAGTATAAAATTACCTATATAGTGTGGTGCTACAGTATCATATTACCAATATTTTTCAGTACTTCAGGTTTCTTTTGGTCGACACAACCGTTTACACTACGGAGGCGGAATGATTTATCATGAGGAGCCAGGCAGATTAGAGTTGTAGTGGAACCAGGAAACAGGAGCTTCTCCATATCACTCATCCGGAACTCGGACCGATTTCTTGGACTTTGTGCCTTTACCAGGACAAAGCTCAAGGACAAAGGTCGCCCATCGCTCTAGAGCTAGCTGGAGAAAGTTCTTATTTCCTCGTACCACGCCTGGTAAACATCTGCCTCGTCCCTGCTTTCCCTCAACTGCAAGAATATATTTTGCAGTACTGAAATCATCAGGTCTACCTTTAAGTGAACTTCGAATTCATCAATTTATTTTTAGGAAAATATATCGTATTGATGTTTTCCCCTTGTCTGGCTCTAATCTGAATTCATCTATCTTTTCGACCGCAGAATATAAATTATTCTGTCCCACGATAACGTATGGCGTCAATTTGCTCCAAAATTCGGTCTTCGGATTCGTACTCGTCTACACTTAGCCGAATCCGTTTCGTTGCCGAATTAAATTTAGCCCGAGGTACACCGACTAAGTCAGTCAACGTCTGTCCCTCCCTCGGTCACCCTTCGGCAATAATTCTGTCTGGCAATCCCCTTCGGTCTGTGCCATAGACGCCCTCTCCCTCACATTCCCGGATTTACATAGAACTCTCCCCTTGCACCCGGAGGCGTCCAGACTTTCGAACTGAGCACCTGCAGGTCACTAATTTGATGCCGTAAATTTAAAAACAAAATCATTACCGACGTTATGAATAACGTGAGAAAAGCGCACGATACCTTGGGTGCGAAGCAGGCATGATGTTGAACCTAGGCAGTCAGGTACATCAGTTAAAATATTATTCTGAATAATTTTCAGTAAATTGAATAATATTAATTTTATTCTTATACAAATTGATTTTTTTTAAATTAATTATTAACGTCTAGGTGGATAGGTAGAACAAGAGGTAGATACAGTGTAGCCGTATACACGTATACGTTTTGTATAATATCTATTACACAACATATTAAAAGCATAGTAACATATTACGTAGCTACAAAACAGTTAAAATATATAAATGCATAAAAATATAATATATTCATATTATGAAATAATAAAATGTATAAAATAATATAAGAAAATCTGAACAAAATACAAAATATACAAAGGCAATAAAAGCAGAAGAAAATGTTAAGGATACGACAAAAAATATTTGAGGTAAACAATTTTTTTGCAGGGAGAACAATTTTTGAAAAATCTTTAAACGCCATTTACAGAGGAGAAGGTCTTTTTTGTCATTTAAAATGATTCCCAAATGAATGACGGGCTGTGACAAGGCACAATGTTATTTCCTGTTCTCTCGCAAACTAAAAAAAAAACTGTTTTCAAAGGCAATTGGACGAGCGCCACGTTCGAACGAAGGATCATGCTTGGCGCGCACCGTTAACGGCTTAACCGTGTGAGCCGGTTCCAATAAACGCTATCTCTTCCTCAGAGGGAAACAATTTTACCCCACGATTTCAAATTTGCTGTCTTCCGTAAACTTTAGTGGGTAAATTTTTGAAAATGTTCGGTACTGCGGGGTTCTTCTTGTTTTATAACACTTCTACCCTACGGAGGCGGAGTGTTTAACAGTTTACATTGTTGGACGCAAATCTGGGCCTACTCGAAAATGCGGAATTTATTTATCTGTTTGAACCCAAGTGAAACTGAACTAGAAGAAAGTACGGGGCATAAACAGCGCAACGAGTGACTGACTATTTTTATGCATCTAGCTACGTAACATTTTGGCGTAAATCGATGAAAATCAAATTTCGTGGAGATAGGATACTCTTTTTTGGTACTTTTTTCTTCATTCCAAAAGACATCACTTTCTGGCGGACTCAATGGACCCCAACCCACTAACCTCTACGGCTGGTAGTCTTACGGAGATATTCGGCTCTACAAATAACCCCATCTGCTTAGGATTATCCTATCCGAACGCTTATTCGTCCGACACGCGTTGAGTCAACAACGGTTCCTTTCCATTCCCCGGTATTTATAAGCTACACGGTTCAGCCTCTATAGGTTTAAAATAATCATTAACGACATTCTCGGGCCGGAAATCCAACACAAAAATGGACGATTGTGGATGACAAGAGTGAAAAAGTGTTACGATTGTCCAAGTGTTGGGAACTGTCTTAGTCGTCCTGTATAAATCTTGTCAAAGGTATACGATGGCTCGTAGATGGTATAGTTTTCAAAATTTTAGAGTCGCCAAGTTCAAAATCCTGACTTCTGGATAATTTCCTTGGATTTGCACGGCCGAGACAAAAATTTTGATATGTAAGTTCATGGGGCTCCGATCAGCCGTTTAGAATCTGCTAAACATTAACGATTTCAAACTCGATTTTCAGCCATTGGAAAGCGTCGGATCGAAAATTGCCCGAAACAAAAGTTGCTTGAAATTTTATTTTTATATGTCTACTATATAAAAACCCCCAAAAAGTATCGGTCGTAACCCGTAGTTGATTTTTTGAAACCAGTTAAATACCTATATTACAAAATATTTCAACTCCTGAGCAGGAAGACATTTAAACCCGAAAATATCCTCCCTCAGAATGACGATTTTCGGAGGTTTTCAAAGGAATAAATAAATAGGTAAGTCAAAATTCAAATACGGGAAATCCCCGGGAAATTCAGCAACAAAACAAACGCTAACCAGTGGTGCGTAGATAACACACAATACTTCCATATTTTGAAACGTAAAATTGTGACACAATTTGATCATATTTTGACTGCTTTTAAGGGTGTTTAGGCCAAAAATATCGAAAAATTCACTATTAAAATTTTAAAATTCGCCCAAAATGAAAAAACGCTACATTTTCGGAATGTAAAAAATATCCACATATTCTGCAAGGTAAAACGAAGATTTTGAGACCAAGAACGCTCAAATCGGTTCATTTTTGTGGCCGGAAAAAAATAAAATAGAAAACACTAAAAATGCAAATATATCGGAAGTACTGTGCGTTATCCAAATTCCGATTAAACAGGGTGTTAGGTCTTGCCGAGACAAACATTTCAGTTCAAGAAATTTGAAAAAAGGTTGAGAAATGAGGGAGTTATGGCCATTTTTGTAAATGACCACAGACGGACACACGGACACACGGACAGACGGACAGACGGACACACGGACACACAGACACACGGACACACGGACACACAGACACTTGTTCGGGAAGTGATTCTGAGTAAATGTGTATAAGAAAAAGTTTTTTCTGAAGCTCCGTTCCGATTCTCCATTTTAGGACGATCACAATACTTCCATTTACTCCGTAAATATGGAAGTAAAAATCCGAAATATTAATTCAACGTTTGTATCAATGTCCCACGTACCAGGATCGGTACCTATATTTGAAGTTCATCTGTGGGACCCCTTCTCTTGATTGAATGGAGGACTCGTGGGAACCAATCTCCACAGATCGATTAGAGGATTTCGTATGTTAAAGAGCAGGTGGTGGGACTGAAATGACTACATCTCTGATAAAAACGGTCTATGAGCGGCGTACATTTACACCCGCCAACCTTTTGGATCGTCTCAGGTAAGCGTATTGGAAGGTAAGACCCATTCGCTCCCGGGCATAGCTAGAAATGAAACACCTGACTGGCAACACTGAATGTAATTTTCAACTTGAAAAGTTCAAGCTTCGAGCTGCATCACAATTCAAATATAATGACCTATATTCCGAATAAAACCTCGACTTTTGATAATCATTATCCGAAATTCGCATGGCCGCAACACTAGGTTTTTCCCGAGATCAGTTTTCTTTTCCGAAGGGCTGCGGCCGACGGGGGAAAATTGAAGCCGCTTCCGCTTCTTCAATAACCTCTTCAGATAACGAGTTTTCAGGCGTAACGAAGTTTGCCGCTGCTGAGCAAAGAAGCGAATTCGCCCGCTAGATGAAGAAGGCAGGCAATTCGGCACTGAAATTGTCAGCTCGAAAGTCAACCGAGTTCTTTACCTGTCACCACTTAACAATATACGGTATAATGAGGCGAGTTTGAAAAACAATGTATTTGTAATACCACTTAGGTGAAACGTATTTTAGAACAACGAGCCACATATGAAGGGTAAGGGGAAAGAACAGGAAATGTCAATTTTTCCCAAAAACCAGCTTAATAGCGCATTTTGTAGGAATTCAAAGGTTCTAACCGTATAGTGAAACTCCAAGGGAAAAAAAGTATAAATGTCGCACTGAGAAGCAACGAAAGATTCGGTGTAAGGGGAAAAAACATTGAATTTAAAATACAAAACATGCTTTTTCTCTAAAAGTACTTTTTGTGACATTCCTCGTTCCTTCCCCTTACCCTTCATATAGTGATGGGCGATACATTTCGATATGAGTATTGTATCGAATATCTTCTTTCAATACCACGTACATTTGGTATCGAATATTTGGCTTCGATACTAGTGTAGGTATCGAGTATTTTTCCCGACAGAAAAAATACTTAAATGGATACCTACCTAGTCTCAAAATTACCTAGCTACTTTATTCATACTAATTAATAAAATTTACAAAAGGAACCGACTTTCGCCAGCTATGGTTGACAAATTGACATTCCTGCGTGGAGTAGGGAAGCAGTTCTGGGACTTGACTGAGTGAATTACCGAATATATTACACACCGGTGATATTCACACCGGTGATGTAAAGTTTTCCTCCCCATCTCCATCACCACTTCTTCGACACTCGTTTGATCTTATAATTAACTTTTACACATAAAAACGACCTGTTAACATTGTTGAAAAGTAATATAACGTAAAATAAATAACGTAAGGGCTTGTGTGAAATGAAACTCATATGATTCGATACTTTCCAGTATCGAATATTTTCTTTCAATATCTGAGAAGCATCAAATATTTGTTTCGAAACTAGTATCGAGTACAGGAACCGAATATTTTGTGGTATCGCCCATCACTACACGTCTGTTCTTGATCCCCTCCTTGTCATGACATGAAGCTCACGTCTGGTCTCGATCCCCACCTTGTTTTGACATGAAACTCACGTCTGTTCTTGATCCCCTCCTTGACCTGACATGACGCTCACGTCTGGTCTTGATCCCCTCCTCGTCCTGACATGAAGCTCACGTCTGGTCTCGATCCCCCCCTCGTTTGACATGAAGCTCACGTTTGGTCTTGATCCCCTCCTCGTCCTGACATGAAGCTCACGTCTGGTCTCGATTCCCACCTCTTTTTTACATGAAGCTCACGTCTGGTCTTGATCCCCTCCTTGTCCTGACATGAAGCTCACGTCTGGTCTTGATCCCCTCCTCGTTTTGACATGAAGCTCACGTCTGGTCTCGATCCCCTCCTCTTTTTTACATGAAGCTCACGTCTGGTCTCGATCCCCTCCTTGTCTTGACATGAAGCTCACAGCTGGTCTCGATCCCCTCCTCTTTTTTACATGGAGCTCACGTCTGGTCTTGATCCCCTCCTTGACCTGACATGACGCTCACGTCTGGTCTTGATCCCCTCCTCGTCCTGACATGAAGCTCACGTCTGGTCTCGATCCCCTCCTTGTCCCGACATGAAGCTCACGTCTGGTCTCGATCCCCTCCTTGTCCTGACATGAAGCTCACGTCTGGTCTCGATTCCCACCTCTTTTTTACATGAAGCTCACGTCTGGTCTTGATCCCCTCCTTGTCCTGACATGAAGCTCACGTCTGGTCTTGATCCCCTCCTCGTTTTGACATGAAGCTCACGTCTGGTCTCGATCCCCTCCTTGTCCTGACATGAAGCTCACGTCTGGTCTTGATCCCCTCCTCGTTTTGACATGAAGCTCACGTCTGGTCTCGATCCCCTCCTTGTCCTGACATGAAGCTCACGTCTGGTCTTGATACCCTCCTTGTCCTGACATGAAGCTCACGTCTGGTCTTGATCCCCTCCTCGTCATGACATGAAGCTCACGTCTGGTCTTGATCCCCTCCTCGTTTTGACATGAAGCTCACATCTGGTCTGGATCCCCTCCTCGTTTTGACATGAAGCTCACGTCTGGTCTTGATCCCCTCCTCGTCCTGAAATGGAGCTCACGTCTGGTCTTGATCCCCTCCTCGTTTTGACATGAAGCTCACGCCAGGTCTTGATCCCCTCCTCGTTTTGAAATGAAGCTCACGTCTGTTCTTGATCCCCATCTCTTTCTGGCATGAAGCTCACGTCTGGTCTTGATCCCCACCTCGTTTTGACATGAAGCTCACGTCTGGTCTCGATCCCCTCCTTGTCCTGACATGAGGCTCACGTCTGGTCTCGATCCCCTCCTGTTTTTTACATGAAGCTCAAGTCAGGTCTTGATCCCCTCCTCGTCCTGACATGAAGCTCACGTCTGTTCTTGATCCCCTCCTTGTCCTGACATGAAGCTCACTTCTGGTCTTGAACCCCTCCTCGTCCTGACATGAAGCTCACGTCTGGTCTCGATCCCCACCTCGTTTTGACATGAAGCTCACGTCTGGTCTCGATCCCCTCCTGTTTTTTACATGAAGCTCCCCTCTGGTCTTGATCCCCTCCTACTCCTAACATGAAGCTCACGTCTGGTCTTGAACCCCTCCTCGTCCTAACATGAAGCTCACGTCTGGTCTTGATCCCCTCCTTGTCCTGACATGAGGCTCACGTCTGGTCTTGATCCCCTCCTCTTTTTTACATGAAGCTCACGTCTGGTCTCGATCCCCTCCTCGTTTTGACATGAAGCTCACGTCTGGTCTCGATCCCCTCCTTGTCCTGACATGAAGCTCACGTCTGGTCTCGATTCCCACCTCTTTTTTACTTGAAGCTCACGTCTGGTCTTGAACCCCTCCTCGTTTTGACATGAAGCTCACGTCTGGTCTTGAACCCCTCCTCGTTTTGACATGAAGCTCACGTCTGTTCTTGATCCCCTCCTTGTCCTGACATGAAGCTCACTTCTGGTCTTGAACCCCTCCTCGTCCTGACATGAAGCTCACGTCTGGTCTGGATCCCCTCCTCTTTTTTACCTGAAGCTCACGTCTGGTCTCGATCCCCTCCTCGTTTTGACATGAAGCTCACGTCTGGTCTCGATCCCCTCCTTGTCCTGACATGAAGCTCATGTCTGGTCTCGATTCCCACCTCTTTTTTACTTGAAGCTCACGTCTGGTCTTGAACCCCTCCTCGTTTTGACATGCAGCTCACGTCTGGTCTTGATCCCCACCTCGTTTTGACATGAAGCTCACGTCTGGTCCTGATCCCCTCCTTGTCCTGGCATGAAGCTCACTTCTGGTCTCGATCACCTCCTTGTTCTGACTATTACCAACGTTACCTACATATCTAGAATACCTACATTACCCTAAAGGAATTTCCCCATACTTAAGAACCTCCTTATAATATTTTCCACTTGATACCCACAATACCAACGTATCCTACATTACCATTACCCTACGTTGCCTACATTACCCTACACTAGCTAACCTACAATACCCTACATTACCACTACCTTTATAGCCATTACCTACGTTACCATTTGCCACCATCCTCAACATTTCCCTGCATTACCTATGATTAGGAAAAAAGGTATAACAATGGTAACGTAGGGCACAGGAGGTGGAGGTAATGTAGGGAATTGTTGATAGTTGAAATGTGGTCTACTGGTGATAACGATGGTAATGTAGGTAAGGTTGGCATTGTAGGTAACGTAGGTGTCGTCCAACCCTCAAGCCCTACGTTACCATTGTAGGCATTGTGAAGAGGACTTCTCTTTAGTCTTTTAGTTTAGAACAGCAGGTTACCTTTCCCTCTCAAAGTGACGGTAATGTATGGGAAGGTAACGTAGGGCACAGCAGGTAGAGGTAATGTAGGGTATTGTTGATAGTTGAAATGTGGTCTACTGATGATAGCGATGGTAATGTAGGTAAGGTTGGCATTGTAGGTAACGTAGGTGTCGTCCAACCCACAAGCCCTACGTTACCATTGTAGGTATTGTGAAGAGGACTTCTCTTCAGTCTGTACTATTTTAGTGTAAAACAACAGGTTACCTTTCCCTCTCAGAGTGATGGTAATGTAGTTAATGATAACAGAGGGCACTGCTACTAGAGGTAATGTAGGGAATTGTTGATAGCAGAAACGTAGTCTAACAGGGATAGCAATGGTAATGTAGGTAAGGTTGTGTGCGATGGTATTGTAGGTAACGTAGGTGTCTCATATTCACAAGCCCTCTGGTGGGAATCAAGACCAGACGTGAGCTTCATCCCAGAAAGGGGTGGGGATCAAGAACAGACGTGAGCTTCATGTCAAAACTAGGAGGGGATCAAGATCAGACGTGAGCTTCATACCAGAAAGAGGTGGGGATCAAGAACAGACGTGAGCTTCATGTCAAAACGAGGAGGGGATCAAGACCAGACGTGAGCTTCATGCTAGAAAGAGGTGGGGATCAAGAACAGACGTGAGCTTCATGTCAAAAGGAGGAGGGGATCGAGACCAGACGTAAGCTTCATGCCAGAAAGAGGTGGGGATCAAGACCAGACGTGAGCTTCATGCTAGAAAGAGGTGGGGATCAAGACCAGACGTGAGCTTCATGTCAAAACGAGGAGGGGATCAAGAACAGACGTGAGCTTCATACCAGAAAGAGGTGGGGATCAAGACCAGACGTGAGCTTCATGTCAAAACGAGGAGGGGATCAAGACCAGACGTGAGCTTCATGCCAGAAAGAGGTGGGGATCAAGAACAGATGTGAGCTTCATGTCAAAACGAGGAGGGGATCAAGACCAGACGTGAGCTTCATGTCAAAACGAGGAGGGGATCAAGACCAGACGTGAGCTTCATGCTAGAAAGAGGTGGGGATCAAGAACAGACGTGAGCTTCATGTCAAAAAGAGGAGGGGATCAAGACCAGACGTGAGCTTCATGCCAGAAAGAGGTGGGGATCAAGACCAGACGTGAGCTTCATGCCAAAAAGAGGTGGGGATCAAGAACAGACGTGAGCTTCATGCCAGAAAGAGGTGGGGATCAAGACCAGACGTGAGCTTCATGCTAGAAAGAGGTGGGGATCAAGAACAGACGTGAGCTTCATGTCAAAACGAGGAGGGGATCAAGACCAGACGTGAGCTTCATGCTAGAAAGAGGTGGGGATCAAGACCAGACGTGAGTTTCATGCTAGAAAGAGGTGGGGATCAAAACCAGACGTGAGCTTCATGTCAAAACGAGGAGGGGATCAAGACCAGACGTGAGCTTCATGCTAGAATGAGGTGGGGATCAAGACCAGACGTGAGCTTCATGCTAGAAAGAGGTGGGGATCAAGACCAGACGTGAGTTTCATGCTAGAAAGAGGTGAGGATCAAGACCAGACGTGAGCTTCATGTCAAAACGACGAGGGGATCAAGACCAGACGTGAGCTTCATGCTAGAAAGAGGTGGGGATCAAGAACAGACGTGAGCTTCATGTCAAAAGGAGGAGGGGATCGAGACCAGACGTAAGCTTCATGCCAGAAAGAGGTGGGGATCAAGACCAGACGTGAGCTTCATGCTAGAAAGAGGTGGGGATCAAGACCAGACGTGAGCTTCATGTCAAAACGAGGAGGGGATCAAGAACAGACGTGAGCTTCATACCAGAAAGAGGTGGGGATCAAGACCAGACGTGAGCTTCATGTCAAAACGAGGAGGGGATCAAGACCAGACGTGAGCTTCATGCCAGAAAGAGGTGGGGATCAAGAACAGATGTGAGCTTCATGTCAAAACGAGGAGGGGATCAAGACCAGACGTGAGCTTCATGTCAAAACGAGGAGGGGATCAAGACCAGACGTGAGCTTCATGCTAGAAAGAGGTGGGGATCAAGAACAGACGTGAGCTTCATGTCAAAAAGAGGAGGGGATCAAGACCAGACGTGAGCTTCATGCCAGAAAGAGGTGGGGATCAAGACCAGACGTGAGCTTCATGCCAAAAAGAGGTGGGGATCAAGAACAGACGTGAGCTTCATGCCAGAAAGAGGTGGGGATCAAGACCAGACGTGAGCTTCATGCTAGAAAGAGGTGGGGATCAAGAACAGACGTGAGCTTCATGTCAAAACGAGGAGGGGATCAAGACCAGACGTGAGCTTCATGCTAGAAAGAGGTGGGGATCAAGACCAGACGTGAGTTTCATGCTAGAAAGAGGTGGGGATCAAAACCAGACGTGAGCTTCATGTCAAAACGAGGAGGGGATCAAGACCAGACGTGAGCTTCATGCTAGAATGAGGTGGGGATCAAGACCAGACGTGAGCTTCATGCTAGAAAGAGGTGGGGATCAAGACCAGACGTGAGTTTCATGCTAGAAAGAGGTGAGGATCAAGACCAGACGTGAGCTTCATGTCAAAACGACGAGGGGATCAAGACCAGACGTGAGCTTCATGCTAGAATGAGGTGGGGATCAAGACCAGACGTGAGCTTCATGCTAGAAAGAGGTGGGGATCAAGAACAGACGTGAGCTTCATGTCAAAACGAGGAGGGGATCAAGACCAGACGTGAGCTTCATGCCGGAAAGAGATGGGGATCAAGAACAGACGTGAGCTTCATTTCAAAACGAGGAGGGGATCAAGACCAGACGGGAGCTTCATGTCAAAACGACTTGGGGATCAAGACCAGACGCGAGCTTCATGCCGGAAAGAGGTGGGGATCAAGAACAGACGTGAGCTTCATGCTTGAAAGAGGTGGGGATCAAGACCAGACGTGAGCTTCATGCCAGAAAGAGATGGGGATCAAGAACAGACGTGAGCTTCATTTCAAAACGAGGCAGGGATCAAGACCAGACGTGAGCTTCATGTTAGGACGAGGTGGGGATCAAGACCAGACGTGAGCCTCATGCTAGGAAGAGGTGGGGATCAAGACCAGACGTGAGCTTCATGCCAGAAAGAGATGGGGATCAAGAACAGACGTGAGCTTCATTTCAAAACGAGGCAGGGATCAAGACCAGACGTGAGCTTCATGTTAGGACGAGGAGGGGATCAAGACCAGACGTGAGCTCCATTTCAGGACGAGGAGGGGATCAAGACCAGACGTGAGCTTCATGTCAAAACGAGGAGGGGATCCAGACCAGATGTGAGCTTCATGTCAAAACGTGGAGGGGATCAAGACCAGACGTGAGCTTCATGTCATGACGAGGAGGGGATCAAGACCAGACGTGAGCTTCATGCCAGAAAGAGATGGGGATCAAGAACAGACGTGAGCTTCATTTCAAAACGACTTGGGGATCAAGACCAGACGCGAGCTTCATGCCAGAAAGAGGTGGGGATCAAGAACAGACGTGAGCTTCATGCCAGGAAGAGGTGGGGATCAAGAACAGACGTGAGCTTCAGGTCAAAACGAGGAGGGGATCAAGACCAGACGTGAGCTTCATGCTTGAAAGAGGTGGGGATCAAGACCAGACGTGAGCTTCATGTCAAAACGAGGAGGGGATCAAGACCAGACGTGAGCCTCATGCTAGGAAGAGGTGGGGATCAAGACCAGACGTGAGCTTCATGCTAGAAAGAGGTGGGGATCAAGACCAGACGTGAGCTTCATGTCAAAACGAAGAGGGGATCAAGACCAGACGTGAGCTTCATGCCAGAAAGAGGTGGGGATGAAGACCAGACGTGAGCCTCATGCCAGAAAGAGGTGGGGATCGAGAACAGGCGTGAGCTTCATGTCAAAACGAGAAGGGGATCAGGGCCAGACGTGAGCTTCATGCTAGAAAGAGGTGGGGATCAAGAACAGACGTGAGCTTCATGCCAGAAAGTGGTGGGTATCAAGAACAGACGTGAGCTTCATGCCAGAAAGAGGTGGGGATCAAGACCAGACGTGGGCTTCATGTCAAAACGAGGAGGGGATCGAGACCAGACGTGAGCTTTATGTCAGGACAAGGAGGGGATCAAGAACAGACGTGAGCCTACAGAAAAAATACTCAAATGGATAGGCTCAAAATTACCTACCTACTTTATTCATACTAATTAATAAAATTTACAAAAGGAACCGACTTTCACCAGCTATGGTTGACAAATTGACATTTCTGCGTGGAGTAAGGAAGCAGTTTTAGGACTTGACTGAGTGAATGACACCGGTGATGTGAAGTTTTCGCCACCATCTCCATCACCACTTCTTCGACATTAGTTTGATCTTATAAATAACTTTTACACATAGAAATGACCTTTTAACCTTGTTGAAAAGTAATATGACGTCAAATAAATAAGGTAAGGGCTTAATCGAGTTTTTTTAAATCAGTAATTTCCATTTTATAAAAATGCAATTCGGAGTGTGAAATGAAAAAATACTCATATGATTCGATAATCTTCAGTATCGAATATTTTCTTTCGATATTTGAGAAGTATAAAATATTTGTTTCGATGCTAGTATCGAGTACAGGTATCGACTATTTTGTGGTATCGCCCTTCACTAGCCACAAACAGAGCGAGAATGCGTGGTTGACACCATATACTTCCAAATATTTCCCCTTTTTTATTTTAGTTTTTATGAGTTTTTAGAGTCAATATTTTTTAACATTTTTGTCATTTTTTAATTTTTATTTGTTAGGCCAAAAATACCGTTGTCAAACGCAAAATTTCTGTAAGAAAACTTTCATTTTTTCGAAAATGTTCATCACATTTTTGGCTGTAGCTCTCTCAATATGGGTCCTGAAAAAATCGACGAGCGACAATTTTCTAGCTTTCAATATTTGATATTGGAAAGATTGACAATTATTGTTAATGTTTGTAATACCTACATACTCCGACGAACTACTTGGAGGAAAAAGTAAGAGTATAATGTACTGACCGTATCGTCGAAAATTAACAATTTGCTTCAACATTCCAGCATCAGCAGGTGCTACCCAAGTCGGCATCTGGAGGGTCAATATTCATTACCGGAGGAGCAAGTCGACTTGCGAACTGGCATTTACCTCCGGTGATGGGGGTCGTAAGTGAACGGTTTACATGACAACCTAAACGTCTCAGGAGCAGATGCAGCGAGGAATGTTCGCGGTTTCGCCGACCCGACCGGCAGCTGCGCCACGCGACGATTTTCGTCCTCGAGGAATTACGACTTTTGCAAGAATAGGAGCCATGTGCTTCGGAAGTCACCTGCTTTCGAATTATTCACTTCGGCTTGTATTATTGAAACGCTTAGATATTGTTGAAATCAGGGGAGGCTACACAGGAGCTTCTGCACTCCCTGGTAAAAGTGAGAAAGAAAAAAAAAACAGCGACCTACTTACATAATAATAAATTTATTACTGTCACACTATTCTCAAAGCTTTGCCATTTATCATCTCTGAAAAACAACAACAAAATCGTCAGGTTGAGAGAGATTGGCGAGGATGAAGAGGGAGGACGTGAGACTCGTCGCGCATTTTTGTTGGATGCACAAGGATGGTTGGCGCTGACGATAGACTATGGTGTTTGTGGTAGTGTGTTTTTTGAAGGATTAGTGAGCCAGTCAGAATGCTCGACCTATGTCCAGGATCAAACAACTCTGCCGGTAGGTTGTTTTAGATTTGGTTGCATCATTTGGTTCACCACAGTGCCCGACGTGGCTAAAGAGCCAGGGCAATAAAAGAAGAAAGCGAAGAAGAAGAAGTTGCATCATGCGTTTATTCTTCTCTCCTATTCATTCGCATTTCTTTGAAGTTGATGTTTGGCTGGGAAATGCACACTGTTTTTAATGAATTGTTCCATAATATTGTGGTCTTAGTGTACCCCCTGGGTTTGAGGGCAGGAGCCGCCACTGAAACTTCAAAACAGAAATTGCTCTTGAAGAATGCACCGTTGTCGCAAGCGCTCGAGCTGGATAAATAAATGAGCAATGCCAAGAGAATTTTCAAGCAATGTCAAGAGCACAAGCAATGTCAGTCGTCAATATGCTCACAAAATTTGTGCTGTGTGTGTTAAAAGTTGTTCTCATAGCATTTAATGTTGTTTTCACGCTTTGGCAAACCACTGCATCCAACCGGCGATCTGGATCCCGAAATTTTTTTCCCCCGAACGAAAATACATTCAATAATTTTCGGTGAGTGAGTGCACTTGAACGTATTTATGCTGAGTACATAGTGGTGCAGAATACTGATCGCTGGTTGAGCCCGTGGATAAACTTTCGTCGACAGACGCCGCAGTATGGCTCGACTCAATCGCGAAGTGGTTGCGTCAAATATTTAAAGAAACGAGGTCGCCTAAATTCAAAGCGAGATCGGAGGGTTGCTGAATAAAGTATGAAGGCGGGTCTTCTGCCGGTCCAGTGGCCCATTCCGCTATACGGCTGCTGTTAACTCACCAGATATCCAACTGGAGAAGTTCGACCTCTTTCTGTTGTATTGGTCCATGTTTCCGCTACAACATCTAAAATGTTGATCTAGGCTGCAGCAAATCGTTTCTTCTGTAGAGCAATTTTCTTTCGAAGGTTCTTACGGGTTGTGACTCGAATTTGTGGTCCAAAATGAGATTTTTTGGCGAACTCGGGCGAAATCGTTACTTAGTTTTTTGAAACCTCGCCTCTCAAACATTGAATGGAACTTGTCTGCCGAAGGAGACTTCTTTCCCTAGCAAAGGTGGAAAACGAACAAGTGACACGGGGATTCTGGAAAGACGGCGAAGTATTTTTGGACACCCTGTCCTTATAAACTGCTTCGTCTGGACCGAGAAAGAATGTGAGTTAAGAGAGTGATATTTTATTATTAGAAGAGCTTGGAGGGCGGTTGTTGAGTCCAAACTTTACTGACACCGTCTGCTCGTCAATGTTGTGCCGAATGTCTCTCTATTTCCCACGTTCACTTTTTCTTACGAGCAGAATCATTGGGTGGTACCACGATTTACCACCTTAAAAATTACAATAAATAAAATGAAAAAAAAAATCGAGAAATTTTCAAGCACGAAGCATCTGCCTGGAACTGGTTGTCTTGAAAATCATGAACTTGTAGTAGCACATGTAATCAATTATTCAGCCGATCGATAACCGTTCCGTGTTTGGATCATATTCAGGTATAGAGCGGGCGGTTTCATCAGCGCATTTCAACGCAAATGTTCAATTATCGGAAATCTGGGGGATAAATTATACGTTTGCATCGCTCCATCGAGATTATTGGATGGGTAATTATGAATAATGGCGTCCCTTTCGGCTCACGGAATCGGCTATTCCTCGGTCAATCAATTCGTGACATCGCCCGTGATAACGACGAGGCTGAAATTATTGAAGCGATCCAGCATCGTATGCTTGTTTGATGAGAAGGTTTAAAAAAAATTTTTAGTTTTGTGGTGGCCTAAGGAAGCCTCCCTTGTATAATTTACAGCATTCTATGAAAATTCGTTTGAAATAAATCCATGGTAATGAGGTCTAGAAAAGCATCCTGCGGATTTTCAAGAGCTGGAGAGTGTTGGCGGAAAGAGAAGAGGTTGAAGGTATCGTTTTACTTTTACCAGGTATCACTAGAAGGATTATTGACGTGAACCCTCGAGCATGGGGCGATTTTGCTCGGAGAAAGTGCGAAATGGCATTCTGGCACATTTTGAAAATTGTTTGCTCGTTTATGCCGCAACGGTTTCCGCAGTGATAAAAATAAAGTATGTAATCCGCGAGCTGTTTCATCTGCTTTCATCCTGCAGGAATGAGACAAGCCTCCCGAAACCCAGAAAAGGGCGGAATGAGTCAACGAACAGATTCATTTTTTTGGGATAGTCAAAAATTGTTACAGTGATTCCTCCGTTGACTATTGATGTGTCTTGAGATTTCGGGTGGGAACCATTAAAATGCATACAATCGAAGGCCCGTAAAGGCTGGGTAATTAGTCTGATGAGAAACAGGTAATTTCTTCATCTGCAAGTCTATTTGAAGAGCATCAAGGCCTCAAACGCTCCGCAGCTCTGAGGAAGAAAAGCCATAAATATTTAGACTGCAGCCCTCTTCGTAAAACCTCGAGAAAGTTTAATGAACGACTTTGAGATACAATTATGGTAAAAATATCCGCGAGGTTCAATCTACGAATTATGTGTATTATACCGAATTTATTCCACGACAGCTCTTCAGTTTTTAGGTACTCATTTGAAGCGGATTTTTCCGTAGAACATATTTGGTGATGTTGTTGAAACTGCGGCTGATTATTCTCAACATAAACAAACCTGGAGGAAGTCGGATTGTATTCGAACGATATATAATCCACAGTCGTCCGGCAAGGAAGGACCCGGCATTAGGTCTGTCGCTCTACATCTCTCCTTTCGGGAATAGGAATATTGATGTTTATTCGAGCTATCCTCGCACGCATTATTTCGTTAACAGGACCCGCCCACGCCCGAATCGCCCCCCGAGGGTGTAAATCAATTTGGCCGACCATCCCTCGACAGGAGCCAATCTTTTCGACATCGTCGTCACTTGAGATCGTCACTGGACCGGAGAGCAGGACATGTTCCACTCGGTTCCCGGACGTATAACCTTCGAATTTCGTCGGGTGAAAGCCAAATCGAGGAAGCGGCCGATTGGTGATGGAAAAGACAATGTTTAATTCCACGGATATGGCTCGAACAGCCGATGTCAGTTGCGCTTGATTGATAAAATTATTCGCTCATTCAAAAAAAAAAAAAAAAAAAAAAAAAAAAACTTTTTGCTACTGACTAAATTTTGGATTTTCCTTCAAAAACATCTCCCAAGTTTCCTTCGAATTGAAATTCGCATGATATTCCTCATTCCTCTGAGAGTAGCACCGATTCGAAAAACCCGAAATAATGAACCCCCTCAGAGTGATACCCATAGTAGCCCCTTGCGTGGGAAAAACCATGAAAACAATTTATATCCCTGAAGAGGCCCGGCGGGGCGAAAGCGCTCGGACGAATAAAGAAAGTGAGGGTACGATTGGCTACCACTTTCTCCCCCACTACAACACTAAACCTCCCCTACCAACCAATAACAAAAATTTCATCAAACTCTTGCCCTCATTGTCTAAATAACAGCGATAAAGCGAAGCCGATAACCAAAACAATTTTCATTCGTTCTCTCTTGGAAGGTTATGTCTATCATCCTGAAAGGTTATTCCCATAAGTCTACAAAGCCGATAATCCAGCATGATTTTCACCCAAACGAAGCCCCATCAATAGAACAGGTGTTCGGTATAACAGATTTTTGTCAAGCAGCAGAAAATGAGGTACGTTTCCGATCAATCATGAAACTGATTCCAGTGTTCGTCGTGATTTCCTTTGCCCTCATCCTGTTGATACCCTAAGGTATAGTTAGCCGGCCAGTTAATTGTGGCCGTGAGGCTTCCCAGACGGAAGTGGTCGAAGCTCTCGGTCAATTGTAAATTGCACCCAAGAGCACCTGACAATGGCCGGCCAACGAGCTTCTATTATGCGCTGCATTTAGCGAACAATTGCTAAGACATTTCCACTGAAGAAATCAATTGGAGGATAAACCAAATTGTGATACCTTATGGGCTAACACAATTCAACCAAAATCAAAGAAATGTCAGCATTTGGTTGTATAACTAGATTTTAGCCACTATAATTTGGTCAATTTTGACGTTTGGAAGGTCAAAAACTCCTAATAATTCTCAAGGGACCAACTAGCCAAAAAAGTCAAAATCGGATCAGTCGAACGCAGGCCAAGTCGACCAAAAACAAAGAAAAACACTTTTGACCCGGAAACCTCGGGGAAAACTCCTTGCAGTGTGGCAAATCATGAAAGAAATACTCGGGCAAAATACTCGAAAAACTCTACACTCACGGCAACAAATTCTCAGTCAAATAGATAGGTGCTAGAAATACTGAAAAATCGTTGGGGCGAGGAGGGCTAATAAATCGTCCAGAATTTGTTTTTCTCAGCTCAAAACAAAAACAATCACATGGGGAAGTTGGCGCTCTTGCCCTTACTCGACACAAACCCTAAAATTGATCAGAGGCCTTGAAATGCTATGATAATCAAGTGAAAATCCCAATTCTGTAATCGACGTTATGAAGCAAAATTACAAAACAAACATTTCCAGCGACGCTTGGCTCATATCGACCAGACGACCAACGCAGAAGCGTTAATAGATGAGAACGCGATGCTTGTCATCGGCAATCTGAAACGCCATCTGATCTGAAGTTGTGAGGGGACGCGATTGATGGGGCACTGGATGTTATCCTGACTACTTCTCATTCATCCTTTATGTCCGCGGAGCGATTCAACCGATGGAGCTTGCGGTGTTTGATTTTGGAGGGGAGGTGAACGGAGTGGTTTTGGAGCAGTGAATCCAAAATACGCTAACCCCAAGATCACAGAAATGAAATATGGACATTTTGGTAACAAAAATGCGTTCACTCAAAAGAATCTCAAACTGAAAGTAAAACAACTCCAAACTCATACTCGGACTCAAGCTTAAACTCAAACTGAAACTAAAACTCGAACTGATACTGATGCTCAAACTCGAAGTCAAAATGAAACACCCACCAACAACATGAAAATCAACTCACAGACTGAACTCTCAAACTCGACGTACAAACTAAACTTTCAAACTGATAAACTTAACTTTTAAAATCAACTCACAAACTCAACTCACAAGCTTTACTCTCAAACTCATCTAGCAATCTCAACTTTCAAACTTCAGTTCGAACTTTCAAACTCAACTATCAAACTCAACATTCAAACTAAACTCTCACACTCATCTCGCAATCTCAACTTTCAAACTTCAGTTCGAACTTTCAAACTCAACTATCAAACTCAACATTCAAACTAAACTCTCAAACTCATCTCGCAATCTCAACTTTCAAACTCCAGTTCGAACTTTCAAACTCAACTATCAAACTCAACATTCAAACTAAACTCTCAAACTCATCTCGCAATCTCAACTTTCAAACTTCAGTTCGAACTTTCAAACTCAACTATCAAACTCAGCATTCAAACTAAACTCTCAAACTCATCTCGCAATCTCAACTTTCAAACTTCAGTTCGAACTTTCAAACTCAACATTCAAACTAAACTCTCAAACTCATCTCGCAATCTCAACTTTCAAACTTCAGTTCGAACTTTCAAACTCAACTATCAAACTCAACATTCAAACTAAACTCTCAAACTCATCTCGCAATCTCAACTTTCAAACTTCAGTTTGAAGTTTCAAACTTAACCCTCAGAAAACAAACTGAACTGACAAACTGAACTTTCAATCAACTGTCAACTGTCAAAATAAACTCACTAACAGAACATTAGAACTAAATTACAAGCTCAAGATGAGAGTTGATTTTGTCAGTTCAGTTTGAAAGTTGAGATTCCGAGATGAGTTTGAGAACAAAGTTTGTGTGTTGATTTTAAACTTTGTGTTTTTCAGTTTGAGAGTTGAGTTGGTGAGTTTAGTTTGAAAGTCGAGTTTGATAGTTGAGTTAGTGAGTTTAGTTTGACGGTTGAGTTAGTAAGTTTAGTTTGAAATTTCAATTTGTCGGTTCAGTTTGAGAGTTGATTCTGTGGGTTGAGTTTGAGCGTTCAGTTTGAAAGCTCGGTTCGAGAGTTGAATAGTTGAATAGTCGAGAGTTTAGTTTGATAGTTGAGTTTGAAAGTTCAGTTTGAAAGTTGAGATTACGAGATGAGTTTGAGAGTTGAGTTTGTGAGTTTAGTTTGAGAGTTGAGTTAGTGGGTTGAGTTTGAGAGTTCAGTTTGAAAGTTGAATTTGTGAGTTTAGTTTGAATGTTGAGTTTGAATGTTCAGTTTGAAAGTTGAGATTGTGAGATGAGTTTGAGAGTTTAGTTTGAAAGTTGAATTTGTGAGTTTAGTTTGAATGTTGAGTTTGAAAGTTGAGATTGCTAGATGAGTTTGAGAGTTTAGTATGAAAGTTGAGTTTGTGAGTTTAGTTTGATAGTTGAGTTTGAAAGTTCAGTTTGAAAGTTTAGATTGCGAGAACTAAAACTCTATCTCAGTCTAAGTTTCAGTTTGAGCTTTAGTTTGAGTATCGGTATCAGTTGAAGTTAATGGAAATCAGTTGGAATTAGTCTCAGTTTCAGATTGTGGATGAGTATGAGTTTTAGTTTCAGTTTGAGCTTTCGTGTCAGTATCAATTTGAGTTGGGGTTTTAGTTTTAGTTTGAATGCTCACCTTTCTCTCGAACGATGAGTTTGAGTGTCACTATCAGTTTGAGTTTGTGTATGAGTATGAGTTTTAGTTTCAATTACAGTTTTCGTGTCAGTAACACTTTGAGGTTTAGTGAGGTGTATATGAGTATCGGTAGTAGTCATTGTATCAATAAGTTTGAGTTTCTGTCATTGTCAATAAGTTTCTGTTTGAGTAAGAGTTAACTTTTCTTTCGCCCTGAGGATTTGAGAATCAGTTCGAGCCTGTGTTCCATATTGAGTTTGAGTTTGATTTCGAGTATCATGCGTGTAACTTGGTGCTACGTAAGATGGAGCGGCGGCGAAGGATCTTATAATGTGACGCGTGGGCGGTCTTCCTGAATGGCATCCTCGCGTATCCTTTCGCAGGTCCTTATGGGGGCTCCCATTCAGAAAGTGAAGTCCTGTCCATTTGCGCTCACAACAGGCTCAGGGTTCCATACATGCGGTAACCTCCATGAAAGGATTGTAAGCTGGAATCCTGGGCGACGTCGCTTCTTAATACATCTTTTTGTGAGAAGGTAATCAAGACGAGGTACATGGGGTGGGTTGTGTGACATGGAAAAATAGAGAACTGCCTTTCTCAATGTATGCTAGACGGCCAACATGAATTTAAGTCTAGCATTCGCTAGTGTTTGCAGCGATTATTGAGAAACAAGACGGTTATTGAAAAAAATGACATCAAATGCTCCCGGGTCGGCAGAGAAAGTGACGTTTATGCTAAAAATAATTATAAACTATGTAGGTATGCAAAAAAAAATTTTTTTATTGGCAAAAAATGCGAGTTCTAGCCGAAGTTGAAGGGATGAGTGACAGTCCCAACTTAGTTTAAGGAGGGTAAGTTGAGAAACGAGGTAGGCGCTGGGACCAATCGATGTTCCTCCTCATCATGGACCGTCCTGGAGACTACTACCACAGCTGCAACCATGGACACGACCATAGCTACGACAGCTTCTGCTACAACCGAGCCGCACATCACAGGCCTTTATGCGAACTGGGTCACTACCGCCGCCGGCGGTGCTCTGACACAGTTGTGAGACATCAGGAAGTATCAGGAATTTTTCGCAAAAACCTTATGCTAGTTGTAATGAGTTTTAAAAAGTTTTTTGAGAAGAAATACCTATTGAAGCAAACAATTATGGCATTGGCCGACCTGTCGCAACATGGAAAGTTGAATTAGCAGGCAACACTGAGCCTCCAATTCGATCCTCTGGGAAATTCGACATACGGTCCCCTGGTAGTCTAGTGGTTAAGGCATCCGTTTGCGGAGCAGAGGGTCACACCTTGTATCAGGCGATTAAAATTTTTACATAATTATCATTTAAGGCCGAAAAACTTTTCGTACAGACCCCTCATCATGTTCTGGGCCGAATATGACGAAAAATGTTCCTATTATCAACAAAACAGAAACTCGGCACGACGAAAAAGGGTCTCGGTCATTTTTCCAATAAAATCATCTCACAATACAGTGATACATAGGTTGGCTGTTTTCAGCCTGCACTTAACCCTTTGTTTGTTGGCCTTGGGGGATGAAGATCTTGCTCCCCGGTCCTCAGGCTGGTGCCAGGAGAGTTGGCAAACGTCCTAGCAAGACGAAACGGCCTAGACCTCTCGAGCCAATCTCTGACTACAAATCTTCCCTCTCATCCTGCCGGGTTTCTATTTCATTTGTTTCCCTCTTTTGAAAAGTTTCTCGCTATATCGACCGGTATTCATTTTGAGAATGTATGAGTGAAAATAGCCACCAGAGCGTATCGAATCCCAAAATAGGCTATACTTAGATTAAAAAGCACGAGAGAGATTTCAATTTTAAATATCAGGTATCAAGCCAGATGTGGATGAGGTCCGATCCGGTCAGATATTTTTATTGGTTGAGATATTGGCAGAAATTTTCCGATGTAGTCCGATACAGTCAGAATGGTCTGATACTGTCGGATATAGTCCAATATTGTCGCATTTTACCAGGTATTGTCGTATACGGTCAGATATTGTCCGGTACTGTCCGATACCGGCAGATATGGTCTGATACTGTCGGATATGGTCCAATAATGTCTGATATGGCGTGATATTTTCCAATATGGTCAGATATTGCCCGATACTGTCCGATACCAGCAGATATGGTCTGATACTGTCAGATGTAGTCAAATATCGTCCAATTTCACCAGATACTGTCTGCTATGGTCAGATATAGTCCGATACTGTCCGATAACGATAGATATGGTATGATACTGTTTGATATTGTCCACTATTTTCCGGTATAGTCCGATATGGGCAAATGATGTCCGATACGGTCACGTATAGTCCGATATCGACGGCTAAGAACCAGCATGACATAACTCAATTTTCCCATTTTGAGAAGTGCACTTTACGATTCAAATTTTCGCACCCAATTTGATGGAATTAAAAATACGGAATGATGGAAAAACTAATACGGAACGCTCACGTTCCTCGTGAGTTTTCAAAAAACTAATAGTTCCATCAAATCGGGCGCAAAAATTGGGATCAGAAAGTGCACTCCTCAAAATGGGGAAATTGAGTTATGTCATGCTGGTTCTTAGCCGTCGATATTGTCTGATATTCACCAATATGGTCAGATATTGTCCGATACTCTCAGATATGGTCCGATACTGTTCGATATTGTCCGATATGGTCTGAAATCGTTCAATCGCGTTCCGATATTCAGCAATTCGGTCCAATATTAACCGATTCGGACAGGTATCATCCGTTATCGTCCGATATGGACTGATACTATCCGGCGATACTATCAGATATGGTCTGACATTGCCCCATATTGTTTGATTGTATTCCAATACTATGCAATGGCCCAATATTATCCGAAGCGGTCAACTAATCACCACCGATTCTGATCATCAATTTTATTTTTTAAAAAGCGCTTAAGCGGTAACAGTTAAATTCTCGCACAAGCAGCTGAGACGAAAATGTAAAACGTAGACTTGTGCGCAGCTGCTCTCAGCCGGTCGGGCATTCGTGACTTCGTGAAACGCGAATGTTTACGATGGTTTTATTGAAGAGCCGTCGTCCTCTCGAATCGGTTTGCGCTCAATGCCTGCGCAGCTGCCGCATTCGACGCACGCAGCCGCTAGGTGCAGTTGTCTTTACAAAATGCAGCTTCGCATCAATAACTGCGATGAATTTTAACCATTGCGCACCTTTAAGGAAATGGCAAGCAAATTTATCATCTCAACGCAGCTAAAGAAGTGTATTCTTCAGAAATTCTTCAAAAAAAAAAAAAAAAACGTGACATTCTTACTTTTCTACACCATTCCTGAGGCTAAGGGCTGTTAGTAAGATTACCATGTTCAAGCCTACACTCACTTTGGCAAGCTGGCGCTCGTCATCGCTTAATTATTTCACATTCGACGAATTTAATTGGCTCCCGTTTCGAGTGGGAACTTCAAAGGCTTCTCATTCTCCTCTTCACAATCGCAAAGTCACCTGTATGCGTCTGGGACGTTCTTCATTATTCCGACGTTAACATCCTCTGCAGTAGAAAGTACTGCAGTTTCTGGAGCAGTTGCACTGAAACGACAAAACCGGAAACTCGTGCCGCCGATTGGCGTTGTAGATGCAATTCGGTACAACAACTCAGAATTACTACGGTTCGTCTGACCCGTTTCGATTTTTGAGCAAATTCAAAAAAAAAGATATACCTAAATTCGAAGGAAGGTTTTAGTATCAGGTGGCATCAATAGCTCGCTAATGATGGGACAAGCTCCAAGCTAAATAGATGGTCGAGTTTGAAAAACGATTCCAAACCCTAAATTCAGATTCAGCAATCGCGTAGTCGCAATTTAGTTTCCCGCTCCATGGAGCGATATTACGTTATTACGAGCGGGGCTTGAAGCTCAGCTAAAGCTGCGGCCTCTATGAATAAATTTGTCTCACAGTCCAGCCTATCTGCATTTTGAGTCATAAGCGCGGAATATAGCCATCGGATCGATCAACCTCAGGCCAGGCTGATGTTTACGAGACGACCGCTAGATGTCGCGAGGGTTTGACGCAATGGCAAAACATGAAAATGTGATAAATTTTTTTTCAAATTACCATTTTAACTTGAAAATTTATGAAATGAATTCACGTTAGAATTTCGTCGCTTAAGCGGCAACATGCTATAACTCAATTTTTGGCTAAATCGAGTTAGACCTTATTTATATGGTAAAACGATGCTGTGGATCCATAGCCGTGGTCAGAATCGCGAAAAAACAGAAGCCAACAATGCTGCGGCCAGTTTTGTCCCAAATGATACGAACATGGGGTTTAGGGAATGCATTGCTGCGATTGGTCGAGGTAGCGTCGGGGTTGAACCCAATAAATTCTATTGGCGTTTCCAAGCCACGTTCCCATATCCATTCATCTCGGTTTAACGCCGACGCCACCTCGACCAATCACGTAACGCATTTTCTCAGCAACGATGCTTCGATTTTGGTCCTTTTCGCCAGCGACTTGCGCTGATTAAGCTATCCTTTCAAACGGCCTACGAAGATTGAACCCGCGGTTGTTAGGCTGACGACACGAATTAACCGCAGGGACAAAACTTCACCTGGAATCGTCATGTTCTGAACCAACCGCCGTATGGAACAATAGGCCCTGAAGAACTTTCAAGCCTCCGCTTCTATCTTGTCGTGGAACTTCGTTCAATTTGACTTGGAGAAAAGAGGAGGGGCGGACTCGAAAAAGAGAAAGAGGACCGGCTGGAAAGCTTCCGAGCGACTGCCTGCTAACTAGGGAAAAGTTTAGTCCTTCGGCCCATTATAACCCCCAAGAATGTTAGGGAAACTCCGATCCATGCAGAATTCTCGCTGCAGCACATTTCTGCCTGAAAATGGTTGCTAGGAAGAGGCAAAAAATAATTGGAAAATTAAAATAAAAAAACCGCGCGACTGGCTCTACTGTAGTTGCGGACTGGCCAGGAGTTATCGTCATTTATAAAGCTGATGCACAATAAAGTTGGTTTTGGTGGAAAAAATTGACAAATCTTTGAACCATGTAAGTTGATCGTTGAACTTTGAGTACCCATGAAATTTTATAAAACTTACATTTTTTAAAGGTACTCATCACCTGGGAATCAGCTTCAATAAAAAACTACACGTACTGGCGCACGGAAACAGTGATCAACAAAATAATACTAAAATATATGAGGATGAAAAACACGCGAATGAAATATTTCAAAAACAAAAACGTAGCACAGAACTCGTTATCTAAAAGTTTGTAACTTTCTTTTACCATAGTTGAACGATAGATACAAAAATGTAAGAATATAAACTCAGCAGGTAATTGAAATTATAAACTTACCGTAAGAGACAGTAACCATGTCCACGTTCCCATACGGTTTCCAGAAATACTTGTTGGAGAAGCAAGAATATTCGAAAAAATGTAGAGATTTTGAATTTGAGAAGCCGAAGGAGTCAGTTCTTACGGAAAGTCTACTGGCTCTATTCTACTTGCGGACCGGCCAGGAGTTATGGGTTCGATTCCCATTGGCAAGAAAAATTTGGCATGAAAATTGACACGAAAAATGGCCATAAAATATTAGAAGAAAATTAGAATAAAAAATGGAAATAGAAAAAATTGACGAAAATTTGAAACGATAATTCAGGCTCATCGATTTTTTCGGAGTTGTGTATGCTCCCAGTGCGATATGGTTGCAACTCAAGGAACCGGTCCAACTTCCGTATGAGCGTTATGGGAAAGCTCCAGTTTCCTGGTCCCACCATATCACCTGTTCGGTATAATAAAAACGATCTCTTCAAGGCAATTCGCAGCGGTTTTAGCGCATGAATTTTTAAGGCTAAACGTCCCGATTTGGGTTCCAAAAAATGTCACCAGGTGGTGTCTCAAGTTGAGCGAAAATTTATTTCAGCGGTATCTCAGGAACGGCTGAACCGATTTTGGTCGTCCAAAGCTTAGTTTCCCCCATTTTGGCGTAGAAATGATACAAATCAGGATTGGAACAAATTTTGAGTTTTGAATTTTGAATTTAAAAAAAATGATTTTTAAAAATTTCACTAAATTGAAAATTTCAAAAAGTCCCCTCAAGTATGGAACATTTCATGTGAACTCCATGGCACTTTTCTGACTCTCAAAAAATGAGTTTGAAAAAATGAACCCATAAAGCCTATATGCGCTTCCCACCTTCGGCTTCCACTCTTTCTTCTCTTTCTACTTTCATCTCTTTTCTGACCCTCGAGTTCGTCACGGAGGTTTTAGGCGGTTTTTTTGTAACCACATCCGCTGTCTGTTGGCTTCATCTCCCCCAGAGTTGTTGTCCGCGTCTCATTTTAGGATTAAACGATGCCGGAGGACGGGCCACCGAACTCACCGGCCTCGTTTTATTTTTGAGATGAAAGAGAGAAGTTGAATTGTAGAATGAATCTTGATTCTAACATATACACTCGGAAATGAAGTAATTTTTAGTGTCTAACAGCCGATGAAGGCGTTGAGAAAAATCTCCATGAACCAATTAGGTTTGAATAATATTGATATTCCTGCTATCTGCAGTATAGATAGTATGGAATAATGAGGAACATGCATGAAAAAAAATAAACTGTTTTTTCGCCATAATATTCCTTGTTAGGCTTCGACAATGGTGGATGACGGTTCGGAAAAGAGGTAATTAAAAGAGGAGGGAGACTTGAAGTCGAAATGAGTGAAATGGCCAGCCGCAAGGTTACACATCTTCCCATGAACACCAGTGCAACCTCATCCGAGTTCATGTGTGTTGTGATAGTGATAGGACGGCGATAACGGATTTTTTGCCGTTACTTTAAGAAACTAAGTGCAGTCACGTCCGCACAGTGACGTCATAAAGCTCACCCGCCACATTCAAAAGGGACCTTTTCAAAAGCGTTTTTCACCAGGAAAAATGTTGTTTTTTCGTTGTAGACCATCATCACTACCATCATTTTCGCATCCTAAACAGTACCATTCTGGCGGAAAAAATGGCTTTTGTTTTTCATGCATGTTCTTCATTCATTACCATACATTAAAATTATTATGATCAAAATCAGCATAGAAGAATAGAGCAATAGTACGGCTCCTGTACAAAAATCGTTCTTATCGTCTGAACTAAAAAACTGTTTCAATGGTTTAAAAACAAACCTCGTACGTAGCAATAAGTCTCCCGAACAGACAGGGGCTGTTTTAACTATCAACCCTTCTCCTTTCCCAAGGCTCGACCCCTCCAATTATTCACGAAATGTGTGTTTTTTACGACAGTTTCGCGTGTATGAGTGAAACGAGCCCGTAGTAGTGTAGGGGTGTGTCCGAGACGGCGAATTTGTAATTGTTACAAACTGAAGGGGGCGGATTTGTAATTATTGTTAGGCGGGTATATATATTGCTAAGGGCTGGGGGATATGGGAGCGTGTGAGGGTTTAGCTGAACAATAGAAGGGCAGTTACTCGCACAGCACTTTAAAGATACCCTTTTACCTTTCTATAACTTTCGAATGATAAAACCCCATCCTCGTGTGGGTGCAAAAACGCGTCTACGCGAACACATACAATAACCTGCGCGTAACCTCTTGTACTCCAGATTTGAGCTGGCTTTATACGGATTATTACGACTTTTACACAATATGGCGCTGGTTCTGAATAAAAAATTGTAAATTGTGCCTGAGTTCTCGACACAAAACGCCCATATCAGCTCAATTCATGATACTTTACCATATAGAGCCTATTAGGGCAACTTCCGGCCTCAAAACAGATTTTATCAGAAAAATAAAAAATCGTTACCATTTACCTATAACAATTAATACTGTACGAATGTTCCCAATGCATTTCCAAGCTACTTGACTTGGGCGATGAGATGGGGGATGGATGGGTGATGTGGTGGGTGATGGATGGGTGATGTGGTGGGTGATGTGATGGGTGATGTGATGGGAGATGAGATGGGTGATGTGATGGGTGATGTGATGGGTGATGCGGTGGGTGATGTGGTGGGTGATGTGATGGGAGATGAGATGGGTGATGTGATGGGTGATGTGATGGGTGATGCGGTGGGTGATGAGATGGGTGATGTGATGGGGGATGGATGGGTGATGTGGTGGGTGATGTGATGGGTGATGTGATGGGAGATGAGATGGGTGATGTGATGGGTGATGTGATGGGTGATGTGATGGGTGATGTGATGGTAGATGAGATGGGTGATGTGATGGGTGATGTGATGGGTGATGTGATGGGGGATGGATGGGTGATGTGGTGGGTGATGTGATGGGAGATGAGATAGGTGATGTGATGGGTGATGTGATGGGGGATGGATGGGTGATGTGGTGGGTGATGTGATGGGGGATGGATAGGTGATGTGATGGGAGATAAGATGGGTGATGTGATGGGAGACGAGATGGGTGATGTGATGGGTGATGTGATGGATGATGGACTGCGTAAGAGCATAACGAAGACATAAAGAAAAACAATTAAATAAAAATAGAAAAAAACGTTACGTACGAGTCACCTTGAGTAACCTTCTCTTTTTACAAGTCGGTTAAAAATAAACGGCTGCCTACTTTAAGATAAACCGATTTGTATTGCTACAATGATCATATTTTTCGAAAGGCACAATGATGGATTCTTGGACGGGCCGTGATTGCGAGCCGAGCCCGTTTCGACCGCAGCTCAATTTCATGGTTCAGTCGCTTAATAGATCGTTTCCTTATGCAATTTTTGCAACTGCATCCCTAGTTGGTATTTGGTTTACGAACGCTTTCAATACGCATGGAGGAATTACATTGGGCAGATACCTACAATAAATTACGATGCACTTGAACGTGGCAATGATTATGGCCAGAGTACGGACAAAATAAGAAGAGCGTGTATTCGTTTGTTCAGCCGCTCTCCATCTCTTGATTGAGTGAAATCTTAGAAAAACTTTTAAATGATAGGGTAAGAATGAGGGTAAGAAATACGAAAGTGCTCTAGCAGGATTAGGTTCACCAGCAAAAACCAGCAGCACCGCCGTTTTAGCAGGTAAAATGAGCAGACGTGTCTTTCAAAACAATTTATTTCATTCGATAATTATACGCTTTTCGGAAGAACTGTTAAGTGGTTGGTCGGTACATTTCAACAGGACTAAGCTCCACCTGCCAGTCGACGAAAACATGCAAATGAGCGGGATACGAGAGGAAAAACACATACGAGCGAAGGAAGGCAGAAAAAACTGAGAAAAAACTCGAGTGCTGGAAGGGTAGTATCGAATAAGAGACACATAGCGAGATGGAACGAGTCGCTTCGGACAAGTGCGCGCGCCTGAGGGTAGGACGTGGCCTTTTTTGAAAAGCCCGTATCACACGTCAGACCGTTCCACTCCCCATCCCACAGACCGTCTGTACAGACCGATTCCTCGGTAAATTTAACATTCAAATCAATTGATACAATTTATGGAACCTCGTTTCTTGGAAAAATTATCAATGAATTTCCATGTCGAAATTACCGAAGAATCGGTCTGTCCGGACGGTCTGTGGGATGGGGAGAAGAACGGTCTGACGTGTGATACGGCAATCTAGCAATCAACAACTCACTGCGCTTTTCAGACTTGCGAGTGCCGGCAAGAAATGTGAGTGTTTCTTACGCTCGAGGCCCAGCAGCTACAGCTGAAATTACGGACACGCAAAGGTTCAGATGCGTGTTCCAATCGTGGTAACACCTTGCTTTAATGAAATGTCCCCGTCCCGAAGGAAAATCCCTATAAAACCGGCACGGAATGCTTGGATGAGAAGGCAGAGATGGTAGAATGTAGTTGTAATTATAGTTTAATTTTGACATTTTTCAAGATTTTTTAACATTTGTAATTATTCAGGCACAGAATAGAACTTTTATTTTTTTGCAAACCTTTTGGCAATCGTTTTTCGGAAGGAGGTAGTATTTAGACTATTGAACTATTTATTCAAAATTTCTAGTTTTTGTCAATTTTTAAAATATTTTTGACAAATTCTTGACAAATTTTTGACAAACGTATTATGAAAAATTAAACTTTCAATTTTTCGAAAATTTTTTGACAAACACGCTGAGAATATTTTTTGACTAACTTTTCGTCAATTTTTTCGCAGAAGCAAGCGGGGAGGTTATTTTAATTTTTTTCAATTTTTTAATTAATTTTAATTTTTTAATTAAATACGTTTTTAATTTAATTTTTTGACGAATCGTTTGACGTTTTTATTGCAATAGTTTTACAGAAAAAGGTTGTACTAAGGTAATCAAACTTCTTATTTCAACATTCAATTTTTCGGCAAAATTCGATAGATCAATTATACTTTTTTAGTACCAACCTAGCAAATCCACACCCTGTAAAATAATCAGAGGTAGGCTTGAACGGGCATAGAGTAGAAATACAGTCCAACCTCAATCTAGCGGATACGGTCGGTACTAAACGCCGCATCGTAGGAGGTGCTGCCCTGGCGGAGAGCGGCACAATTCTGAACTAGCAGCTCGGAAGCTGACTCCCGCAGAAAAGAGTACCGACCAGTCATTGAAACATATTTGTAAATAGAGGAAAGTGCCCAAAAGTGGACCCCTCCCCAAAAGTGGACCCCTGACATTTTAGGCTCTCTACGGTGCTGAACTTTACCGAAACCAATCGCAACTAGTAGTTCCCACTTCTGTGACAACATGTAGGAGCCCTCACGTCGTCTACTTCATCTGCCGGCTTTCAGTTCGGCATTATGTGATTTCTTGTATTTTAGAATTATTACAGTGTCATACGTTATTCGACATTTCTCCTACACTTTTGAAGGTAAGGCTTCCAGCATGTATTATTCTGAAATAGTAAGGAATAAGGGTAATATTTAGCATCAAGTTATCTCAATTGAACGGTCTGTTGAACATTGAAAGAGTAATGAATAATTAGGCTATAGTCGCCTAAAGTGGACCCCCTTTATTTTTCATGTTCAAACACCTGCTGAATCTGAAAAACGTCTCAACTTCGAAGAGAAATCAAGCAGTGAAGAAGACAGCGTTTCGTCTGGGTCGTCCGTGATGGAGACTTTGCCTGGAGTAACGCCTTCAAAAAATGATGATGACTAATCGGAAATCGATATATTCATTAGCATTAAAGGATAATTTATTGTTATTATATACTTACTATTGACTTAGCATTGTTTTATGTGATTTAATCTCATTCCTCCATTTAATTTTCCATCCATTTTTGTAATATTTAGTAGGGGTCCACTTTAGGCAACTTTTTTTGGGATTGCCAAATTGCAGGGTTTTGAAAAATATATTTTTTTATTACTATTTCTTAGTATAATTTTATAAATTGAGATTGAAATGATACAAAACATTACCGTGCTATCGTTACATGCATTTAAAAATGTGTTTTTCGTTGTTCTATATTTTTTATTGATAAAAAACAAAATGGGGGTCCACTTTTGGGCACTTTCCTCTACTAATAACACAATACTCCCACATTTTCCTACATTTTTTTAGGTATTGCTACCGTCCTAATAATAAAAATTTTAACGGAGGTTCAGAAAAACGTTCCCCTCTACACTTTGATTCAGAATTACTTCAAAACGGTATGTCTCCTTATATTTTCAACCTTTTTTCAAATTCCTTGAGCTGGAATTTCTCTTTTGACAAGACCCTGTTTAACTAGAATTTGTATTACTCACAGTACTTTCGCCATATTGGCATTTTTGGTGTTCCCTTTTTAATTTTTTTCTGGCCACAAAAATTAACTGATTAGAGCGCTTTTGTTTTTGAAATCTTTGGATTAGGCACCATGCAGAATACGAGGAAATTTGTTTCCGGTACCTATATATAACTTAGCGTAGTTTGCTCTTAAGCTGGTGTTTCATTACCGTTTTTGATCCTCAAAAAATATAATCAATTTGTTTAAAAAATCCCGGATCAAAATATGGCAGTACAGTATACCTATCAGATATACTACTAGATATATATATAGAGATATGTAGATTCCACATCAGTACATCACACCGCTTTGAAATTTGTTCCAATTTAGCTACTACGGGAACAATCTAAGAGATGATTCGCACAAAATTTGAAAGTATCAAGTGTTATTCGATGACTGGCACCACAGCACCACTGGTTATTTTCTGGAAGGTCTCAATTCAGTTGAAACAACGTTTCAATAAGGCGGAGAAATTCCAAGGACCTCAATTATAATTATCTGTTTAATCCCAGGGATCACCGAGGAATAATCGGATGAGACGTTATCCGGGTGAAAACTTAATCAGAAAAGCTCCAAGTGCCGACAGTTCGGCAGAATATTAGGAGAGGGACGGAGGTCAATTAAAAAGGCATGAAAAAAGGAAAGAGAAGCGAACTGAAGGAGGGAAATTGAGGAGCCGAAAATAGAAGGTGCGGCTATGGATAAAAGATGAACGGCTCCGGGCCCCTTGGAAAAGGATAAGACATCAAGTTTGCCGGCACTTGAGGGAGGCCTTCCCAGGAAAAAGCACGAGTTTTCGTGGTTGAAATTTTAATCATTCGCGAGCCTCTCATCAGAAGGGACACTTAAGAGGTTCAAGTCGTCAAATGACAAAAACCGGTTTATTCCCTCTTTATTGCGACGTGAAAATGAGAAAAGCAAGAGATGGAGTCCTCCGGAGAATCGTCTCATTTGAAGAGTCAAGTGCTTCTTCTCTCAACGCCATTGTTGATAACGATGGTATAGTGCATTATTTATTTTCCAAAAATAATTTACCAATGTAATCGGTCAGGAAACTTTTTACAACGCCCTGTCAATGAAACTGTCGAATTTTACTCCTCACAGGGACTAGGATCCGAATCTGGAATAGGAGAACCTGCTAAATTCAAACTAAAGTAAAAGAAAAAAATTTCAAATCGGCATTAGTATGCTTGATTCAAAATTCAATTTTGAAGGTGAAGCTGCGGCTTTGAATTTTTTTGAGTATTTTTCCGGCTTTCTGTTTAAAATATAGGATAGAGTGTTTTTTACTGGAAATGTTAGGGAACAATACCTATGTTCTACTCGAATTTCTTGATTGTGATTTCTTCTTCTTTCGTTTTTCACAATTTGAGGGGTTCTACAAAACCGATTTTGAATTTTTTTCGGATTCCTTGACGGTTTCTGCAGGTTTTCAATGAATACCGAGATCGGATTTTAGTTATCAGAAACTGGTTTGAAAACTATTTTGTCATGAAAAACAATTTTTTGGCCCTCAGAAAAAATATAAAACAGAGATATCCGATGTGACTGTGGACATGATCGCAAAACGGCGGAAAATGGGCAAAATAATCCATTGGCATCAATCTATAAAAAGGTGCAATCCATGGGTATAGATTGTTGCGTTGCTCGATTGTGAAAAACCCCTGGTTTACGATTCCATAAAATCGGCTAATGGCACCTCAACGTCCATAACAAAAGTCGACTCTCACATAACCGTCAACGTTCAGCGGAGCGCAGAAAATCGAAACGGGATCGACCGATGAGCCAATGAAATTTAACTGGCCGACTAGGATACTAAAACAGCACGACCGCCCGGTCTTGAAAGTTTTTAGTATGGAAAGCGCCCCGAAAGGTCGCCTTATGGTCACTCAACTGCCCTATAACAACTGACCTGAGCCATAATCCGGAATGGGTCGGATGACCCCAAAGTCGAAAACGACCTCGAAAGGCACTCACCTTATCAAAGGAGTGGGCATGAATAGTTAGAGCTTATCTAGGTGGTCATATTTTACGCGTAGACAAGTCAAAATCGACAAAAACATACATACCGAAAAAAGAACGATGATTCCCCTACGATTAGCCAGCGGAGTAGCCAGCTTGATAGGTTGGACAGTTTAATTACGGGAGTGTGAGGGTTGGATCACGGGCGGGGTGGGGCTGGCGTTGTCTGAACGGTATCGAACGGAGGACGGCGTACGGGGTGCGGCGTACGGGGTACAGGGTACGGCGTACGGGGCACGGCGTACGGGGTGCGGCGTACGGGGTGCGGCGTACGGGGCACGGCGTACGGGGCACGGCGTACGGGGGGACGGCGTACTGGGCGCGCCGTACGGGGCACGGCGAACGGGGAACGGCGTACGGGGCACGGCGTACGGGGCACGGCGTATGAGGCACGGCAGACGGGGCACGGCGTACAGGGTACGGCGTACGGGGTACGGCGTACGGGGCGCGGCGTCCGGGGCACGGGGTATGGGGGACGGCGGACGGGGGACTGCGTACTAGGGCCGGCGGACGGGGGACTGCGTACGAGGGACGGCGGACGGACGGATATTTTTTTGGAGGCGTTTTGAGGGTGAGAGCGATGGCACGACGTACTCTCTAGCGTTTTATTTGCTCGGGTGCCTTCGGCCGTTCGGCCATCATCAGGAGCATCCTATACAGACAGTGGCATTTAGCAATTTTTTGCAGAATCTCACGAGATACAAAGAGATAACAAAAGCAAAAAGAAGAAGGGCGACAACTATAGACTATATAGAGTGTGCAGAGTGGGGCTTACATTCTTTGGAGCAAGGTGAAAATAGATATTTTTTATTGCAGAGTCGGATTCTACACTAGAATACACTAATCTAGAATACGAATGATAAAATCAAAATCGAGTTTTTCACTCGTTTTCATCGTTAAAGTAAAAACATCAAGCGATTGGCGTAAATTGGTTGTAAATTAAACGTCCGATAACGAGTGAAATTAGCGGCTAACGACCGGTTCCGGACATTGACATCACGTAACGATAGTGCGAGATTACACAGCCGTGCTGATAAATTTCACGGTCGGTTGCTTTTAGGCTACTCTGCTGCTGACAGTTGATGTTTACAACAGCGAAATACTGATAGTCATTTTCCAGCCTTTGATATGCCTAAAGAGTAAAACAGCATGAGGAACGTTTAGTCAATCTAGGCCTTGAAGGTATTGAGAATATTTTTTCAAATTTTAAATTCGCTATGTTCACTACCTATGTAATTATGTTCACTAACCAGTTTCAAAATCCCGCGACACACCCCATTCTTCTGCTTTTCCAACTCTCGTTTAATTACAAAATTACCAACTCGGCACATTAATTCTTATAATTATTCGAATTTTTCGTTTCTGTTCTTAATGATTAAGAAAAATGAATTATTTTTGAAAATTATTTAAAATTTTAAATTTAAATTTAAAATTATTTTTGGAGTTGTTTTATTTTTCAGGAGCCACGATAAATTGAATAATGGTGAAGCTATCGAATCAGCTGAGGCTGATCAATTTCATAGTTTACCTGTCCGGAGTTGCGCCCTACGACAGCGAAACCGGCCGTCGCTCATGTTCATTGTTCATTATAACCATTCTACGCGCAGCATTATTCTCGACAGCCAGTGCTTTCTATTTGCCTCATGCTTTTTCATCGTAAGAAATTAAATAACGGAAGAAATATCCAAGAAAAGGGGGAAAATAGGGTGCAATTTTGGTTTATTATTCAATAATAAACCATTGTAATTGCCCAAGAGAGAAAATTATCTGACCTACCCTGGAATTCTCCTGGTTTACGTCTGAAAGGGTAAACCAGTAAAAAAAAAAGGGTAAACCCTGTAGATTTGTAGAATCACGGTAGGAAAAGTTGTAAAATTGACGAAAATCTATTATGCCAATGAAAAAACCCTCAACTTAAATACTTAAGTACGTAAAGTAAAAAAAGTGACTAGCTTTGGTTTTTTATTTTTTGAATGAGAATTTGTGAAGTTGAAAATCAAAGCAAAGCGACAAAGCAGTTTTTCCAATTATTTTTTGTTAACAGAAAATACTTCAGGCATCGACCTTTCTCATCGACATTTATCCTGATCTCGTGGTTAATTGAGGCATTGGTTATATTCCTGCAAACGTTCAGAAAAAGGTAAACAACTGCTGGAAGATGTACTGAGCTAAGGAAATTTTCCGACCACTCTCGATAAAGTTTTTGCCGTATTGTAAAACGCAAATCGCCGTTACTTATACAAAAACTAATAAAAATTCGACCCTACTTCAGCGTACCTGTGACGTCGAAGTCGCTACGGAAATCGGAGAAGCTACTCGGCATCTCAGTAGATTACGAAGCCAAATACACAATCTTCTACGTCTATTTTGTAGTCATCGCATCGGTCGGTGTGAATATGTGAGTTTCGAACGCTATGCGAAATTCGAGTCATGCAATAGTTAGCGTTTTGTTTACACCGTGAAATCACGTTTCAGCGGGATGCAGATTTTCCACTTTTGGAAGGTTATGCCGAAAATAGCAGCATTCAACATAATGTGCATCAGTTTCCTGCCACTGATAACGAGATATGTTGCGATGGCTCGATACGGCCTGATTTTCAACATTCTCGAACAGCAATTGAAAGCGCTGCGCAACACTGCGCTGACGGACCTGCAAACCATGGTGGCCCACGACTACATTTTAGAGCTCTGCAACGCTTTCCAACGCTCGGAAGGGTGTGCTATCTTCATGGAAACAGTTTAGAAATGATAACACCATTTTTTCAGCATTTTTTCAACAGTTTTAAACTTTTTTTTGAACAATTTCAAACATTCTTTAAGCAATCCCATTACTAATTTGAGGATAGAGGTCGATACCCTCGGTTATTTACGGTGGGGTCAGGAACCAGTAGACTCCCCATACTGCTCATCCGGATTATGGACCGGTTCCTTGGGTTGCATCCATACGCACATGGGTTTAGTGCCTTACCCGCAAGGACAGGAGTTAACGATAATTCGGTTGAAAAAAATCTCAATTGGAATTGGGAAATTCGCAATTCTGCATGAACAAATTTAATGACTTCAATTTGGATGTTTTTTTTTTTTTTCATTTTTTTTTACGCTGTGTTCATACGTACGCTGTTTTGCCAGGTTTATACTCGCGTTTAGCGCTTTCGCCTCGTCGGTCCGCATCCTACTCAACCAAATGACACTCAACGAGGCTGTCGAAGGTTGTCTTGGTGAGAATGGGTTCTGTTCACCGATCCAATGCATTTGCCAAGGAGTCGAACTGGTATCATTTGTAATCGAATTGCGTTGCGTCACTTTCATTCCGTACAGAACGAAGTCGAAGGTAAATTTTTCAACAACAATAAATTCTTTTAAACGCTATTGTTATTGAGGCGTAAGATGGACGTTAGCTAGATGATCTTTAGTAAATACATTTTAAATAATAATATTAAATAAATTAATAATTGGATTAAATAGATTCAATTAATCAATCAATTAATTTATTAAATAAATTTTGTAGCTTTAAATGTTTGCTATAAATAGATATATAGGTATTAAAAAATGCAATTTTTGATGGGACAATATCTTTAAAAAAAATTTCAATGATTGTTTTTTCAGGCAGAAGAATTCGTAAGACATAAAATTACCAAGTATGTGGTAGAAAAACGACCCACACATTTGGACGTGAGTAAACAAAATATTTCAAATATCTGCGTGGACTATATATGATTGTATACGATGTATGTGGCTATATGTGAATGAGAGCTGTATGTAATGTATGTGGTTTGTATGTGATGCTCAAGAATGCTCGTGATGTGTGTGGACTTCAAGTCATGATTCCATGTTCGATCGGAAAATTCATATTATCTCGAAAACCCTGAAAAATAAATTGTGTCAGTCCTAATTTTTAAATTTCATCAGGTGCGTTTACTCGTCTACTACTTGGGAAAACCGAGCGTTAATTTAAGTGCTGCTGGCTACTTCGACCTCAGCCCGGCCGTTTTGATGAGCGTAAGTCGCTCATTTGAATTGAAAATGCTCGCGAATAATGAATTTACTTTAGCATTAGGTTATTAATATTTTACTATTCCAGGTGCTGAGTGAAAACTTCGTATACTATTTGCTCATGGTTCAAATGAAGGTTATTGTAAGCCTATCGAAAAATGACAACTGATTCAGTAGAAAAACCTATGTGCAACTATATTGTTTCTACCTTGTAATCTATACAACAAATACATCGTTTTATCACCTTAGAAATGTATTTTTTTTTGGACTAAAATAAGCGTTTTATACTTGAAATTGGGATTAGGGAACATTTAAGTTACTACAACTCTCTGTTACGAAATAATTGGCAATCGCGATAATTTCATAATGTAAAAACCAATCTTGAAATCATCAATATCGATAGAGGAGCCGGCACTCACTAAATTGCTATGAATATTCATGTTTGACACTTGTCAGAATCGACTGTCAAACTAACGGACTTGAATATTCCTATTGAGATAGCTTAGCTGAAACGATCAGTTCGATCGTCGTTGCGCACTAATCTTAGCCGCATATACTCGACGATAATATATCACGGGGGATAAGGATATTACAGAAGGTTATACGTTTCGCTGTGTGTACACCTGCGGCAAACACTACACACTGGCGGCTCACCTTGCATCCGATCCTGTTACGTTGGCTGATTAATTAAACGGAACATTGACTCACCTGGAACAGAAACAAAGCTGGCTATTAATAATCGCTCATCCAACGAGATGAAATGCGATAACGAATTTAAAAGCTCGAAAATGTAATGAGTTAATTGGAGTACATGTAAGGAAAATAACATTATCTATCTACGAGGGATGGGTATCGATGTCTCTAAAAAATCGATTTTTTCCAAAACACCGAAGTTTTCACATCGATGTTTACTCCACGATGTTTTTTTGACATCGTTGTTTTTTGTTTACTACGCAATAATAGTTTTCATTATAGTTTTATAGATGAATCCGCGTATATGGATGTCCACGTTCTCGAAAGGACCATCCGCTCTCTTCTACAGTAACCCCACCATCGATTCAAGTGCACAATTAAGGGCAGAGGGGCAGAGGGGCAGAGGGGCAGAGGGGCAGAGGGGCAGAGGGGCAGAGGGGCAGAGGGGCAGAGGGGCAGAGGGGCAGAGGGGCAGACGGGCAGACGGGCAGACGGGCAGACGGGCAGACGGGCAGACGGGGCAGAGGGGCAGAGGGGATCTGACATATTTCGCCAAGGGTGTTGCTCAGTGATTATTCTGGAAGGACTCCGGGATCAAATATTTAAAAAAAAATTCCATCCGTGCATGGTTTTGTTCAACTTTCCGATTGGCATTGGCGTCGGTGGCGCACTTCCATTTCTGGAGTGTTCGACGTTTTCAAATCTTTTCGCATTTTTCCCACTCTTGCAGCGAGGAAATCGGCCAAAGTGTCATCGATCGCCACGGGTTTTCGTAAAAAAAACTGAAAATATGGAAGTAATGGATTTTATCAACGATCATTTGATCGAGGTGGATATAGTTTTAGCAGAAAGTAATCACAGGCAGGAGACAAGCTTCGGGGTAAATCGTTTGTAAAGCCAACCATCCGATAGGATGGGAATTAGCCGCTAATGACCGGTTCCGGACCGTTACATCACGAAACGATAATGCGAGATAACAGGCCAGTGTGGATAAATTGCATGGTCGGATGCTTTTAGGCAATTCCAATGGCTGATCGAACTGATTCGACGAATCAATCGCATGCTGCCGAGGAAGATTGAAAAGTCAATAGAACTTGGTTCATGAGGAAGATAATGAAGAATCAGATGACGAATAGTTGCCAGTCTGACCCGCAATAAACATGATGTGTACAATATAATAATTATATTGTAATCATTCGTAATTATTACGAATTTCGAGCATTTTCAGAGCATGCTTTCATTTTGGCCAAAGACGCACTCCAAAGCCGCGTGGGTGGTTATTTTTTCGAGAAGTCATGTTTGTTGAACGAATGTTTGAGTGACGCCATAAGTATTTAAGTATTTTTGTATCCAATTAAATGTCAAGAAAACATAAATTTTAATTGTGTTCATTTCATGTTGTTTACTGTTGTTCTTGTGATAACCTTTTTTAGATATTCGGGTATGGTGAAATTGCTGAATCAGCTCAGGCTGCTGAACTTCATTGTTTATCCATCTGGAATTGCACCCTACAACAGCGCAACTGGCCGAAGGTCCATCGTATTGTACATAATCGCCATACTACGAGTTGCAGTATTTGCCATGTTCAGCGCTTTTTATTGGCCTCATTCGTTCTCATCGTAAGAAAATAAGAATTAATTCTAGTATACAGATTTTCTGATTTTTGGACGATTATACTTCATTGGCAACTAGTCTAGTCTAATGAGGGGGTTGAGCTTATGTTAACTCGGTAAAAAAAGTTGTGGGTTCCTAGAGAACGTATGTTCGTTGTTGCCTACCTATTAACTTACCTTTGGGCAATAGTTTAAGTGCCCGGAAAACCACGATTTTTTGGAAGGTTCGCAGTTTTTCTCGTATAACATGTAAATAACGCACCCTACATAAAATTGCTGCCCATTCTTTATTAAACTGCATAAAATTTTGCGTCGAATGATCACCTTGAAGTTTGAAATCGGTTAAGCCGTTTGGCCGCAATCGATCGTCAAAGATGGGCGATATTTCTCAAATTGGAAAAAACGTGGGTAGCGAGCGGGAGGATCCGGGGGAGGGGGGGATTGGGTGTGCTATTTTAAAAGCACAAGCTATAGAACACTATGAAAATATAGAATAAAAACAATCAAGAGTCCACCCCAAAATGCATTGAAAACCTGGTCCTAAATCTGCCAAGTGTTCTAAGCAATTGCTTCAATCAAGTACATGAGTGCCTGTTTCCGAATTATAACCTTTTCTGTGCTAATTTCCTACAGAAAGTACTTCAGAGAGCGAAGGTTCGCGATGGCCTTTCTCCTACTCGAGTGGGCAATCGATATATGTATTATAGTCCTACAAATAGCAAGAAAAAGGTAGTACAATTTTTTTTCTGCTGCAACCGTAATAATTTTGAATAAGTGCTGAAATTTACAACTCTATCCTAGTGAGGCAGGGTTATATACACAGGGTGATATATAGTGTCCTGTGTGGAAATTATAATTGAACATTTTTTCGTACCTTCGATCCGATTTTTATGTTTTTCAGGGACATTCTATCAAAAGAAATGAAAACGATCTTACAAAATATCACAAAACTCTTTCCCCTATTCCAGAGTTCCTATTTCGATGAAATCCCTACACAGAACGGAAACACTCATAGGTATTGAAATAGATTACGATGTAAAATGTACGATATTCTACTTGTACTTGACGATCCCAGTGTTGCTCGGATCATACGCGTGAGTATTAAAACCCGCGAGAATTTTCGGATTTTCCAAAAAAGTCTGATCAAACGATATGGTAATTTTTCAATTATTCGAATGTTTCAGTTGCTACCAGGTCTTCTTCTTCTGGGTTTACTATCGGAAGTTCATCGCCTTCCAAATAATGGGCGTCAATTTTTTGCCGCAATTTTTGAGGTACATCGCTCTAGTCCGGTATGGGCTGATCTTCAATATTCTGGAGCAGCAGTTGCAAGTTCTTCGACGAACTGTGCTGACCGACATGCAAGCAATTGTGGCGCACAACTACATCGTTCAACTCAGTAACGCATTCCAAAATTCAGAAAGGTCAATAAAATCTGTAATGAATCCGTGACCTTATGTACAGTACGCGAATAGGTACCTAAAAAGCGCAATAGTTTATGTCGGTAAGCAACTTTTGTTTAGCAATACCAAGTCGAATTGAGAATGTTCCAAATCAAATTGAAAACTTTCCATTCAAATTGAACATTTTTCGGAAAATTTTCAATTTAGTTAGGAAAATTCTCAATTTGATTATGAAAATTCTCCATTCAATTTGGAAAATTCTCAATTTGATTTGAACAATTCTCAATTTAATTTGAAAAATTCTCAATTATATTTGGGAAATTCTCAATTATATTTGAAAAATTCTCAAATTAATTTGGGAAATTCTCAATTTATTTTGGGCAAGTTTTTTTGTAAAATTGTCAGTTTGATTGAGAAAATTTTTAATTTGGTTGGGAAATTTTTCAATCTCGAAAAATCGAACATGGACTTGGTTATAGATACATACTCGCACTCTGCACGTTAGCGACATCGGTACGCCTAATACTAAAGCAAATTACGCTCAATGAATCCGTCGGAGGTTGCCTTCTAGAAAATGGCGTCTGTTCGCGAATCAGCGTCATCAATGCAACCGTTGAGTTAGTAGTGTATGTTATTGGACTATACTGCATAACTTACCGTCCATACAAAGCGAAATTGCAGGTAAAAATGTTCACTCGTTTTTCAGAATATTTTAGTCCGCACTTCGGAAGGCTTTAAGGATTTTATTTCACAATATAAATTTCTTTCCAGGCAGACGAGTTCATCAGACGAAAAATTACAAAGGCCATTGTGCGATGCCGACAGACTTATTCGGACGTAAGCGCAGAACATAAAATAGAAACAGTTTTAATAACGAAAATCGATAAAATAAAACTCCAGGCTCAAAGAAGACGCATAAAAAACTGAAATGAAAAAAAAATAAAAATTTCATAAAATAATTTTTTTTGTAAAAATTATTATTTCTCACTTTTTAGTTATGTTGGACAATGAAAAATAAATGGTTCCAAACGGCAGACTTTCTTGACATTAATTAGAAATACGTTTGTTTAGATACGTTTGCACGTCTACTACTTGGGAAGCCCAAACATTGATTTGAACGCAGCTGGCTGTTTCCACCTCACTCCAGGTCTTTTCATCAACGTAAGAACAAAGTAGTCAATCCAAATAAAAAGTGCACGTGATTTTTGAATTACCTACTAATCCTTCAATGCATCAATTTGCAGGTGCTGAGCCAGAACTTCATATATTATCTGCTCATGGTGCAAATGAAGGTTATCGTAACATTGTCGGATAATGACGCCTAATCTGTCAAAACCTTCAGGCCGTAGATTGTAAACTTGAAATTGTTTGAAATTTAGTTGTTGAACTACTTCGGTGTCGGATTTAGGTGTTTCGGTTTTTTGGCAAATGGAACACTAAAAGCGTATTTCACGAAAAATATGACGCCTTTTTGTTTATTTCCAAGAAGTCAGAAGATTAATACAACCGTTCAAAGGAGAAAAGTAGGTACCTACGTACCAGGGGCGGGTACTGGCATTAGCATCTGCAACCCCTCCAAAAATGAGAAAGAAACACAGCGACCTACCTGCATAATAATAAATGTATTGAGCTGGATCGCGATTGTTCCATAATGGTCTCAGTCCATTATGGTCTCACTGCACCCCCTGGGTTTGAGGGCAGGAGCCGCCACTGCTACCTATTTTTTCACATTGTTTCCTTTTTGGTATTGCCGGATTCGTAAGCAGCTAACAAACCCAAAAATGGGGAATATGAGTTATTTACTGCTTTTTCTTTTTAGACCTCAGAATAGTTGAGACAATCCATAATAAGAAATGGGCACAAGTCGTCCACTTCTAGCGATTGCGGGCCGCTCTGCCATTTTACGAGCCTCGCCTTCTTTACAGAAGCTTACAGCTCGGGCTGGATTTAATAAAACTTGATGAAAACTGTTGGAGCGGAAAAGGGAATCTGCCAGCCTGGATAGAACAGAGGATAACAGCTGAAGGTCCCCAGCCCAACGGCTGCGCTGAAAGAGACTCCAACCAGCAGGTGAGCAGGAAAGGTTGTCTAATGAAAAGGGAGGAATTCACCCCCGAAGTCCCCACGCAGGAATGGAACAAGCCTTTCTCCGGCCAAACATTCGAGAGTAATTCTGCGCCCTCGCGGCAGCATCCAGTGTAGGGCTGTGCCAGGGCGTTCCTCAGGGCGAACGACGCTCAGCCTTTGGAAACAAAGACTGATGGCCCTCGTACCCTTTTCAGTAATACACGAATCGAGAGACCGACGAACAAATCTACCCTTTTTCCGACAGTTCCCCTTCGCGCGGCCTATCCCGCCGACCGTTTGCCGGATGCCGTAAATATTTTACCACACCCGGCGAACTGCCTGTCTCAAATCTTCCCCCCTTTCCGAAAGGTTATTCCCTTTTTTGAAAGCATACCTCTGGAAATTATGGTGGCCGCAGGTGATTTCCCCGGGGCGCTATTCGAGATCGTTGGCATTGATTCAAAATGCCTGTGAAATAAGGATTTTTCATGGGACAAAAAGGTCGAAGGATCGGCTCATAACGATGCAGCGAAGGGTGAAAAAATGCCCATCGAATTCTCATGAACGGCAGAAGAAGGGATGAAGAGCTTACGTTAAAAAATGGCAGCAATCGGCAATTGGTACGCGCAATAAGTTGCCCATACTTAATTCGGTTGATGACTTCAAGGGTTTTTAGGTAATCGAGTCAACATCCTCACAGTAAATGCAAAGAGGAAATCAAAAAAAGGTGGAGCATGATCGAAATTGCGATGGTTATACTATAATAGCATATTAAGACGATGAATCCTTACGACCTTCTTTAGGATCTATCGACATACATGGCTTGTCGGCTTCTGAGGAGAGCCATACAGCCGAAAGCGCTTGAGCCTCAATTGATATCGTCAAGAGGAAGTCGTCACAGCTCCCTTGCCTTCAGAACTTGCACAGCGCATGCGTTATGCACCTCCAAATGCTTAAACTCATGCTCTTGGCACAAACGCATTGATTCGTAAATGGCATTCCGTAAAAATCTGGTCCGAAATTCGGACTCCGAATACACGATATTATTTTTACAAATTCTGTTCATTTTTTTACTTTTTTCATTTTTCGTTATTTTCACGTTCAATTTTACCATGCAACTCTTCATTCCGGCAGGCATTTTCAATTTTCGAACAATCTTGATTTGAGAATAAGTGAATCCTTGAAAAGTCGCCGAGAGAAACGAAAATGGCTTCGATATAGAAAACGTTATCTCGGACTGAGCGTCGCTTGCACATCAGTGCCTCACGTCCCATACATGCTAGACGTAAACGTGTATAAACAAGAAAGAACTACCTGCAAGAGGCGTTTGAAATATTGCCAGTCACTCCGATAAGAACTCGTTTTGAATAAAGTACGCGAAAAGCGAAGCTTCCCAGGGCGCCTCCTTCGGCGAGATAAGGTTCGAAACCCGCGGAGAGGTAAACAAGAAAGTTGGACGGAGGCGGAACTGGAATTAATTTTCTGACGGCTCCCGAGACTTTTCCAGCAGCCATCGTATACGGTATTTAATAATAGGTACCTAACTCTAAACTTCCAACTGCCTCTTCCAAGTACGGGCACTACAAACTTTAGCTGCCCGCTGATATTTTGCGCTTGAAACTCCGGTACAAACGTGGAATAGGTACAATTCGAACGATTTCGAAGAGGCGGAGATGGAAAAAGCGGAAAATTTTATAGCACCCTCAGCTGCGGGATTTGACGACGATGCGAGTTCTAAAAAGACGGGAAAAAAAAACAGTTCCTTCAAACACAAAAGGACATCAACCACATGAAAATCGAGTGCCTTGGTTTGAAACTCAAACTGAAGCTGAAATTCAAACTCAAAATCGAACCGGGAACAGAAACTCGAACTAGACATGAAACTCAAACAGAAACTAAAATTTAAACTGAGGCAGAAACTTAAAATGAAACGTGAAACCAAAATTCGAAATCAGAGCGGAACTCGAAATGAACTTCAAACTGAAACTCAAACTGAAAATGGAACTCAAACAGAAACCAAAATTCAACTTGAGACAGAAAATCAAACTCAAACTGAAATTCGAACTATAACTGAAACTCACACTGATACTGACATTTGAACCGATAACGAAAAACAAGCTCAAACTGAAGCTGAAACACAATCTAAAAGTGAAAGTCGAACTCAAAATCAAAATGAAATTTAGTTTCAGCTTGAGTTCGGATTTCAGTATCAGTTCGAGTTTCAGTTTCAGTTCGAGTTTCATTTTCAGTTTGAGTTTGATTTTCTGTGTCAGTTTCAGTTCGACTTTGGGTTAGAGTTTCACTTTGAGTTCAATTTTCAGTTTGTGTTTGAGTTTCAGGTCGAGTTTCATCATCAGTTCGAGCTTGAGTTTCAGTTTCAGTTTGAGTCCCAGTTCGAGTTTGAGTTTCAGTTTGAGTGTCAGTTCAAGTTCAGTTTGAGTTTCAGATTCAGTTCGAGTTTCTTTTTCAGTTTGAGTTTGAGCTTCTGTGTCAGTTTCAGTTTGACTTTGGGTTTGAGTTTCACTTTGAGCTTGATTTTCAGGCTGAGCATCAGATTGAGTTAAAGTTTGAGGTGAGTTTCATTTTCAGTTTGAGTTTCATTGTACCTATGTGTCAAACTTTAAGGTGAGTTTCAGCTTCAGTTTGGGTTTGAGTTTCAATTTCAGCTTCAGTTTGATTTTCTGTGTCATTTTCAGTTTGACTTTGGGCTAGAGTTTCATTTTGAGTTTAATTTTCAGTTTGAGTTTGAGATCGAGTTCCAGTTTTAGTTTCATTTCGATTTTCGGATTGGATTTGAGTTTCAGTTTCAGTTCGAGTTTCGTTTTCTGTTTGAGTTTGAGCTTCTGTGTCAGTTTCAGTTTGACTTTGGGTCTGAGTTTCACTTTGAGCTTGATTTTCAGGCTGAGTATCAGATTGAGTTCAAGTTTGAGTTTCATTGTCTGTGTCAGTTTCAGTTTGAGTGTCAGTTTGAGTGTCAGTTTGAGTTTGAAGGTTAATGGTGGAAAAGTTCGTACGTTCTTTTCGCCTGACGTTTGGGTTTTACGCATGTATCGTCTTATATGAGTGGCGTAATTTCACATAAGTTGCAGAATCGGGATACGTATCAACAAAAACTCCTTGATAGTGTACATCAAATTCGGTATACCTACCTGTGTTTATGATGAACTATAATTCTATAACTCAATTATACTGTAATTAATTAATACTTCAAAATTTTCGGACCTTCGTCACTGACGCCGTCAAGCTCAAAGAACAAATTCAAGGATTGATTCTGAGGAAGGGTGGAAAACCATTCTCTACATCAGGCTGGAAAGAGCGTTCCCGAAGAAGCGCCAAACTGGATAACTAATTTCCTTTTCCCGATCTTGTTTTTACAAAAAGAAGTAGATTTCGTCGGGTTCTTTTGCCGAAGAGAAGGGTTGGACCGCTTTCCTAACCAACCCCCCGGTCCGACCGGTCGGGATACTTCACTAACCTGCTGGAAAGAATGGGATAGATTCGGGGCGTAGATTCGGCCCTTGAAGAAGGGGTGGAATCGAAAAGGGGGCTTCACGACTCCGGTTTCCTGACTCGCGTGTGAAGAACACGGTAGGCGGCAAGGGTGATTTATACCCCGAGATGGGAGATGGATTGCAAAACTCTTCCACTGCCTTAGATCCGAACTACAACGGTCCGACTGTATTTCCTTACTCTGTGCGATCCTTCTCGCACCCGTTGAGCCTTCCAATCAATTGTTCGCAACGGCCGAGTGATTTCGAAGCAATTACCGGGTCAGAAACAATTCTTCTCCTTGCATAAACGAATGCGTTACTCATTACTAGGTTGCACGGGTCATTTCCCCAGGAAGGGAATCCTTGACTTACTGACTTAGGTATTGAGGAGCTAGGTATTTACTGAATACATTTTTTCCATTATGAATCTCCACTCTTTTTGAAAAGACAAATACCCCATACAAGTATAATCCCATCAATAGTTATTCCATATTTACAAAGTATATTGAAGAATTGTAATAGTCCTAAAATCGAAAATCGGATCGGAGCTTCAGAAATAACCTTTACTCATACACTTTTACCCAGAATCGCTTCCTGAACAAGTATCTGTGCGTCATTCACAAAAATGGCCATTGCTTCTTCAATTGCGTCATCAGCTCTAACCTGTTGGCAACACTGTCCTACAGGGGAAGATTACCAACGGTCTGGGGATAACCTTTGGGCTGGAGGGGGGGGGTCGAGGTACAAGACCCCCTAGTACGATGAATATCCGCTTGGGGCGCTAGCGTCCAAATAGGTAGCATCATGGAAAAACTCGATAAAAACGGGGGTAAAAAAAAAAACAATATATCGTCACTTAAGTTCTAACACCACCTAACTCAATTTTTCCAAGTTTTCAGGAGGAACAAAAAACTAATTATTTTAACATGGAAATACATTGAGCGGTGCTGTCTCTTCTCCATCTCCTTCTTCACCGGTTGGTTCAATCTCCTTGGCAGTGTTACCATGAGATCGGCTATTGAAAAATCTATCGATTGGTGTGTCCAACTCATTTTCGCCAAAAATTGAGTTAGGAGGTGTTAGAACTTAAGTGACGATATGTACGCCATGGCTAATGATAAGGACAAAAACGTACAAAAAACCTAATGTGAGAGGGGGGTTGGCAGCACTGCGTCATCAGCTCTAACCTGTTGGCAACACTGTCCTACTGCTGGAGAAGGTTACCAACGGTCTGGGGATAACATTTGGACTGGAGGGGGGTCGAGGTAACCTCCCTCTGACGTCTCATAACGGCTGATACCTCTAACGTCACAACAGAACGTTAGGGCTGGTCAGGAATCAATAGGGGGATGACGTCACTTTGAAAACCCATAGGCGGGAGGGGCGGGGGATGACGTCAGTGATAAGAACTGATACGCCAAATCCCCCTTTTTCTCCTACTCTCAACCTTTTTCCAAATTTCTTGAACTGGGATGTTTGTCTCAGTTATCGCCCCGTTGGGCCGGAATTCGGAGCACTCACAGTCCTTTTGATATATAAGCACTTTTAGTGTTTACGATTTCATTTTTTCCTGGCCACAAAAATGAACCGATTTGAGCGTTCTTGGTCTTGACATCTTTGTTTTACCTTTCAGAATACTTGGATTTATGACTCGACGTATATTGATTTTAGGCGAGTTCTAAAATTTGCATAGTGAGTTTTTTGATTTTGACCTAAACACCCTCGAAAGTAGTCAAAATGTAATCAAATCGTGTCAAAACTTTACTTATCAAAATATGGAAATATTGTGTGCTATCTACGCACCACTGGCTTTCAACATGCCTAGGTACTTAATTTTTGAAAATTAAACGAAAAACTCTTTGCCGAACAAAAACGCTTGTAAACGTTTTTGTGTGGACTACCCCACGTTACCGAAACTTATGCCGTTTATTGTCATACGTACGAGGTAGTAAGCTGGGATGAAAAAAATACTCCGAGCCATGCTTGTAAAAAGAGAATGGAAAAGGCGACAGCAGTTAACTGGCGGTGCTTATTTGAGCTAGGTACCTTCTCGCCTGAAACATGTAAAAGAAAAATTACAGCCGGCGAACGAGCCGTCACAGCGAATTTCCCTTTTACGTGGTTAAAAAAAGAACACGGACGTACGGCTGCAGCGTAAAAACGCAAAAAGGATTCTTAAAACGACAAAAAAAAGCGGACGTTCCCCGGCAAGAAATCCAGGAAAAACAGGACGAAGAAGGGCGGGAAGAAGAAAGGATTCCAACCCTTTATGAAATATTTGCGCTCCGCTACCGGCCTCGGCTGTCCTTTGAAGGAAACGTCTCCCTCCGCAGAGAACAATCCTCTTGAACTTTTTCTCGGGGAAAACGTCCGAGTCCATGAAAACCGACCATGTGACGGATCGTTGACAAAGGCATTCGTACGGAAGAAAAGAATGAAGGACGACGATTTCTCATTCAGCCGCGGAAATAATATGGGCCCTCACACCAACCACGGTCGAGTATACGCCAGGGGTGGTATACACGTCACTCGGCTCATGAATACTGTATTATCATTTTAATTCGCGGCCGACGTCTATTGTGGTGGAGCAGGCGACTGTATTACAAGCAGAAAGTGTCAGGGCCTGCCGGCATAAATGAGTCTTCAGGTCGAAGAAGGGTTAGTCCTGACATGTTAGTTCATTGCTAGGCAACATTATTACGACTGGGGAGGGAAATATTTTGGAGCGAATTAGGGTCACCAAGAAAATAGGTATATGGGGTCTTAATTTTTACTCATAGCTGTGTTAGGATGTACCATGTGCAAAGCTGTATACAGGATATATCATGGCAAATATTCTGGAGCGAATTAGGGTCACCAAGATGGTACATGTGGAGTTAATTTTCACTCATAGCTGGAGGAGGATGAATCATGTGAAAAGCTGTACATAGGATATATCATTTGCGAAGATTTTCACTAATAGGTACACTCTAATAGACTTATAGCTCCCTCATAGACACACTCATCATAGGTGCTTGTTGATGATAAAACAACAACGGTTCAGCAGCAATAAAATTCATCAAATTATTGCATTATTCACCGAGCGTTGCTTCTCCAAAGATTACGGGTAAAATATGATCGCACTGGAATGAATGGATATATTCGGATAATACTTAACAATTTAAGATGCACAGTGGCTGAACAAGCGCAGAAAAAGGTAGAGATCAAATAGTAGCAAGAGAGCACAGAACAACGGGGGCAGTACGCCGAACGAGTGAAGTTCACGATCAGCCGGTGGCGCGCGCAGTGTAGCCAGTCATCTGTACTGGAGGCGTCGCCGCTGCGGTCTTCAATAGTGAAGCATCTAGGTTGAAGTAGGTAGATACTCTTCGGCTAGGTGAATGTTTCTGAATATAGGTATAGGTGAAAGTACCGAGAAGGTGGAGTAGTCCTCTAAATTCTGACAGTGCTCGTTTTTACTTTAACTAGTTTTTCAAAAATAAAAAATGGAATAAAGTCGAACCGAATGTACAACGATTTTTCCCTTTTCACCCAATATCCTAAAAACCCGCGAGAATTTTTGTTAAATATCAGTTCCCACAAAAATATCCTCAAGAAAACCAATAGGGCCAAGACCCAAAATTCATCTCTCAGAATACCGAAGGAACTTCAAAGGCCTCAAGAAAATGGTTGGCCCAGGGTCTCAACAACTTCGGCCGACTCCGTTTCCTCGAGGGTATCGCCTACCTAATACCTTCCTATTCCCGCCATCAAACATAATCCTGCCCCAACCCACCCCAACCGCATCCAACCAGCTCGTCCGATTTACTTTGAGACGCCCTCCCCTGCCGCAACCTTTTCCACTTGAGCCCACAGGTTCTACAAACACTGACACGCGGTAAGCTCTGTTCCAGCTCCAACTTGCGGTCTTGGGAGTTAATTAACGGAGCTTTTGATTCGCCTTTTCCTTCGGCTCTGAACTGCCCTTGGGGTCTAGTTCGCTCTTTTACACTTCCCCCTTCAATTTCCACCATACCCCGCAGCACTTCAAGTTGAAAGTTCGGATGATCTGAGCATTAATCAAGCAAAAAGTTAGAAATTACGGCAAATGAGGACGTACTTATTTTTAAATAATCTTCAGCCCCACCAACACATGCGCAAGGAATATACCAACCTGAATAACACTGATGATTCAAATTAAAAAATTTTGAGCGCATGGTTTTCAAAGAAGTCTGACAAAAATTTGTGTGTGTGTACAATTTTTTCTACAACTTAATAGAAAACACAACTTTATTCCTCAAAATTTGTTTAAAATTGTTAATAGAAATTTACAGATTTTTTACGAAATTTTACATTTTGGTTCATTTTTCTATAGAAATGAACCTTTGTAATCGGTCAGGAAAAAAAAAATTTTAACACCCCCTGAAAATTTGTTGGTTTACGTTTCAAGGGGTGTAGAATCCGAATCTGCAATAAAAATTTTTTGTCCGTCCGCCGTCCGCCGTACGCCGTCCGCCGTACGCCGTACGCCGTACGCCGTACGCCGTACGCCGTCCGCCGTCCGGGGTTTTTCAGGGGGAAGGAGTTATCGAAAAATTTTGAAATTTTTACCAAAAATCAAGTTCCGTATCTAGTTGGTCCTAACGTCTCGGCAGAACCCTACCTTAATTTTAAGGCCAGTAAAACAGCTGTTGAAGTGGGAAAAAATTCGTGTTTTTCTGGAAATTTAAAACATAGGCATGTGACGCATCATTTTCTATAGATTTTTCTATGCTGAATCGAATGAGACCATCGCCACGCCGGTAGCTTCAACCGTTTAGGAGTTATTGCAGTTTTAGTGAGACATTTTTGAGTTTTTAAAAATTTCTACAATTCTCAATAACTCGAAAACGACTAGAGCCACAAAAATCGTTTTCCACTCGTTGGAATCCCCACAAAAACTTCTGTCCTCCCGATATCTTCAATTTAAGGAATTTGGTCGCATTATACAAATCAGCAAAACAAAAATTGGAAAAAGTTGAGAATTTGGCCTCCGCTCTTAGATACGGTTGATTGATCTACTTACGACCACTAGCCTATTACACCAACAAGGTGACCAACTACGACCAGTTGCGCTTGGCAACATAAGAACGAGATAGGCTTTAACAAAGGTTCTGAGGCATTCTCAGAGGCATTCTGAGGCAACGTTTTTCTAAATCCCCATCTAAAATATCTACCAATTTATACTGAAATTCTAGAATAATAACAACTAAATTCCGTGTTTAAGGAGAACCTATATATCGTAAGATTTGTCTTTGCAATCGAAAAATGAACCCCTGTGCAAAATTTGCAGAGTTCTTCGGATATACCGAAAACTGATGTGCACATGCCACTGATCTACTTAGCAGCGTTTTTCTAATACCTGTACAACATTTGTGAAGTTTTCACAAACATTTTACAGCATGTTTATAGCATTTTACAGTGTTTTTTAGAACATTTCACAAATTTTTTACAAAATTCTTTACAAAGACTTCAACAATTTTCCTCATTTTTGAAAAATAAAAGAAAAATTTGTTAATTACGAAATTTTATTTGAGCATTTTTGACAAATTTATTCACAAATTCGTCACCGAATTTTACAAATTTCAGACATTTTAACTTAAACTTCGAAAAATTCCTCTGAAAACCCTAAAAACGTGGAAAAATTCTTCCGAAGGAGGAGGAAACATCACATTAATTTTTTCCGAATTTTCATTCACACTTTTGCTTACAATCGTAGAATTGATTAGGAAAACCTGAATTTCGATGATGACATTTATTTTAAAATACCATGGTTCAAAATTTGGAAGGACACAACACACATTGGAAAAGTGATTTTCAAGCGTAAAAAGTAAAATGTACTTGAATTTCTGATCGCAATGCAAGGTAAATGGTAAGCGAGTAAAAATGAACAAAAATAGTACTCAATTTTTGGCAAGCAATTGAAATGACCGTATAAGCCTTTATAAGCCTTCGGATAGGAACAGCCTCCGCAAAGGCCATGAGATAGGGTCCTAACGTTTCCAACCTCATCCTATCATGTTCAGGAACGACCGCAGGATTCCCAAGGGTAACCCAATACCCAGTCCTGCATACTGTGTACCCTTGTACCCCGCATCCAGAGTCCAGACTACTCCAATATTAATATACCCGGCGAAATTCCAACAAGGGAACCCGAAGCCTTGGACCAGGTCTTAATCTTATTCAGCGAATAACCTTTGCGGACCCTTTCTGCTAATAATTACCATAGAAGGGAAGTTATTCACATCAATGAGAAGATATTGCAGATGGAGGCGATCGGTTTATTGGAGAACGGAGCAGTAAGAAACCAGTAAGAAAATGCAGGTAGATTAGCAGTTACTGCTAGATTGATAATAAAACCTGAAAATCTGTAAAACACCCGATGAAGTCGTCATCGAGCGTGAAAATTGAGTATTGACCTGTTTTTTGCTCTCCTGAAAAGTTGATGTTTTGGAGATACGCGTTATCTCACTTTCATCGTCGAGTAACTATTATCACGGCCGCTTTTGGAACTAAACTGGGGACATTCAATCATATCTACAACAACCCGCGGGGGGTGGTGAGGGGTGGGGGTGGAGACCGGATTTCGAAAGAAGGTTTTTGCTTTGAGTGCAACGTTCAAATTTCGTGAGAGCGATTGGACTGTTTCCTTTCCCCTTATGACAGCGTCTCCAAGCGACTAACAGCTCTGGAGAGGACTGAACGGTCGAAAGCGCCGGAATACTCCGACAAATAGCAAGAGGATTCGAGAGCTAAATAACATATATCAAACCTTGAAATTCTCAACTTTTTACCAATAAATATCAAAGTTTCATGCTTTACGAGTTTCTGGGACCGACCTTTTACCTACAAACATACGAGTTAAGTATTAGCCAGCATTAACAAAAGCAAAATATCATCCCCGCCGGTTCAAAAAGCATAATTTCCGCCCATGCTCTCTACATTATTAATCCGCTGAGCTTCCGCTCGAAAAAGCTAAGCTAACTGAACTGAAAATTCACTCTGTACAGGACGAAAGTTTGCATTTCTTTATCCACTGGTGAATACTAATGTTATTCAATTCGTTTGAATACCCTAATGCTAATCCAGTAGCTGCTTCCACTTCATAATAATGGCATACATTTATTAACCACCCCCTTCATCAGGCCGTGCAGTAGAGCGTGATCAGGCTGTTTCCACAGTGATGAATAGCTTTTGGCCTTATTACGGTAATGGTTTCCATTCATCACCGAATTGCTACTGCGGATTTTCCCTTATTGATCGCGGTGATTAATTATCCTCGCCGAGTTTCAGCGGTGGCGCTTCTCGTTGCAGAAGTGGCGCCCTCGGCTCGCATTTATCGCCCTGTTGATCTCTTCCTTGCAGCTTCGCCGAGACAAATAGACGATGAAACAAAGCGCACTCTGCCGGCAATTGTGTCGATTCTGAGGGGAGGGGGAGTGATGCGGCGACCTTCTCGCTGGGTCACCTCGACCTTTGGCAGTTCGTATCTTCTGTGCGTCATGGTAGCATTACCGAGGATGTTGCAGCATGCAGTACCATGGAAGTTGAGCATTACCTGCTCCTCGCGTTACTCCTATTTCTTCGCTCAAGGCATACCATGGAATCAGCAAGGCACATCTCTGGGTTCAGTTCCATGGATGTTGCAGCATCCCAAGCATGGTTTAGCATGGATGTTGAGCATTGCCTGCTTCTCGCGTTACTCCTATTTCTTCGCTTAGAGTAACAGGCATGGATCATCAAGGCGCTTCTATGAACTCAGTTCCATGGATGTTGCAGCATCCCAAGCATGGTGAGGCATGGATGTTGAGCATTGCCTGCTTCTCGCGTTACTCCTATTTCTTCGCTCAGAGTAACGGCCATGGATCAGCAAGGTGCTTCTTTGAGATCAGTTCTATGCGGGTGTCAAGTTTGAATTGTATGGGTTCATACAATGGCCGTACGGGCCATCGAGCTGTTCCAAAATTGACCATAACGCTTATTCCAAGGTTAACTGGAAGCATACCTCTGCGGAGCATTGAAACCTCTTGCTCCCTGGAAGTTTCGAAGAATATCAAAAACCCTATCGTGGGACGTGGATTTTTGCCCTCACGAGGACACTTATATACCCCCATAAATATCTCAAAAAGATGGAGTAACTTCTCTTTAAGCAGTCGAGGCCAATCTCGGTGTGTCTGCAGTGAAAATACGCCCAAAAATTCGATTTGCAAAAACGTTTCAGGTATAACCAAATATAAATTAAAATTTCGGCGTCAAATCGGTTAAAACGACACTAACTTGCACGCTCGTGCCCCAACAGGCTTTCAATTCGATAAAAGAAACCTCTCGGCGTCTCTTTTTCTCGCCGTTTCGAAAACGATCTTTCAGTAAACGACCCAGGAGAGCTGCCTGCGTTGGTGTCATTAATCTTCAGAGCCTCTCAATTAAGCGCTCTCCTGACGCTGCTGAATGCTCCGCCGCCGAAGGCTGAAATCTTCCATCGGGGGCTGAAGGACCTGCCAGTCCTATCGATATCATAATGGATGAATGACGTGCCGGCTGAAAGGGCTCCATCAGCAGCCACCAACTGCGGATCAAAAACTAATCAGCCCTCGACGAGTGAGGATGTTCGCGTTTAGAGGTGCGCGATATTTTCCTAATGCAGCTCGTCGACAAAGTATTGCGCGTCGAAAAACCGTGGAAAAAAATTGGGTGAAACGAGACCGAAAAAACAATTTTCTTTTTCAACCCGGTAGCAGAATACGTTTTTTGCAGCAGGAAGAAAAGCAGAGGCCCCTTTGTTGCACGGAGATACAATCAAAACGGAATTACATGGCACCGAGTACCTTATTTGACTTCCGGAATAATGTTACAGCAACGAAACAAAGGATCCGCCTTGTCGCTTTCCGACTGACCCTCGGAACTGTTCATAAAGTTGATTCACGTGTTGGAGGGGCCTCCGAATCCAAAAAGAGGCCTCTGAATCCAAAAAGAGGCCTCTTCGCATCTCTATTATGAATGGTCGACCGTGCCGGACTTCTCTTGGGCTAATATCCCCAACAGGGATTGCTTGGCTGCGTTTGATGTACGCAACGTCCTCAGCTCGAGTTGTTTATAGGACTGGAGGAGAAAAAATGGAACCTATTAGTGTGGATTTACGAGGTCAACGTTCCATGTAAAGGGACGGGTTCTCATTCACGAAACCGCCCATCTCCCATTAATGTCCCTTCATCGCGGTTTTAGCGATTTAAATCTTCCCTTTTGTTAGCCTTGCAGATGAGCGAAAGTCGAGCGATGCGGGGAAACTTATCTCTCCGATGGGGAAATTCGCCGAAAATGAATTGCCGTAGCTCGACCGCTGACGTGAAATCCATTTCATCATGCAACGGCTCGTTTGATTATATGTTATGGTCTGTAATACCTTTTAGCCAGTGTTGCCAAGGTGCTGACATCAAAAAGCCCTGAGAAACGTAAACCCAAAATCCCCCCAAAAGAGAAAAAAAGCCCCCTCTGGCCTTGAATAACCTCCAAATGTAGGGAGGGAACCCCCAACTTGGCAACACAAAATCACATCAAATTGAACATTTTGGTAGGTACATATGTCACGGTGCTTCGCTCCCACGTTAAGGTAAACCGAAAAAAACTTGTAAATCGAAAAGGTTACGTAAAAAACCTCAAGTGACAAGTTGATTGAGTATTCAGCCCTCGAATGATACCTACAAAGGTCCCTGATTTCGCCTCGTCCCTGGTGCTGAGCCGTTGGCTGCTTTTCCCCTTCCGATAGCAACATTAGCGAACTCGTTCGATCCCCCCCCCCCCCCGGCCAGTTTGGACCGAATCCAAAGAAATCTCTCACGAGGAAAAAAGGTCTCCTCCTTGCGGGGATACTCGAGAAAAGCCTTTTCGATATCCTGACTCAGCTAACGGCCGGACATAAATTAGCGACTAAATTTGAGAGGGCCTGAAAAATACGAGAAACGGCCAATAAAGATGGACGTCTTCTCGGAATCTGGATGCCGCTCTATTCGTCGATTTAAACGTTTATTTTACAACACTAATTTCTCAAAAAAGAATTTTCATCCACTGAATTTTAGCTAATTTTTCAATTGGATTAACCGCAATTAAATAATAATAAATACTAGCTGCATACAAAGTTAAAAAAATTTTGATTTACTAGCAGACAAACAAATTATTCCAAAAGAGACCCGATTAAAAATAATAGTGCGCCAACATATACATTTAAATTGATAATTTTTTAACAAACGTACCTAGACGGTAATTTCTCAACACGCGTCAGCTATTCACTTGACAGCTAATGAATCTTCTCGATTTCAAGAGTTAACGCTCGGGCTCAGTTCGATTCGGCAAGCGAATCGAAAACGGTTTCAACTTGTTACGTTATTCCACACAGAAGAATCTTTCCGTTATCTTACAAAACCACCAGAGAAGTGCCTTATCGCTACCATAACACTCAATACAAAAACTGAATACACAACACTTCTCCACAAATAAAAGGCTGGGCACTTGCAGGATAAAACGCGTTGTTGAACGTTTGTTCAAGTCAAGACGTATGCGGAGAGAGAACTAACTACATAATGTTGAGTATCCTGCCGTGCAGTCGTTTCTATTCAATATTTTCCCAATAGTATGTCTTCAGTATCAATATTCCATCTCCATATCTTTATATCCACATTCTCCATATCCATACCTGCGAACATCCTTCGAGCTCTTGACTCCAAAACCTGTGCTCTTAACTCCAACATTAAAAAATGCGAACATCAAATGATAAAAGTCAACTTCGAGTTCAAACGCAACTTCGAGTCCAAACTCAATTTAGAGATCAAAGTCAACTTCGAGATCAAAGTCAAATTCGAGATCGAAGTAAACTTCAAGATCGAAGTCAACTTCAAGATCAAACTCAACTTTGAGATCAACGTCAACTTCAAGATCAAACTCAACTTCAAGATCAAAGTCAACTTCAAGATCAAAGTCAACTTCGAGTTCAAACTCAACTTCGGGATCAAAGTCAACTTAGAGATCAAAGTCAACTTCGAGTTCAAACTCAACTTAGAGATCAAAGTCAACTTCGAGTTCAAACTCAACTTCGGGATCAAAGTCAACTTCGAGATCGAAGTCAACTTCAAGATCAAAGTCAACTTCAAGATCGAAGTCAACTTCAAGATCAAACTCAACTTCAAGATCAACTCAACTTTGAGATGAACGTCAACTTCGAGATCAAAGTCAACTTCGAGTTCAAACTCAACTTCGAGTTCAAAGTCAACTTCAAGATCAAAGTAAACTTCGAGTTCAAACTCAACTTCGGGATCAAAGTCAACTTCGAGATCAATGTCAACTTCGTGTTCAAACTCAACTTCAAGATCGAAGTCAACTTCGAGATCAAAGTCAACTTCGAGTTCAAACACTACTTCGAGATTAAAGTCAACTTCGAGTTCAAACTCCTCGAAGTTGACTTTTGATCAAACGTTGACAAAGTTGACATTGATCTCGAAGTTGAGTTTGAACTCGAAGTTGACATTGATCTCGAAGTTGACTTCGATCTTGAAGTTGAGTTTGAACTCGAAGTTGAGTTTGAACTCGAAGTTGAGTTTGAACTCGAAGTTGTGTTTGAACTCGAAGTTGACTTTGATCTCGAAGCTGACTTTGATCTCGAAGCTGACTTTGATCTCGAAGTTGACATTGATCTCGAAATTGACTTCGATCTCGAAGTTGACTTTTATCTTGAAGTTGACATCGATCTTGAAGTTGACTTTGATCTCGAAGTTGACTTTGATGTTGAAGTTGACTTCGATCTTGAAGTTCACTTTGATGTTGAAGTTGACTTCGGTCTCGAAGTTGACTTTGATCTCGAAGTTGACTTTGATGTTGAAGTTGACTTCGATCTTGAAGTTCACTTTGATCTCGAAGTTGTGTTTGAACTCGATGTTGAGTTTGATTTCGAAATTGAGTTTGAACTCGAAGTTGAATTTGATCTCGAAGTTGATGTTGATCTCAAAGTTGAGTTTGATCTCAAAGTTGAGTTTGATCTTGAAGTTGACTTTGACCTCGAAGTTGTGTTTGATCTCGAAGTTGACTTTGATTTCGAAGTTGGCTTTGGTCTTGAAGTTGACTTCGATCTTGAAGTTGAAGCATCTTCATCTTGAAGCAACTTCAAGATCAAACTCAACTTTGAGATCAACGTCAACTTTGAGATCAACGTCAACTTCGAGTTCAAACTCAACTTCGAGATCAATGTCAACTTTTAGTTTAAAGTCGACTTCGATCGTTGCCTAAATTTGATCCGCTTCTTATCTCTATCTCTAGTTTTCCTCATCTTGGCTATCCTTCGCAATTTCAGCCGGTGCACACCCTCCCTCGCAGAGAGATACCTAATTCCATCGACCCACAAACGCGTTAGCTACTCGCATATCCTCGAGCAGCGGAACTGATCTAATCAAAGCTCCACGATAAGAGCGATAAGGGATGACATCGGATCCCGGCGGGAAAGGGGCGATAGGTAACCTCATAACGTTGGACGAGAATGTTGATTGACCCGATTCCATTTCCAACCCTCAGCCGAGTAGCCAGCGAGTCTTTCGATTACTAGCCAAGCGGATAGACGACAGCAATCATCCTCCGCAGTCAAGAAGAAAAATTGCAGATGGCTTCGGTTTTTTCCGAATCAATAACCAAGGCATTTAGGGTGGAATTTTTCCGAAAGGCCTGATTCTCTCTTCATCGGTACGGAAAATGAGAGATGGGGCCACACATCGGCAAAACATTAACGTTTCTTGAAAGAATGCGATCCAAACATTGAAAAGAAACAATATATTTGGGGGGTAAAACAGTTCGGTAAAGCAGCCAAGTAGGTACCAAACTGACTTCAAGATGTAAAAAAAGCCCAAAGCTTTGAGCAATTTATTTTTTTTTTTCAGAACAATAAACCATTTTAATCGCTCAAGAATTTTTTTCACCCCAATAAATCTCGGTCATGGTTTACGTTTTACGAGGTGTAGAATTTAATCTGAAAATTTTCCGTTTGCCTACCATCAACACTTTTTCTTCTGGAGAGCCAAAGATATTTTTTGAAATTTTCAGGAAAACCAATCTTGCTCCGTTACAGGGCCAATTCTTCAGCCAGCCTTTGAACCATTAAAGCTATTAGGGTGGCTAAAGAATTGGGGCTGTAACGGAACAAGGTCCTATTTTTCCAGAAGATTTCAAAAAATATCTTGAATATCTTAGAAGAATCTCGAAGAATATCTCAGAAGAATTGTCGAAATCTTGAAAAAATAGGTTTTTATGAAACTATCTTGAAAAATATCCTAAATACTCTGAAACCATTGTTAAAATAAGGGGAAAAATTTGGTATCTCATAAAAGTTTGTTTCAGCACGGTAATAATAAACAATAAACCTCAGTGTGATTAGACAGATGCACGTACTCCATTCAATTGCAAAACTAGTTAGAAGCGTATTGTTTTGCAGCATCAGCGAAAAATAAATACTTTCTCCAGTGACTCTGGAAATTGTTCTCGGCTAAGTGTTTTCTCCCGCGAACCTTTTCCGCAACACTTTCCTCCCATTTTCTAAGTAAATAAGAAGAAAAAAATCGAGGACGTTCGGGGGAAATGTTGGCATTATCTACATTTAATTACGCCCAGGGCTCGAGCAGTTTTCTCAAGCCGGTGGAAACCTTCAATGTATTTTAAGCTCCGGGGCACGCGGTTTTGCAAACTAGGTAAGCACGAACACGAACGAGGGGTTTTTCGGCGGTTTTGCCGCTGAAGAAGAACGGGACGACGTTTCCCTTGCTGGAAAGGAGGTTTTTTGCCAGAACCCCATCTGGTATGACCCTTGTCGGGGTATATTGAACCTTAAATCAGCGTTTTTCAGCCTCTCGTCCTTTTTCTCGAGTTGGTTTTGCGGTCGACATTTCTAATCTCTAAGTTTGTTCGCATGCGGTTGACGAAAAAGTAGTTTATGCGTGGGATCGGACCCGATCTCCTTAAAAACTGTTGAAAGGGCGGAGATTCAATTAGAAATGAGCAAAAAGTATAGGCATAAGTATGGCTTCGTCCCTCATTAAAATTACTAAGAGTCATTGACTTATTAATTCCCTCGCATAAAACTAATTAACGTGAGGAGTTATATACAATTTCATTATGTACCGCCAATACTTGGAACGCACGGTGGGAAAACATCAAAAATTTCGATGAGCATTTAATGCTCCAATACAGCTTCATAATTTTTGTGGACGTCATCAAGAAGTAGGTTGGCATGCCGTGTCGGATTTTTTGATTCGATCAAAAAACACGTTTTTCCCACTCTTCAGAGCCAGGACAGTGACAAGGATTGTTTTACGACACGTTTTTACATTTTTGTAAAAAGAGGACTACGACCCCATCATGCAGGTTCGCTCAAGACCCAGAAGCATCCTATAGTTCACGGCTGCTCACCGGTAAAGTGAAGATTGTGATTTATTTTGAGGGTGAGCTAAGGGAGCAAACCATTTATATTTGTTTGCGCCCTCCTCGCTCAGCGCCGCCAAGGCTCCCGGCCCGGACGTTCGCTCTTCTTCCACGAGGCCGTCCTTCCCAAAGGGCTCCTGCCACTTCCAGGACAAATTTCTCCCTAAGATCCGCTGACGTCAGCAGCTTCATCACCGCGTCGGCGTCGATCCTTTTCTCTTCCGCCGGGCGTCTCTTCATGGGCGATCAATCAGGTTCCTAAGTGACCCGAACGACAGATCTCTGAAATTTTTTTATCTCGAGGGAACTTTTTCATTATCTACGAGAAAATTCAAGCTTCAAAAAAAACCTAGAAGAAACAACTGGAATCTTCACAGTCGGTTCCAATCCACGATATAAAATTGTTGACTGATGACTCCACAGAATCCAGAATTTGGTGATTCCGAATTTTTTTGATGATTTCAAAACAAATTTCCACGACCAATGATTCAGCGATATTTTTCGATAATTCCAAATTATTTGATGATCAAAACAAATTTCCACGGCTGATTGTAAGAATTTGTTTCCATAAACTCATTTCACGACTAATTTGATGAAAGAAGTTAATATTATATATTATAATATAGCCTCACCGCTTACGGCTTTCTAACACTGTAAATTAAGTATGCAAAAAATTGGGGCGAACTCAAAAAATGCTCAACTTCTAAAAATTACCATTTTTCCAGCGTGCGTCCAGGACTAGGATAAAATGGAAAAATCCCGCTCACTTTCGGGGTAAACTCTGGCCCATAATATTATCTTCCCTATGGTTTTATCATTTTGCTTATTTTCCTTGCTCATTAGCGGAGAAATTGACTATCAAATGCGGAAAAAGTGGTTTTTTTTAATCCCGATTTTTGAGCATTTCCTCAACGGCTAGATTTTTCCGAAGTTTTCACATCGGATTCCAAGTTGATATCCTCCGACGTCCCAAACGTTTTTTGTGAAAACTTGATTTTTTCTGGACCACAAGAACAGGCAGTTGCAGCTAGTATGGAATAAATCGATGGTTAGGCAGTGCATGCGGCGACCCATGCCCAAAAAACGTTCAAAAAACTATTATGGCTAGCTAATTTCTAATTGTCGAGTTTTCGGTTCAATTCCAAAACGGCACTTTTTTCATCTGCTAGAATGTGCAATTTCGGCTCCAAAATTTGTTCGTGATAGCTCAGCCCCTGTGTGCGGTATTCTATCGATCAGCCCAGAGTCTTGGCCCTTCCGTTTGTCAGCATTGTTGAACATGTTTTTGTACTTTTTTACGACTCAGTCCTCATTGTATCCGGTCAGCAAACGACGGCTTAACGCAGGGCATCATCAATCTTCCCTTTTCCGCGATGGTATTGTTCACTTCACCTGCCCCGGGTGGACTGCCTTGTTCATCCTGCGATGGTCGAGTGCCACCCTGCCACCCCTTTCGTCTCTTTGCCCTGTCTAAGGGATGCTGTAGGATCTCGACTCTTGACAATGGGCCTGCTATCAATTTGTAAAGTGCCTGTCCTTGTCCAACCGACTGTTCCTATACCTCCTCGCTCTTCGGTGGCCAAGAGTTAGTTCCTGGCTTCGAAGACTGTCAGATAAGAGCCCTTTCCTATCGTCCTGTGACCATTATTCCGCCCTCCTTTTGCCAGTTCCTATTTCAAAAATAATATCGAATACAAATTTTGACTTTTGGAAAACAAATGCCTAAAAGAAGCTGAATTTTCGGTGCTCTTGGTCTACCCAGCTGTATCAAGATCTGAAAAAATGTTCCTACTTGAATTTTGCTGTTAAAGAGGATGAAAATGAGGTAGTTAATTACTTACCTGCGAAAATGATAACTTGATGATGGAATTACTTCAACCAAAGGCTGAATATTATTTAACCCGCAACCATAATAATCTCACCCTGATGATTAATGGCCTTCTCAGTAGATCATAACGGAATCATCGATCTCGCCTGTCTCGACGAATTATCTGATTGTTCAATCGTTGAAATGATCAGCTCAAAGACCTCGTTAAGCCCGTCAAGTTAAGGAGCGATTCGAATTCCCAAACACCCGTTGTTCCGACAGAAGGCCAGTTCCATAAACTCTGGAAGTTGTTGGAGCCTGAAGCCACTGGAAGTTACCGGTAGTTGGGAATATCTCGATAGAGATGGCAGCACTTGGAAAGCTTCGAGATGCGCCTTCCCAACACTGGGGTGGAATTGTGGGGGTTGGAAGGGTGGAATGTTTGAGTTCTCCTGTATCATTGCTGTGGGTTGCAACTGGGTCGGCATGATGAGATAAGCGCCATTGACGGATTAATTTAGCTGACAAGAGTCTGAGGAACCTCCCTCGGATTTGTAATCGCTGCTTCAGCTTATCTGTCGAACACATATTAGAGGGTGCATTTGGTGCAAAAATTTCTAAGTTCGTTTGAGTAGAAATGAAGAACAGGAGTCGCGAAATTCGATGATACCTTCATGATTAAATTATTAGTCGTTGAATCATTAGGTAAAAATTTCGCGAATTGAGGAATTAGTCGTTGAATCGTTCGAAAGCGAGGGTTCATCAATATTTGTGGAATTTTAAGTCGTTGAATCAGCCGTGGGACCATCAGTAAAAAATTTCGTGGAATCATCAATCATGAAATCATCAAATGTGCAATCATTATACAAATTCATGGAATCATCGGTTCTTGAAAATTCAAAATTCTTCCATTCATCAGTCGTGGAAATTAGTCGTGGAATCATCAAATAATTTGGAATTATCAAAAAATGCCGTTCAATCATCAGTCAACTACTTCGTCAAAAATTCATGGAGTCGTAGTCGTTCAAAAATTTGGTGGAACCTTCTTGTAGAACGGTGTCCAACAAAATTCAGAAAAAAGTCATTTCATAATTACAGCAATGGAGACAGCCAATATCTAAAATTAAGCAAATGGATTGATCCAAAAATCAACTTTTGGTTCATTTTTCTTAAGAAATGAACCTTTGTAATCGGTCAGGAAAAAAAAAATTTTAACACCCCCTGAAAATTTGTTGGTTTACGTTTCAAGGGGTGTAGAATCCGAATCTGCAATAAAAATTTTTTGTCCGTCCGCCGTACGCCGTACGCCGTCCGCCGTCCGGGGTTTTTAAGGGGGAAGGAGTTATCGAAAAATTTTGAAATTTTTACCAAAAATCAAGTTCCGTATCTAGTTGGTCCTAACGTCTCGGCAGAACCCTACCTTAATTTTAAGGCCAGTAAAACAGCTGTTGAAGTGGTAAAAAATTCGTCTTTTTAAGGAAATTTGCAACATAGGCATGTGAGGTATCATTTTCTATAGATTTTTCTATGCTGAATCGAATGAGACCATCGCCACGCCGGTAGCTTCAACCGTTTAGGAGTTATTGCAGTTTTAGTGAGACATTTTTGAGTTTTTTAAAATTTCTGCAATTCTTAATAACTCGAAAACTACTCGAGCCACAAAATTCGTTTTCCACTCGTTGGAATCCCCACAAAAACTTCTGTCCTCCCGATATCTTCAATTTAAAGAATTTGGTCGCATTACACAAATCAGCAAAACAAAAATTGGAAAAACTTGAGAATTTGGCCTCGGCTCTTAGATACGGTTGATTGATCTACTTACGACTACTAGCCTATTACACCAACAAGGTGACGCACTCACACTTCGACCAGTTGCGCTTGGCAACATGAGAGCGAGTCAGGCTTTAACAACGGTTCTGAGGCATGAGGCATTTTTAATTTCATTATTCAGAGAATTTAATAATTATTATTATTCAGTTAATTATGAAGGTGATTAAGAATAGATTAAATGGTAAATTTAACGGAATTGAACGATCAGCTGCGTTGAAAAAATGGATAGGTAAGTAAGTATTTATCAAGCGAAGAGGATGATTATTTTTTGCCTGGTTGAAAAAACGTTTTTCTAAATAACCCATCTAAAATACAAATTGATAATGAAATTATAGAATAATAACAGCTAAATTCTGTGTTTAAGGAGTACCGATATATCGTAAGGTTTGTCTTTGCAATCGAAAAATGAACCCCTGTGCAAAATTTGCAGAGTTCTTCGGACATAGCAAAAACTAATCTGCACATGCCACTGATCTACTTAGCAGCGTTTTTTGAAAAACAAGAACTTGATGGAATGGTATCGAATAGTTGAGGCAAAAATTGGGTCAACATGATTTAAAAACGGCCCTTCGAGTGGCCGCAACTTTTCGAGGAAAGGATACTCATAAGTCATGTGATACGAAGGAGAGTATCGATGTTTGATGAATAGTTCGAAATATGATGGTGGAAATAAATTCTACAGAAAAATACACCTCAAAGTCAAACTAAATATGTAACTACTTGGAGAATATAGCAAAATCCGAATAGGCAGCTTTCGGAGACATTTTCAATCATTAATTTGAGTACGAAAAGCTCCAGCCACGCTAAAAGTGATACCCCCTGCAAGGACGGCACACTTGACAAGCTCCTTTTCCCTTTGTAGTCGACATCCCAGCTAACGATCTACCCCTCCGGGTCAGCATTACGTAGTACAGATAGGGCATCCCCTGGCCGTCATCAAAGGACATTCGTTGCGATTTCCCAGCTGTAACGACCCGGCAGATCCCTCATTGCAGACTCGTCCCATTATCACGTTCTTTTGAAATCGGCCGGCGCGGAGCGTTTTTGCTTCGAAGAAAAGCAGCTGTGGGACGATGTTCATTGTCGACGACGAATAAAGTGGGAAAGGAAGGTCAAAAGCCACTCGAGGACAATAACTACCCCCGAGTCCCCCATGAGCTGGCCTTTAATGCTGTTGTACAATTGTTGTTGCCGCTTTTGCCGTAAGCGATGAGACGACCATGTTTGCACTTGTAGGTAGCTAAGCGTCGAACAAGAGGGTCGCGGATTTTCACAAAGAGAAGTAACAAGCCATTATCAAGGATTTACAGAATGTCATTTTCATTATCTCGTCGAAAATTGACCGACATTTTCCTATGACAGCATTAATTGATCGCGATTGTTTTAGGGTGCCCAATATCCGATTGCTGGCGAAGAGGGTGAGAAAATGCATGATTGGTCAAGGTGGCGACGGCGTTTGAACATGTTCATCCCCCCTCCAACAGCCTGCAATCTGATAGTATTTGGCGGACCGATTGTGGGTAGTGGGGATGAAGGTTCCCACTCACTATTGCCGGCTGTTGGAGGAGGATGACCATGGAAACGTGGTTTTGAACGCCAATGAGCATTTATTGAGTCATCTCGGCCAATCAAAGCAACAATTTTTTTTTTTTTTTAACAAGAAACTCAACATTTATTGTAAAGCGATAAAGGCAGTCCAATGGCCAACATCATGTCTGGGTAAAAACGTGTAAATCATGCGCGAAGGGCAGCTCCATCTGCTCCACCTAGGAGATCCTCTGCGCAACGCCATCTTTTGCGAGACGAGTGGATGCATAATCAAAGCAACAAATTGTCTTTGCCCCACGACCAGCAGTCGGATACTGAAAATGCTGCGATCGGTCGAGGTGGCGCCAGCGTCGAATCCAATGAAGCGTTCATAGAGCGAGATGCCCAAGGCGCGCTAGACGCCTCATGACGCCAGTTAATGGACGCGAACAACAAAAATCTGGCGTCAAGGTAGATCAGCAAGTCGACCGTCGAATAACATGATGATTCCTTCGAACGATACAAAAGCCGAGGCGGAGAAGAATGAAGGGAAAATGCGACGCCGGCGACCGCAAATGATAGGAGCACGTTTGCGATGAATCCGACGAGAAATTTACACCGTCGCCTGCGAAGAGATAGAAAAACGAGGAAATGGAAAGGAAAAATCAAATTTGCATTTACATGAGGAATTACATCGTGTGGAAGAAACGTATAATGCGGGGACTGTGTCGCAAAAGAAGAGCGCGGCCGGTTGCTCGAGATGGAACGAGCGGCCCGGTGTTTCTCCGAGTCTGATAACAATTTCCTACCTCGAGGGCCAGAGAGCTCAACTAATCCTCCCACGTCTTAACACTTGAGAATTCAGCCAAAGCTCGCGCTTTTATCCGAGCTCGTTTTTGGGGCGGAATAAGGTCGAGCGAAGAATCGATTTTGTAGAACACGAAAGCTTTCCACCCTCTGTTCGAGCTGCTACAAGAATTTTCCAGCGTGCATCCTTTATTTCCTTCCCGTTCTCCCGTGCGCTTTTCCGGTTTGGAAAGGGCCAAGTGAAAACGGAAAAGGATGATAACGGAACGGCTATAAGGACTGTAAATCAAAGCGCCGAAAATATTACGGCACTTCCACACCTCGAGATTTATGAACAGAACAGAAGATGGAGGCAATTCTAGGTTGTTGCTTCTCAAGAGAGGGTCGGAAAAATGTGGTAGGACGCCGGGAAGGTCGCACTATTCTCTGCAAAGTTGGGTCGAATCTTCGAGTATTGGAGGCCCAATAGTAGGATTGAATTGGAGGCCCAGAAGGTCTTGCCCTTGGGCAAATGGAATCCCTGCTTCAAAGGCGACGTTCATCGTGGAAATGTCACGAGTACACCCGGGTAGGGAAAGACAACCCGAGTACACCCGTACAGGCTAAACCCGAGTACACCCGACGCCATAATCGACAACGCGAGTACACCCAGTGCCGAAAAAGAGCCCGAATGCACCCATGAGGGAGCAGAATGCTACGACGCGAGTACACCCGAATCTATCGAGGTGTACTGAGGGTTAAAACAAAAAAAAATTTAAAATCCCAAATTTTTTTGGCTGAGTCAAGAGTGCTCAAGAAATGAAAAAATACTAGGGTCAATCAATTTATTTCTGAATATTTCTGAATGTACACTGGGTGCAACCGCGTCAGGAAATGTGACGAGTACATCCAGCGGGGGAGATACTACGCGAGTACACCCGTACAGGCCAGACCCGAGTACACCCGGAGGACCTTAGTACACCCGATGCGAGTGCACGTAGTGCAAGGCAGAATACCCAGAAACATTCCAAAATAAATTGATTGACCAAACTGGTTTTTTCTTTCATTTCTTTAGCACTTGGCCTACTCAGCCAACCGGATGAACAAATCTACTGCCCATAATGCTCACACACAAGGCTCGACAAATTCACTTTGACTTGAAGCCCTTGATTTAGGGGCTGTAATGATAAAAATATCAAAAAACATATATTCAAGAGTGACAAATTTTACCTAGTTCTCGCGTCTTGATTTTTTCCAGCGCTTTCGTCCCACCAGCCCTCAATCAGGAGACACGAACCTCATCAACTTCCGAAGCCCGTAATACTTAACGTACTTCCGGAGTACAGCGTCCATAAGAAATTATCGACATCGGGGTGGAAAACTGGGAAAGACATTGTAACTGATACCTTCTCGAAGGTTCAAAGGTTCAACTTCGCTTGAACAAGAAACAAGGCAAACTCGAGGGATGGAAAATACGGAGAGTAACAGCAATTCACTGTTGATTTTTCATCGTGGGTCTTCAAACATTTTGGAATTCCTCTCTCGCTTAGTCTCATCAGCGCATATTTTTTACAACAGCCCATCTCCGCGACAAATATGTACTGAAGAAAACTGCCTTCGGATGAAATATTTGGAATGTAAATATTCCATACTCCCTCGAAGAAATGAAATTTACCTTCGAAATTTGAGTGAGGAGTATAATATTTTGTTCGGCAACGACTCAAAACCTGGACGAATGTAATTGTAAGTGATTTGTATGGATGATATTGAAAAATTACACTAGCACGATAATAAAAAATAATAAATAATATAAACTAAATGAATGAAACCTAATCACCATTTTTAGGCGACTTCAAAAAGGAAGGGTTACTCAAAATGACTAGTAAGCTTTTTTTGCTACTTTTACACAGCGATTTTGATCCGAGTTGAGTGATTCTTGAGTTGAAATGAAAATGAGTTGGAGGTCTTCCGTTTGGTACCACTTTTTTTCATTTTTCGAAATATTTATTATACTGGTGGCTCAAACCACAAAATGTAAAGATTCCCAAAAAAGGACAATTTCTCAAAAACAGTTGCAATCAAGCTTAGGGTAGGTACATGCTACATAATCATCTATAAGCTACTGCCAGAATGGAGGCATCGACTTCGACGTGAGGAATTGTGGCAATTTTGGTTCATTTTTCTATAGAAATGAACCTTTGTAATCGGTCAGGAAAAAAAAAATTTTAACACCCCCTGAAAATTTGTTGGTTTACGTTTCAAGGGGTGTAGAATCCGAATCTGCAATAAAAATTTTTTGTCCGTCCGCCGTCCGCCGTACGCCGTCCGCCGTACGCCGTACGCCGTACGCCGTACGCCGTACGCCGTCCGCCGTCCGGGGTTTTTCAGGGGGAAGGAGTTATCGAAAAATTTTGAAATTTTTACCAAAAATCAAGTTCCGTATCTAGTTGGTCCTAACGTCTCGGCAGAACCCTACCTTAATTTTAAGGCCAGTAAAACAGCTGTTGAAGTGGGAAAAAATTCGTGTTTTTCTGGAAATTTAAAACATAGGCATGTGACGCATCATTTTCTATAGATTTTTCTATGCTGAATCGAATGAGACCATCGCCACGCCGGTAGCTTCAACCGTTTAGGAGTTATTGCAGTTTTAGTGAGACATTTTTGAGTTTTTAAAAATTTCTACAATTCTCAATAACTCGAAAACGACTAGAGCCACAAAAATCGTTTTCCACTCGTTGGAATCCCCACAAAAACTTCTGTCCTCCCGATATCTTCAATTTAAGGAATTTGGTCGCATTATACAAATCAGCAAAACAAAAATTGGAAAAAGTTGAGAATTTGGCCTCCGCTCTTAGATACGGTTGATTGATCTACTTACGACCACTAGCCTATTACACCAACAAGGTGACCAACTACGACCAGTTGCGCTTGGCAACATAAGAACGAGATAGGCTTTAACAAAGGTTCTGAGGCATTCTCAGAGGCATTCTGAGGCAACGTTTTTCTAAATCCCCATCTAAAATATCTACCAATTTATACTGAAATTCTAGAATAATAACAACTAAATTCCGTGTTTAAGGAGAACCTATATATCGTAAGATTTGTCTTTGCAATCGAAAAATGAACCCCTGTGCAAAATTTGCAGAGTTCTTCGGATATACCGAAAACTGATGTGCACATGCCACTGATCTACTTAGCAGCGTTTTGGTTCATTTTTCTATAGAAATGAACCTTTGTAATCGGTCAGGAAAAAAAAAATTTTAACACCCCCTGAAAATTTGTTGGTTTACGTTTCAAGGGGTGTAGAATCCGAATCTGCAATAAAAATTTTTTGTCCGTCCGCCGTCCGCCGTACGCCGTCCGCCGTACGCCGTACGCCGTACGCCGTACGCCGTACGCCGTCCGCCGTCCGGGGTTTTTCAGGGGGAAGGAGTTATCGAAAAATTTTGAAATTTTTACCAAAAATCAAGTTCCGTATCTAGTTGGTCCTAACGTCTCGGCAGAACCCTACCTTAATTTTAAGGCCAGTAAAACAGCTGTTGAAGTGGGAAAAAATTCGTGTTTTTCTGGAAATTTAAAACATAGGCATGTGACGCATCATTTTCTATAGATTTTTCTATGCTGAATCGAATGAGACCATCGCCACGCCGGTAGCTTCAACCGTTTAGGAGTTATTGCAGTTTTAGTGAGACATTTTTGAGTTTTTAAAAATTTCTACAATTCTCAATAACTCGAAAACGACTAGAGCCACAAAAATCGTTTTCCACTCGTTGGAATCCCCACAAAAACTTCTGTCCTCCCGATATCTTCAATTTAAGGAATTTGGTCGCATTATACAAATCAGCAAAACAAAAATTGGAAAAAGTTGAGAATTTGGCCTCCGCTCTTAGATACGGTTGATTGATCTACTTACGACCACTAGCCTATTACACCAACAAGGTGACCAACTACGACCAGTTGCGCTTGGCAACATAAGAACGAGATAGGCTTTAACAAAGGTTCTGAGGCATTCTCAGAGGCATTCTGAGGCAACGTTTTTCTAAATCCCCATCTAAAATATCTACCAATTTATACTGAAATTCTAGAATAATAACAACTAAATTCCGTGTTTAAGGAGAACCTATATATCGTAAGATTTGTCTTTGCAATCGAAAAATGAACCCCTGTGCAAAATTTGCAGAGTTCTTCGGATATACCGAAAACTGATGTGCACATGCCACTGATCTACTTAGCAGCGTTTTTTTTTTAGTTTTTTTGAATATTTTTCTAATAAAAATGGAATTTTACGACTTTTTGAATTAGTTTTTAAAATTAATTGCAGGCAGATGTGGTACAATTTAGGGAAAGTAGAACCATTTGCTCAACATCTGGGTAAAATTACAAAAAAAATATGCTTTCGAAATAATAGAAAAAAAAACGAAACAATAAAGACGGGCAAATGAAAGTGGCTGAAGGGCCTTCGAGTTAAGCCAAGTGCGAGCTCTCAGTTGAGTAATGTCCTTCGTTTTAATTAGTTCTAAAATGAAGCGTCTTGTTCCTCGGGGAAGAAGGGGAAAAGTTGAGAAACGTTGAAGGAAGAGATTTTTAATTAGGCAGCAAATCTTCCGCTGTAGTAAAGATGATTCGACTTTCATCAGCAGGTACGCCATCATAATCGGGCCATTTCGAGGAATACAACTCGAAACAGACTCAATTCGAAGACGATTCGTACGGAAACAATAAAGGGGTAAGAAACAAACGAGCCCCGTTATTAAAAGTCGGTTCTGCAAACGATACGACTGTCTGCGAGGGGCGGGGAAATAATTATGATCGGATGATGGGGAACTGTAGTCGACAATATCGGCTTTCGGAATGAAAATCGTCGACGAGAAAGAGCCGGAAACTTGGGAATACCATTTATCCCTGAGAGATGATAAGAGAGGAAATATTTATTTTCCGCGTAATCGCAGTTTTAAGAGCTAGAAGTTTTCAAATTTCAACACAAGAAAATAGGAGGGAAATACAAGGAAACGCTTTCAGACATCGATTGACCTAGAACCGAAATGCAAAGGGAAGCGGAAAGTTTAACTTTATTTGGATGCCTTACATTCTAGGTAATTCTCTAATTGAATAGTCCGCAGGGTAAAGTTGGACGTGGGGAGTTAACCTGGGCTGCGACCAGCTACTTGCGCTATTTTCTACTTGAAAACAATGAAAATGAATAAAAATCGAGCAAATAGAAATAAAATTCTTCAGGTATAAAAAAATCAGGCTACGTACATGCGGGATAAATAATCACAATTTTCCTTCTCAGAAAAAAAAACCTTTTTTCCCCTGAATTTTCCTTCTCAACAAAGTACTCCTTCTTTTCCCTCCACAGTTTCCTTCCCAACAAAAACCCACTTTCCAACTGAAATACAATATGAAAATTCAACAAAAATATAAAATAAAAAAGACTGAAAAATCAGGCAACCTATAGGTAAGGTGACCAGACGTCCCGCTTTGGGCGGGACAGTCCCGCTTTGGAGGGTTGTGTCCCGGTGTCCCCACGATCTCGTAGGGGACGGCCAAATGTCCCGCTTCGAGGAAAAAGCCCCGCTTTGGGAAGGCATCCTCTAAAAAATTAGGTACCTACCTACCTATGTACTACTCGATGACCGCTAGATCAGTCTCGAGGCAGTTCCTAGACGTCACAAAAACGAATGAATGCGAAGAGGAAGACGAATCCCTATCTTCAATCCCTTATCATATCTTATCAGTCTCACCAATCTCTAATCAGTTTACCACTCGAATTATTTTGGTTTGGTTCCTACTTACCTATTCTGTGTCATTTGTTTTTGTTTTTATTGATTCTTTATAATTTAATACGCTTGATATTCATTTTTATACCAACTTTGATATAGGTATACCTATTATATGTGCTAATATATACCTATAATATATTTCATAGCGTCCCGCCTTTGAATTTTGGATATCTGGTCACCTTACCTATAGGTGTATAATAATATTATACACCTATAGGTAATAATATTACCTATATATTATATCGACAGTATACCTGCAAAACCTCGTATGTTCCGATTCGAGAATTTTACAGGAGGCACAAAAAACTGTCCAAAACGACTTGAGGCATCATCCGTTTAAAAAAACCACATCCGTTGCATTTTTACCACATTTATACTTGACATAATAATAAGATTGAACAAAAATTAGAAGAAATGAACGTTTTGAAGCAATTTTTGGACTTACGAGGATTTATTCAAGACCTTACTCGTACTTACAAGGTTTTACACAGTTCAATCGAACTTCCAATAACGTTGTCTTTATTTCAAATACTAGAATAATTTCACTTGAGATCACAACATGTGCTCTTTCTCATCATTGTTTGGTAAATAAACAAGTTTCTTTATGCCAAAATATTCAACCAACTTTTTTGTTGGTATTTACCTGATTTTGTTTCTAAGATTGGCCGATTACCAGAGTGAAGTTAGCAACAGTTCAGCAACGGTTAACTGTGTGTTTCTTTTCTAAATTTTCGGACTCCAGGGACGTCTAGGAACACATTTATGGCAATTTTAAAATTGTGCCACTAGTCATACAGTCCGTACAGCTCGTTGCTAACTGTTCCTTCACACATTCCTTATACAGATCAGGTGAACTGGTCGCATCTCCAAAGCAGAAAAACATCCCCCATCAGTCCAATTCGACATACTCATCAGCCAAACGCTAATCAAGCAAGATATTTTATAGCCTACCTACTTATCCGAAAAGGTGTTGGATACACCAAGGTGTTTAATCCTAAGGCGTACAATGTGACTGGCGGCACAATTCATGTACAGCCATAAATGTGTTCCAAGACGTCCCTAGAGACCAATTAGTTAGAAAAGTAACAGGCAGTTGACCGTTGCTAAATCGTTGCTAACTTCACTAAGCTGACCTAAATTGGTCTGTGATGACCAATAATTGGTCGTTACTATTGAAACGGCTGTGATTCGAGTTGAGATTGTAAATTTCAAGAGCACTAAGTCAATACCCTCCTGAGATGTTAATTACTTTAAATTTTGAAGAGTACAATGTCGGTACCGTCCTAGGACGTCTTAGCTAAGACGTGATGTTTTAGTTTTCTTTCCATAGAAGGGTTTTAAAAAAAGGTACATGACTTGAACGTGATAACGATGGCTTGAGAATGTGAATACCAACTGATAACAGTTAACCTTATTTTAAATACCTACTATGGAAAGAAAACTAAAAAATCACATCTTAGGAAGGTACCGACATTGTTCTCTTCAAAATTTAAAGTATTGTCATCTTGGGAGGGTATTGACTTAGTTCTCTTGAAATTTACAATCTCAACTCGAAGAATCACAACCGTTTTATCGTACGGGATTGTTTATAGATTGTTTGAGTTTCAGTTCGTGTTTCAACTCTCAGTTTTACAACTTACCACTTTCAAATAGGTTATTACGATTCTCAGCGTATTTATAAATTTAATTTAATAATACCTTAATAAAAAAATATTTAAAAAACTTTTTTTATAAAACTTGAAATAGGAAAAAAACTGAGATTTTGGAATTTTTATCAAAAAACGTCTGAATTATTGAAAATAGCAGAAATGTTCGCAGGCTTTTATTGTTACTTTTGGAACCATTGTTTTGTTCTAGATGGATAAACACATTGTTGTTATTCCTCGTAGTTGTTCTCTTGTTATTAGTGTTCTTCAGAACAGTTGAGAATCGACTCTGCAAAAATATTACCCATATCGGAACCCAGAATACGGGCCGAATTTTATTACCGACGATGGATTCAAACCGAATTTAGAGCCTGGTTGTTCTTCACGATTTCGAGTATCATTTAATGAATCCATTTAGCCGTAAAGATCGAGAGCAACATTAAAGAAATTACCGGAAAATTGAAAAATCGGCCGGGACGAGCCAAATGCTGGGACTTACGAGGTTTTACCACCCTCCAGGAAGGCTCTGGACTTACAAGTTTTAAAAAACGAACACAGATAAGACATTTTTTATCAGATCAATGTCAAACTTTTACAGACGATCGGTATCCTTCTCCTACGTCCACAGAGGTCAAAACCTCATTTTGGGAAAAAATCGGACTTACGAGGTTTTGCAGGTATACTGTCGATATATTATGTCGGACAATCCGCTAGGATTTTCCTTCCCTCTTCGAAGATTTCGGTTTTTGAAAATTTCTATAACCCAAGTGACATCCATATCAGACAATGACAGCGGCCACGCATAATTGGAGAGCCACGAAGAACAACTAATGTGGACATAATGATGAAAACACGAATGAGGAACATGCATGAAAAAAAATAAACTGTTTTTTCGCCATAATATTCCTTCTTAGGCTTCGAAAGTGGTGTTATGGTGGATGACGGTTCGGAAAAGTGGTAATTAAAAGAGGAGGGAGGCTCAGTGAAATTTGCAGATTTGAAGTCGAGCGGGGAAATGACCAGCCGCAAGGTTACGCATCTTCTCGTGAACACCAGTGCAACCTCCTCCGAGTTCATATGTATAGGAAGTTGGCCCTAGGGCTGTCAGCCCTAGACCGGATGTGTGTGAACGGGCCAAATGACTGAAAGTGGGGACAACGACAGTAGAGAAGGTCGGAATAATCGATTACGCCGGGCGATGTTTGTTTACCTTTGTTGATGAACTCAGTACTCGACAATATGGAATGGAGAAATAATTTAAGCAATAATTATTATTGCTTCTTGCGGGGGTGCAGAAATAAAGACCCGGAGAAAATGGTGATCGTGCCGTCAAAGCCCGAAAGCACGAGGAAACATTGGTTTAACGTCGCGCGGCAACAATATACGAGTGCGAGGCGTCTGGGTGCTTTTCATAAAACTCTTGTAGGGCTTCAAAATCGACGAATGGAATGTTCTCAGCCGTGGCTTTTTGGAAACCGTCCAACAACACATTGATCCTTCTTTTATGAGCACTCATCACGACTTTCTTCCGATGAAACGACGAAATCACGAAAAATCCAAATAATCAAAACAAACAAGACCGTATGACGTCTTCTTCTTCTTCTTTTTCTTGATATGATGCCACTGCGCCATTCGCCTTTTGCCGTCACTTTACGTGCAGTCTCGCCCGCACAGTGACGTCACAATGCTACCCGCCACGTTCAAAAGGGCACTTTTCATTAGCGTTTTTCACCAGGAAAAATGTTGTTTTTCCGTTTAAGATCATCACTACATCGTTTTCGCATCCTAAACAGCACCATTCTGGCGGAAAAAATGGATTTCGTTTTTCATGCATGTTCCTCATTCAAATTTCCGACAAGCCTTCAGTTGTTCTACGCTTCCGTGAAAGAATGTTAACGACAAATTGTGGTATTCGAGCAACTCACAACGAAAATGGTTATGAGGGTTAGGTAATGCACAGATCTCAAAGTAAATCAGGGCCTCTTTGCGCAGAATGGAATTCCTGCAAGGCTAAACAGGGATTCTCTTCACTGGAAGATCCAGAACCGAAGAAAGTGCTGCAGTGGCTGTAGAAGATCTTGGCACGGGATCCGAGTAGGAGAAAAAGGGGAGTTTGGCGTATCAGTTCTTATCACTGACGTCATCCCCCGCCCCTCCCGTCTATGGGTCTTCAAAGTGACGTCATCCCCTCCCCCTCCCGCCTGTTGATTTCTGACCAGCCCACCCGTTCTGTTGTGACGTCAGAGGTATTTCTCCTGCCAGGCTGTTAGACTGACGTCATCCCCCACCCCTCCCGCCTATTGATTCCTGACCAGCCCTAACGTTCTGTTGTGACGTCAGAGGTATCAGCAGTTATGTGACGTCAGAGGGGGGTAACCTCGACCCCCCTCCAGCCCAAAGGTTATCCCCAGGCCGTTGGTAACCTTCCCCAGTAGGACAGTGTTGCCAACATGTTAGAGCTGATGACGCAGTGCTGCCAACCCCCCTCCACTCTCACATTGTTGTTGTTGTACGTTTTTGTCCTTATCATTGGCCATGGTGTACATATATTGTTTTTTACCCCCGTTTTTATCGAATTTTTCCCCCGATGCTACCTACCTCGACGCTAGCGCTCCACGCGGATATTCACCGTACTAGGGGTCCACCACGTTGCAGTCTTTTTTCCTAACCTGATCACCCCACCCCCCCTGCCCTAGGATAGTGGTACCTATCAACAGCTGTGAGCTGATGACGTAGTGCTGCCGCCATTCCTATCAGCTTTGTTGTACGTTTTTTTTGTCCTTATCATTAGTCATGGTGCACATATATTGATTTTTATCGAGTTTTCCCCTGATTGCTACCTACCTCAACACTAGCGCCCCAAGCGGACATTCACCGTACTAGGGGTCCACCACGTTGCAGCCTTTTTTCCTAACCTGATCACCCCACCCCCCTGCCCCTAGGATAGTGGTACCTATCAACAGCTGTGAGCTGATGACGCGTTTTTTTGTCCTTATCATTAGTCATGGTGCACATATATTGATTTTTATCGAGTTTTCCCCTGATTGCTACCTACCTCAACACTAGCGCCCCAAGCGGATATTCATCGTACTAGGGGTCCACCACGTTGCGGCTTTTTTCCTAACCTGATCACCCCACCTCCCTGCCCATAGGATAGTGGTACCAACAGCTGTGAGCTGATGTCGTATGCTGTCGCAGCTTTGTTGTTGTGCGGTTTTTGTCCTTATCAGTAGCCATGGTGTACAAATATTGTTTTTTATCCCCCTACCCTTTTTTATCGAATTTAATTAAGGTTACCCACGTCGATGCTAGCGCTACCTAGCGGTCATTCATCGTACTAGGGATGCCACGATGCAGTCGGTTTCCTAACCTGTTTCTGTATTTCTTCCCAGGACAGTGCTACCAACCAACCCAAGGTTGCCACCCCCACCCGTCCTTAGCATTTCGTCTAGCTTGATAGCCGTTGGCAGACATACCTTATTTTTTTATTATTTTTTCAACCACATTTACCTAGTGCGACAGTAGCGCGATCTAGCGACGCCTCCATGATACTACCCTCTCCCTAGCGCCATCTAGCGTTTGATCGAGCTACTAACCATGCTAGGCGAAACAACACGTGGCAGGGTGCTGACGTCAGCGTCTTTCGTTAGCCGCCGCCACCGTAAACCTGTTCAAGTTTATAGGTATTCCAAGAATTTCCCAGCGTCTTGTTCAGGTTTGACCCCCCCTCCCTCCCTACGTACCTAGGAGAGAATAACCTCGCATTTATATACATATATATAACCGTATTTGGCGAGAATCTAGCGTTTAGTACGAAACATGCATCCGGCGGATGATGGTAACACCTTCAACTATTGCTGTGCAAAGCAATGTTTTAAACTTCCGGATGATTGTATTGATGGACTGGCGTGCAAAAATTGCATGCATTACGGTTGGTGCTATTGCAATTGCAAAATGGTAAAATCACGACAGCGAAAGGAGAAGGAAAAGAAGCAGGGGAAGTTCGGTTGCGCATGCGTGATTTCATGAAGATCTATCCCCCCCCCCCCCTGTTATTTTTTTAAACCAGTGGTGCGTAGATAACACACAATACTTCCATATTTTGAAACGTAAAATTGTGACACAATTTTATCATATTTTGACTGCTTTTGAAAGTGTCAAGGTCAAAAATATCAAAAAATTCAGTATTAAAATTTTAAAATTTGCCCAAAATGAAAAAACGTGACATTTTCGGAATGTAAAAAATATACACATATTCTGCAAGGTAAAACGAAGATTTTGAGACCAAGAACGCTCAAATCGGTTCATTTTTGCGGCCGGAAAAAAATAAAATAGAAAACACTAAAAATGCAAATATCTTGGAAGTACTGTGCGTTATCCAAATTCCGATTAAACAGGGTGTTAGGTCTTGCCGAGACAAACATTTCAGTTCAAGAAATTTGAAAAAAGGTTGAGAAATGAGGGAGTTATGGCCATTTTTGTAAATGACCACAGACGGACAGACGGACAGACGGACAGACGGACAGACGGACAGACGGACGTAACGGACGTAACGGACACACAGACACTTGTTCAGGAAGTGATTCTGAGTAAATGTGTATAAGAAAAAGTTTTTTCTGAAGCTCCGTTCCGATTCTCGATTTTAGGACGATCACAATACTTCCATTTACTCTGTAAATATGGAAGTAAAAATGAATGCCCGGAGAGAATAATATTCTCATATTTACATATTATGTAAACACTGATTCAATTAAATTCCTGTGAGCTACATGACCACCCATGTCAATAAAATATAAGAAAGGAAAAATAATTACCTATTTTTTATTTAAATTACCCAAGCCCTGCAAAGTGAGGGTTAGTTGTATTTAATTCTACGAAGTGTCAACATGGGTTTGAAAAGACAGCTTGTCGAAGAGATCCACAAACCTAAAAGGAAAAACTATCAACGATCGAGAGTACTAATAAAAGGTTTATTAACGGATCTATGGCAGGCAGATCTTGTAGATTTGAGTATGCATCCTGATAACGGCTATAAATATTTGCTAACAATTATCGATGCTGGATCAAAAAAAGCTTGGGCAAAACCGTTGAAGACAAAAACGGGTGTGGAAGTTTGTAAAGCATTTAATTCAGTTTTTCGATCTAGCGGACAAAGATGGGCTAGTGCGGTGTCACACCAATACCAAATTTGAACAATAAGAGTATTGGAATAATAAGACGTAGGCTAGACAGTAAGGGAACGTCAGTTTTTTTCACAAAATCAGTCAGAGTCGAAGAGGGAACTTCTGCTGACTTCAGCGTCTTTTACCAACCGCGATCCTATCCAGTAACGTTGGAAATTTTTCTCGAGCTCAGTGTTCTCACCAGGAGGAGAGAGGAAATTTGACCATTGAGGATTTTATAAAAGGACTGATTCACAGCTACTATTGTTTCATATCTTCAGTTGATTCTGTGCTAGAAGGAAACTCCCTACTACTCGAGTTCTGTTTGTTCACTCTTCACCTTTTTATTTCGTTTGAGTTATTCATCTTGAGGTAAGTTTCAATCTTGCTGTTTATAGTTTAAATTATGGTTATTTTGTAATTAAGCCAAAACATCTCTTTAAACCATGTTCATTGTCTTTTTTCTTCTCTAAGGGGTTGCAGCTGCGAAATACGTTTCTCAGGTTCATAGTAAATCATCCCTTCAACAGCTGAGCGTGATAACTCAAGTGTGCGAAGGCAATCGGCTCGACTTGGCTATTTCTGCGAGTAAGTATAAGTTTAAATTTGTTATTATTTTTTAATTTCAATTTGCAGTGCAAATTAATGAAACAAACACCTACTCCATTGTATGTTTGTATGTACATCTTTTAATGATAGTGTTATTTTTTCACCACTCTTCTTAGGTTCAGACAATACGGGATAGAAAGAAATAATCCTCCGGAAGAAGCAGGAATAAGTTGGATTGATCGCTCATTTTTCTTTGGTGAGTACCCATATATTTTTATTATTTTTTCATGACATTAAATTGTAATTTCATTGGGTATTAAGACGAAATATTTCCATACCATCCGATACAGTCATGTGACTGGTAGCTATAACTCTTCATAGACGTCATGCAAAATACGCATCGAATAGAGTCCTTCGCGTAACAGTCTCTGAAAAATCCACGTTTAGCCAGGATAGCCGGATCAATGCTCATTTTGATTCCATTAAATGATTGCTGACGCGGCGCAGTGTCAAATAAGTTCACAGATTGTTGATGAGTTAGATACCACGCGTGTAATGCTTGAATCTTGACCATCGAGCATGATGAATGGTAGATTGGTCCTGCTTTTTCATGGGTTGAACAAGGTTTTGCTGTCGTTGCACTCGAAGATTCCAACAACGCGGTTAACTTCGGACAGTTGAACACACCCAAGTCATGGATCACGCGATCATCTGGTAGATATTCCCTCAAAATTGCACATTTTTCCAACCCTTTGGCGTACAGGAACTTGAAACCGTCAGTTTCAGTCTGGAGAATGTTGCGTAGTTCACAATAAGGAGTATTGCCATCACCGAATTTCAAACCGTGTATATGCTCGCGACAAAAATTGTATTGAAACGAGCCGGCGTTATCCGTTTTTTGTAGATGCATCAAATCATCAGGGGGCATGAATACGTAATGTTTAATCACCGATGATTCGCAAGGGTATATGGTCAACTCTTTGATAATGCGATCAAACTGTAGAGTAATATCTAATAGTACGGACACCATGGTGTTGATTGGACAGATATTAGTTCAAAACTGATTATACGGTTTACGAAGCTCAGTCCTTATATGATCTAGTCGACGCCTTCAATACCCTCACTTCCTCTGCCAACTTCTTCAACTTATTCTCCACTTTTGTTATGAATGATGAAATTTCTTTTCTCAGCACGCTCTCGTTATTTGATCGCATTAGTTCTCTCATTAGAAGCACCATTTCATCTTTCAAGTTATATCGTGCCTTTTCGTTGGTAATCTTCAAGTTGGCTATCGCTTCATCAACATATTTTTTGTTTGCGACGTGTTGGGCTTTCGTTGGGCTATTGTTTACTAGCAGATTCCTCCTACGATGATTCCCAAACTTGTCGCAGGACATTTCAATAAATTTAGATAGATTTCAATAAATATAACCCAACTCTTCTAAGCGGTCGATTATATCGTTCGCTTTGTGTTGTACTCTCGTATTTCCCGCACCGAATGAGCCTAGACACAATTCTAAATGATGCACGAGCAAATTAGGATCATCCGATGAATTTATCCACTCCCGAGTTTCGTCTTCATCGAATGCTGTAAAGCTTGTGAGCTTTTTATCAAGTCCACTTCCCTTTTTATTTGAAGAAGTTTTTTTCAGTGGTGGATAAATTTTTGAAATAGCGATCCTGTATTTAACTCCACCGAAACGATTCAAAGGTCGATGCTGATCATAACCGTGGTATGCCACATTTGTTTGCTTCACTATATCGTGGTACTGATTGAAATCTATCGAGTCGTAATTGGTAGGGTTTCGCAAAAAAATTAATTCGAAGAGTCCTGGTGTAGCTTCATAGGGTTTTCCATCGATATATATGCAACGTGTGTCAAATGTGATTTTAGACTTTCCCAATGTAACACCCGATCGTTGAACTTTAGGTCCATAAATCCTGTCCAACTCTCCTTTTTCATGCTCGTCCCATTCGCCGGTGGATAATAATTTAAAATAGGCCGATGCATACGTTGGCCATTGGTTGACAAACTCTCGAACTTGTTCTCGACCTTCTGGCGTTTTAGTCGCAAAAGATCGAGCCGTATCAAGTGATTCCACATTTTCATCATCATCATGATTAGATTTCACCCGCTCGCGGGCCTGCAGCATTTTTCTCATGAGAATGGACTTAGGCGTTGGTGTACGATGTTTTTGCGGAGTTCTCATAATATTTGAAGCATTACTTGGAGATGAAATATTACGCAACATAGGTGAGGTCATCGGAGGAGTGAAATCATGAAAATTCGATATATGTTGATTATCCTGTGGGATCACGTAGAACATTTCATCGTCGCTCCGTTCCTCCTTCACGTCATCTTGATCCATAGTTTCGTCCTCCTCTTCCTCCTCTAATTCCCTTTTGGTTATCATTGTTTCTTTAGCCGTATCGCTATCACTTGTTTTTTGAGATGATGATGATACAACCGCTGACATCAGCGCTTTAAGATTATTTGTGATAGGTTTGTATTGATCCTCAAGAGACCTTGAAGCGTTCTCACTTTTAATTTCGAGCTCTTTGTACTTGCGCTTAAGAGCTTGACGTGCTACGTGAAGTTGGTGTGCAGTTTTTGCTTTTTCTTCGGCGTCCATCTCACGGTTGTGTTTGGTCTGCAGTCGATGAGTCAGTCTCGCTGGCATTTTTTTCATACGAATGGTTCGGATACTTCTTGCCCATCCCTATTTATACGTCGAATTCTGTTGGAAATTTGAAAAATGCGTCCATACCACTTCGATAGCGTCCTTCGTTTATGTCTCGTGTTTTATCAATCATTAGAAAATTGAAGGGTTTTAACCAAGCTTTTCGACTCAACTCGGTAAAGGTTTGATACGTCATATCATTATGCGCGTGGTCTCTCCAAACTAAATTCAAATTTCGTCCATCCTGAGGAAATAGTATAACCATGTTAGCATTGTCCCGAACAAAATGTTTCATGCATGATGCGTATGATTGGATTAGATAAAATGAATCAATGTTGAAGTGTCTTCCTCGGGTAAAACATGTTTTTATTATCGCATTGAATGAATCATCAACATCATCAAAAATGGCGAGAATGTGGTCTTTTCCATTTTCATGATTATCATCATCCCAGCATGAATAGTAAAGCGGTAGCTCATCCACGTTCGAGCATTTTATGTAATCGATATCGGGCAGCCCTTCAAACACTTGGTCCAAAAATGAGTATTTTTCTTGGTGCTGGCTTTTTGAAAAGAGTAAAAGTTTTGAAAATGAGAGAGAATTTTCGGCTAAAATCAAGTTCAGTAGGAAATTAGTTTTTCCTTTTCCGGATGGTCCACATAAAATAGCGCGAACATTTTCAGGTAGTAGGGTGCCGTTCTTATGCCGAGGAAAGTTGTTGTTGTAGCCTTTTGTTTGACCGACTTCGTCGTAGTTTATGATCGGGAATGAAACATCTGCTTGCCTCAACTCCATTTTGGAAACTGCTGTGTATATAAATAAGAGACGTCCTGATATACCTAACCATTGTATGTCTGAACATTTTCGACATAATGGGTTTGCTTAATGCTTTTATCAATCATAATAAAACACCTCTACTAATTCACGGGAATTTTTGCGGTCCGGGTAACCCTATATTAAGCCAAGTGGCGGATAAAGTTGAACCAGTTTCCGCTCTGGATTCGTTCTGTAAACAACATGATTTATCGTACGAGAAATTTAAAAATCTGAATGATAGACATAAGGCCGATCGAAAACTAGCTAAACTTGCTTTCTCGCGTTTCAAAGCTAATGATAGCAATTTAAAAGAACGCCTGGCTTCTCTAGCAGTTGGTTTGGCTATGAAAACAAAACTAGCCCTCGGAGCGGGTATGAAATTGCGACAACTGGTTAAAAAGAAAAAACAGAAACCACGACGAAAAGTCAGAGTTTCCCGGAGGACGAAGAAGCAGCGATATCGCGGCGGGTTTTTCCCACTCGTCCCCATCCTAGGGGGGCTCGGCGCTCTCGCAGGGATAGGATCGGGTGTTTCACAAATGATAAAAAATATCAAAGACGTAAAACGAGAGGACTCGAAGCTAGAAGAAATGAGACGACACAATCTGGCAACGGAAAGACTAGGAAAAGGCATCCCTTTTCCGTCCACTTCTTCGAAAAGAAAAAAAGAGCAGGAGAAACACTTCGCTAAAGCGAGATGGGAAGAGGCAGCGGGGCATGGGCTACGTTATTCAACATTACAAGCGCTGTTGAATGGAATTCCAAACCGACCATTGAGTAATTATGAACTGGAACGTGTATTACGCCATAGGGCACCTAATTTTAGAGGAGTTTTTATGCGAAATGAGTTACCTAAAAAACCGCGGGTTGAAGAACGGATGGTTATAAATTTGGCACCATCAACCGCATCAGATGGAACTCACTGGACAGCAGTGCGAAAACACGGTTCAATAGTGTTTTATTTCGACTCTTACGGGATGGAACCACCGATTGAGCTTTTAAAATACTTAAAGGGTTGCATGATATATTACAACAACATTCAGTACCAAGACGTTGACTGTGAGCATTGTGGGCATTTTTCATGTCTTTTTCTTCTCATTGAAACAAAATGTCTAGATTGTTTACCCTTAGTTCTACGGAAAGTCTCATGAGCGCTACGATTTTCCCACCGATTGAATTAGATGTTAATGCCGAGTATGGTATTGGTTTACGAACCTTTATGAGCTATAATACCATCTCTAACATTAAAAAAGATATCACCGATCACTTCCATATTTTTGGAGACGAAGCCATCACCTTTCCAGCCGGTACCTATGGAACTGAGGAGATTTTCGAGTTCATCGAAAAACGGGTAGAAGAGACAAGAATAGCGAGAGATCTACCGCCTGAAAAGCACAACATAAAATTTTCGGTTGACTCGAGCACCGGTCATGTACGCTTCATAGCAACTTTCGACGTCAGCATGATGGAGGATAACAGCATTGGTCCACTTCTGGGATTCACTCAAAAAGTGTTGCTGCTCAAAGATATGACTCACACCGCTCCAAGTCCCGTCAATATTTTCAACTACAACTCGATAAATATCGAATGCAATTTGTTGGCCTCTGATTCGTATTTCAACTCATCGCCATCGACTATATTACACAGTTTTAATCCGGACGTTGATATCAATTACAGAATAATCCATTCTCCGTCACCTATCGTATATTTAAGGATTAATAGAAATGTAATAGACTTCATTCAACTTCGGGTTGTCGATGAACGAGGATCTCTGCTAGACTTCAGAAAGGAAAATATCACCATCGTTTTGGAACTTATACGGCTACAGTGATTCTAATGCTTGATGGGTTTTGATTTCAATAATTCATCGTCCACATTGTATGAAGAAATTTCTCACCCCATTCGAGAGAAGAAGAAGAAGAAGAAAGAAAAATACCCTCAGTTGCTGAGGTCGTATCATCATCAATACCCGAAAATTGATTCGAGGAAAAGAAAACGAAACATTCTCACGTTGGAAAACGTTCGGATTCTCAAAAACCTTGGTTACAAAGTGAGACGTTATGGAACCTTCACTGCAGATAACTAAACCACCAACGATCGCCGACAGGATTGTTGGATACCATTTTATTCGAAATTCACCATTCAACATGACAGATCTCGGTCCAAATTCGGAAATTAGAATCATCATAAATAATAATGACACCTACGCCACATTTGACAGTTACTTATCCCTGACGGGTAAATTGAGGAAAGGCACATCTGCACCAGACCAACCATTGCGTGTAATCAACAACGGATTTTTACATCTTTTCGATACAATTACGTACAGAATCAACGGTCATGATGTTGATCATGTTCGGAATCCAGGAATTGTTTCTACCTTGAAAGGACTAGTATCATTCAGCGAAGCAGATTTGAATGCAGCATCTAACGCGGGAATCAGCGATCCCAACAAGACGGCTTTTGCCCCTGACTCTATAGTGCACACCGACGGGACCTTCTCCGTTGTGATCCCGTTGCATTATTTCATGGGAGTTTTTGCTGACGAGCGCAGAGTAGTGACTGGTGTAACTCAAGAACTCGTCCTAACACGTTCCAGCAACGATTTTAATGCATTGATAGGAGTTGAAGCTCATACGGATGTTTCTATTGTTTTAGAAAAAGTACAATGGGTAGTACCTGTGGTTAAATTAGCAGACAAATTCAAACTTCAAATGTATATGACTACTAAACGAGACCCTCCATTACCTTTGGTTTTTCGTGGGTGGGAATATCATGAAAATCCGTCAGTTCCCCAGTCAACCACATTTACATGGCCAATAAAAACTTGCAATCAAATGCAAAAACCGCGTTACGTCGTTGTAGCTTTCTATACAAATAAGAAGAACAACATTACCAAAAACCTGTCGGAACCGGACGCGGTATCTCTAGCGAGCTTTCGCCTTTTTTTAAATAATGAGCAATTTCCCTTCCAAGAGATGCAAGTAGATATGAACAGAGGTGTTTTTGCTGAGCTTTATGATAGCTATATTCGATTTCAGCAGATATTTCATCACGTAAAAAATCCTTCGCCTTTACTAAATCGTTCAAAGTTCAGAGAATGCCCTATTATATGTATTGACTGTTCTAAAACAGAAGATCATGTTAACGAAGGGGCTGTAGATGTAACGTTGCAGGTCGAAGTGACTGAAAATTTTCCCCCAACAACAAGTTGTATAGCCATCATTGTATATGATAAGCTTATATCATATACTCCTGTCAGCGGCAATGTTCAGAGATACTAAAATAATGCAGTATTGTTTAATTAAGTAATTACGTTTTGTATAGCTATTCAAAAATATATGTATATTTTTTTTGCAGATAGTTTGCGTACTTATTTTAATACAGCGATGGATCACTCATACGCCAGACCATCCTCCTCCTCCTCATCAGCTCAACATCGCCCCTCCGTAATCTTCCACACCGATCATATTAGTTCAAACAACAGCATGAACCGGGTGGGAAATAGGTATGCGTGGGGGGCGAACCTATCAACAGCGCCAGGGCGTTTTGGCGAAGTAGTTTTAAGATTGGGAGACGTAGCGGCCGATATCTATTTTCACAACCTTAACTGTCTCAAAACAGTAGAATTTTTCCTATTAACCATTATGCATGTTCTCATTGGAACCATAAATTCATACATAGCTCAGTGGAAGAATTTAAAATTTTCTTTGTGGTTGGAATGCACCTTTACGAAGCCTGGTGATGATAATTCTAATATCTTATTAGCGAATTTCAAAACAACAACACGTAACATATATTCATGCGATGATGTTGGGGATTTGATATGGGAATGTTTTGAATCCTTATTAGCTGAATTAGAGTCGTTTGAAAAAAAAGGATCTGGATGGGCATTGTCATCAATCAGAGGTATATTGTTGAAAGTGTCCAAATTCCATCCATTAAAAGGAAGATCATACATTCCTCTTCCGACATGCGTCAAAAACAGATTTGCTGTGCTGAATGTAGTGAATCAGGACGATTATTGTTTCAAATACGCGATTTTAGGTTCGCTTACAACCGCGGGGCAATCGAACACTAATCGCCCTGATTTCTACAATCAGTTGTCATCAACATACAGCTTTTCGAATTTGACGTTTCCAGTTAAAGTTAGGGATATTATTAAATTTGAAAGGGTTAATCATGTTAGCGTTAATGTTTATGGTTTAGATGATAAAAATTCAGTGTATCCTCTGAGGATATCTCCGATCGTAAATGGTATCAACACGTTGTCTCATATCAACTTGTTGTATTTGCGTTCAGGGGACAATGATCATTATTGTTTTATCAGAGACCTGTTCAGGTTAACTCATAACCAAATCAATAGGCACCATCCTAGGCACGAGATGTGCATGCGTTGTTTCAAGACGTACAGCGTAGGTCGCATCGGTAAACCAGCCTTACAGCAACTCAGAGAACATGAAAAGTTCTGCCTCAAATTTGCTCCTTGCAGGTATGAGTTTCCTAAGAGTGACTTTATACAGTTCAAAAATATAAAACATAACATACCTGTACCAGTGGTGATTTACGCTGACATCGAATGTCTGCTCCGTCCACTGTCACAATCAGCCACCGATAACACCGGCGATGACTGTTCGTGGACAGTGGACAAAGACGTTCACGTGCCAACCTGTGCAGGTATGTATGTTAAGTCGTACTACCCTGACTTGATTGAGAGCAAATTGATCACATTCAGTGGTCCAGATTGTTTGGATAGGTTCATGGATACATTGAAAGATATTTGTCTAACTGTTGAATTGGTGTATCGAACAAATATCCCTTTGCACTGGACCCCTGAATCTCGAGCCAAGCATGATGCAGCCACTGAATGCGAAATTTGCTCTAAGCGGTTTGACGATGATGATGTAACAAAGGTAGCTGATCATGACCATCTTGATGGTAGGTTTAGAGCCTCCCTTTGTGCGGATTGCAACCTACAGCTCAAGTTACCTCACTTCGTCCCCGTTTTCTTTCACAATCTGTCAGGGTATGACGGGCATTTCTTAGTTCGCAAATTACATTTACATGAAGGGGAGATAGATGTCATTTCAAAGTCATCCGAAAATTACATTAGTTTTTCTAAATCATTTAACAATTGCAAAATTAAAGCTCGATTTTTAGACTCATACCGTTTTCTTTCGTCAGCCCTAGGCAAGCTGGTCGATACTTTGACGGAATTTCCAGAAATGACGAGTATGTTCCCAGATGATGACTGCCGTCAACTTTTGCTAAGAAAAGGGGTATACCCCTATACGTATATTAGCAATTGGGAAGTTCTGGAGGAAACATCACTACCCCCTAGAGAAACCTTTTACTCGGACCTAACATTGGAGCACATTTCTGAGGCAGACTTCAATCATGCTCATACAGTTTGGAGGCGTTTCAATATTGGTACCATGATGGAATACACCTTATTATACCTGAAAACCGATATAGTTCTTTTAGCTGATGTGTTCGAAAGCTATAGAGGTATTAGTAGGGCTCAGTATGGTTTAGATCCTGCTTGGCACTTTACATCGCCTGGTTTTTTCTGGGAGGCGATGTTGAAGAAAACGGGTGTAAAATTGGAAATACTGAAAGATATTGATATGCTCCAATTTATAGAATCCGGAATAAGAGGTGGTATAACACAGTGTGTTACCCGGTGGGCTCGTGCAAATAACCCTCAAATACCTGAAACGTACGACCCGACAAAACAGGCTGAATCAATTATGTATTTAGACGTAAATAACCTCTACGCATTGCCGATGGTGGCTCCCCTCCCATACGGAGAGTTTGAATGGGTCGAAAATGTTCAAAATTTTGATTATTATCTAAATCAGCCAACAGATGGTGAGTACGGTTTTATTTTTGAAGTCGACATTAAGTATCCGGCAGAATTGCATGATGACCATTCAGACTTTCCATTTTTCCCAGAGTCTTTACCCCCGCCAGGATCGAAGATTAATAAACTTTTAACTACGCTAGGAGATAAGAGTCACTACATCGTACACCATGCGAACCTGGTACAAGGGGTCCAGCATGGTCTCCAAGTGCAAAGGATCCACAGAATTCTCCGATTCAAACAGTCTCCATGGCTGGCTTGTTACATGGAGTTTAATTCTACACTAAGAGCAGCAGCGGTATCTGAATTCCACAAGGATTATTATAAATTAGCCAATAATGCTGTATTCGGGAGGTCGATGATGAATAAGCGAAATTTCGAGGATTTTAGACTTGTGACAAATGAAGAAAGCTTTCTGAAACTATCCCGAAAGCACAACTTTCGAGATAGACATATTTTCGAACGGGACCAGCTTATTGGTGTTAGCATGGATAAAAAAACAATTTTGTTTGATTCGCCAATTTATGTCGGGTTTGCAATATTAGAACTCTCCAAACGTTATATGTATTATCTTTTTTATGATAAACTTAGACCTAGTCTAGGGGGTCGGGATCACATGAAATTAATCTATATGGATACGGACGCATTCATCCTGAATGTAGAAGTATCCAACGCGTCCGATTTGTTGAAAACAGCTCTTGGGGATATAATGGATTTCAGTAATTACCCCCCGGATCATCCATGTTACTCTGTCGATCATAAAAAAGTAGTTGGAATGCTCAAGGATGAAACGAATGGTATCCCCATTAAGGAGATAGTCTGTCTCCGTCCTAAACTTTATGGGTTCAGCTATGGTGACGATTTTGTGAAAAAATGCAAAGGGATAAAAACTGCATATGTGAAACAAAATATCTCTTTTGACGATTATCTAAATATTTTAAGAAGTAAAGATAATACTAAACTGTTTAGCACCTATAAGAAAATCAACTCAAAAAACCATATCGTCACCACAGCCGAACTCCATAAAGTGGCTCTATCATTTATGGATGATAAGCGACAGATCCTAGAGGACGGTATCCACACTATTCCCTATCATTATCAAGGAACAGAATTTTACGTTCTTCTGCACTGAGCTTATGTATGATTTAGGTAAAAATGAGATTTTTATTTTTTTTGGTAAAAAAAAAACGCTGCAAATTCTTACACGGTGGGGGGAGGGGTCATTATTCACTGGGCTTGCGTCTCTCCTATTTTAATGGATTATTTCACTTTTGTATTATTTCACTTGGGATTATTACTCACTGTATTAATGACTTAGATGATTACAGTTCATGTCATTGGGTTGTGTATATGATTGATGTTCTTTTTGATATGATTGAATGATAAATATTATTATTACTGTTGTACCATATAAAAGTACTTGCCTCTGCAAATGATAAATATCCTTTGTTTTTGAATATTTCATAATTATGTAGGTACTTAGATCATGTTTTTTCTGGTATTGGATGGGTTTATTTTTTTAAAAGAGTAAAAAAACGACTGCTATTGTATTAAATTATTTTGTTATATTTAATCAATATTAAAGCAAATTTCACAATTGATCAATACACTGAAAATTGTTATAGATTTATTTCAAATCTCCCTTCGGTTTCTTTGTCTCTCTCCTTGGAGCAAAACACGTCATTCAATGTTCTTCTCATTTTCCCAGGTGTTGAATGAATTGTCAAAGCCAAGCCATTTGATCAGCGCTTTTCCATTTTTTCTTTTCAGTATTTTCTCAACCAGATACTTGTCAGGGAACATGGTTTTTTTCATCTCTTCTTCGTAGAATCGGCCTTGAATATCATTACCGTAAACATCTTGCAGATTATACGTTGGCACATTATCATCTTTCCTGATTCGAACTACAATGAACTGTTCATTGGTCCATGCTGGAAGGTAACCTTTGCTCATGAGCGGATCTCGTATTCTCGAGATACGAACCCGATCGTTTATTGCAAACCGAGGAGTACGCTCTGGATGTTTTGCCAAGTTGGCAGAAAGGCGTCTGAGAATAACTGCTTCGTTTTCTTTCTTAACTTCCTCTGGTTTCATTCCTGTCGACCGATGAACTCTATTGTTGTACCGGTGCAGAAGAGTAGGTATCAAATTCACCCATTTTCTGTTCCCTTGGAAACTAAACTCGGTCCACATCCAGTTTTTGATAGTCCTATTAAATCTTTCCACGATTGATGCTTTCAACTCAGTGAAAGTACTATACATATTTATCTTTCTCTTCTTCATGAGTTCTTCAACCTGTTTGTTATAAAATTCTCGACCTCTATCAACATGTAAATGTTTTGGCGTTAGTCCGCTAGATCGAAAAACTGAATTAAATGCTTTACAAACTTCCACACCCGTTTTTGTCTTCAACGGTTTTGCCCAAGCTTTTTTTGATCCAGCATCGATAATTGTTAGCAAATATTTATAGCCGTTATCAGGATGCATACTCAAATCTACAAGATCTGCCTGCCATAGATCCGTTAATAAACCTTTTATTAGTACTCTCGATCGTTGATAGTTTTTCCTTTTAGGTTTGTGGATCTCTTCGACAAGCTGTCTTTTCAAACCCATGTTGACACTTCGTAGAATTAAATACAACTAACCCTCACTTTGCAGGGCTTGGGTAATTTAAATAAAAAATAGGTAATTATTTTTCCTTTCTTATATTTTATTGACATGGGTGGTCATGTAGCTCACAGGAATTTAATTGAATCAGTGTTTACATAATATGTAAATATGAGAATATTATTCTCTCCGGGCATTCATTTTTTAAAAAAATAACAGGGGGGGGGGATAGATCTTCATGAAATCACGCATGCGCAACCGAACTTCCCCTGCTTCTTTTCCTTCTCCTTTCGCTGTCGTGATTTTACCATTTTGCAATTGCAATAGCACCAACCGTAATGCATGCAATTTTTGCACGCCAGTCCATCAATACAATCATCCGGAAGTTTAAAACATTGCTTTGCACAGCAATAGTTGAAGGTGTTACCATCATCCGCCGGATGCATGTTTCGTACTAAACGCTAGATTCTCGCCAAATACGGTTATATATATGTATATAAATGCGAGGTTATTCTCTCCTAGGTACGTAGGGAGGGAGGGGGGGGGGGTCAAACCTGAACAAGACGCTGGGAAATTCTTGGAATACCTATAAACTTGAACAGGTTTACGGTGGCGGCGGCTAACGAAAGACGCTGACGTCAGCACCCTGCCACGTGTTGTTTCGCCTAGCATGGTTAGTAGCTCGATCAAACGCTAGATGGCGCTAGGGAGAGGGTAGTATCATGGAGGCGTCGCTAGATCGCGCTACTGTCGCACTAGGTAAATGTGGTTGAAAAAATAATAAAAAAATAAGGTATGTCTGCCAACGGCTATCAAGCTAGACGAAATGCTAAGGACGGGTGGGGGTGGCAACCTTGGGTTGGTTGGTAGCACTGTCCTGGGAAGAAATACAGAAACAGGTTAGGAAACCGACTGCATCGTGGCATCCCTAGTACGATGAATGACCGCTAGGTAGCGCTAGCATCGACGTGGGTAACCTTAATTAAATTCGATAAAAAAGGGTAGGGGGATAAAAAACAATATTTGTACACCATGGCTACTGATAAGGACAAAAACCGCACAACAACAAAGCTGCGACAGCATACGACATCAGCTCACAGCTGTTGGTACCACTATCCTATGGGCAGGGAGGTGGGGTGATCAGGTTAGGAAAAAAAGCCGCAACGTGGTGGACCCCTAGTACGATGAATATCCGCTTGGGGCGCTAGTGTTGAGGTAGGTAGCAATCAGGGGAAAACTCGATAAAAATCAATATATGTGCACCATGACTAATGATAAGGACAAAAAAACGCGTCATCAGCTCACAGCTGTTGATAGGTACCACTATCCTAGGGGCACGCGGGTGGGGTGATCAGGTTAGGAAAAAAGGCTGCAACGTGGTGGACCCCTAGTACGGTGAATGTCCGCTTGGGGCGCTAGTGTTGAGGTAGGTAGCAATCAGGGGAAAACTCGATAAAAATCAATATATGTGCACCATGACTAATGATAAGGACAAAAAAAACGTACAACAAAGCTGATAGGAATGGCGGCAGCACTACGTCATCAGCTCACAGCTGTTGATAGGTACCACTATCCTAGGGCAGGGGGGGTGGGGTGATCAGGTTAGGAAAAAAGACTGCAACGTGGTGGACCCCTAGTACGGTGAATATCCGCGTGGAGCGCTAGCGTCGAGGTAGGTAGCATCGGGGGAAAAATTCGATAAAAACGGGGGTAAAAAACAATATATGTACACCATGGCCAATGATAAGGACAAAAACGTACAACAACAACAATGTGAGAGTGGAGGGGGGTTGGCAGCACTGCGTCATCAGCTCTAACATGTTGGCAACACTGTCCTACTGGGGAAGGTTACCAACGGCCTGGGGATAACCTTTGGGCTGGAGGGGGGTCGAGGTTACCCCCCTCTGACGTCACATAACTGCTGATACCTCTGACGTCACAACAGAACGTTAGGGCTGGTCAGGAATCAATAGGCGGGAGGGGTGGGGGATGACGTCAGTCTAACAGCCTGGCAGGAGAAATACCTCTGACGTCACAACAGAACGGGTGGGCTGGTCAGAAATCAACAGGCGGGAGGGGGAGGGGATGACGTCACTTTGAAGACCCATAGACGGGAGGGGCGGGGGATGACGTCAGTGATAAGAACTGATACGCCAAACTCCCCTTTTTCTCCTACTGATCCGCATCTTTAACGCTTGTTCGCCGCTCCATTCGCAAGCCTTCGTGCCTGCCTTTGCTCGAACATGAATCACATTCAAGTGGCCGTTAAACTGGAATTGTTAGTTCTCCTCCTTCGGAGTTAGCAGGAGTAATAAGACAACAAAAGGCCGTAGATTATTGCCAAGAAGTCCCATTGTAAAATTCGGAGCCAACTTTTCGACACGGGACTTTTTCCATTTTCAACTGTACAGCGGTGGAGAGTGCAATTTTTTTGTAATGCCGTACTCAACAACAAGGCGAAGACGACGACGTATGAGACAAGGGATAGCGCAAGGTTATCTTCAAAAATGAAATGCGTTTGAATTAAAAAATAAATATAGGAGAACAGGTTACTTTTTACCCCTAAGCTTTACCGTCAGCTCTTTTGAAAACGGTTGTAACTTAACATACCCAACACTTTTTCAAAAATATTTTCTTAAAATTTTAAATTGAAAAATTTACAGAGCATATTGTTGAAATTTCGAGTACACGAATTAACCAGAATAACCATTATGGCGTCCTAAGAAGAAAGTCCGTTGACCATTGCTTATACACAAATTGTCCTGGCAAATAAAGCATCCTTCCTCTTCTGCTTCCTCCTATTTATTTCCTGCCTCTTCATGCTCCTTTTTATGTTCTTCTTCTTCATTTTCTTTTCCTTCTTTTTCTTCTTCTTGTTTTTTCTTTACTTTTTGTTCTTCCTTTGCTTCTTCTTCCCTTTCTTGCCTTTCGTTCATTTCTCCTCCTACTTCTTCCTCCTCTTCCTCTTCTTCTTCCTCGTCCTCGTCCTCCTCCTCCTCCTGCTCCTCCTCCTCCTCCTTTTCTTCTGCTTCTCCTTTTTGCTCTTTGTCTCCTTCTTCCTTTTCGTTTTCCTGTTCTTATTGCTGATCTTCTATTTCTTCTTCTTCTTCTTCGAATGGCCTCGTTGATTTATTTCCATCTGTCGACCAATGGTCAAGATTATATCGTCGAATGATATTGTTGGCGGCCTATTTAGGTCGCGGGATACAGTCCATTCCGAACCCACAAATGATGCCGGCCGATATACGTTCTAACACGTATAAGCCCTGCTTGGAAACCCATCAGGTAGCTTCGATATACCTCAGACTACCTGTCCACATGTCGGTAGTAAACCATTGATTACAACCACGATGTTGGCGGCCCTGTGCCAATCCCGATAAATTGGTCTCGTATCTTCCGAGCTCTCATTCGAACGATGGAGACCTGCGGAGCTTGCGGGATTAGAACATTGCAGTATACAATCCTGGGGCTTCGAAGTAAGGCCTCACTCGAGCAGAAAGCCGGCGAGCTGAGAGATTTGAAGTATTGCTATAGAATCGATTTATTGCAATAATTTTCAGACAGTCGAGCAAAAGTCGTCGTTTAAAATACGAAAATCGGATAAAAGGATCTGAATTTTTTCAAATCTTCTCAATTTTCTGCAATGATAACATCTCATAGTACCGAGATACCCTGAAAATCCTAACTTTTTTCGAGGCCATAGATTTTTGCCGGCTGAAACATTGAAGAAACGCTGCAAAGTAGATTATTGACATAGGTAGATCATTTTTCTGGGTGTCTCAGAAAATGAAGTTCAAATAGTAGGAGTAGGTTTATCACATTATACGAGTCGAAATTTGTATACAAATAGAAAAATTCCATCCGAATCACGCGATTAACAGTTTGATTAATTCATAAACAAATGGATTTATTTGCCGATACAAAACCATTAAATTCAATGGTGCTTACAAAACCCGCTATTTCGGCAGTATCATTTTTCGTGTCATGTACCTACCCAAAAATATTTTTTTCAAAATTTCAAGTATCAGAACTTATACTTTCTTCCTCTATTTTATCCCCTATCGTTTATCGCTCCATCTAAGCCTTATTCACCGACTAAGTCGAAGATATTCGAGGAAGTTGGCTTTATAAAAGAATTACGCTATTCTTCGAAAGGACATTGCAAAAAGGGAGATATCGGTCGAGTTAATTTCGTTAGCTTCTGTCTGGATATCGGCCATTCTCAACGTTGACTGCTCTTCCCTAATTTACAAAAAAGAGAGGATGAGACTGAGAGGCCCCGAGTTTCCTTTTCTTTTCAATCAATAGCTTTCAGACTTCTTTTAACTCCGATGCTTTTCGGCCGCTTCGTCTTTAATCTCAATTCCGGCCTCGATTTTCTCTTTTCGCTAACTTCCCTAACGTTATATGCCCATTTCTCTCGTTTTCCATTGCCTTGCCCCTCGTAAACATACTACCCTACTTTGGGGAAGAGAACTTGCCACTGCCACTTTGCCTGTTTCCATTTATCCAACACTTTTTTTCGGGGCATGAGATTTTCCAACAAAATTGCGCAGCAGTAAATTTTTTCTGCGATTGTTTCTTCAGCGAAATTGGTTGAGGTTTAGAGAAAATTCTAAAAAAAACCCTCAGACAACCCAAGAATGAAATTCTTAATAGCATATTATTCAAAAATTTGGGAAAATTTCGAATATTGAGGGGGTGTTTTGATTCGGATGCTGTCGGACGGCGAGAAAAACAAGCAAACGAATGTTCGGAAAAATTTCATTTGTCGAAAAATTTCATCACTCTTTTGGCAGCAGCGCCACCAATATAAATCCTGAACAAATGAAAAAAGTAGTACTTTTTCGACATTTCAGTGAACTTGAATCAACTTCTACTTTTTATAATGTACGTAGAATTTGATTTGAGGTAACGTTTGATAATTCATCTTATCATGATTGTGTGATTATGGTAGACATAACACTTTTCGAAAAGCATATCCAGAAAGGCGTTCAACGAACAAGAATGAAACAATATGGCGCAAAATGTCGTAACGACGTCAGTCCAGACGTCCGAGGAAACACTGGACGCTATGGGTCAGCGGTTTTCGTGGAGGGGCCTCTGCCCCCAGAGTAAACAACATTCTCGCGATAATTGTTTCTCAGACGCTGAACGAGAGAAACTGTCCGGCTGCTACGTTTCTGTCCGGCGCGGCTCTCTCGAGGGCGTAATTACTCCGGTCTTCGTGACGTTCTCTGGAAACGCTTTTCCTTCATCTACTAAACGCTATCCGCGTGCAATAATGGCAGAAAATCTTGACCAAATTTTGAAAAATGTTGAAGTTGATGAAAAACTTGAAGTTGATGAATTTTGAAGTTTACGAAAAAAATGAATTTGATGAAAATTATGAAAATGAAAAATTGATGAAAATGGAAATTTGAAATAGACTTGTTTATAAAATGATAATGAAACTTTGACGGAAAAAAACTTAAAGTTGAAGCTCGAAGTTGGATTTTTTAGACCTCTTGGTGAAAAATTTGAAAATGAAAATTTCATTTAATGAAAAAAGAAATTTGAAAATGAAAGGTCGCACAAAAATTTGTTAATAAAATGAGAACGAAACTTTGAAAATCCAATATCAATGAAAAATTTGAAGTGGAAATTGAAAGGTCGATGAAAAGTTAAAAACTTGAAGCTGATGAAAAACTTGAAGTTGACGAAAAAATGAATTTGATGAAAATTTCGAAAATGAAGTGTTGATGAAAATGGAACTTTGAAGTTGACTCGTTTATAAAATGATAATGAAATTTTGACGGAAAAAAACTTAAAGTTGAAGCTAGAAGTTGGATTTTTTAGACCTCTTGATGAAAATTTCGAAAATGAAAATATCATTTAATGAAAAAAGAAATTTGAAAATGAAAAATTGTAGAAAAATTTGAAAATAAAATGAGAAAGAAACTTTGATAGTCGAATGTCAATGAAAAATTTGAAGTTGAAATTGAAAGGTCGAAGAAGAATTAAAAATTCGAATATGAAGTTAAAAGTTGAAATTTTGAAGCTAATGAATTTCGTAGTTGACAGAAATTTTGAAGTTAATAACAGGTTTTTTTGGTGAAAATTTTTAAGTTAATTCGACGATTTTGAAGTTGGCGAATTTTTGGTTCGAAAATTTTGAAGTTGCAATTGAGAAACTATGGAGAAACATATCCGTCTAATTTTGGGACCCTACGTAACAAAAACAATTCCGTAGTCCACAATCGCTCGTGATTCATGACAAACTGACACATCGAGGTGATACATTTTACTTGATTCGATATAAATTTCGCTTTATTCAGGGAATTAAGCGCTGTAAATCATTCTCAATCCGCCTGAAGAGGAGCTGAGATAAGGAGAATAATTTTAAGTACTTTCCGCAATTGCGTCACCCGTAAATAGGTATATATTGGGCCCGTTATATCGGTAAACGCTCCAGTTCATCACTAGTCGATAATTTAATCCGAACAAACGCCAAGATAAAAAACCATGGAGAAAAGTCGGGTATTATTGTTTTTCGGTCTATTCGCGGCTTCCGCATGCCGATTGGTTACGGGTGACCCAAAATGTGTGAGTTACGACGAAAAAATCCAAGCCAATATATTTGCACCGTTGAAGGAACAAATTGCGAAAGACAATTCATCGTATTACAATCTCGGTAATTACGAGACGGAGTTTCCTTTTGGTGTATCGTTAACGACGATCGGTGGACGGATAGGCGATTTGTCGAATTTCGGTTTGTATTACAAAAACGGGGATACCAGCACTCCAGCATCGCAAATGTGCGACGACTCGACGGCTTCGGAAACTGTGAAAACGCTATCGGCTACTTTCACATTGAATCAGCTCCAAGCTGTTTTCGACAGACTGTCGGTAACACTTCCGGTTCTGCCGACGATTGGGGACAGCAAAACGACCATCCAGTACCAAGGTATGGGATTTTTTACCCCCTGAGTGAATAGCAATTTTTCGAATTTGAAAACAACCCGATTTAAAAAAAAAAATGGCCATTTAAAATCAAATTTTAATTAATTTTATGTGAGCGAGTTGCAATACGGCTGTTTTTCTTTTTCTCTTCAAACTCGCCCCTACCCTTATTGGTTGGTCCTACCAAAATGTAAGAAAAACGGCTAGAAAGCTGATTAAATCCTCTACAACATCTCTCCTCTAAAATTTTTTCTGATACGACGTTTTCTTCGAGTTATTGCCTTGAGGAGTGCAGAGAAAGTACAAATTTCACAATTTGGACAATTTTGCCCATCTTTGCCGGTCCGTAGCTCCGAACCTCTCGCGTTTATGAACAAAAGTCATAGAATCAATTTTATTGGAAATTTAATTTCCTACAAGTTTTCATGTGGGTTTAATCGGCGAAAAACGCAATGGGAAGAAGCTACAGGTGAAAAACCGATAAAAGTGCTCGAATGGCGTGGTTTTCGACTATCGGAATTCGAAAAGAAGGATTTTTGGGATTATTTTTGGGTTTCCCTTCAACAGAGATTGATTCCGAGTAAATAAGAGAACGAAAAAAATGTTCGGTGGATCAGGTTTTAATTTTTTTCATTTTATTTTTTTCAGACGAGGGCATTTTCGCCAAAGTCACGATTCGCCAATCCCAGGACAAACAATGCACCGCTACGCTGAATTCTGTGCAAATTCTCGGCGTGGGCGATGCCAAAGTCGAATTTGACTCGGGGCTCATCAATAAAATCTACGCATATGCTTTCAGCATAGGATGGTCCACGATCAAGTCGCTCCTCGAGAGTTACGGCGCCGTAGATTCTGCCAATACCCTTCTGAACGAATACGGATCGAAACTGCTTTCCGGGCAAAGTCAAGTTTTATGCGCTCTTTTACCACTGATGTAATGCCCATGATGAAAACATGTTCCGACAAAATTAAATACGACAAACAAATCTGTCGTGAAATTTCGCTGATTCCAGCCCCAGAAAAATCCTCAAAGGCATTTCGCCAGCAAACCACCAGAAAAAGGGAATTTTTAATAAAATTTTTCAATTTAAGCTAGAACCAGCTGGAAAAATGTATCGACCGTTGTAATTGAACTGCGCAATATGAACATCAGCGATCGGGCCGAATTGGCGATACGGAGCCAATAAAATGAATCAGGTCTACACACTGGATGAACGCAGAAACAATTACACGCTTCTGTTTTCCATTATTAAAGTGAAACGAAATTCATATCATGCCATTCATTCGAAAACGAAAGACAGACATGATTGGAAGGTTGGTTACCGATGAATATCCAGCCCCAAATATAGCAAGCTAGAAAGTGATAGTTGAATTTTTTTTGGCCTGAATTAAAAAGCAGTTGTCAAGTATTATGGATGGTGAAACGCAATTTCGATACAAATTTATCCCCAAAATTGAAACAGCATGTAAATTGTGGCCTGGGGGCGTATTCTGTAAACAGAAAGCGATGCGTCTTTGATAGTCGTTGTTGCCATGCCAAATACGATGACAAACAATCACAAATTCTGTGAAGAGTCAATGTTAGGAGCATTATATGTGCAAGGTAGGTACGTAATAAACTAAATAACGTGGTACGTGTTATATTATAACGGTCATTTTTAAAAATTGAGCAAATATCAATGCAAATTGTCAACTTCGCCCATTTTTTTGGGGTTTTTAAACTGAATTTTAGAATACTGCAATACTGTGAGCCCATAGGAAATTTAACGGTCTTTCTAACGGTATCCTCATTTTTGTAATTACTTCAACATTTAACAGACTTTTGGCCATTTTACTGAGACAAGGTCGAAACCGTGACAAAAATTTAAAATCATCGAAGTGCCCTTTTAACTTGAGCTCACAAAAAATTTTGTAGAACGAAAATTGTAGTAAATGAGCTGAAGAAACGAGAGAATTGAGGGGGAAAATCTCAAGTGTGTACCTTAACCCCAGAGATTTATTTTTTTAGGAGTTCTAAGAAACATTATCTGTTAAAATTGCAGAACGAAGCTCACTTCTTGTGAAAGGTAGGTGAATGAGTTGACACAGAATCCTTCATGGAGGTTACAACCATTATTTTTGCATAAAGGAACGTTTAAAATAAAATTCAAAAAATCATTTGAAAAAGCTAGGATTAAAATATTTTTTCTATGGTAAATTAAACATGGGGTAAATAAGTGCAACTTTTTTAAAAGTCGAAAGCATTTTATTGTCTCCAATTTCAGGTAAATATATTTAAAACAATAAAAAAAATTGAAATTTTTTAAAAATTTTAGAAAATTAATTTTGTTGATTCACTTTTAATACAAGTCCCCCAGATAGTGAGTGAAAGTCAGGTTGACTCAATTAATCCGATAAGGTACGACATCGATAAAACTGCACTGATATTGAGAAGGGCTAATGTGATTTCTACGGCAAAGCGAAAACGCGATTCTTCCCAAAAGAAACAATTCGTACTGCGAGGAATACAGAGCCATGGAACCGAATGTACACAAGACTTGAGAAAATAAAGGGCGAAAAAGGAGAAAAGCTATGAGCGAAATCGAAAACAACAAAGTTGAACACTACCAAAGATTCTGTCGATCGGGGAATATTTAGCTTACATCGGGCATAGCCCAATATCCTATACTGTTATCGCTAGCGAGCTTGGCAAGAATAATATTTGTTTCGAGGGATGAAGATGGTGGGGGTGGTCTGTTTTTTCTGCCGTCTCCCTTCCCCACGCCCTCTTTTGGATTTCGAGTTTTCACGGAGAGACAGACAGCGAAGATGGAAAGAGAGCGCTCGGAAAACCGCTATCGGGCTTCCCAAACGAAAAGCGGCCAACCAGTGACCGTCCACAACTCAAATACCACAAAAACCAACCCCTTCCAACCTTTCGGAAGCTGCGGTCTCTTTTAAACCCTCGGCCGGCGATAGAAAAAAACCCCGTAACACATAGTTTAACGTTGAAATCGCGAGTCGAGTGTAGCTGTTCTCGCGGCCGAATCGTCGGAACAGATGGAAAAAACATGAGAGCCCGTCCAGCTTAAAGTATGGCCGGCAGCTTTCATGAAGACATTGCAAGCAAATAGAGCGTACGCTTTCACAGAGCCGGCTAAACAGGCTTTAAGCCCGTATCAGACGACAGACTCCATCAGTCGTCAGACCGTTTCCCTCCCCATTCCAAGTACAGACGCACAGACCCCAATATCTGATTGGCTGATCCTACGGCGCACCAGCACCAATATTTGCTATAATTCATCTATGGATCCTTATTTCTAGGGAAAATCACCATTGAATTTGTATGTCGAAATTGCTAAAGAATCGGTCTGTCCAGACGGTCTGTGGGATGGGAAGGAGAACGGTCTGACTTTCCCCTCCCCATCAGACGCACAGACCCCAATATCTGATTGGCTGATCCTGCGGCGCACCAGCATCAATATTTGCTATCATTCATCTATGGATCCTTATTTCTGGGAAAAATTACCATTGAATTTGCATGTCGAAATAGCTAAAGAATCGGTCTGTCCAGACGGTCTGTGGGATGGGAAGGAGAATGTTCTGACTTTCCCCTCCCCATCAGACGTACAGACGCACAGACCCCATTATCTGATTGGCTGATCCTGCGGCGCACCAGCACCAATATTTGCTATAATTCATCTATGGATCCTTATTTCTAGGGAAAATCACCATTGAATTTGTATGTCGAAATTGCTAAAGAATCGGTCTGTCCAGACGGTCTGTGGGATGGGAAGGAGAACGGTCTGACTTTCCCCTCCCCATCCCACGTACAGACGCACAGACCTCATTATCTGATTGGCTGATCCTGTGGATACGTCCACTTTTGCGCACCTGGACCAATATTTGTTATCATTCATCTATAAACTCTTATTCCTACCACATTTATCCACGAATTTGGGTATTTTTTGTAATCAAATAACGTAGCGTCTTCAAAAATTTCAAAATTTTAAAATTTGCATAGTGAGTTTTTTAGTATTCATGCTCTAAACAGCCTTACAAGTTGCTAAAATATATTCAAATTGAGTCAAAAATTTACCCATCAAAATATGTTATCTACGCACCAATGGTTACTGAATAGCACGGATCAAATAAGGAGTTGTCCTTGGTACTGAGCTATTCAGCTACCTATAGTTTCAAAATCATTCCGAAAACGGCTGTCAACATTTTTTTTCCATTTCCATTTTTATTCTTTACTTTTGCTATTTTCAAGCTTTTTCGGGTATTTTTTTTTAATTGATTTTTTTTCTCACTTCTTAGTTGGGTTAGACAACAAAAGAAAAGCTCAGATACAAAATTTAACTAGAAAAAGTTCTGAGTCAAAATCGATTCATACCCTCTCAAATCCGCAAAAACGAGAAACCGCATCAAGAAATCTGGGACCGGAGATTATGTTTTAAAACATTTCAGAAAATTCCCTATCCCTTGAAAATCAAGTGAGGACTCCGGGAAAACACCCAAAAAATGTATTCAAATTTTAAGCCCATGGCATCACCATTAAAATTGGTCAGTTTGGAAAAAAGCCAAGGTACACCAAAATCAAAGAAGTCGGAAAAAGACAACGAACAACAAGCGATAAGATACGAAATGTCCAATTTTACAACATAAATTTTTCCTTAATTTTTTTTTGAAATTTTGATTATGAATTTTTTTGGCGGTAGTACTCACCCTAAAAAAGTGGAAAAATAGGCAAAAAACCTCACACTCGCGCTTTTGGGACAAGATTACCTTCCAAATAAAGAGGAACAGCAAGAAATTTCATAAGATATTCCCAAACTATGTCGATGGAGCAGAAAGTATCAAAGAGTTTTCGGATCGTAGACGCATCTTATAAACAGAATAGGTATAAGTTTTCAAACCGAATACATTTCTGAAGGCGCTTTGAGATTTTCGATTCTCCGAGAAGCTCGGACTTCGAAGCATGGAAGTAGTGTCATATCTCTCTAATGCTCATCTTCTATGTGAAGGAGTCCATCTTCCCAAACAGAGAACTCCGATTCACTTTGCTTTCGGTTCGTTTGATGTCAAGGCAGATTACATTTGCTGTACGTCTTCAAGAGCTCCGAGCCAACGGTCAAAAGGCAGAGTCCTACCTATTTGCCAGTTCTTTTTCCTCCCGAGAAGAAGTTGACGTGAGATCTGCAGGAATCGGCGAAAGGTAAGACGAGCCGTTAATCCTCCGATGAAAGAGGTGAATTTTGAGTTTTCGAAATAAAATCTCGAGTTTAAAAAAATATTCGAATATTCACGATTTTCCGGCCATTGAGTCAACTACACTCGGCCTCTAAAGTTCAATTTCGCTTGGAGGGGGAGTGATGTGGCGACCTTCACGCTAGGTCCGCTCGTATTCGATCCTCTTGGCTTCCGATTTTAGTATCGAACTGCCAATGATCGATCACGGGACCATTGCACATTTTGATGTGACCTTTGGGTCCTACATTACTTCATCTCCTACAAGAATATGAGGCAAAAAAATTTTTTTTGGAAAAAAACATCGAAGGATAATGTTTTAAAGAATATTATAAAAATATTGAATTGAAAAATATATTTAAAATAGTAGCTTTAAAAATATTATTTTTGGGCCACCCCATCATCCGATTTTAAGAAGCACATAATGTTCTCAAGGAGAAAACGCATGTCCGGCACGACTAGCTGCAAATTGCGTTTAGATTCTCCCCGACTCAGCTCCAACTGGCAGACCTTTTTCTCAGAAAGTAGAAGACCAAGTTGGCAGATAGAATCTCATATTACGTGACTCGTTTAGCTAAAAAGGCGAACTTGCCAACTCTTCAAGTCGAAAAGGGCGAACAGATGAATGGGACAGTGCAAAGTGAAAAAGGCCGATTTGCTGCGATGGTTATAATCTACTTTCGAAAAGTGGAAAATTCAATATCTACCAACAATAGTTGTACAGCTATTATTGTATACAATTACTGTACAATTACTATAGTAACAATAATTGTTGCAGCTAAACGAACTGCCCGACACATTTTGCTTGGGAAACTACTAATGTAACTTTACTTCACTCAACAACAAAAATGTCCCTGCAGTTTCATCAAGTCCGAAAGCGCGCGCAGATGAATAAGACAGTGAAAAGTGAAAAGGGCCGATTTGCTGCGATGGACATAAATCAATGAAAAGTGGAAAATTCAATATCTAACAACAATAGTTGTACAGCTATAATAGCTATAATAATAGCTATAATAATAATTATTGTAGCAACAATAATTATTGTAGCTAAACGAACTGCCCGACACATTTTGCTTTGAAAACTACTAATGTAACTTTACTTCACTCAACAACAAAAATGTCCATGCAGTTTCATCAAGTCGGAAAGGGCGCACAGATGAATGGGACAGTGCAAAGTGAAAAAGGCCGATTTGCTGCCATGGACATAAATCTGCTACCGAAAAGTGGAAAATTCAATAGCTGTACAGCTATTATTGTACCAACAATAATTGTTGTATAGCTAAAAAGAACTGCCCGACACATTTTGATTGGAAAACTACTAATGTTTACAACTTTACTTCACTCAACAACAAAAATGTCCATGCAGTTTCATCAAGTCGGAAAAGGCGAACAGATGAATGAGACAGTGCAAAGTGAAAAAGGCCGATTTGCTGCGATGGACATACATCTACTTTTGAAAAGTGGAAAATTCAATAGCTGTACAGCTATTATTGTACCAACAATAATTGTTGTATAGCTAAAAACAACTGCCAGACACATTTTGCTTTGAAACTACTAATGTAACTTCACTTCACTCAACAACAAAAATGTCCATGCAGTTTCATCAAGTCGGAAAGGGCGCACAGACGAATGGGACAGTGCAAAGTGAAAAAGGCTGATTTGCTGCGATGGACATAAATTTACTTTTGAAAAGTGGAAAATTCAATATCTACCGACAAGTTTTTCCGCCAATTTGCAGCCTTTTTTGGAATGCCTGTGGAAGTATTTTCAGAAACTAAATTTTAGTGGCCATGTCAGTGGTTGTGTCTTCACGGATGACAAATTTTCGATTAGCGCAGTCAAAAAATAAATAAAAAGAAAAAAAGGGATTAAAAATCGTTCAAACCTCAAAAAAAAAACTCGTCACAACAACAACAACAACAACAAAAAAACCTAAAAAAGCTTATAATTAAATTTCTTATAAATCATTTGACCTCAAACAGGTCTATATGGATTGTTCACCAAGTACAACTCAATATGTATTAGTTCGGGGCCGGGTTCGGCTTATAACTACAGCTGGCAGGGATAGCCTCTTTCTACAGACTGATCGATTCGGGGCTAAAGTTGACTGCAGGTCCACCGCACGTACGTGGTGCCGTTTGTTGTTGACGTGGGTCGTACGCCAGACACGATCTGTTCGAATGGGATGACTCGGATATACGAAGGATAGACCGGGAGGAAAAGTGTCGGACATGAACGAATTTTCGATTGAAGGCGCTCAATTTCGCTAAAATTCGGCTCCATCATGGTGGCAAAGTCTTCGAAAAATTAGCGTTGAATGACAGACGAAAAAAGTCCTCTGCTCTATGCTTGATTCTTGAACATTTTCGTTATATTTTAAATTCCGAATCATCCAACCCTCGACAAACCTTCCTTCCACAGATCATATCACAGATGTTCCAAATCGCACTAATCGTGCCAATAGTCCAGTAATGCGAGCTTAAAATTAGCCCCAACAGAGTGGTTTTTCTAAAAATGCAAAAATTTTGTTGTCCCACTTTTCTGTTATTTTTTCAGGTTTTATTAAAGCTACAGACCCCTTTTTGGTCTCAAATTAAAGCTGGTAAGATTTGACACAGTATTACTGGCGGGAGGTACCATATTTTTTACATTTTGACATTGGTATTCAACTCGTAAAACCAGCCAAATTCAAAAGTGCAGCTCTTGGGAGGAATGAGAATTTTTTGTGAAGCCATAATTCACTGACTATTTGAGCTAGAGAGCTGCGGTTGCGCTTAAATTGCCATAAATTTAATCATCTTTAACAATGCTTATCATATCTTTTTCTTAAATACGAATTGTTTTTGAAATATAAGCAGATAGGTGGAAAAAGTCCTGAAATTTTGATGTTTTTTGCGATTTTAGTTGTGACGCCGCGCGATTTCGAGGTGGCGAACCTGAAATTCGAATTCAGCACCCCAAAAAACATGGAAAACCAGCTATAGTATGTTTTCCCCCACCAAACCACCTATACTATAAGTGTTACAACACGAATATGGCCCAAGATTAAGTTGAATCTTGTAATTATCGGGCAACTGTTCGGCAATTCCAGGCCTTATATTTCAACAGTTAAACAACAGTAACGTCGGCTAAAGTGAAGGAAACACATAAAGTGGAAAGCACGAGGAGAAACGAGAGGTTTTCAGCCGAGAGCCTTCAGCGTCAGTCGTTTTGCGAAACGTAGACTAATGAAGTCGACGGTTTGACGCATGTTTCATCGCTCTCAACTTTGCATTATGTTGAGAACAGCCTTGCAAAATGTCTTAATGGCCAGCCGTCAAATGTTTTATTCGTCGATTTTCAACGGGAACGGAATACTGGGACGGAAATCTAATTTAATATTTAATTCAAAATTGGTCGTATAACATGAGGTAAATGCAAAAATATATCGAGATTGACAAAAGGCGAAAATACCAGTTGATTCAGCAGTTGTCGACACGAGCAGCTTCACAAATCATATTTTTCAAATCTTTCACAAACGCAAATCGCTTAAAAACATCATTCCTAAACAGTATTCTCATACCTTGAGCCGCACAGTTGTCTATTCGGGAAAAAGTACTATGATGATGCAAATTGTAATGAAGTGACTATTTGAGCTAGAGAGCTGCGGTTGCGCTTAAATTGTCATAAATCATCTATAACAATGCTAACCATATCTTTTAATTACACAGTTACCTAGTGGTGAGAGTGTCTACCACGGTGTTCCTCTAGGACTAATTAAGTAGCTAAAGGAACACGGGTAACCTGGAAAGGTGCAACCTCTTGATTTTCGTTTTCATTCACATACTTTACTATTTATAAGGGTTCTTTGTTAAGAAGGCGTTGAGATGCGTTCTGTAAACGATATTTTATTAATTAGTAGGAACAACAATCCATAATAACACATATATCAATTAGAAATAGTGATTAAATAGGTAAATACCTGTAAACGAATCAAAACGAACAAGCCTTCACTAACGCATGTTGACTGACAAAGGCCATGGCAGTGTCGGTTCACATTGAACAACAATAAATGAAATGGATAACAGAGACCGCACGCTGAGCGGTAGGTTCACACAGAGCTTGCGGATGAACGAGTGTTGGATTCACCCTCCGGGTGAATGAAACAATTTGGGATGATAAAACCAAGATTGTTTTATATCCCCCCTCCAACCGGAACTGGCACCAATTTGGAGACATGAAACATATTTGACTCCTTCTTCCTGTGGCCTGTGTCTAGCTCAAAAATTGAGTTTGATATCTTCTTAGTTATCTTCAGCGGACCAATCCTTATTTCCTCCAGCTTGTTTCTCTGTATCTTCGAGCTGTGATCAACGTAAACGAGGTCTCCCTCCTTGAAGTCGTGATGTCTTCGGTTCCTGTCATATAATCGTTTGTTGTAATTGTGGTTCTTTATTGTGTTTTCAAAAGCTGCTTCTCGGTCTCGTATTATATCACTCTTTGGTTCAAGAGAGTTTGGTACTATGGGACTGGTTTTCCCAAACAGTAAGTATTCTGGGCTGAAAGTGGTAACCGAGTGGTCCGTTGAGTTGTACTCCTGCACACATTCTTCAGCAATCCGAGACCATGCTCGTCCATGGGATGAGTTAATTTTGCAACGGATCCTATTTACCAATGTTTGGTTCAATCTTTCGTTCAAACCGTTTGAAGCGGGATTATTCACTGCAGTAAAGATCAGATTAATGCCCTCTCTTTTCAGGTAACTCTTGAATTCTGCAGAATTAATTCCAGAGTATTGATCTGTAAGAAGGGTCTTGATTTGGTGTTTATCCTGAACTTTTTTAATCAACTTCACGAAGTCATCTGCTGTTTGGTTTTTAGAGGTTGAAATGAAAGCGTATCTTGTGAAATGATCAACCAGTAGATGGAGGTAGCGTTTCGAGGATCGATTACCAGCAAAACCCCCGATCGTGTCCAACGAAACAATCTCAAATGGTGCACGAGCTGGACCAAGCTGGGATAGGTATCCATAAGAACTTGAATTTCTTGTTTTGTTTTTTATGCAGAGTTCACAACTCTGGCAATAGGCCTTCACTTTGGAATCCAAATTTTTCGTTGTTCTGTTTCTCAAAGTCTATTTTTCCAAATTGTTATTAATTTCATAAAATAAGGTAAGATCTGGTCATTTATGTAATAATTTCTGGTCATTAATACTAAGGTTGCAGAGATTTGTACTGTGTAATATTGTTTCAGCGATTCAGCTGACGATGGCGTGTCGGCCGAAATGTACATTCTAAGTATACCTTCCTTGGATAGAACTAAAGTCGTTTGAATAAACCCTTATCACCTCGTAGAAATTGTAATGACTGATAGCGAGCTCAAATTTCGAAAAAATTCCGCGAATCGCAGAATTTCGAACAGATTTTGCGAATCGCAGACTTTCAGCGCCCTCGTTTTCTCGCAGAAGTTACATTCCCATCGGTTTCAACTTGGGGTAAAACAATTCGGAGGCCAGTCATATTTGAATTATTTAAACGAGAAATGGACGCTTTTCACTCTCCCGTTTTCCAGGCGAGTGTGAAGTTGGGAATTAATATTCGAATTATTAAATATCAACTCCAGTCATCGCACGAGAACGACTTCACGATGTCGGAGCAACTTCAACCATTGGCCGCAATGTAAACGAGCCTACATGGGAATAACCATAATCTGATACCAATCCAAGAGCTTGAAATAAGCTGAAACCATAACCAGAAGCTGATGAATAAAAATGGTCAGCTAAACTCAAACTTGAAACCATACTCGAAATAAACTGAATCTCAAAACGAGATTCGAACACAACCTCAAACTTGAACTAAACTCTAACTTAAACTAATACTCAAAGTCATGCTCAAATTCGAACATAAACTGAAACTGAACTTCAAACTGAAGTTCAAGCTAAACTCGAACTTGAACCCAAACTCAAACTTAAACTCGAACGCAAACTTGATTTCAAACTAAAATTTAAATTGAAATCAAATTCAACTTCGAGATCAAACTCAACTTCGAGGTCAAAGTCAACTTCGAGATCAAACTCAACTTCGAGATCAAAATCGACTTCGAGGTCAAACTCAACTTCGAGGACAAATTCAACTTCGAGATCAAATTCAACTTCGAGATCAAATTCAACTTCGAGATCAAACTCAACTTCGAGGTCAAAGTCAACTTCGAGATCAAATTCAACTTCGAGATCAAATTCAACTTCGAGATCAAAGTCAACTTCGAGATCAAATTCAACTTCGAGATCAAACTCAACTTCGAGATCAAACTCAACTTTGAGATCAAAGTCAACTTCGAGATCAAAGTCAACTTCGAGATCAAAATCAACTTCGAGATCAAATTCAACTTCGAGATCAAATTCAACTTCGAGGTCAAAGTCAACTTCGAGATCAAATTCAACTTCGAGATCAAACTCAACTTCGAGATCAAACTCAACTTTGAGATCAAACTCAACTTCGAGATCAAAGTCAACTTCGAGATCAAAATCAACTTCGAGATCAAATTCAACTTTGAGATCAAAGTCAACTTCGAGATCAAATTCAACTTCGAGATCAAAGTCAACTTCGAGTTCAAAATCAACTTCGAGATCAAATTCAACTTCGAGATCAAACTCAACTTCGAGATCAAATTCAACTTCGAGGTCAAAGTCAACTTCGAGGTCAAAGTCAACTTCGAGATCAAAGTCAACTTCGAGATCAAATTCAACTTCGAGTTCAAAATCAACTTCGAGATCAAATTCAACTTCGAGATCAAATTCAACTTCGAGATCAAACTCAACTTTGAGATCAAAGTCAACTTCGAGATCAAATTCAACTTCGAGATCAAATTCAACTTCGAGATCAAACTCAACTTTGAGATCAAAGTCAACTTCGAGATCAAAGTCAACTTCGAGATCAAAGTCAACTTCGAGATCAAATTCAACTTCGAGATCAAAATCAACTTCGAGATCAAATTCAACTTCGAGATCAAACTCAACTTCGAGATCAAAGTCAACTTCGAGGTCAAAGTCAACTTCGAGATCAAATTCAACTTTGAGATCAAATTCAACTTCGAGGTCAAATTCAACTTCGAGATCAAACTCAACTTCAGTTTCACTTTGGGCTTGAGTTTAATTTCAGTTTAACTTCAAGTTTGAGACAAAGGCTGGTGGCAGTTCGAGCTTCAGTTTGAGTTTGACTTCGATTTCAAGTTTGGGTTTGCGTTTCAGTTTCACTTTGAGTTTGGGTTCTAGTTCGAGTTTGATGTTAGTTCAAGTTTGAGTTTTGGTTCAAGTTTGAGTTTGGCTTGCATTTCAGTTTGGGTTTCGGTCCAAGTTTGAGGTTCACATTCAATTTGTGCTTCAATTGGAGAATAAGCTTGAGTATTAGTTCGAGTTTAGTTCAAGTTTGAGTTTGGGCTCACGTTTGAGTGTAGCTTGAATTTCAGTTTGACTTTCAATTTCAGTTTGAGTTTGTATTTAAGTATGAGTTTGGCTTTGAGTTTAAGTTTGAGTTTAGATTTCAGTTTGAGCTTTAGTTTGAGTTGAGTTCAAGATCCAGTTTCACTTTGAGTTTGGGTTCGAGTTCGAGTTTTGGCTGAACTTCAATTTGAGTTTGGGTTTAAATATCATTTCGATTTCTTGAACAAACTCTGGTTTTCAAAAAACGATAGGGGTAATTGTGATTTCTTCGACCGAAAAATCCTTCGGGAGTCTACCTCGAAAACAACTAGATTTTTTTCGAGATTTCAAAACGAAACATCGACCTCAATTCGGGATAATGGGTCTCCTCAAACCTCTCAAACGTTAGAAGTGAAACTAATTTCCGTATAATCAGATCGAGGCTGATTAGGCTGGAACTGACGGAATCTCGGAACGACCTGAACAAAATGGTGAACACTATTGGGCTAAAGTTTCAAAAGTTGCCCCTAAGTAAGGGAGAAAGGGGGTGTTTTAATTAACGATTAATTAGAGACTTCCCCCGGCCAGGGAGATAGTTCCGTCGGGGCACTTTGTATGGAAAACTTACTTTTCCCAAGATTGGCTTTTCTTCTTAACGTTATACAATGTCAAACCGATCGATCCATTTTGGATAATGAACTTCCTCCGGCCAAGGTTGAAAAATAGAGGATACTTTTCCTCTTTTATGGATTTGAGTTCGGCGAAGATAAAGCGAGCCAATTTTTGACGGTTTTAAACGTTTTTTTGTGGAGAGTTAAACCAAAATTGAGATTTTGACCTCAAAATCACGAGGTGTAATGACAGAAATGTGAAAAAACCTCAACATTTTTATGGATTTGAGTTTGGCGAAGATGAAGAGAGCCAATTTTTGACGGTTTTGAACGGGGGTTTTTCGGAGTGCAAAACCAAAATTGTGATTTCGACCTCAAAATCACTCAGTGTCATAACAGAAATAAAAAACCTAACATTTTTATGGATTTGAGTTTGGCGAAGATAAAAAAAGTCAATTTTTGACGGTTTTAAACGATTTTTGTGGAGTGTAAAGCCAAAATTTCGAGTTTGCACCTCAAAATCACGCGGCAGTATAACAAAAATGTAAAAAACCTCAACATTTTCGAGTTTAAATGTAAAGTAAACCACCGTAACAGGCGTTGGCCTTTCGCCCGATAACCGAAGTCGCCCCGGGCGTGCCCTGCCGCCCTCGAGGACTAGGTCGGAACTGAATTTTCGGATTTTCGGCCCGAATTGATCTCTAAAACCGGTCGGAACAAACGGAAACAGATAGGCATCATATTCTGAAGGCCAAAGGGCCAATCTGAACGTTTCCCAGATGCAGAACGCTCAGGTGTCGATATTATCATCATAGGCATGCTAAAATAAGCAATTTCCACAGGCGAAAATTAAAGCAAAAAGCGAATATTCGCTGAATTTAAACGGCAGAATCGATTTGCCATGCTTCTTTCACGGAAAAGAGGATAGCATTTCCTTTAATAGGTAAAGTAACAGTAAAAGCAGGTAACAATGTCTCCCAGCGCACCCTTTTGATAGTGCGCGATTTTAACGTCGTCTCCCAGGCACAAATTAACGTCGTAATACGAATGGGGCCCCGGGGGGATTTTCGCCGGAGAACCTGAATCGATTGTCAAACCTCCTTTGTCCCTAAGGAGTGACTGAACTCGGTTCATTGCGAAAGACGAGGGCATAATGCTGCTTATTTTATTAAGCTATTCAACCAGCTCCATGGACCCAAGGGGGTTATTTTGGAACGTAAATGGTTCACGTTAAATTGAACTGAGGGCCAGTGCTGAATAAATTACTGAAGAGATGAAATAAGAGGATTGGCCAATGGTGCGCGGCACTCAGTAATGCCGCATTTCTAAACGTGAAATTTCGAAGCAAATTTATGGTAGAAACTCGAAAAAAGGTATTTCGGAATTTCACAATACCGGCATCAACAATATAGTTACATAAAGAATATAGGTGTATTTCATCAATCGATCCCGACGAAATACGAACGGGAATATAAAAGTATTGTGCGTGGCACGCGCAATTTAGCAAAAATTATGAAATTTTAGTTTAACAATTTAGGCAATTGCCCGCATGCAAAAACTCGCGCCGCGCAGCATCCGCCCGCGACGCCGGCCGACCGGGGTTGCCTGGAAACGTGCCGAGCCTCAGTTGCCCGCCCGGCTCAGCCAGAGAAGCGACAGGACGCGATGTGCAGTGCGGACGGCCCGCCGAGCGCGTAATCGCGTCTCCAGTGACCAGTGATTGTGATCCGTCGATCGGCGATATGCTAATCGCGTGTTTACTTCTCCTGCCGGCGATCGTCGACTCCGCGATACACGGCGATCGCGGATCCCCGTCGTCCATTTGCGAATACACGTCCGCCTGTTCGTGCAGGGATGGGAAATTGTACTGCCGCTGCGATCAGTACGAAGAGGTAAAGGAAGAGGGAAAATCAAGAGAAAAGAGAGGAGAAATAAACGGAAAATTGCGCCCGGAGCGGGCGAAAGAATCCTGGAATTTCCCGACTTATACGAAGATAACGCACAGTACTTACCTTTTTCAAAGCGCCCACAGCCTGATTAAAGTAGAATAATGTGGGAAATCGTAATTTTATCCGAAGTACTGTGCGTTATGCGGATATTGTTGTAAACCAAACTTAGGCTGAATACATTAAAAAAAACTTACGGTATATTTTTCCAAACAGGTAAAAAACAAGAAACAAAGTATGAAAAAAAAAAGAAAATTTCATTTAATACAATTTAATTAAATTTAATTTCATTCAATACATTTAATTCATTTAATGCATAAAATCCATTTCTATTGGGCACGAAAATATATTTTTCAAATATTCCATCGAACGAATAAAATGAAAAATTCAATTTTCAAAAACTAAAAAACCACCTTTAATTCGATCGAGTCTTCAATTCGGACCGATGAATTGAGTTTTTTCATAACTTCGCCAACAATGGGCAATCGAACGTTGATAAATTGACAGACCGATGATTCATCCCAAGACGTAAAACGTCACGAGGCGATAACCGAATTCGATTTACTTAATGATAAGGCGTTTACGAGGACCCGGTGAATAATTTCGGTATTTTTCTGTATCGGCAAAATCTGTTATTTGATGGCGAAAAAATTCATACGGAATCCATATTATGGAAGAAAAATATCCTTTTTCGTGTTTTTTTTTTTAGCATGGAATGATAAAAGGGCTGCAGGGTGCGTTTTGAAGCTCTTTGATAGGAAGATTAGACGAATTTTGGAAATAAATTATTGAACGGTTTCATTGAGAGATAGAATTTTATATTTTGAGAATGAGGTTTATAACCGGAGCACGCGAAAACCTCAATTCAGCTCCAAATTGGAAAATATTTTCAAAAAAAAGATTAAAAAATCAATAAACGTTCAAAATACATTAAATTTAAATATAAATTTTGTTTATGAAGGCAATTACTATATTAACTTCAGTGAATGAAGGCGATTTTCAGCGAATGGTTCGAAATGAAACCTTTTATTGAATTACGATCATTCGGCTACAAATTACTATCCTGGCCGAAAGAGATATCTCATTCCGACGTATCAGATTCGAGGGTATTACTGCCGAAATGGCAGTTAGAGGCTCGGAATGTTCGGCATTAAGGTTGAGTAACAGCCCACTCCAAGATAACACGTAAGAACAGCCACAATAATAGGAAACGGCAAAAATCGAAAGACATGCTGAATTTAAAGAAAAAATCCGCTAAATTTTGAACATTTTGACAAATTCGCGATTTTTAAAAGGTGTTAACTCGCGATCGCATATTTTTAGACATAGTTATGCCAAAGAAATAGCCAGATGGAATAAAGCATACAGCAAGGTCCAATTTTAAGGCAAAGATTTTCAAAATTGAAAAAAAAAAATTTTTTATGACATTTAATGTCATGGCTTTTAAAATTTGCTCAAAACGTGATAAACCCGTTAATTGGCATTTAATACCAGGAAATTTATTTTTAAAAAATTTTAATAATTTTTGAAATTATTGGGTAGTTATGCTACACATAGAAGAATCCCTTGGATTTTTATGAGGGCCAATATTTCGTATTCATCTTTATAGGAATTTTTTGTGAAAAAATGGTCTCCCAACTAGTTTTTGATTTGGTACTTACTGAAATTCAATTAATTTGTGCGTCCGAAGGATAAAAATCAATTAATTCTTTCGAAAATTCAAAAAAAAGTCTTCCATTATGGGTAATTAAGCGAGAAAACCGGGAAAATTACTTGGAAAATCCCAAACCCACGGCATCACTTTGAAAATAATGTTTTTGAAAACGTTTTGATCGGACAGTTGATTGTCGGACTTGATTATGTTGAAGAAAGCCATAACTTACAAGATTGATTCCATCGATAGTCTGAACCTCTGATCCGATTATCCTCATTCGACAATACTTCAATTATGGAGGAGAAAAATTATCATTTTGAAATTCGATAATGGTCTATCATCAGGAAAAAACAGCTGAAACCCACGATCTGTTGCGCACAAGACAGGATACCAAATTTATAGATATGGAGCCAACTGAAAATGCAATGTTCATAAATTGAGATCGAATAAATTTTTTCGTGGGATGCACCGCTTCACGTTTTTGGAGGAAAATAGAAAATAGCCAAAAAACAAGGATGGGTCAGAAGATTGATTTTGATTTTCATCCGAGGTTTGAAACACCAAGTATTTGGATGCCTATGAAAATCTCGGATTTCGGAAATCACGAATCTACCCTCGGAGATGATATTAGCCCAAAGTCGAAATTCTACGACCCAAGGAATTTCGGGACCACTCGAGTCCGACTGGTGAAAAGCCGAGTGCCCTGCGAGAGTCGAGAGGGCGATGTGGTCACCATGTGCAAACACCCTCCCCCACCACGTATGAGAAGAGCTAGGCCGACAAGATAAACAACAGTGGTACACGACCTTCTCGCGACTTGAGCAAACTCACGGCCGAGGTGGAACAATATTCGTAGTTTAGCTGATGATTCAACACGATAACTTCTTAAGATGGCGAAGGGCAGCTAGTTCTACCCTCTACCACTAATATCTGGTTTATTTCGAATAAAATTCCATTTTATACCGTTAAATTAGATTCTATTCCCTGTCTAATCAATTCTAGTCCCTTTCTAGCCCCTTTCTTATCAATTCTAGACCCTTCCTATACCGTATTCCATTCTAGTCTCTTTCTATCACATTCTAGTCCCTTTGTATTCCCCTTCTATCCCATTCTACCTTTCTTTTCCATTATATTCCCTTTCTATTCCTTTATAGTCCCTTTCAATTCCATTCTATTTCTTTTCTAATCAATTCTAGTCCCTTTCTTATCAATTCTAGACCCTTCCTATACCGTATTCCATTCTAGTCTCTTTCTACAACATTCTAGTCCCTTTGTATTCCCTTTCTATTCCTTTCTAGTCTCTTTCTATCACATTCTAGTCCCTTTCTACCCCATTACAGTCCCTTTCTATCACATACACGATTCTATGACGCGCACCTCCTATAAGGGAATCCTCTGAATCAACTCTAGACTACTCAAAAACGATCAAATGTAAAAAAAGTCATGATCTCAAAAACAGTTTTTTTGGGTTTTCGCCCCCTTATTATTTTTCGATCGGATTCCCCTGACAATATGCCTCAAGTTGGAGCAAACCACAACTTTTGGGACCAACCGCACCAAAATCGGATCAGCGGTTCGATACGAAGTGGACGGACGAAAATTTGGCCAAAAATTTCGTCCAGCCACTTCGTATTGAAATGCCGATCCGATTTTGACTAAATTAGTCTTGAAAGTTGTGGTTTGCTCCAACTTGAGGCGTATTGTCCGGGCAATCCGATCGGAGAAGGTTAAGGGCTCCAATTCGGCATAATTATGGTATATTTTTGAAAAAACACAAAATCTCAACTTTGAAGGTGATGCCGTGGGTTTAGAATTTTTTGAGTATTTTTCCCGGGTTTCTCGCTTAATTTACCATAAGATAGGGTGGTTTTTCCGAAAAAATTCGAAAATTTTGTTTTTGAATTGGTTTGGCTTGAATTTCTTAATGCGATTTCTGCGTTTTCGCGTTTTTGGCAATATGAGGGAGTTCTACTGAACCGATTTTGAATTTTTTGAGCTCGTTGGATTCCTTGAAGGTTTCTACACATTTTTCACTCCGAATAAGTCAAAATTGATTGGGGTTTAGTAATCAAAAACTGGTTTACAGACTAATTTTTGACCTAAACAAAAAAATTTTTTTGACCCTTTAAAAAAAATGTTAAAATTCCAACAAAAAAATATTTTTGAGTAGGTTTTGGACAGGTACATGACACAAAAAAATTGCAATTTTCTACAACTCTCCAGGACTAAGAAAAATGCAAAAAACCGATTCCACATGGAATATCTAAGGTCTTTAACCCCAAAACGGAGATTCCGGATCCCCGGAAACTGCGATTCGGTTCTTGGAAAGAGAACGTTTCGTTTAGCCGCCCACTTAATGGCGTAGACAGAAATTACGAAGGGGGCCGTACGGTGCAGGCGCAGGTATGGGAGGGACGGATGCTGAAGGGAGGTTGGGAGTGGTAACGGTGCCGGGCGCTGGTGAGGGTTGTGGAGGGGTTGGGGCCCGCGTATTTCGTCGCTAATGCGGCAACACCAGATAACTCGGTTTTTGGTAATTTTCGGGGCCAAATCGGCAGTAGTATGGTTTATTTTCGAAAAAACACAAAAACTCAATTTTGAAGGTGATGCCGTGGGTTTAGAATTTTTTGAGTATTTTCCCCGGATTTTTCGCTTGATTTACCATAGAATAGGGGGTTTTTCCCGAAAAAAATCGAAAATTTTGTTTTTGAAAATGAGGTTCCATTTTATCGCATTCTCTTTCCATCCCCTTTCTATTCCCATTCGATTCCCCTCCTATCCACATTATATTCCCTCTCCCTATTACATTCTATCCAATTCTATTCCCTTTAATACTCCTTTCTTTTCCACCCTATTCTATTCCTCGCTGGCGAACTTTCGAAGTAGCAAAAAAATGGAATAACTGAAGTAACATTTCCAGACTATCCCAGGTGAAAATCCCCAGGATTTCCCACCCCAAGCTTCAACCCCCAGATGAAAAATTCGACCCATCGCAGAAGCAGCTATTTCTTTGCGAGAAGGACAAATGAGAAGCATCGCTATTCCATCCACGAAACATCGGAGACGTCACCCCAAATTAACTCCGGAGGAATGGAATAGAAGCCGGCGTGAAATAGTGACACCGATACATTTATTTCGTCACAACTCCTTCCGAGGGGAAACTTTCCCGTTGAAAAATGAAGAAGAAGAAGAAGTTACAAGGGGAAAAAGAGCGCGGAACTCTTTCGCTCGAAGTTAAACATCTTTGACGCGAATAGAAGGTCAGACAGTAATAACGCTACCTGGAAGAAATAACTGCAACTTGGATACCTAGGATACCTACTTCTTATTTTTTTCTTCTGGCTCGAAAATAATGGAAACTCGCGGACTTCCCAACTCCCCGAGGGGCCGACCGCTTTCATAACTGCGACTCTCCTCGGGACAGAAAGTTTCCGTCCTTTCTCTTCCTTGACAATCCAGTTTGCGAAGGACACTTTTCGAGTTGGAGAGGAAATGGAAGTTTGCCGAAAAAAAGCCGAACCTCAAGGCTGCGACACATAAAAGAAGACGAAAGCAAACATTTAAACTCACCCCCGTGTAAGAGTTTGGAAGACAAATTGCAGTCGCCGCTCGCTAGGTGTGAATCTTTCCCATAGTTCGGGCAAAGCTCGTCAAACTTCGCCCATAGTTTTACCCTGAGGGATAACTTTTTTTATGTAGGTGCTCGTAAAACAACGGGACGCAAGATCTAATATTGGGCCATCAAATTTGTGTACATCCGAACAGCCGTATGCGAACATTTGCCTTTTACAGCGAACGTTTCCTTCAGGTTTCTGGAGTTGGGACCGGCGATTTGGAAAATAGGTGGATTTAGTAATAAAATGTAGCAAATTTTATAGTTTGTTAACCCTACAGATTGTTTTCCTTAATAGATATTCGATTCTTCATCTGCTAAAAGTTTTGCTCTACATTTTTTGAGAGCTCAGGTATCTACAACGTTGAAAAATTTGCCTTTTAAAATATGGAAGCACTGTTCGTTATCACCTTCGGTTTCCCATCGCTCCTTTGCACCCTCTATAATTTCTGCCGTTATAATGTAATAAAACTAAGCTTTTTTCACCAAGAATTCCAACCATATAGCAAAGTTGGTAATAGAATTACCTACAAGGATTCGGAGGAGTGAAAACCGTCGAAAATAGGGGGCCATTCAAGTGTCTCCCCTCGTTCCTCGCCGATGCCGCAGAAATTCAATTTCCACTCGATTTTCCCGAGTGGTTTTCCACGGATTATCCCTCAATTAATTGAATCGATCGATTAACTATTCTTCTCCGACTTCAACGCCGAAATTGCGTAGACGATTTTTTATGTAGGCATTTAATTATATATCGATTTAATATTCGATCGTGTAAATTTTTCGGCCCGGTAGTTGAAAAAATGCCTTACTTCACATTCTGTTATAGCGAAAATTGATAGATACCTTCTTCGAAGATCAAACTCTCCTTAGGTAGGTGTTATTACTACGTTTTAAATTTTTTTCTTTGATTTTTGTATTGTCGGACGTCAAGAATTTCTAGGTTTTTGAAGTCAGGATTCGGCCAATACCTACGTGAATTTGTGTTATGCTGCAGAAAACTGATTAGGCTGATTTAACGCATGCGCCGGAATCAAATTATTTTATTTAGACTTATACGGAGGCTTCTAGAAATGTGGAAGTAAAAACTCGAGTGTTTCCATGCTTTTTGATGTGCCAATGTATTCCCGTATTTACGTGAATTGTTATAAACAATTTACAAATGACGATACATCGATAACAAAGAATACCATAAATTAATTGAAAAAATTTGAATAGTTATTACAAGGTGTATAGAATTGAATACATTGTTGAAGATCGACCCGTTATTCAATTTTGCAGTCAAATATAAGAGGTTTTCAAAAACTCGAGGTTTTTACATGCTTTTTGATGAGCCAATAATTTTGTTCCGTATTTACGTAAATTATTATAAAGAAATTAAAAATGACGATACGACGATAACAAAAAATACCATAAAATAAGTAAATAAATTAATTGAAAAAATGTAAATAATTATAAAATCGAAAAAAACAAAATAGAATTGAATAAATTATTGAAGATCGACTCGTTATTCAATTTTGCAGTCAAATATAAGAGGTTTTCAAAAACTCGAGGTTTTTACATGCTTTTTGATGAGCCAATAATTTTGTTCCGTATTTACGTAAATTATTATAAAGAAATTAAAAATGACGATACGACGATAACAAAAAATACCATAAAATAAGTAAATAAATTAATTGAATTCAATAAATTGAAAAAATTGAAATAATTATTATAAAATCGAAAAAAAAAGATCTATAGAATTGAATAAATTATTGAAGATCTACCCGTTATTCAATTTTGCTGTCGAATATCAAACCTACCCCTGATATTTGACTGAAAATAAAATTGAACGTAGCGTACAATATATCCTCGAATTTCCCACTCGGTTAAATACCACTAGCAAAATAATATTTTGCTATCATATTATGATGCTTTCAAATGCTTCATGTGAAGCAGGTGAGGGCACGAAGTCGTTTATTTCAGACTAACGGCTCCGAAGTGAAATAGTACGGCTATTCTCTTACCGCCGATGATTTATTCAGTGCCGCGTACTCTTCGACTAATAAGCCCCGAACGAAATTAGGATTATGTTTCAAAACGTGGCGAACTAAGAAATATATTTCCCGGGGGATGTTTCGTTTTTCATTTGCAGAAAAGCGAGAACCGCCGTCGCAAAGTTTCCGCTATTGTTAACGGAATGTTTTTTCGAAAATTAAAATTGGCGACCTGCGTATTTTTTTGTTTGACTTTAGTTCAAGCAGACGCTTGTTTCGAGATTTCATGTTTTGGCTTTAACTGATTATTTCTCAAGGACTGTAGCTGTATTTATAATTTATCCTTTTTTTTTGGGCGAATTAATTAATTTTTCTCAGGTAATGCACCCCAAATTGTAATGGCTAGTTGATTGATACACCGAAAAAGGTGCTTAATTTGTTTAAAATCCGAATCGACTTAAAACACTAATACAATTAATAGTAGAATAACGAATATGAACTAAAATACGTAAAAGCAAAATTATTAAAAAACACGAAAAATAAACTAACAAATTGCTGGTAATTGTGCATCTCAATATTAATTATTCGCAATACCTAGTAAGGAATTCATCGAAGTAATTTACCTAATGAATTGATTAGACCCTCGATACATACAGTTGAGTAATTTATTAATATTCCGCTGTAACCATCGATTAACAAGGTTGAATTATTCGAACAATCAGTTTCAGGTAATCTGGGCTTTCGCTACTTTTGGCCTCTTGATGGCACATGTAAAACGCCCTCGAATACACTAAAAGCTGCTGAATTCGCTAAAATGGCGAAATAAAAAAAAATCAAATTTTAATGAAAAACCAAGAAAATTATAAAACAAAAGTCTCGTCAAATATGGGTCAAAATGTCAAAAGGCCAACTCGACAGCCGTAATTATGATATTCGAAATTTTTCATGTACAACTGAAGTGTTTGAGAATTTTTTTTCGTTCTATTAACCGGGATTTGGAGCGTTGTTGTGGTCCGAGGGCCAATTTTCTCGCTTGTCGTCCGTTTGACAGCTCGTAGCCACATATAAAATTATTTGCGACTGTTTTTGATAAGAAGATTGATCGCCTCCGTCCGCCCAGCGGTGAAAAATGAGCGGTTCTTTTCGTCCGCCATTTGTCAAACGTAGGCGTTAACTTTCGCAGACTGGGAACAATTTGTAATTTCCTCGAGGTCTTTCCCGATGAAAAACATTCACTTGTTCGATTAGTGTTGTTTGCAACATTTATCGAGTTCAGAGAAAAGTGTTTTAATGCTCTCCGAAATTCTCCAAAAATTCATACGCCATTTCACCAACTTGAGAGGGGATTTTAATTACATAATTCAATGGTAAAATTCATTATATGACATGATTCATTCATAACACTTCAAAATGAACCTCTGAGAATTGTTTAAATTCAATAATTTTTTTCAAAATCAGGAGAAATATTTTATTTAATTTTTTATTTAGTTTCTCTTTAGACTCATGGCCAAGTTCTCTTGTATTCAAATGTCGATTTCCTCTCTACTAAATAAGGTAAATCCAGAAATGACTATACCACTGGAAAGCTGATATTTTGAGCCAGTTTTTCTTGGGTCGAGCGGGGGAATTTATCTTTATTTTATAATCCTAAAAACACATTTAAAATCGGAAATGTTTGGAAAATTTAGCAATTCTCGACTTTGTCTCAAATTTTTGCTTTGTTAACTTGATGTTAGAAAGCTCCAAGTACCGTAAGGTCGTGGCAAATTTAATGGTCTTTTCATTGGTATCCTTATTTTTGTGATTGCTCCTAAACTTGAGAGATTTATGGCCATTTAACTGGGACGAAGTTGAAAACACGAAAAAATACTTCGAAGCGGAAAAACTTTACTATGCTGTACTTTTTTATTTATTTTTTATGGTCCTACTACGCTTTTTAAACCATCTTTATCGAAATATCGGTTTGAAGCTATCAATGGAAGAGTCGTAAACTTGATTCCACAATAGCGAAAGATAGGTAGCAGACGGTTCGTTGAAGCAGGACGCCCTGTCAGCACTCGAGCACGTAAGCCGCTGACTCAACTACTGTCTTCGTGTTCCAAGGTTTCTCAGACTTGAGCCCTCGGTCCAAAGCTCCGCAACAAATGCAACTAGAGATAAACTGATAAGAACTAGCGATAAATCAGCCCGAGCTTCGGCGGTGTGCGATAAGCCTTTGTAAACAGCCGACATTCATTCGCCATTCGCAATATGAAAAATCGACGGTTTGTAACGTGATGCAGGTTATGTAGGAAAATCCCCAAAAATCGTGGATAATAAGCGAAGAAATAAAAATTCGTTAGTTTTAACGACAGTTGCAAAAATGCATGTCGGTCTCAAGATTCTCAGAATCGGATATTGGAAGGATCCGCATCATTTTATGAAAAACGATATATTATATTAGAATGCTCGGGAAGTTTTTCTCAACTTCCCGAGCATTCTAATATAGCTCTTCCCAGTACAGTTCCTTGAAATGAACAATGCCTCGGCATGAACAGTTCCTTGGCATGAACAGTTCCTTGACAAGAACAGTTCCTCGTCATGAACAGTTCCTTGACAAGAACAGTTCCTCAGCACAAACAGTTCCTTGACAAGAACAGTTCCTCAGCACAAACAGTTCCTTGGCATGAACAGTTCCTTGACAAGAACAGTTCCTTGACAAGAACAGTTCCTCAGCACAAACAGTTCTTCGGCATGAACAGTTCCTTGACAAGAACAGTTCCTCTGCACAAACAGTTCCTTGGCATGAACAGTTCCTTGACATGAACAGTTCCTCGACAAGAACAGTTCCTTGACAAGAACAGTTACTCGGCATGAACAGTTCCTTGACAAGAACAGTTTCTCTGCACAAACAGTTCCTTGGCATGAACAGTTCCTTGACATGAACAGTTCCTCGACAAGAACAGTTCCTTGACAAGAACAGTTCCTCAGCACAAACAGTTCTTCGGCATGAACAGTTCCTTGACAAGAACAGTTCCTCTGCACAAACAGTTCCTTGGCATGAACAGTTCCTTGACATGAACAGTTCCTCGACAAGAACAGTTCCTTGACAAGAACAGTTCCTCGGCATGAACAGTTCCTTGACAAGAACAGTTCCTCGGCATGAACAGTTCTTCGGCATGAACAGTTCCTTGACAAGAACAGTTCCTCGGCATGAACAGTTCTTCGGCATGAACAGTTCCTTGACAAGAACAGTTCCTCGGCATGAACAGTTCTTCGGCATGAACAGTTCCTTGACAAGAACAGTTCCTTGACATGAACAGTTCCTTGACAAGAACAGTTCCTCGGCATGAACAGTTCCTTGGCATGAACAGTTCCTTGACAAGAACAGTTCCTTGACAAGAACAGTTCCTTGACAAGAACAGTTCCTTGACAAGAACAGTTCCTTGACAAGAACAGTTCCTTGACAAGAACAGTTCCTTGACAAGAACAGTTCCTTGACAAGAACAGTTCCTTGACAAGAACAGTTCCTTGACAAGAACAGTTCCTTGACAAGAACAGTTCCTTGACAAACACACAATTAGAGAATTACCGAGTCCCTACTATGCACAAAATTGCTCATCACGACAAACCTACTCGAACGATTTGGATCGGGTGCACGGCATACGCTCTTTTGAGGCCCAGAAAAGTACGCTATAAGATGATAATATAATATTATCATATCTTATTATATCGTATCGTATTATATTATAATAACATTTTCAACTTAATGAAATTTAAAAACTTTTTTTTACGTTCGCTTTAAATTTGTTTTGGACATTAATTATTATCAACTCTACGCCAAAATTTGGGAATAATAAGCTTTGAATGACCAAAGTCGGTTCAGCCGTTGGTGAAATATCGCACGAATAAATTTCGCTTATTTCGAGACGGAACGTAATGGCCGCTTTTGGAACTGGGGACATTAACTCCTCCTCGACATTTCTTGGAAAATCGGAATCTCCTCAAGAGACTTCTCGATCCGTCTGCAAGAAGAGCCCTGCATGATTTCGATTGGAAGTTATAGCAGATAGCGGTTCAAGTGGGCCATTAGTATTCTTAGTGCCATGACCTTCCGCAATCTCTGCCGTGCATAACGTACAATGCTGGAGCTCATCTTTATTCCGAAACCTTGACCACGACTAACGCCGGGTATACTTGACCAGAAATTGTGAAACTTTCAACATAAATATTCAATACGTGCTGTTCTAGGATGCTATTAAAAGGACAAAACATAAGTATATTAAACATTTATAGCTTTATTTCGAGTTCATGGCATAAGTATATTGAAAGCTATAGCATTTCCAAGTCAAATTTGGAGTATGCCAAAAAAATTTGAGAATTTTCCGTACCGAATTGAAAATATTTCTTAATTTGATTTGGAAAATCCTCAATTTGGACATGAAAATATTATAATTTATAGCTATGGAAATGATGCTATGTATGAATATAATATATTATAGCATTTATTTGAGTTTATAGCATATATTAAAATTTATAGCGTCTCCAGGTCAAATAGAGAATTTTCCAAACCGATTTGAGAATCGTCCATACCAAATTGAAAATAATTCTCAATTTGATAAGGGAAATTCTCAATTCGGACTTGAAAATTCTCAATTTGGACTTGAAAACTCAATTCGGAAATGTTATAAATCAAATGCAGTTATTAATCGCTGAAAATTTCGATAATCAAATACAAATTATCATAAATCAGACTTTGGGGCATTATTTTCCAAAGATAAGGTACATACCTAAGTGTTTGTTATTCGATCCTAGGCAAAAACATTCAGCAGCATACGTCAACCATAAACTGCAGTAGTTGGAATGAATGGAAATTGATACTTCAGCATAGTTCCCCAGGGCATAAATTCGCTCACGGATGGGGGAAACTTTGAGACCAACAGCGATTTCTTAGGGTTGCCAAGTTCCTCCAGCACTAATGAGCATAGTTTTACTTCAGGTGTTGACTAACCTAGAAGAAACTACGTGGAAAATCAGCTTTCCAATTAGACAGCAGCTTCGAATGCGATCAGGAAGAAATCCGTAACGAGGGGTTGAAAGTTGGTATTTATGGATTAAGAGTTCGGTAATTTGCGCTAGCGTAGAAATTCTACGTAATACGGCGATTAGCCGGTTTAAGTTCCAAGGAAAAATGGTCGAACCCATAATCGTGTTTTTGTCACACGGACGATGCTAATTAATTGAACGTTGAAATAAAAACATTTTTATTCATTATTCGTGATTGGGTTCGAACGCAGAGTCAAAATGCGAAGGTATAAACCGGACGGTAACAACTGCCACCGTGATCCCGTTTTTCACACAACTGCCACCCGGCGTCTGGCTCCGTCGTTGACAACTGCCACCCGAACCCCAGCCAGAATTGCATTTCCATGTTTACACAGTAAATGGAAATATTGTGAATGCCCCAAAATTGAAAATCGGAACCAAACTTTAGGAAAAACACTCTTTTACTCGCTTCCTGAACAAATAAATGCATGTGACCATTTTACAAAAATGGCCATAGCTCCTTCAATTATTAACCTTTTTTCAAATTCCTTAAACTGTAATGTTCGTCTCGGTAATACCCATCACCCCGTTTAACCGGAATCCGGATTACTCACAGTACTTCCAACGTATTAGCACTTTTTGTGTTTTGTTTTTACTTTTATTCTAGTAACTTAGCTAACTTCGATTTTTGCCAGTTTCGAAAATTTGCATAGCGTGTTTTTTGACATTTTCGATCCTTATAGGCTCCAAAGTGGACAAAATCCAATTTGCTTCAAAAATTACGCAGGCACCGAAATATGGAAGTACAAGTTTGAGATTTTAGTACCTCCTATTGACCTGTACCTATGCCTTAGCTATTTTCAATTAAAAATTCGAGTTCAAATTCGGAAAAAACAGCGCAAACAGAACAAATCATCGCTGGAAAATCGCAATTAGCGTCCTCGTCTATTTTCCGATTCTTGACTCGTATCGTCTATTTTTGCTTCATTTTACCGAATACACTTCTGCACGACCGGCGGAATTTCGCGGCAATTAAAAATTCGCTTTTCGACTTCGAAATGACTCAGTTCGACTTCCTGCTGTCAAACCTGCGACAATGACGTGCCCGGAATTGAGTTTGCACTCGTGTTGGATTTTTCGTTAACGTTGCACGCGGATTTTCCTCGGCTGTTCTCCAGTTACGCGTGGTCAGCGAACTCCCACGTTTAGCAATAATGAATCATCGTCGAAAAAGTCTTTATCCACTCGATCCCAATTGTTTGCAGTGCAATCTGGCAGGGATAGCTTTTTTCGCCGACGTATCTCTTTCTCTTGCATTTTATATTGCGAATATATGACAATCCGGACTCGATAGTCACATATTTGATGAGTCAATAATCGTTTATTTGAGGGGATTTTATGGCTCCGAGATAATCTTAAATAGAAATAGGTACCTATTTTTGGATAAAATAGTTGAACGTTTACAATTTGGCTCAGACTTCAAGTTCTTTTTGTCATTCTTCCATTTGAATGTTTACTGGGCACAAAAATGAACAACCTATCATCATTTTTAGTGCATTCGATACCAAAATCTCAACGAAAAATATCAATATTTCGGAAAATTATTTCCCCTGTGCTTCCAGGTATCGAAAGTGCTACATGTTATATCGAATGGTGACGCGATATTCGAATAATTTAGTCAGTCCATCTGAAGTTTCAGTAGTAAATACAAAGCCCGACAGTAAGTGCCTGTCCCTTGGAGAAATGTAGAAAACTGCCACCCTTTCGAGAGTCATTCTCTTTTCGCGAAGTATCAGCGTAAAAACTTTGTCGTCGAGGGCTTAAAAAGCGGTTTATAAGCGAGGACTTGCAAAACGACTTAACTCGTTAACTTGACTGGAAGCACTTTATAAGGGCTTAGCAAAAGTCGGTAAGAGAGGCGCCGTAGTTTCAAACCCACTCACCTTGTCTGTGCGATTATTGCAGTTTAAATTCGGGCTGATATATTTATTGAATATATATGATGACGATAGTAAAAATATATATGATGATAATAGTAACAGGAAAAATTCATGATGACAACAGAAAACAAATTTTTTGCGAGACATTTACCTATGGTGACAACAATTTACGACGGCAATAGCAAAAAACGCTGCTAAGTAGATCAGTGGCATGTGCGCATCAGTTTTCGGTATATCCGAAGAACTCTGCAAATTTTGCACAGGGGTTCATTTTTCGATTGCAAAGACAAATCTTACGATATATCCTATATATATATAGGTTCTCCTTAAACACGGAATTAAGTTGTTATTATTCTAGAATTTCAGTATAAATTGGTAGATATTTTAGATGGGGATTTAGAAAAACGTAGCCTCAGAATGCCTCTGAGAATGCCTCAGAACCTTTGTTAAAGCCTGTCTCGTTCTTATGTTGCCAAGCGCAACTGGTCGTAGTGTGAGTGCGTCACCTTGTTGTTGTAATAGGCTAGTGGTCGTAAGTAGATCAATCAACCGTATCTAAGAGCCGAGGCCAAATTCTCAACTTTTTCCAATTTTTGTTTTGCTGATTTGTATAATGCGACCAAATTCTTTAAATTGAAGATATCGGGAGGACAGAAGTTTTTGTGGGGATTCCAACGAGTGGAAAACGATTTTTGTGGCTCTAGTCGTTTTCGAGTTATTAAGAATTGTAGAAATTTTTAAAAACTCAAAAATGTCTCACTAAAACTGCAATAACTCCTAAACGGTTGAAGCTACCGGCGTGGCGATGGTCTCATTCGATTCAGCATAGAAAAATCTATAGAAAATGATGCGTCACATGCCTATGTTTTTAATTTCCAGAAAAACACGAATTTTTTCCCACTTCAACAGCTGTTTTACTGGCCTTAAAATTAAGGTAGGGTTCTGCCGAGACGTTAGGACCAACTAGATACGGAACTTGATTTTTGGTAAAAATTTCAAAATTTTTCGATAACTCCTTCCCCCTGAAAAACCCCGGACGGCGGACGGCGTACGGCGTACGGCGGACGGCGTACGGCGGACGGCGGACGGACAAAAAATTTTTATTGCAGATTCGGATTCTACACCACTTGAAACGTAAACCAACAAATTTTCAGGGGGTGTTAAAATTTTTTTTTTCCTGACCGATTACAAAGGTTCATTTCTATAGAAAAATGAACCAAAATTAAGAAATGATAAAAATTTATGATGACAAACATTCATTGATGAAAACCGAAAATAATTTATAAAATAGACTAAAATTTATAATGGCAAAAAAAAATTTTGATGACAAAAAAAACTTTTTTAATACCTAAAAATTTTTAATAAAATATAAATTTTATAATAAATTTTTTTCGTCATCAACATTTTTTTGCCATCATAAATTTTAGTCTATTTCATAAATTATTCTCGGTTTTCATCAATGAATGTTTGTCACCATAAATTTTTATCATTTCTTAATTTTTTGCTATAAACACATCAATATGAAGAATTTCATTTGAATAAAATTTTTTTCAGAAAAATACAAAAATTGTGCCTGCAATTTCCGGTGTAGCGTTTCCAGCCATAAAATCAATTTTCCGAAAAACCGATTTCACTGCCCCGAACGAAATTTCGAAGTCAATAATTTGATTCCGCTAAATTCCGAAGCTTCCTTTACAACGAATCTTTACAATGCCGAAATTCACTATTCATGCGACAACCTTGGTGTATATTTTTCCTCCTGCCGGGCGAAACACAGTTCGTAAAAAGGTTCGCAAAAAGGATTGAATTTCTCCCTTTCGTTCGTTCCCTTCAACTTTTCCCCTCAACAGTTCTCGAGACCTAATGAATATTGTATAGTGATTGCAAGGGGTTTTTCTTCTTTCCAAGCTAACACTGAAGGGAGAGAAGTTTGTTGTAAATTTTAAATAAAGGAGCGAAGGATCACGAAATCATTCGGTTCTGAAAGCATCGTTATGACGATCACGTAAAAAAACTGGCTGAAATGATGAAAACTTTTTTAGCCGAGTCAGCTTATTGGCGAAACAATGCGTATCAAATGGACGAACGGTTTTGTTACGTACCTCGAAATGAACGGAACCTACATTTATAGATGGAGTTATATAAAACAAAAATCCAACAGCGCACAAGAGGAATTGATTGGAAATTGAAAACCCTATTGTTCTTGTTCCTTATTTTTCGTCAAATATTCAACCGACCGGGCAAAAAATGGCACCTTTCCGTTTTCGAAGGGTTTCAATTCGATTTTACTGCCAGAAAAGGGAATATACGAATAAATTAAAATTTTTGTGCTTCGAACTCGTTTTGGCAGTATCCAATACGTCTCTTTAATAAACGTCATAGCTCGTACATTTTCCGAAATCGTCAAATCGGAGGATTCGCAAATCTCTTAAGCAGGCATTGCCTCGAAGATCTTTTTACCCTCAGTCGCGAACAGAACGACAAGATTTCCCCCGAGGGCTTAAGGAGACTTTTTCCAAGGCTTTCACTTAACGAGTGATGGAGTTGAGAAAATGGTATTAAACTGCGAGTAGTCTCTTTTGCCAAGTTTTCGTAAACGTGAGCTTTCCAAGCGAGTTAGCCCTTGTATCCGGTTATCCGAGGCCTTTTGTCCCGCGAAAACCCTTTGTGAACTTCGTCGCCAAGTTCACTGCATGGAGAGTGGAAGTCAAACGGAGAACAAATCGATATAAATATGTTATTCGACTGATGAAAACAAATTCGTACCTAGGTCTTTTGAGGCGAGCTAGAACACGAATCTGCAAAACTAGCTCACTCAGGTTAAGTAGCCGGATTGAAATCGAAAGATTTTTGTTGAAAATTAAGAGGCTTTTTCGTCGAAAGGGACGGACTAGCGAAAACGATACAAGATTACACGATGAAACGCATATATACCAATCTACTCTCACTGGCATGCTATTGTAACAGGATACGATTTCAATCCATCCGATAACCTAAACATAATAATGGAAGCGTAAATACGAGTCTCAGATTCTGAGAAGAGCGTTAAGCTAATAGGGACTAAGCATTATTTGCGTTGACGCCCATTAGCGCTAATGTGATGGCAAAGAACAACCGAACCGCCATTTGCATTGATGTTGTAAGAAATGGACAGGCTGGAGACGTGTTTAGCATAGAAATGTGTCGTAGACAGCGAGAGATCTGACCAGCGGACAGGCTGAAGCGAGAAAGCCGCAAAACCAATAAAAAGTGAGAATTGGGTGCCAGAAATGCGATATAAAACATCGATATACATCACCAAAACGTGATTTTCGGGATAAGAAGTCAGAGCTACGCTAAGAAACGATGAAATTTCGAGATAGTTCAATAACTGGCCCATGGCGCGCTGATGCGATCATTGTGTCGTACTCAACTGCATAGATGGGCCTACTTTCTCGAGAGGATCATACGTTCAAACTTTTAACAGGCCCCAACGGTTTTAGACATAATATGTCTAATGGGTGATCACCCATCACCCATCACCCATCACCCATCACCCATCACCCATCACCCATCACCCATCACCCATCACCCATCACCCATCACCCATCACCCATCACCCATCACCCATCACCCATCACCCATCACCCATCACCCATCACCCATCACCCATCACCCATCACCCATCACCCATCACCCATCACCCATCACCCATCACCCATCACCCATCACCCATCACCCATCACCCATCACCCATCACCCATCACCCATCACCCATCACCCATCACCCATCACCCATCACCCATCACCCATCACCCATCACCCATCACCCATCACCCATCACCCATCACCCATCACCCATCACCCATCACCCATCACCCATCACCCATCACCCATCACCCATCACCCATCACCCATCACCCATCACCCATCACCCATCACCCATCACCCATCACCCATCACCCATCACCCATCACCCATCACCCATCACCCATCACCCATCACCCATCACCCATCACCCATCACCCATCACCCATCACCCATCACCCATCACCCATCACCCATCACCCATCACCCATCACCCATCACCCATCACCCATCACCCATCACCCATCACCCATCACCCATCACCCATCACCCATCACCCATCACCCATCACCCATCACCCATCACCCATCACCCATCACCCATCACCCATCACCCATCACCCATCACCCATCACCCATCACCCATCACTGATGAACCAGTACAAAAATTTCGCAATGCACCTGAAATATTGATCGTGTGTTCGCGCATCACAAAATGAATAAATGATACAGCCGACGGGTTTCTCGCTGGAGGCAGAAAACCGAACCTCCATTAGCAGTGGTACACTGTCAGTTACCGTGGACGTCAATGATTAGGTATCAGCGAGAAAAAGACGCCGCTAATGAGAAACCTGACCGGCAAACAAGAATAAGCCATTTTCTACGAATCGAACAGAAATAGGTAGACATCGATGCTGTAATGAAGCCTGTGCGCTTCGATAAACAATTATTGTAGCCAGTAGAGGAAAATGTTGGAAAAGCAATGAAAATACCGAGAGAATGCCGCCCTCAATAGGATAATACGATGAAATTGCTACTAGAATATATTTTTTAGTATTTTTATCAATCAACTTAAAAAAGATACACTCATTCAAATAACACACGAATACTCGAATCCACAATGCTTGATGGATGATAACGGTACCTGCGGAAATAAAAAATTACGATTCGAAACAGCTCGAAATAATTTTTGCGAAACCCGGGGCACATTTACGGGCCGAGTGTGCAAAGCTGGCTGTAAAAAGAATGGAAACCGCGATTAAATTTGTCTAGAGGCAGAGGTTAAAAGTGAATGGAGGGGGAACGAGGAGGCAAGAAATAAAATGGTAAGTTGGAAGATAAAACTTGGCCGCACGGCAGCGCATCGGAGGAATACATTATGAACTACCTACTTCGTCTTCCTCTTCATACCTTGCATATTTCATTAAAAACCTCTACGTCCTAGGCCGCCCCGGTAATTCACCCTCTTTTTCTTCAACGTTACAGCAGAAAATGCACACGGTTTTTCGCCGTGGCGAACAAAATGAAAACGAATGGCTTCCGCGAAGCTGCTTAACATTATGAAATTGCCGGGCCGGCTTTTTTCAGAACGGAATTCTTTTCCATCGAATGATTATTTAATCATCATCCGAGAAAGCGCATTGTTTATGGGGAGTTTTAAAAAATACAAAAACCACGAGGACGTCTGAAGAATACTTTTCTACTATCGGTCAAATAGTAACTGTAAAGCCGGGGTGAAGCAGTTGTAAAGAATCAGGGAAAACTCTGAAACGACTGAAAGCAAGCACGTCGGAACGAATTCGCGAAGAAATTGAAAGCATGCAAGAAGAGAAGCCTCGAGGGAAACTCCAAAACGACGCTGAGATGCTCAAACACGGATTTGGAAATTTCGGGAGCAGCTCACGAAAGACTCCCGAAACGGAAGCCTCTGGAACGACTCAAGAACGCTCTTGAACGCTCGAGAAAAGTTCCAAAACCAATCAAGAAGGACGACTCAAGAATGAGCCCTAGACTATTCAAAATTCTTCCAGAAAGACTAATGAGGCAGCTTGGAAACGACCAAATGACAATTTCTGGAACGACTCAAGAAAGATTCACCGGACAAACGGCTCTAAAGCGATTCAAGAATGCTCTGAAACGCCCAAGGAAGGTTTTGACACTACTGTTGCTGCAGAACTTCCACTGATGAAGAGATGAGGCCGAGAAGATTCAAGAAGAATCCAAAATGCCAAAAGCCTGTCCTCAAGGAAGCCTTTAAAACGACTCAAGAAAGTTTCACAGAAGAGAAGACTCTGAAACAACAAAAGAGCTCAGAAATGCTCTAGAGAGGTTCTCAAAATACCAAAGAAAAGCTCAGAGAGAGCTTGCAAATGACTCATGGAGAATTCTGGGGCAACTGTTGGCTCTGAAACGAATCAAGTATGCACCAAAACGCTGAAGAAAGGTTATGAAACTGCTCAAGAAAGGGTTTATGATGACTTGAGCCAGAGACGATTCAATGAACCAAAGACGATTCAAGAAAAATCTGAAATGCCTCGAAAAACGCCGAGCGGAAGCTTTGAAAAGTTAAGTTGGAACCATCAGATTTTGTTGCTGTTTCATCCACTTCCATTGTGGCCCTGATGTAAATCTTGAGGAAAACATCAATTGGATGAGATGTATAACCTACGTTCTTTTGGGTCTTTATTTGTTATTACACTTCTTCACTGTGGCAAAGACCGAACTAATGGTAGCATTGGAAAACCTGGATTTTGCAAAAAATCGTCTCCACCGAAATCCCGGAAGGTTTTCATTTTTTGAAGTGATTTGGCACTCAACCGATCGTGAATAACCTGCAATAGCTTCGGACAGCATTGACAGAACCTTTAGAGATATACCTACTCCCAAGGATTCTCGGAAACCGGCCAGTCTATGGTAACCATGGTGAAGTTGAGCTGAAAGCTGGACGGCATCACCTTTGTCCTTTTATTCCATCTCTAGTACCGAGTAGTTCACTCTGGATTTCCAGCTTGGCTTTTGTTATTTTCCCCTATATGGGATCTGCAAACCTCAGCGTTTCAAACTTTGAATTCATTCCGGCGTACGAGTTTGACGGCGTAGTCGAATATACGGTTCCATTGTTCCGCCCGCAGATTATTTCTCAGATCCGTCGAGTCGCGAGGAACAGATTACTCACACTGTTTGCTTTTCGTTTCCTGGGAAAACATCCAGACGTCTAAGGTATACAGAATCAATTACGGGCTTCAAATTCTCCGATCACGATCAGCAGGAACGCTTCCGAGGTTTTCTCGAATATATTTCACAGCGAGGTAAAATTATTGCTCGATATTGACCGCGAATGGAAAGTCAACTAATTTTAAAAACGGCTCCAGGAACGCCTCTGAAATTTTAAAAGAGAAAAAACGTGGTTCCTCTTCAAATTAATCAACTCTCAATTTTCCACGAATTTCTAGAGAAAAAAGGACGGTGGATCGTGGATATCCAGAACAATCCGGTCCCGGACGACTGAACGAGGTAGACGTTCTCTGCTCGGACTGTTCGGGGATTTGTGAATCATCAGGATATTAGTTCGGGCAGATCCTCCTATCCTCCTTACACCGCACCTGTTGCAACTGGAAAGTTTTTCAATCAGTTCCAACTTTTATTTCCGTCTATTAGTTACGCTCAATGGAACTACAGATAAAACAAACTCGTTTTAAAACGGCCACTAAGCGTTTTTCTTGCATGGCACGAATATCGGTCGAACTTCCGCTTGGCCGCTTTTCCGAACCAATATTACGACAGTGAATCAAAACCTTGGTTGAGTTTTTCGGAAAAATGATTTTTGAGCTCTGCTGGTCAAAAAACTCTTTGTGCGTATCCTCAAATCAAGAAAATCGACTCAATCAGTTTTGATTTTTTCAGCCTTAAAAATAGGATAAAGTCTTCATTTTGCGAACAAAAACGTCAAAAAAAGCCATTAAAAAAATGAAATATTTTCTAAAAAAACCCGATTAAACAGAATGTGAACATGTTATCGCTTACTTCAATAATCAAAAAATCAGAAACGCTCGCCTGACTTTGACACCGGTTGCAGCGAAAATCGTCGAAAATTCGCCAGCGATTCACAATAGGCCGTTTTTCCAATTTCGAATCGCCATTGTGGCCCGGTCGAACTTTTTCTCGCCACTCTTCCCTCCGCCCGTTCACTATCGGAGCGAACTGTGTGGGATTTTAACTTATTTAGGGCGAGTTGTTTGTTAATTTCCTCGCCGGGCTTTACACAACAGTAACTAACGAAAGGGCATATAATGGGATGGGAGTCTGCTTCCGAAAGTTTACCCTGCCGTGCTTTAGAAAAGTTGTTTCATTACCTCTTAGAGCTCCCTTCTGGTATTTTTGTACATGAACACACCGTTGAACTTGAGGTGTTGGAGCAGTCGACCTTAAATATCCACCCTGACATGCACGGGCTCTTTTGCGTCGAAGATTTCCAAGTTTTCCCGTCGAATCTCGGAATATTACACGTAGGTACATAACAATGAGTAAGGTACAAATGTTTTCATGCTTTTGTCGTTGCATGAGAACTAAAATGTCAAAAGAAGGGGAAGGTAAGATCGCTCCGCTTGGATTTCTCCCTACAAAAGAGCGATCAAATTTTTTTCGTTTTAAAGATTTTCTTGTGTTTTCGACTTTGTTTCAGTAAAACGGCCATAAGTCTCTCAAAGTTAGTAGTTTTTAAAGAAATAAGGACACCGTTGGAAAGCCCGTTAAATTTCCAATAACCTTACGGAATCGGTATTTTTTGAACATTAGGTTAAATAGGCTAAAAATAGGGCCAAAGTCGAGGATTGGTAAATATTTTGAACATTGGAGGACGTACTTCGCTAAGCATACTTAACTATGTTCAGTAGGGAATCCTTGGTACATAATTAGTCACATTCCAAGCACTTTTTTGACCCAATTCGGCTGGCCTATATAGAGGCACTTCAGACCCTAAAAACCCAATCCGCCAATCCATTGGAAATGACTTCAAAAACACCTAAATTCCAGCTCTCGATCGGAGGCCTTTTGAGCTGCTGATGGTTTCAGTCGAAAAAACCTCAACTCAAATTCAGTCGATTCGGAATTGTTTATTCGAAACAGAGCAATCAGAAGATGAAACGCATCGCGTCCGACCGCATTGCGTTCGAAGGTTTGACGGCTTCCTGGGGATTCGGGTCGGTTTCCAGATTTGGGCTACACCGACTGATTAACTCCATCGGACCGTGGCCCCCTGATCCGTGTTATTGTATCGAGAGAGCATTGTTATCCTAGGGTACCGGCCCTGGCAGACCCGAACCAACAGATGTCGGGTAATTAGACCGAAATCCCTCGGCATACCGATGGATCGTATTAGCAGTTCTGCGTCTGGCTTTGGCGCTATTCGGAGATCGAGGCACCCGACCGAGCAACGTTCAATTTCAATAAAGGAACAATTTATTTTCGTAAATGTCGAAAGCAAGTCGAGTTTGTGATTTGATGACCATAGTATGGGGCTAACATTCGCCGTTCTAGAATATAAATGAGAAATGTTTCTTACCAAAATATGGAAACGTGGTGCATTTAGCGTCCCAAAACCTTAATATCCGATATTTTGAATTTTCCCTCCGTTTTTCAAGAGTTTTCTGGATTTCAAGAATCCATGGACGTAATGATAAGGTAGGTAGGGGAATTTATTCGAATATTTCTCCATTCCTGCGAAAATTTGCAGAGGTAAAAATAGCTGGTGGTGCATTTAGCGTCCCAAAACCCTAATATCTGATATTTTGAATCATCCCTCCGTTTTTCAAGAGTTTTCCGGATTTCAAGAATCCATGGACGTAACGATGAGATAGTTAGGGGAAATTTATTCGAATATTTCTCCATTCCTGCGAAAATTTGCAGAGGTAAAAATAGCTGGTGGTGCATTTAGCGTCCCAAAACCCTAATATCCGATATTTTGAATCATCCCTCCGTTTTTCAAGAGTTTTCCGGATTTCAAGAATCCATGGACGTAATGATAAGGTAGGTAGGGGGAAATTTATTCGAATATTTCTCCATTCCTGCGAAAATTTGCAGAGGTAAAAATAGCTGGTGGTGCATTTAGCGTCCCAAAACCTTAATATCCGATATTTTGAATTTTCCCTCCGTTTTTCAAGAGTTATCTGGATTTCAAGAATCCATGGACGTAATGATAAGGCAGGTAGGGGGAAATTTATTCGCATATTTCTCCATTCCTGCGAAAATTTGCAGAGGTAAAAATAGCTGGTGGTGCATTTAGCGTCCCAAAACCTTAATATCCGATATTTTGAATTTTCCCTCCGTTTTTCAAGAGTTTTCTGGATTTCAAGAATCCATGGACGTAATGATAAGGCAGGTAGGGGGAAATTTATTCGCATATTTCTCCATTCCTGCGAAAATTTGCAGAGGTAAAAATAGCTGGTGGTGCATTTAGCGTCCCAAAACCCTAATATCTGATATTTTGAATCATCCCTCCGTTTTTCAAGAGTTTTCCGGATTTCAAGAATCCATGGACGTAATGATAAGGTAGGTAGGGGGAAATTTATTCGAATATTTCTCCATTCCTACGAAAATTCCCATCAGATGAGGGCTCCCCGATAAAAATCATTCGTACAAATAACTCCCCAGCGCGGACAATGCAGAGGTAAAAATATAGGCGCAGCTGCCTAGGGGTGCGATCGGAGATAGGAAGATATGTCACCGGCACATCTGCTCCAGCATGAACCGGACCTTTCCCCAAAAGAAACCTTCCTTTGGCGGAGCTTCCTTAGCGAAATGATGCCATCCATCATAGTCGCTTGAAATTGGATTGCATCCCGCCAAGGCTTCTATTTGTGACTTTTTGATATTGCAGCAAACATTTGTAATGCGGGAAAACGAAGGGTACATTTCATCATGAAGGATGAATATCATGATTGATGGGACGAATCAACAAACAGAATCCGCTCATGAGAGATATAAGTTTCACAGAAATTCGTAAACAATAAACTGAATTTCGAGAGGATCTACCATTTCTCTTAAGCCATTGTTGATTTTTGAGCAAAAAAATAAAAAAGGAGGTGGTTACTCAAATTGACCTGCCGTAACTTTTCTTTTTGCCAAAGCGAAAGGAAATTGCGAATACTAAAATCCAAGAAGGCGAGGATCGCTGCAAAAATACATTCCAGCGGAAAAAAACACGGGGGAAAATATGTTGAAAAGATGAAACTCGGCCGGGCACTTCGCCGAGGCGTGGAGCTTTACCTTGGCGTCAGGGGGCGCCAACTTGTGTTTTACATTCTCGCACTCAGCTCCGTATGACGCGTTTCTTCCATCCCGCATAAGAATCCGCGTTTTCTGACGGGAAAGATTTAACATTAGAGAAAAATCTGCGGCTTATAACTCCCGAGTCACTCCCACATAAGGTAAACCTGTTGGTAAGCGGCGCTGCGAGAGAGCAAGGCTACACCGTGAGCGGAATAAGGACGGAATATATTTTTAGGGTTTGGATACAGCCTGAGGTGATGAAACGAATTTCGGGTACCATAAAAATACAAAAAAGTGATTTCGGACATTCTCAATTTGGGAGATCCTCAAATAGATTTAAAAAATTAAAAAAATTGGAAATCGGTTTCGGAAATTATTAAATTGATCAAGGAAGTTTTCAATTCGATATGGAAAATCCTCAATTCGTTTCCGAAAATTATAAAATCGATGGGGAAAATTTCTCATTTTGAAACGCTAATTAAGCCGCAGATGCTTCGCCGTAATACAACTTATAATATTGACTGTCATTTATCGGAGAGGGTTTTAATGGTGGCGCAATTTCGGTTGATTTACGGCTACCGGAGGGTTCTAGGATCGCCGGTGTATTAATTATTGATCAGTACCGGACCCGACACGGTATTTATTGCAGAATAATTAATGTACAAAGGACCTGTTCCGAGCATCCCCTGCCAGGGCCACGTCATTATCTCCGGCAAATAATTGGACAAAACTAATAGCCAGCGACGATGCGCGTCCACTGTAGAACATCGACATATTGGAATTGTGGATAACGAAGTGACGGAAGTCTTTATTGATTCTGCTTCTTCGAAAAATAAACGAAAAATAATAAATGCTCGGAATCGTCCACAATTTCAGCAGCAGTAAATAATAGGAGCGCCACGGACAAACGGAAAATTCCAAGCCTTTTCATCCATGCAGGCTTAGGTAAGTTTTGATAGCTTTATTGACTTTTTTCAGTAAGGGCTGGGTACTAGGTATTTCCTCGACTTGAAAGGCAGTTTGTCTTCTGTTGAAGAAGTTCTGAACGTGAGTTCCAAGCGGGATTTCACGAGCGAAGCTATTTTCCCCGGCCGAAGTTCGGCTTTCAATCCCCTCATTATGTTTTCAATGTCATTTTATCCTGATAAGTTTCCCTCTCAATCTGGAAAGTTTTCCTTCATGTATGGAGATGGCTCACTTACTAGGAAATTCCTGGGCCAAGAACTTCCCGAGTAATGATCTAGCGCTGTTGCGGCCGGATATTGAATTTTCCACGGCGCATTATGGAAATCCGACCTTTTCCAGATAACGAACTTGAAATTCAATAATTCAAGATCGAAGTTTGACCCTTGTTATTGGAAGAAAATTTCTAATGATGAGTTATCAGTGACTCGGCTTGATTCAACTGGGAACCTCAAGGTCCGTGTGCGAGACATTTTTTTATATTTTTTTTTTGCAATCCCAAACCACGAGATTACTTTTTTATGACCCATTCCGACTGCTGGAAAATCCGGATTATGTGAACCGAGCCCCTAATCACGCTATTCATATTCCGCGCGACCGCCCCGGCAGAAATAACGTGCTCTGCTTCGCTAAATCATCCCCGCCTGTCCTCACCCGTTGCCGTAATGTACAAAACATTCTTTGGATGGGTAAAATCATCGTATTGTAATTTTCTCGCCGAGCTCGTTTCCTGCAAACCGCAAGTAACTCTTCGTATTTTCCATCTTGACCCTCTAACACGTAATCCTACGCTCTCATTGAATTCTTTTAATGGTAATTGGAGATTTGGGGTATACCCTCGATCTGTGAGCCAATTTGACGATGATTCGAGTGAAAACATCAATATTATCGAGTTGAAGGCATTCTAATATTTATCAAGCGTTATTTATTTTCTTACGTTAGATAGCAAACTAGATGGAACTTTTTCTGTGAGTAAAGAGTGTGAGTCGATGTTACCGGAGCCGTAGCATCGACATTCCGATAATATCGAATGTATGGCATCGATAGAAAAACATCGTAATATCGAAGCGAAACATCGATATTTCGATTATATCGATGTCGATGTCCCATCCCTACGTCAGACGGTTACCCTCCCCATCCCGCAGATCGTCTGCAGAGACCGATTCTTTGGTAATTATTACACGCAACTTCCTTGATAAATTACCGAGAAACAGATAATCCATAACAAACATTGATGCGCGTGCGCCTGAGTGAACATATCCATAGGGGGAACCCAAACAGAATATAGGGTCTGTGTATCTGTACGTGGGATGTGGAGGGGATACGGGCCTGAAGGTATCGGATAACCCAAGAACGAGTGTACAAAACAGTGAAAAATAAAATCCTGACTCGAAAGAGCGCCAAACTTCGTCAATCTCAATTTTCTGCCACCTGCCAGACGAAAATGCTTTCGTGAGGTTGAAAAATTATTGACAGTTCGAGAAAAAAAGGCTCGAGTTTTGCCACTGATATCTGTACCGGCTGTTCTTTATTTTCAGCGACTTCTCATAACCGTTCTTAATCCCGAGAATCAAAGAAACTCGGTACAATTTTAGAGGAGGAAATCAGCGGGGAGAAAAAGGTTCCCGAGAAGATAGGAGTCGAAAGGGGATGAAATGATTATGAGTTGCAGGATTAGAGCCTGTGAAAGGACTGAAACCTCAATAAAATTTTTACGGTCAGTTCGACGGTTTCCCAATTACTCATGGGCGCTCGATCGAGCGTTTCTCCTGTCCGTATGACACACAATACGGATTTTCCACGATTATATATTTAATTTTCTTCGGTATCTCCTAGGATTGAATTAATTCACTCCCATCATTTATCGTGCCTACAAGTAAGTGCATAAGATGATGAGACGGATGGGGTTGAAAAAAAATCGTCTTTTGAAATAGGTACAGGAAAAATTCAAAAACGCTAGATTTCTTTGTACATTAACAGCGGTTGATGTCAATAATAAGAAGAAACCCTCAAAAAAATTAATTAATTAAAAATTGAATAAACTAAAAAGAACTGGAGCAACCCATGATTTTTATAGGGCCTGTTCGATCACGACAGTCCCGGACTGGTTAATGATAACGACACAAAGCAAATTTACCTAACCTCATGGCTTGAATTGTTTGGCTCAAGTAGTTACTAGTCAGGATAATGTACAGGACAGGTCTGATCGAACAGACCTATTGCATCTGCAGAGTGTACACTTGATGAACGGGGTTCAATTACACCTGCATTGAAAATGAATATCCATAACAGTAATTGAGCTCAACTCAAGAACGATGAAATGAATCGCTGCAGCGTCTGCAGAGTGAAAAATTCGAACATATTGCTCACCATTAAACCACGGTTATGAAATGCGTAACGTTGAAAAATAAATATATCGACCGGCAGGGGTTATCATTCAATTATAGGCATGGAACTTATACGAATACTGAAACAGGCAGGAAAACTGAGATCCATCTGCATTAGCCGATCCGGGTTATGCAAACGAACCATTGAAAATTAATGTATCGAGAACAATTTCGTTGGCTGTTGCATTAAGCCGACGAGAGGATAATCCGAATCCTCCGAGGCTATGCCCCCCACCAGAGTACAATCAACGTGCAGGAATCACAACACCGCATCTGAGGATATTGTCGACATCGTAAAGCAAACCACTCCAGGCACACATTGCCATACTCATCCGACCCAACTATCAGCCGTATAATCCGTAGGATATGAAACGATAAAGGAGTTATAGACGAGCTTTCCAGCCAATCCCTATCGCGCCGGAAAGAGGCAGCTCTTCGTTTTCGGGGGTCATTGCGCTTTTGGAATACGGTCCGTTTATTTTGCGAGATTGAAGATGAAAATCGGAGAGGGAGTCGGTCGGATCGGTTTAAAATTGGATTTGATTCGACGATTTCCAAGGATCCGGGTCACGAATGGTAGCAGAGCCTCGTATGACGCGGGATGGAAATCATTTCGATCTCAGGCCTAGTATGGATTACCCGATGATTGAATTAGTCCGATATTCGTACCAGTGATTAATGTACATCCGACTTCAAGGACCACAAAGGATTCATCGCTTCTGATGCAATCACGATGATCAGCGGTTAACATTTCTAGCAGAAACATCGCAATAATCGAATATGCATCTCGATAACGGACATGAGGTTGAAACAAAACTAGCGGTGCGAGCGTAAATTTATTATCAGTCGTACGAATTTCATGTTTAGTTCAGTAAATAGGTGCTCGAAATAAATACTGAAATAGAGTTCTCGAAGGTTTTTTGGGGCGCTAAAGTCGGATTTTTGGTTTGCCGCCTAAAAACCTAAAAATTTCAGGACTTTTCTCACGTTTTCACGTTTTCTCACGTATATCTCTAAAACTATTCGTTTTTGAGGAAAAGATATGATAAGCTTTGTAAAAGATGACTAAATTTTTGACAATTCAAGCGCAACCGCAGCTTTCTAGCTCAAATAGCCCCTGAATTATGGCTAGCCAAAGAATTGTCCTTTTGTCCCAACATTGTTTTCGACAGGAGCACCCCCTATCATCCTTTACGATGCTCAAGAACCTATTTTTAGCTAACTTCAAAAAATACCAACACTTTTTTCAGCTTTTTGGTGGTTTATTCTTCTCTCGAGAAAATTCGATTTCGAAGGTGATGCAGGGAGCTTAGAATTTTCTCAGGATTTTCTTGCACCATAGGATAGGAGGTTTTCCCAGAATTTTAAAAAACCTCTTTTTTGACGATCAATTTCTTGTGCTAAGGCTATACTTCTGAAGATCCAAAAGTTTACAAAGATTGGTGAAATACGCATGAACATGGTGGAATGCAATGATATCAAAATGACTAATTTTAAACGCTATTTTCGATATTTTAGGTGAGACGAAAGTAGGTAGCGTTTCGGAACGCTCATTTAGCTTGGCCAAAGATCGGAAGGTACGACATCGTGAATCCTCCATTTCTGATAAGATAGCGCATGTAAACAGCAGATAAAGACGATCCGGTTGCCGTAATGAGTAATCCCTGCGGAATTTCGACGAACCAAAAATACTCGAGTACTATCTCGCAAATATTGCAAAAATAACGACGACAAACAGTTTTTGAAAATAATGGTTGAGAAAGAGTTGGGTTTTTCTTCAGAATGCCAGAAATGATTGTCAATGGCAATCAATAATGGAATTTATAAGTCGAATCAAAATTTTCCAATTTGAGATTTTTCCAGAGAAAATCGGTTTTTAAGAACATTTTCAATTTAATTTGGGAAATTCTCAAAATTACTTAAAAAAGGTTTAAACTGACTTGGAAAATAAGAAAAATAAAATTCTCAATTTGATTGAGGAAATATTCTCAAACTGACTCGGAAATGTTCAAACTGAATGGGAAAATATAAAACCAGTGGTGCGTAGATAACACACAATACTTCCATATTTTGAAACGTAAAATTGTGACACAATTTGATCATATTTTGACTGCTTTTAAGGGTGTTTAGGCCAAAAATATCGAAAAATTCATTATTAAAATTTTAAAATTCGCCCAAAATGAAAAACCGCCACATTTTCGGAATGTAAAAAATATCCACATATTCTGCAAGGTAAAACAAAGATTTTAAGACCAAGAACGCTCAAATCGGTTCATTTTTGTGGCCGGAAAAAAATAAAATAGAAAACACTAAAAATGCAAATATATCGGAAGTACTGTGCATTATCCAAATTCCGATTAAACAGGGCGTTAGGTCTTGCCGAGACAAACATTTCAGTTCAAGAAATTTGAAAAAAGGTTGAGAAATGAGGGAGTTAAGGCCATTTTTGTAAATGACCACAGACGGACAGACGGACAGACGGACAGACGGACGTAACGGACACACGGACACACAGACACTTGTTCGGGAAGTGATTCTGAGTAAATGTGTATAAGAAAAAGTTTTTTCTGAAGCTCCGTTCCGATTCTCGATTTTAGGACGATCACAATACTTCCATTTACTCTGTAAATATGGAAGTAAAAAGGTAGTGCGGCAATCGCAGGCATTTTCTTCGCAAAAATTCGAATTTTGATTCAAAGTAAACTGCCAATCTGAATCCAAATCAATTTTCCCTGATGCTGGCACCCGTAAAAATAATCTAATTCATGCAACGACGCCGTTTTCCGAAAAAAGCACGCCGGTTCCAGCAAATGTCCACATTTGGAACAGGTTCGGTAGCCGGGGCGGATAAGGGGGTCCTTAAGGCCCGAAATTGAACAGCCATAGTAGTGAAATGGTGCCATCCATGGCTACAAGTTCGAGTAAATGCCTCGTATACGATAGGACGCAGTGCCGTAAGGCCGAGGGCTCGCATGTTAATACAAACTAAAACCACTCGGCAACACATGCGACAGAATTGGAGAACTTCCATTCAACAGAAGTTTACAGAGATTGGATGTTTCCTGTCCCGGCTGCAGCGGCGATCGCCGTTTCGGAAATATTAACTCCAACTGTTCAATTTTAGTCGCAGGAAATACGGGCCGACAAGGGACGTGATTGTATTTTTTGAGTCATTTTCAAATATCAACCCGCTGGTGATAACCGTCGTTAATACTTTTGTAGATTTAGATTCGGAAATAGGTACATCGTCGTATTCAGTGTGAGCAGTGTCGACGAAGATACCAGTTTTTTTTATCTAGATATAGATAGGATATTTTGCTATAAAAATATCTAGATCGGATACAGATACCTACATAGTATCTGTATCTGAGATACAGATACTAAGAATATATCTAATTTAGATATAGATACCGATAAATTTTGGACGTATATTTTCTATCTAAATTACGTTGTGCGAGTAGTGGCTATTCAAAAAAGGGGTATTATTCGGTTTATAATCACTGAAAAAATGAATTTTCCCTTAATTGCTTAATTTTATCAATCTATGAGGCTTCGGGAAAAATTTTTTTTAACACCCCCTGAAAATTTGTTGGTTTACGTTTCAAGAGGTGTAGAATCCGAATCGGCAATAAAAATTTTTTGGCCGTCCGCCGTACGCCGTCCGGGGTTTTTCAGGGGGAACGAGTTATCGGAAAATTTTGAAATTTTTACCAAAAATCAAGTTCCGTATCTAGTTGGTCCTAACGTCTCGGCAGAACCCTACCTTAATTTTAAGGCCAGTAAAACAGCTGTTGAAGTGAGAAAAAATTCGTGCATTTCAGGAAAAAAGCAACATAGGCATGTGAGGCATCATTTCATATAGATTTTTCTATGCTGAATCGAATGAGACCATCGCCACGCCGGTAGCTTCAACCGTTTAGGAGTTATTGCAGTTTTAGTGAGGCAGTTTTGAGTTTTTTAAAATTTCCCCAAATCCTAATAACTCGAAAACTACTCGAGCCACAAAATTCGTTTTCCACTCGTTTGAATCCCCACAAAAACTTCTGTCCCCCCGATTTCTTCAATTTAAAGAATTTGGTCGCATAACATAAATCAGCAAAACAAAAATTGGAAAAACTTGAGAATTTGGCCTCGGCTCTTAGATACATTAGATAGGCATTTTTAATTTCATCATTCAGAGAATTTAATTATTATTATTATTCTGTTAATTATGAAGGTGATTAAGAATAGATTTAAGTGAATTTAACGGAATTAAACGATCTGCTGCGTTGAAAAGATGGATAGGTAGGTATTCATCATGCGAGAAGAATGATCATTTTTTGCCTGGTTGAAAAAACGTTTTTCTAAATCCCCATCTAAAATACAAATTTATACTGAAATTATAGAATTTCAACTAAATTCCGTGTTTAAGGATTACCGATATATCGTAAGGTTTGTCTTTGCAATCGAAAAATGAACCCCTGTGCAAAATTTGCAGAGTTCTTCGGACATACAAGGAGGCTTCGGCTGAGCTTAACTGAAGAAGCGAAGTATAGAAAATTTTATCTAAGTTAGATAAAAATTAGATACAGATACCCATTTTTTATATCTAGATAGGATACAGATACGTGGGACGCAATTTTATCTAGATACAGATACAGATACAAAATTTTCGGTATCTATATCTATTTTAGATACAATTTAGATACAATATCTAGATACCGTCGACACTGAGTGTGAGACTGTTTTCCATTCGTAAGGCATATCTCTTTATTGTGGCGATTGGGTGACCAACAAAAATGGCCACAGCTCCCTCAATTCTCAACCTTTTTTCAAATTTCTTGAACTGGGTTGTTCGTTTTAGTAAGGCCTATCGCCCTGTTGAACCGGAATTTGAATTACTCACAGTACTTCCGATATATTGGCACTTTCAGTGTTTTCTATTTTATTTTTTCCTGGCCACAAAAATGATCCGATTTGAGCAAACTTGGTCTTAAAATCTTTGTTTTAGCTTGCAGAATACATGGGTATTTTCTATAATCCGATAACTTGACATTTTTTTACTTTAATCGAGTTTTAAAATTTGCAGCGTGAGTTGTCTCATCTTTTTGACCTAAACACCCTCCAAATTAGTCATATCGTGGGTTCAATGCTATAAGTGGCTCACCCGAAATTCATAGTTTTGAGATAATCGAGGAAAACAGATGAGACGCCCGGTTGACTTCGCTCTGGGAGCTGCATAGTGTTTGTTTGGCTATGTTGGTGACTCCATCAGTTCTCTAAAACCCTGACCAAGGGTTACCAATGGTTTTTTGTGAAAATCATATCAATTAATTAATCGTGAAAATTCGAGTTAGCCAATTTTAGCACTGAGCCCACGATATGATCAAATCGTGTCAAAATTTTACGTATCAAAATATCGAAGTATTGTGTGTTATCTCTGCACCACTGGTTTCATTCAGTAGCCGGGTAATTCTATCAGGGGAAAGAACAGCTGGAATTCGAAGATGCCCCCCGCTCATTTATTCCGTTTACGGTTAGGGGCGGGAAAAAAATTCAAGTTAGTACAATGGGCCCCTCGTTAGGAATTCCTCGCAGTAAATTTCCACGAATGGTATTATTAGCTGCTCGCTAAGTAGGTATCACGACTTTTTTCCCTCACCCCGGAGTCGTGCTTCCCCCATAGCAGTTTTCCTTCCCTTCATTATGCTAATTAAATGTAAAGGTTCCCTCGTAACTCTGCACGGTAACCATCTTTTCCCGGTCCGAGAGGCGATTTTCCAAGTGAAGGGAAGAGAGGGATTTTCGCGTCCATTAAATTCCCCGCGGATATTGCGCTCTCATCATTCGAGGCCTGCAATTCCCTCTGCTGGTTAAGAGCTGATGACCGTAAGGCAATATCGAAGTTTCCCCGCTTAAGGTGGAAAGTCTTCGATTGAATTAGGCAGGGCAGGATCGATAATATTGAGTTAGCCGACCGTCCGAGCTAACCGACACGACTGAAGGACAAAAAATGGCCAGCCATAAAAAGAGCGAAGACCAGATATTCACTTTTTACTTCCGCATGCTCCGTAAATATTCAATTATTTACGTAGGTACCAATATGGAAGTATTACGTCTAGTCACCACTGGTTTTATTCACATTTCGAAATGATAATTGAAAAATAGGATGCTTTCGGTCCTGTAGGTTGTTTATTGAAAGGACCTCAACCCTACGATGATGGTAAACAGGATGCGGGTAACACGAATGTTTAGAACCGAACCAACACTCGAAATACCGAGGAGAGAAAATCACATGAGGATTATAAAAATCCACTGGTGAGATTTTTGTGAAATGTCTCAATGAGATTCTCGTAACTTATAAATATTGTTGAAAGTTGATTTTAAAATTTTTACAAACATAATTTTTTTTGTAAAATTAAAAGTTTTTGCAAATTAATTTTTTCGAAATTTTCGAAAATTTTCGCAAATCAACTGTTTTTGTAAATTTAATTTTTCTTAAAAATTTCAACTTTTTGTAAATTCAGTTTTTGAAAATTACTTTTTTTCATATTTTTTATTAAAAAATAAGGGTTTGCAAAGCATGTAATCGTAAAATAAACTACTAACTGCGGACGTGGAGCGTGGAACGATAAATTCTTGAAATACTCAAGTAGCGGGTTAATAACTCAGTAAACTATCGAATCCCGGTGCTTCATACATTGTTCAATAACATCAAATGTACTGTGTAATGGACCGGATTCCATAAACGGTTTATCGGCCATGGACAAATGGCGGATAGATCGACATTTCTGGATTAATCGCGGGAGCTGAGCTATTTTCAGCAGCAGCGCCATCAATCATGAGATACGGATTTCCCACTGAACACTAATATGGAATTGCAATGGTTGGTAGTCGGAACACTCATGAGCCTATCAATATTGCAATAACCTGAATCAAAAGATCGATCCAAGTAGACACTAGGTACTGGCAATTTACAGTAGATGTTTAAACCTGACGTAAATTTTTATTTTTTATTTTTTTGTTGCAAGATTAGATCAAAAAAGGAACAAACTGGCGCCAACTGCATGTTCTATCTCAACTCGTTTCCATAATGCAATTTTCATCATCAATTTTTAGTTCATAAATTTAGTTTATTTATCGAATATTCAGTATTTTTCGGATAAAAATGTGGTACAAGGAAATTCATAGTCTGCATTTACATGAAACAACTTATTCTGAGAATAATGGATACTCGATAAATACATTGAATCGATGAACCCACCCTTAGATCATCAATTTAGTTTATTTATGATGAATGATGGTTATTAAACTGAAGTGATGAACCTACCCTAAAAAAATATTGTTCTCAAAGCTGACATAAATAATTTTTCTAAGCGAAAATATCGCATTTTTGTAAATAATGCGGCGAAATGGCGAAAATTGTCAAACACTTATTTCTTCGACGCCTAAGTGGGAGAAACAGAATGATACGCCCTTCCCCGAAAGAAGAAAGGAGGGCAAACGTAGAATACGAAACGCCCATTTTCGAAAGAGGCCCGAATCTGCAGATATGCCGGGGTAGATGCGAGGCAATGGGGTATAAGTGGGGCAGTTTACCGAGGGGCAACCAGCAGCGGCGAACGGATCCAATTTGAGACAGACTTGCGTGACCGGGACGGCAATTAACGGAAATGTACGGACCGAATTAGGGTTTCCGAACCGTAAAAACACGTGTAATCTCCTCAATTCGACCCGGCTAGGGGAGAGAACTCTGCATCTATTCAGCATCCGCATCCAGCATATCCAGCATCCAGCATCCACATCCAGCATATCCGCTCGAATTTCCATGTAAATCCGTTTTGAGTGTACATCGAGGCTGCCGTTGTTCTCCCGGGCAACTGATAACTCCGCTTTCAATTAACTGAACCCGTGGAAGAAACTGAATATAGGGAATGGAATGCAACATAGTGCTAAAAATTCTCGAGGGCCGAGAAAATTCTAGATTCAAATCGAACGCTTATAAAATTGCGAAATTCCACGGAAAAATGTTTTCTGCCGATTCAAAACGCTGAAATCCGCCAATCGAGAGTAGCTTTTCACGGTACTGGACGCACTGGACGTAGGATTTATAATACTCAAAGGACTGGACGTAGGATTTTATTACTCAAAGATATGCTTGCCTAGAGTGCAATGGTACACACATGCGCGGATGGGATCGTCGCGGAAAATATAATAAAATAACACAGAATCTACTAAAAAAAACGCTGCGAAGTAGATCAGTGGCATGTGTACATTAGTTTTCTGCATACCCGAAGAATTCTGCAAATTCTGCACAGGGGTTCATTTTTCGATTGAAAAGACAAACCTTATGATCGTTATATAGGTACTTCTGAAACCCGGAATTCGGTTGCTATATTCTAGAACTTCAGTATATATTTGTATTTTAGATGGGAATTTAGAAAAACTTTTTTTTCAACCCGGCAACAAAGCCACATTATCCACTTGGCTCGATACAAACCTACCCACCTTGATAGGTAGGTATCTATCTACCAATCTTATCAACTCAGCCCATCGTTTAATTTTTTAAATTCACCATTTAATCTATTCTTATTTGCCTACATAATAAACAGAATAATAATTATCACTAAATTCTCCGAATAATTACATTAAAAATGCCTCAAAAAAGCCTCAGAACCGTTGGTAAAGCTTGTCTCGATCTCACGTTGCCAAGCGCAACTGGTATAGTGTGAGTGCGTCACCTTGTTGGTGTAATAGGCTAGTGGTCGTAAGTAGATCAATCAACCGTATCCAAGAACCAAGGCCAAATTCTCAACTTTTTCCAATTTTCGTTTTGCTGATTTGTGTAGTACGACCAAATTCTTTAAATTGAAGATATCGGGTGGACAAAAGTTTTTGTGGAGATTCCAACGAGTGGAAAACGAATTTTGTGGCTCTAGTGGTTTCCGAATTATTAAGATATGGGAAAATTTTGGAAAACTCAAAAATGTCTCACTAAAACTACCATAAATCCTAAACGGTTGGAGCTACCGCCGTGGCGATGGTCTCATTCGATTCAGAATCGAGAAATCTATAGAAAATTATACCTTATAAGGTATTCGCCTTTTTAAGGAAATTTGCAACATAGGCATGTATACATGCCTATGTTGCAAATTTCCTTAAAAAGACGAATTTTTACCCACTTCAACAGCTGTTTTACTGGCCTTAAAATTAAGGTAGGGTTCTGTCGAGACGTTAGGACCAACTAGATACGGAACCTGATTTTTGGTGAAAATTTCAAAATTTTACGACAACTCCTTCCCCCTGAAAAACCCCGGACGGCGGACGGCGTACGGCGGACGGACAAAAAATTTTTATTGCAGATTCGGATTCTACACCCTTTGAAACGTAAACCAACAAATTTTCAGGGGGTGTTAAAAAATTTTTTTTCCTGACCGATAACAAAGGTTCATTTCTTAAGAAAAATGAACCAAAAATTCAATTTTTCATCACATTCTTCATCAGCTGAACACGAAATGCTCAAAATCAACAAAAAATCACTCACCTAGAACAGAATAACAATAACAACTACAAAAATTCAAGAAAAAAAATTATAGCATAAATTCAAGAGTTAATATTGGAAAAAGAGGGCTCACGGGTTGGTCTAGTGGCTAGCGCGTCTGCCTAGCTGCAGGCTATACCTGAGAGTTGTGGTTCGATTCCCACAGGTGCCATGAAAAATTTGGCCCATAGCCTTATGATTCATGTCATCCCTGGCATTCGGGGTTTTCGGAATTAAATGATATTGGAGAACTAAACCCACTCCTTGTGATGCCCTCTGGGTTAAAACAATTAAACCATCATTTACATTTTTTTTTTACTGGAAAAATATACCTAGAAGTGAAAAAGAAAAATTTTTCTCAAAAAGATAAGCGACTGAAGCACAAGTGAAAAGCATTCGTGAAACAGAGTACCGTCCAATTCAGACAAGGTAATCTTAGATCTGAAAAGGGCCTTCAAACTGACGGTCTACTGTTTGTGACAAGTTAACAACAACCCCGACGAAGCCATCCGCCATGTTGAAGTCCGGGCAGGGCGTAAAACGAGGGTTATACGACTTTCAATGAAGAGCCGTTCCCATGGAGAAGAATCGAACGCAGATAACGAAATTGGCAATGTTCTAATAGAACAAACCGAGAACGACTTTCGGAGACAATAAAGCTTAATTACATTTTCCAAAATGGTCGAAAGACCTTGTAACGATCGGATTCTACAAAGGAATTATAGGAAACTTACAACCGCTTGGTAATTGCATCCTGACCAATTAACTGAAAAATGCATAATTTTACAGCCTCGATCCCGGCGATAAAAACTCATACCGAAATTCGTACCCCAAGGACACGAAATTAGTCGAGAGAAGCTTCTGAGCTAGCAAACTTAACGTTTGGAGTTGCCAGCTGAGGGGGCGAGCTCAAGTCAAGGTAACATCACACGACCGACACATGCTTTAACATTTTCAGCAAAATATTGCCTTAAGGGCGAGTTCATCAATTCAGTTATTATATTCATTTAATATAGTTAATTATGTTCATCGGATATATATGGAAATTTTCATTCGGAGAATAGTTTATATATAAACTATTCTCCGAATGAAAATTTCCATTTTGTCAGGGAAATTCATAGTCGACATTTCCAAGAAACAAATTATTCGGGGTATAACGCATATTTGATGAATAAACCTGAGTTATTGACCCACCCTAAGCAATCGGCGACTTTGGCCAATTGGCGAACTAACAGACGCCAACGTTTTTTTTTTTTTTTTTTTTCAACCCACATCATTTTTAACCGACTTGTTTTTCAGGGGTTCAAAGCAGGCAGAAAGAATTTCCATGAGTAAGATTTGTTGGGAATGACTCGCAGAAAATGTTTTTTCCCAATTTTTACAATCAAACAGGTAAACACGCCCTGTAAAAGGTTGTCGAGCATGTGAAACCTGCTGAAGCTTCTTGGCTGAAGGAAAAGTATGAAAAGGGGAAGGAGGTCCACTTGAGACTTAAGTTAGCGGAATGCGGTCGGCTAGCGATAACTGAGAGGGGCAGGAGGAGGTAGGAAGGGGAGGTTATCTCATTACAGACTTTACTTCCTTATTCTCTTTCGGTCTGAGCGGCCGAAAACCGGATGACTTCCTGGAAATCGTCCCCGAGGAAATTCGGGAGACAACATTATTTTTGGAAAACACTTGGGCGCTTTTGGAAAGAAGTTCGACGCCGCCGAGTCGGTTTGAATCGAAGTTCAACTTCCCGTGAACCGAGCTCGTTATTCGGAAAGCCAATTTCTCTGAGAAATCTCTACCGCCTTTTCAACCTAATTAACAAAAATAACCTGAATTCAATTTTGGGGAAGTGAAAATCTACAAAGTGCCCACGAAATTCCCGTCGATGGCAATGGATACATTGTGATGCCAATTGGGACGTAGGTGCGACTAAGACATAAACTTCGGCGCGATTGCCCAGTAATTGCCAGCAATTGCATCTTATTCGTTACATAGTTTCTCAGGGCTCAGAGCAAGATGACACAGATATTTGCACACCGTCATATAGAGAATCAACACATTTTTTGACAGTGTGCAAGTACCATTATGGTCGGGACTCATAGTCAAACTCGTAGTCAAACGCACAATAGAACAGAAACTCAAGCTCTTAATCGAAATCGAAGTCAAACTCACAACAGAAACTCAAACTCATAGTCAAACTTGAAATCAAACTCACAATCAAACAGAAACTCAAACTCATAATCGACGTCGAAGTCAAATTCCTAATCGAACTCGAAGTCAAACTGACAACGAAACAGAAACTCAAACTCATAGTCGAAATCAAAGTCAAACGCACTATGAAACAGAAACTCAAACTCATAATCGAAATCAACCTCACTATGAAACAGAAACTCGAACTCATAATCGACGTCGAAGTCAAATTCGTAATCGAACTCGAAGTCAAACTCTCGATGAAACAGAAACTTAAACTCATAATCGACGTCGAAGTCAAATTCCTAATCGAACTCGAATTCAAACTCTCAATGAAACAGAAACTCAAAATCATGATCGACGTCGAAGTCAAACTCACAACGAAACAGAAAGTCGAACTCATAATCGAACTCGAAGTCAGACACACAATGAAACAGAAACTCAACCTCATAATCAACGTCGAACTCAAACTCACTATGAAACAGAAACTCGAATTCATAATCGAAATCGAAGTCAAACTCACAATGAAACAGAAATAGTCATAGTCAACTCGATGTCAAAGTTTGACTTCGACTTCGATTATGAGTTTAAGTTTCTGTTTCATTGAGAGTTTGACTTCGAAGTCGATTGTGAGTTTGAGTTTCTGTTCCATTGTGAGTTTGACTTCGAGTTCGATTATGAGTTTGACTTTCTGTTTCGTTGTGAGTTTGGTTTCGACGTCGATTGTAAGTTTGAGTTTCTGTTCCATTGTGAGTTTGACTTCGTGTTCGATTGTGAGTTTCACTTTCTGTTTCATAGTGAGTTTGACTTCGACTTCGATTGTGAGTTTCACTTTCTGTTTCATAGTGAGTTAGACTTCGACGTCGATTATGAGGTTGAGTTTCTGTTCCATTGTGAGTTTGACTTCGACTTCGATTGTGAGTTTTAGTTTCTGTTTCATAGTGAGTTTGACTTCGACTTCGATTATGAGGTTGAGTTTCTGTCTCATTGTGAGATTGACTTCGAATTTGATTATGTGAGTTTAAGTTTCTGTTTCATAGTGAGTTTGACTTCGACTTCGATTGTGAGTTTCAGTTTCTGTTTCATAGTGAGTTTGACTTCGACGTCGATTATGAGGTTGAGTTTCTGTCTCATTGTGAGATTGACTTCGAATTTGATTATGTGAGTTTAAGTTTCTGTTTCATAGTGAGTTTGACTTCGACTTCGATTGTGAGTTTCAGTTTCTGTTTCATAGTGAGTTTGACTTCGACGTCGATTATGAGGTTGAGTTTCTGTTTCATTGTGAGTTTGACTTCGACTTCGATTGTGAGGTTGAGTTTCTGTTCCATTGTGAGTTTGACTTCGACTTCGATTGTGAGTTTCAGTTTCTGTTTCATAGTGAGTTTGACTTCGACGTCGATTATGAGGTTGAGTTTCTGTCTCATTGTGAGATTGACTTCGAATTTGATTATGTGAGTTTAAGTTTCTGTTTCATAGTGAGTTTGACTTCGACTTCGATTGTGAGTTTCACTTTCTGTTTCATAGTGAGTTTGACTTCGACTTCGATTATGAGGTTGAGTTTCTGTCTCATTGTGAGATTGACTTCGAATTTGATTATGTGAGTTTAAGTTTCTGTTTCATAGTGAGTTTGACTTCGACTTCGATTGTGAGTTTCACTTTCTGTTTCATAGTGAGTTTGACTTCGACGTCGATTATGAGGTTGAGTTTCTGTCTCATTGTGAGATTGACTTCGAATTTGATTATGTGAGTTTAAGTTTCTGTTTCATAGTGAGTTTGACTTCGACTTCGATTGTGAGTTTCACTTTCTGTTTCATAGTGAGTTTGACTTCGACTTCGATTATGAGGTTGAGTTTCTGTTTCATAGTGAGTTAGACTTCGACTTCGATTGTGAGTTTCACTTTCTGTTTCATAGTGAGTTTGACTTCGACGTCGATTATGAGTTTCAGTTTCTGCTTCATTGTGAGATTGACTTCGAATTTGATTATGTGAGTTTAAGTTTCTGTTTCATAGTGAGTTTGACTTCGACGTCGATTATGAGTTTGACTGTTTGTTTCGTTGTGAGTTTGACTTCGACTTCGATTATGAGTTTCAGTTTCTGTTTCATTGTGAGATTGACTTCGAATTTGATTATGTGAGTTTAAGTTTCTGTTTCATAGTGAGTTTGACTTCGACGTCGATTATGAGTTTGACTGTTTGTTTCGTTGTGAGTTTGACTTCGACTTCGATTATGAGTTTCAGTTTCTGTTTCATTGTGAGATTGACTTCGAGTTCGATTATGTGTTCGAGTTTCTGTTTCATTGGTATATTTATCATGTTAGTACTATGTGAAGGAATCCCAGAAAATTTTGGGGGCCATGGACTCCTTGGCCTCTTTTCCCGGGGTTCCAGCCGGCACGTTTGGCACGTTTTGGTAAAATTTCATCGACTCGGGTGGCATAACATTTCACGTTTATTCGCCCATTCGAGTCACCTACCTTGGGTACGACCCATATTTGTTAGTCCTTGAAAGGGCTACGTAACTCGGTGCTAAGAGCATACATTGTCCGTGAGGTAGAAGGGCTATTCCCATTACCCGTAATGACGTATCTAGATGGATCTTGTATCAAGTTCGGGCCCCTTGAACCGGACACCGTCCGGCAAACTTCCCCGGTCGATACCGATGATCGATGGGATGGCAGGGGGATGGGCTATTCGGAAAGAAGAACTAACTTACCACTTTCCACCTACTCACCCTAGGTACGGATGGGAAGAAATCCTCTCTGTCCTTCGATTGCCACCCGCCTCCGCACCCGAAAGAAACGGAAGTTACGAGAGAGGAAGACTTTGCCGTTGTCCGGCTCATTTGTCCGAATAAACGTCAAAGTCAACTGATGAAGGCGAAGATTTAGTACGTTGTTTGGATTCAAACTCTTACAATGTCCTCAACTTTTACAATATATACTAAAAATTATTAAAAATCGACTGGGATTTATGCGATTGATTAATGAACAGGTCAAGACGCACATGAAACCGACACGTAGAGTAAAATTAAGGATCGTGAAAAAAAAACTGGTTCAATGATCAGGGAATGACCCAGATACTTTCTCTCATACGACTGGCCCTAGTTCTACATAGATAATCAACCAAACACAAGATAAGAAGCTCTCCATTTAGTTTCAACACCAGTTCTCATTTAGGCAGAGTTTGTTGACTCATAGTCGAGTGGGTCATTTCTGAGGACAACAATTCAATAAGGATGGGCCGTCCTGATTTTCCTGGGACGCCGAACCAAGGCCCGAAAACAATCGCAGCTATCACGTAAATTGCAGTGCAAAGAAAAATTGGTAATTTCAATGAAATACCTATTTGAAGAAAAAAATCCACTTTCACCTAACATTTACCGATTCGTGAAGGTTACCGAAACAAAACTATCAACAGAAACCAACTATAATCCGTCTGCAATGAAAAGGATACGCAGTCGTCGGTAGTTGGGGAGTAAAACTAAAAGCGGGGAAAGTTTCCCGTTTTCACGATTTTTCTGGAGCTATCTTCCCAGCAAACGCCAGTATAATATACTCACACCTCGATCGTAAAATAAGGAAAAACAGTTTTGCCAACACAGCAACTAAATGCCTGTCTTTTCAGAGCGCAAGTCTTTAATTCGATTCATCGCCGCCAGGCACCGACTCCTTCGTATTCTTTTTATCGCAGACTGACTATAGTCGGTAAATTCAACGATTTTTAGTAGAAGTGGGCCTTAGACTTGACTTGGAGTTGGAAAAGTCATAAATCCTCAAAATATCTGACAAACAGCGAACTTCGAATCAGCCCAGGTCGCCATATATTTCGTGGAATCAATAGAATAACATGATTCATTTTCGAGAGTAAAATAAATGGAATGCCTTATCACCCATTGAGAGTATTGGAAATGATATTCCTCACAAGAAAGGGAAGATGGATGAAGCCGACGAAATATTGAATAACGCGCAACCGAGCGATTCTGAACGAAGATTGAGTGAAAAGGACCCCTTGATTTTCATGACTTCTCGCTATATACTTGGGTGGCATTTTCCTTTTCGAGGCGTCTGAAACCTTCGAGAACGGAATTCTATCGAGCACTCATTCGGAAAGTCGCACACGAGGAGCATATAAATGATATCGATACCTCATTTGAAAAAAGTACGCGTAAGAATACACGCGAATGGAAGAAAATTGCTAGAGGTGTAAGGATATTCGTGATAAGGTTTGATCACGGTAACCATTTTACATCGAAACTGCCGTGAATTGTAGATAATCGCAGCGGATTTGTAAGTTCAATGTTTGGCCTCTCAAAACAACATTTGGATTCAACTATTAAAAAAATCAGCACAAAACCTTAGGTGGAGAGAGTCGACCGCCAGAGAGCGCTAGTGTAGACTGTTCCAGCAAACGTGAGATAAGAATTTGATTATAGCCTGTCTACGATAAAAAGAATAAGCAGGAGTCGGTGCCTGCCGGCAAAGAATCAAACTAAGCAACGAGCTTTGAAAAAAAGGCATTTTATTTTTTTCGAAACTGGTTTGCCCCATGTTTACGATCAAGGTCTTCTCTAAAGTCATCAAACCTTGAGGAAATATTCAAATTCATCAAGAAAACTAATATCAAGATTTAAAAAAACACCACAGTGCCCGACGTGGCTTAATTGCCAAGGCAAGAAAAGGAGGAGGAAGAAGAAGAAGGTCTTCATGCGTTGCGTGATTCAGTACTGACGTTTGCAGGGGAAACTATACCGGAAAAATCGTGAAAACGGGAAACTTTTCCCACTTTTTAATCAACTCCGCCGCCAGGTACCGAGTTTTACGAATTATTTAGATCGCACATATCCTTTAGTAATCATATCAGATTACAACGTTGGAAATTTTTCTGCGATGAAAATACTCTTAATTTTATCGCAAACATACCTACACTCAATAGGTGAATTATGGAAGTACAATTAACACAAAACGACTTCATTTTAGTCAACTGCCAAGAAAATGAGATCGATCGCTTAAAATCTGATATCATCGAACAGAACCCTTCGAAATGGGGTCGGACTTCTTCCCTTATCTTCAGCCTACTTATCTACCATTATTCCCCCGGGCTGAGGCCCCATTCGGTTCGGGCCAGATGTGAGCCTACAAGGGGCTAACTCAGCTCTACCGCAGTCGTTCCAATACGAGAAAAGAGAGTCTCAGATAGGAAGCCTCTCAGACGGGAGAGGTCCCTTGATTGATAATGGTTGACAATCAATCAGCCCCCTCCCCCATCCCCTATCAGACAGCCTCCAGAGCCAAGGGGCCTCGCTTCGTGTCAATTACTTGTCCCTTGGGGTCGGAGCACGTAGTTTACTTTCTTCCTCTCCTCGATGCCTTTGCTCGGCAGACTCTTTTTCGGAACGTTTTTTTTAGCAATGGTAATTCACTGCAGACATAGTAAGCCAGTGGCAGGTCAGGCTTGACAACTAAATCAGATATACCAAACTTTGGACGACTCCAGCAAAACTGAACTCGCAACCTTGTTTTAATACTCACAAACTATCGCTCCAATAATAAAAAAAGTTCAAAACTATTATCATTATTTCGCTTCAGCGTAAAATGAACTCCACTTTTTCGCAGAAAGCAGTAACCTAACATAGTTGAACCCTAACGTTACTTTATCGTTCAACCCGGTAAGGGTTGACCCAGATGCCTATTGTTTTCCTTCAATTTACCCGACAAGTTGAATCGTGCAAACGAGATATTCCGCACGGCAAACGAGCTAACTCCCCAGGCTGTAGAGTTTAGTTGTAGCGCTTATTTCGCGCAAAATTGACTCTTCAGTTCTCGGCAAGGTTGACGATTCCAGATACGTTTCCAGTCGACTTAACCCGTACGGTTCCATCCGGCGACTTCAAAAGATCAATCAGACCCTTTCACTGAATTCAGGGCGGAAACCAAAAAAGGTTTTTCCATTCAACTTAACACTCAACATGGGCTTCAAAAGCCTCAAAAGCGAAAAAGACTCGGTCTCTCGAAAAGACGCGGCAGGAGAATTGAATGTTTTACAGCGGGGGAAAGCACCAAGAAAAAGCAACGTCGATGAGTACTCAAACCCATTCAGAAAAAGGGCCGAGTTCGGTTTGTCTAGCGGCAGCGACGAGTTGAAACCTGAGGATAGAGAGAGGGAGCACCTGTTGAGCTTTTTGTTCGCGGCGAACGTCGCACTGGTGGAGAGAACGCGTTTCCAAAAACCAACCATGTCCCTAATCCAGACATGTCCCTTTTCGAGGCGGAGGGAGCATTAGGGTAATGAAAATGCCACCCCTTCGAGAGAAAAGTGGGAGGGAGTTTCAAATCAGATGCTAAACGTTTGCGGCCGAAAAAATAGAAACGGATTTTGTCCCAGGAAAGCGTTAACGCACGCTTGACAACCTAGGACACCCCTAAATCAGGAGCCTGAAAAATGCGATGGATGCAGGAGTAGGGTTGAATTTGATTTGAAAAAGTTATGAATATTAAAAATCCAGACGTGCGAAAGGTTGCTCGAAGGGAAAACCAAATACACGAACTCAAGATCGTCATCTCGTCTTTTGAATTGCTTGGAAGGCGTGATGGTTAACCTGGGAACATCTTTCAGCTCCTTAGACAGTCGCTGTGATCAACTGATCATCTTTAAGGGAGGCAGGGCTTGTCCTGCACAACTTTGACTAGAAAACAATTATAGAAGGCGGTTTTCGACAGTTGGTCTCACCAAAGCGTCGTTTCCATTCAAGAAATGCCGAAAACCATTAATTGTCTATTCAAAAACGCATATTTTCAACGCTAGTTCACCTAAAAGACCATCGGATGCGCTTGAATATCATCGATTTTATAGGTTCAGTATCTCACGGCAAACTAGCGATAATGGGCACCTGGCCTCTCCTTTACTGCGATAGGGCCAAATAACCCAATAAATACTTGGATGAGGACAAGTCGACCGATTTAACCGACACATTTAACGAATAAACCGCAAGAAAATGCTTGTCCAACCGCCGAATTTTGCGTCGAATCGAGTTGAAGACGTTATCTGCAGATAGTTTTCTGTGAGCCAGTTCGCGTGACTTGACGAATTGACGTTGATAAGAGAAGGGAAGGTGAGCATGCGTTGGAAGCGTAAAACTGTGTCCCCCACGTATCCACTCGACTTCTCCCAACTGGTATATATTCTTACTGAGCTCTTCTCTATGCAAACTGCAACAATCATCTCTAGATGCGTTCGTATTATCAAAGGAAAGCCCCGAAATAAAAAAAATAAATTCCCAAAAAAATCCATGTCATTTAGTGAATTGCAAACGTTCCAAAAATTAAATTACAATCATTTTTGGGTATCTTGATACATCGGGAAAGTTTCTAAAACTCTCAACTGCCTCGATCACAGAAGCCTAAAACAAATTAATCAATTTCGGCTCTCCTCCTCGAGTGATCCTTCAGTCACAAGGACGCAAATGATAATTGAGCCTTTGTCAATCTTCGTCTGGTCAGATGAACTTCTTTTTTTAGCTTCAATTTTTCTCACGGAGGCTCAATTGCCAGCAAGAAGAATAGGTCCGTCTTTGACAACGCGTAGCCTTCGAAAAGAGTTCACGGTGTGTTAAAATTTCTGTCCGCTGCTCGAACCAACGCGCTATATTTCTGGAGTTGAAAATTGTACTGGGTACGTAAAGTATTACAATATTTACCCAGTTGAAAACTGCCCCGTCTCGAGTTACATCATTTTTTCTGATTATACCTTGGATAGGTCTCTTTTCATACTCAAAGGGTAAAAATACGAAAAAAACGGCAAAAGTTTTCCTCTCAGCTATAATAAAGGAGTCGTTGAACAGAAATTCCGCCCTTGGCTCTCCACTCCCCTTTCCATTATTTCTAACGTGTATTGTTAACTCGGCGTTTTTATCTCCTATTATTATACCGGCTCGGGGATTTTGAATGAGATTTGTTCGCTTTCTTCTTATTCTGAAGAAATTCCCCGATAACGTCGCAAGGCCTGTTGAGAAAAAACGCCAAACCTCTCGTTCTCTTTTGTTATTTTCCACCGCGGATATTCTTCAATACGTGATCCATCTTCTTAATTGGTCGGCAAGAAAGTTGAAAAAAGTTGTAATTCTCAAGGTTTTCAGGATCAAGGAATGTGAGATGGACTACAAATTTTTCCTCTCAATTGGTCCATTAACTTCAGGTGAAGTCGATTCAACGCGAATATTTGCGACCCTCGTCGCTCCCAATTCCCGTATGCGAGGGTTATCGCATTATTCACCACAGGAGAGTTCCTCGCCCACTCGTATCGCGTAATATGTGCAAATAAATTCAGCAAGTAGAAGAGGTCTCGTCATGTCGGAGTTACTAGTGGAGAAGCGCCACCGCGATCTTGTGCGCTCGGCCTTTCAACAAATCGTGCGCCCTGTTTATTCGCGGTATAATTTGCGTCAAAGATGACATGGCGGGTTGTCATTTGAATCGAACTGGGACATAAATATTCCCTGCGATAATTTCAGAACCATTCAAACGTGATGCAAACTCATCCCACCCTTATGGTATTCTATAAAATTAACCTTTCAAAAATAGGTAAACCATGACATGGATGTCCAAGCACATTGTGCTTTTAGGTACAATAGGGTTGTGCTTACTTACCCTACATTGAAGAAAATATGGTTCGATTGACTGTGAACGAGTTATTTAACGGAAATACAGTTTACCTATTTTACTAGGCCTTTTGTTGCTTTTCAGTGGGGATCCAGTCATCCTGAGGTGGGGTCATTTCGATTAGGAAGTTTTCCTTCGGTCTCGTAGAATTCCTTGGACATTTTTTGAGTAAGAGCCTTAATTACTTATTGAGTAGGTTTATTCGAAAAATACAAAACAGTGCAGCACATACCCTACGAAACCAAAGCAATCAAAATCGGATCAGTAGCAAATCCTCAACTTGGCAAAAACACGAAAAAAGGAAATCGCAATCAAGAAATCTGGGGGCCAAAAGTGTGTCACGTAAACGCGAACAAGGCAGGAGAGCAACAGAAATGTGAACGACAGGGAAGTTGGAAAACAGAGAATATACACTAGGGGCGCTAGTATCGCATTTCTAATACAGTGTTGCCTTGAGTACAGTACCCACAGTGCTAGCACCCGATAATTATCCGATTTTAAGGTTAAGCGTAAAAAGTTGAAAAAGTCCTAAAATTTTAATTTCAAAGGTGTTACATCAAGTATATTTATCAAAATGACGATCCCATCTCCGAGTGACTAGAACCCCAGCAGAAAAGCTTCTAATTGTCGAAAGGTACTCTTACGAGCCCTGAAATAGCTTCTGAAGAGAGCCGTAGGGCCGTAAGAGCTCAAACTTCAATTCGTCATGAGAAAGTGTTCAATTTTAATCCTAATTCTATGAGAGAGAAGTGACGCAAACGCTGGACACGTGGGGGACACATTTTTATGTTTCCATTTTTACCTTCTCTTCTCTTACCAACGTCAAGTTGTCAGTCATGGCTCGCAGAAAACTATCTGCAGATAACGTCTTCAACTCGATCCGACGTAAATTCAGCGGTTAAGATACAACTTCGTTCCAAGACCGGAATGTATGGGGATGCTGGAAGGGAATCGGGGGAATATCCATCATACCCGGTGGATGTTTCTCAGGTGAACGTAAGCCCTCACTCAATCGATTGCTTGCCTCGCCTCAATTTTCCTCAGTTTCCCTTCAATTCGTCAAAAGCCTAAGCCAAGTTGAGTCCCTCGGCAATCAGCTAATTAATAACGGCGGGTGTTCCAGGCCTGTCACGCGTCGCGATCGCCTGCCTTGCATCTTCAACTTCGTACATCGGAGTTGATCTTTCGGAGAAGTTTCCCCTTGACGAGCACACTAAACCGTCGGTGGATTCGAATGATTTTCACAAATTGAGGAGTTGAGCGACATAAATTTTGGACGCATAAAACAAACAAATAGCTGTAAAAGTCACGGTGTATCGATTAATTCCCCGCGTTCGATTTTTAACGAGAAATATTTCCCCTGTTCCGCATATATGAATTCATATTTCAGGAAAATGTATTTACAGACAGTCACGTACGTTGAAGGCAGTCCACATTTATTTTGCACCTGAACGCGCCCTCATACTGGGGACAATGACTTCAGCAGAAAAACTGTCGACCGATGAACCGGCATGAAACTTTTTCCACATTTTTCTCTCCCCCGACCCATGACGTCGGAGGGTCGAAAATGAATTGTAAAGAACGAAAACATCGGCGTTATCAGCGGGAAAATACATCAGCCGCGCGTACGACGTGCGTTCAAATGCGAGAGGGAGGCGGAAGCCATCGATCTGTTTTGGCCGTGGTTTATGGAGCGAAATGTATCACACTCTTTAAACACGGAGGCTCGAAAGCGAAGCCATCAATGAGCGAGCTATGCAACATTTACCTCCTTGATGAGGAGAGCTAGTAGAGCGAATATGAGGCTTCGGTAACCGGCGAGGGATAATTTTGCAGGAAAATGTCCCTCATTTCTACCGCAGGGAAAAATTCGAATTTCTTTTTATGAGAGCTATGCATCATTCTCTCTATGTTGAGGCTCTAGTAAGAGTCGAATAAATATATGCAGGATGTATATTTCACGAGAGATAGTAGAGCGAATATGAGGCTTCGGTAACCGACAAGGGATAATTTCTAGGAAAATTTCCCTACTTTCCACCTGAGCGAAATAATCAAATTTCTTTTTATGCAAGCAACGCAACATTTTCTCTATGTTGAGGCTCTAGTAAGAGTCGAATATGTGTGCAGAATGTATATTTCAGGAGAGCTAGTAGAGCAAATATGAGGATTCGGTAACCAACAAGGGATAATCTTCCAAGAAAATGTCCCTTATTTCTACCGTAGGGAAAAATTCAAATTTCTTTTTATGCAAGCTATGCATAGGTACAATTAAGGGATACCCGGGGAAATTCCCCTTTTTCCCATCGGAGAGGAATATATTTCTTTGGCAATTGCAAAATTTCTGTTGAAAAATTCAGTGAACTCGGAATTTTGATAACTCATTCAACTTCCGAGATGAAAGCCATTTTCAGGGTTTCCGGTATATTTTCAACGGCTGATGATAACAAACAGAATCGAACTTTCGATGATTAAGGTATCGAAAATATCGGTATTCGTCAATATTGTATAGTGTATAATATGTCGGGGCATCGAATAATTCGAAGAGCCATTCGTTGCATAATTTCAAGAATTCAAAAAATGGAAGCAATGTGTGACACCTACTCACCCCTAGAGCAGAATATCAAACGGTTCGGAAGAAATTGCCAGTAGCATTTATCAAGGGGAATAAACCGGCAGGCTCCATTTCCTACCCTCGCGGATTCTGGCTTTAAAGTGACTCGCATGTCAAACCAAACGGTGGTATAGTGGAAAAAGTTAGCCCAAAGAAGGACATGTATCGAACATTTATCGTCCGGGACGGCAGAGTTCCTAAACTGTTTTCCGCCGAGGTCGACCTTCGAAAACTCACTTTATTGCGGTACCCCTAAAAACTTTAAGCCGCCGGTCCGGCTCACGTAGCCGAGTCGTATTCATCTGCTACATTTGCCCGTTCCATTTTAGGCTTTTCGGCCCGGGGAAACTTTTACATTCCCACCCCCTCGTAAGCGAGGCTTTGAGGGGTGGTTACTTCGCTTTGTAATTCAATAAATGGACCACGGACCGAAATGTCCTATAATAGGATGCTCGTTAAAAGTCCGACGGCAGTCTCTCGAAGGGCGAATGGGGAAGGGAGGATTTCAGAGGGCGCAATCGAAATTTTATTGGTTGTTTAGAAAAACAGCAAAACGAGAAACGAATTGGGAAGGTTTTTTAATGTGCTTAGGTGGGTAGATAGGTACATCAATTCCAAATCGAGGCGCGCTGGAATTTTGAACGGCCAAGAAGCAGAATTTACAGCCCAATGAGAATGGCCAATGGAAAAGATTAGTATAATCAGCAATAATCAGTAATTTGAACCTATCTCATAATTCTATTAAAAAACAATTTTGGCCTCCAGATTTCTCGATTGCGATTTCCTTTTTTCGAGTTTTTGCCAAGTTGAGGATTTGCTACTGATCCGATTTCGATTGCTTTGGTCTCGTAGGATTCCTTGGACATTTTTTGAGTAAAAGCCTTAATTACTTATTTAGTAGGTATTTTATTCGAAAAATGCAAAACAGTGCAGCACATACCCTACGAAACCAAAGCAATCAAAATCGGATCAGTAGCAAATCCTCAACTTGGCAAAAACACGCAAAAAGGAAATCAAGAAATCTGGGGGCCAAAAGCGTGTCACGTAAACGTGAACAAGGCAGGAGAGCAACAGAAATGTGAACGACAGGAAAGTTGGAAAACTAGGGGCGCTAGTATCGCATTTCTAATACAGTGTTGCCTTAAGTACATTTTGAAGAACCTATTTTCCCGCAAAACCTTTCATGAGTTTTGACTATTTTTTGTTTGAACTGACTGAAAGACCTAAAATTCATATTATATGAATCACATCAAAAAACAACCCCTGAGAAGGATAAAATCGTTTTTTTTTAATTTGCTATTGCATAAATATAAGCACAGAAACTCATCAACTAGCCAGGAATCGAAGATAGGCTTGAAAATAGCCCGGAAGACAATTTATTCCTATCCAGCTACCGGCTTCGGAAAAAAAGGTTTTACGCCATTTATAGCCATCAAAGCCAGAAATTGAGATCCTCGAGAGATTAATCTGGCCAGCGGTCGGCGATGCCGTCAGAACGGAAGGAAATCACTGAAAGCGGTCGACATAGGCGATGATAAATTCTGCGGCTCGCGGAGGCTAATGTCGACGATGCCGACAGACTGGCCCATCGGGGTTAAAACCAGTCAGCCGTTGATCCATGGTGAAAATAACCCCAAAAAAGTGCCGACTATCGATCGAAATAAAAAATCAGAAAATAATGCTTCATAGGTTTCCATTAGCCTACAGCTAATAACGAAAATGGATTTCGAGATAATCGATGATCTAACCACGCTCTGCTACCATTCTGCTCGACAATAAAATAATCAACTTTGACTCAAAAAATCAAAAGAAAATAAAAGGAATAGAAAGATGAAAAACAAATTAGATAAAAATTATTTAAATAAAAAATAAAAAATTATAAAACAATTTGAGACAATTAAAAAAATAAGAAAATAAAATAAAAAGGGTTAAGATAGAGTTGGCATCTGTCTGGCTGGCATGTCTTCCTAGCCAGTCCTGTCCTAGTGTGCCTAAAGAAAAGTGTATCTAAAACTAAAATCAAAATAGTGACATCGTGAATTACTTTTTCATTATTCCCGACCATCCGGACCTCTGATGTATTCCACTACTCCCTTTGCGAGACACCTGGAGGAATAATCGATTTAGCTGAACTACTGAAAATCCGGAGTCAAAAAGCAAACATAGTTACCGACTAACCCCTGGACAGGTATAATGGATACAAAGCAGATCAACATGGACGACAAACTGTGGCTTTTACGGTGACTTCTGAGTCCGCGATTGAACTACTTTTAATTGGATACAAGGTTCGCCGGGAAACACATCGGAGCACAGAAAGAGCAGTAGTATAGCGAAAGGTTTTACTCCAAATTTGCATTCAATACGTTGGCGTGATAGGAGAATTCAGCGAATGAGGGATGGGGGTGGGATGATGCGGGGTAAAGGCCATAGAGATCAGAGCTTTCGCCAGCTACTCCTATGAATAATGCATCGGACCGGCGATGGTGTTACTGGGGCATGGGGAAAACGCGGTTCCGGTCGACGGCACAACCTGGCGTGGAAATCTTTATAGCTTCTGAAACGAGGGTGGTGATTGAGGTAGCCAATCAGGGCCCCCGGCCGACGGGGGTTTCGAAATTGACCGATTTTCAATGGCCGACTTGATGGGATATTGTGCGGGTGGGCTCGAAAAACTGCGTTAGAATCGTTGGAAATTAATCCCGGAGAGTAAATTCTGAGAATTTCCTCGACTAGTTTACGACCATCGTCGTTAATGGTTTTGGTTTCATGGTTTCCGCAAACATTCACCCCTTGGGTTCGCTGAAAGGAACAAGTGCAGATGAATCTGCGCAGATAATATTATTATCAAATTTTTACACCAAATTAAAGGTTTATACCTAATTAAAGGAGCAAAGGCTATCGTTATAGCGAATAATTAGGGGGTTAACCACCATCAGGCGACCTACTGTCCAACCGAGTCAGCTAAAAACCTCAAAAGTAGGTAGGAAAATTGATAATCAATGAGAAAAGGCTTGAAAATAAGCAACTTCTTAGCGAAAATATCAAAACTCTGAAGGCTTCGTGTTAAGAGGCTGTGAAACTTCACTCTTCCGCAGAATTCGAACCTCGCACCTCCTTTCCTCTGCGCAGACGCCATCAACACTTCGGAAATGGAGAGCCTGGCTCCAGACAGTCGGGGGAGGGGGGCACTCAAGTAACACTCTTAGGGACAGCCTTGGCATGCCCTACCTTCTCTAGAAAGACGGTTGCGTGGAAGGACCAAAAGAACCACAAAATATATCCATATCAACCAGCCATTGAAAATTTTTCAGTATCCTCAAAGGACAGCCTCCCTTCCAGATGCAGAGATATCCAGAAGTTTCCAAAAAAATCACAGGCTACTATGGAAGATGAGGCGAAAAGATATCTAATTAATCTGGTTAAATATGCTAATTATTTGCAAGCTCGAAAACCATCGTATCGAATAAATTTCAGTAATTATAATGAATAATGGGATGGGAGGATAAATTAGGAAACTTAAAGCGCCGAGATTATCCGCGTCACCCGAAAACCAACTCCGCTTATAAGTGGGACACTTTGTCCAACGAGGAACATCGCGGTCCCCAATAAAGTAAAGTGAAAACCGGAGGGACTTGGCACAAGCGCCGCGAGGTCCCCGAGGAATGAGACAGAAGGGCCGGCTAGGGCTTGCGAGGGAAAGGGACAGAAATAGGGACGAGGTTCAATCCCAAGATACGGCCCGAGAAGGCATTCGTGCCATACCAAGAGGTTTCCCTCACTAATACAACTTCCCCAATACCGAGGAACATTCCACCCAGTTGCCGACCAGCTATAAATACATTATACAGCCCAATCTAATCGCAATTATTGCGTAAGGAATTGGAATTGAACAATTCAGAAATCCGTGGAAGTATCGAGGGAATTAATCGATTTCATTTCGATACATCGATACGGAAACCCGATATTTCGGGTTCTGTATATCGATACGATACATTCGTAGTCCCGACCCTCTCCTTGAGGGCGGCAGGGCACGCCCGGGACTACTTCGGTTATCAGGTGAAAAGCCAACGCCTGGAACTGCAGATTACTTTTCTTTTACAATATATTGATATTTGTCTCGAAATAGTATCAATATATTATTCCATCACTATTTCGATTTTATAAAACTTTTATGTGTAAAAAAACCCATTATTTTTCAATTATATTCGATACACCCTTTTGACCCTTTTGATGCATCAATACGTTAAACTGATATTTTAGGCTATCGATACAATATATTGATATTTGCCTCGAAATAGTATCGATATACTAATTCGTCACTATTGAAGTTTTGATACATCGATACTTGACTTTCGATATCCCGCAAATTATGGTCCAATGTATCGATATAGTATTTCAATAGGCATTTTCGCTGGCCAAAGTACATTTTTTACATTATCATTTTTCCTCATTTAATTTCTCTCTCTTTTCCAGAGCGTAAGACTGTCAGGGACAGGTCACGACTACCTGCCGACGACGATCGGAACGATTGTAATCGAAAATTGCACCAAAGTCATGGTGGCCAGTTTGGCGCTGGAAAAGGTGACGCCATTGCGCTCGTTGACGCTGATCAACATCGGAACAATTTACTTGGACGAAGAGGCTTTCTCTTGGGGGACGAGCAAGATCCTCGAGCAGTACAGCGATCCGGGTATCGACGTGCGCATAACCAATTCGACAATTGTGGCCATACCCCAGTACGCTTTCAAGGGTCATTTGAATTCTGTCGTTTTAGACAGAGTCAAAATCTCGACAGTGATGGCCCTCGCTTTTTCGAATATTGCCGGTGAGTTGTTAGATTGAAGAGATTATAAGTAGGTACTTACCATGCAGTACTTCGGTAGCAAGAATTTTTTACAATGGAAGCTGTTCTTAGAAAAAATAATCATCACGTTTACAAAGAAAACTGAAATCAACAGTTTTTTATTTGCAGGTATGGAAAAATTGGAAATCACCAATTGCGCCATTGAGGCGGTCGAGCAACAAGCGTTCAAGAAATTCATCGTTGGCAACTTGAAATTCAGCGGTGGATCGATAGAAGTGATGCCTAGCTATTCGTTAACAGGTACAAAAATGATCAGTAGGGGGAAAATGGGGATTGTACGTGTCAGTTCCGAAGAACTTGAACGCGAAATCCCCATTTCCCCCCTACTATGCTCTATTTTTTTCGTGTGGCTCCAATTTAACCTTCATCAGAGTCGTGATATCATCAGCCTGAGGGTCTACCAACAAGTTTTGCTCGAATTTGAAAATCAAAAAACTCGATAAGCTAAATTTTTTTATACCTTTGCAGGCATCACCGTCAAAGGTTCCCTTGTCATGGAGGACATGCACATAGGATACGTGCGAAGTTCTGCTATCAAAGTGGAAGGACCACGAGTGTTCGAACTGAGCAATTGCGTTATTGACCATCTGGAAGGAGATGCATTCCGAGTGACGACAACCGGACCCGTCTACATAAACCACAATTCACTGCCAGATCTCGCCTACGGAGTTTTCGGAGGTAATTATGAATCAGGGAAGTCGAGTTGATCGAATGTTCTCAAACATCACTGGTATTTCAAAAAAACTCGATAAAATATCGAGAGCTCCACAGCTAAATCAAGAAAAGTGAACGTTCCTTGACACTTCTCCTCCATACACCCGACTTTCAGATGCTTCAAAATCCATATCAAAGATGAAGAGTCTGCTAAATATATACGAAAGGGCAACCCCGCGGGAAGAAAGATCGCTTCTGATTCCTCAATATCCTGCATCAGCACGACTGCTGCTGCAGCGCCATCGCGTATCCGCCCTTCAGAAATCCCGAACCATCGCAGCGACAAGTAGTCGAAAACGGCATAGCTGGAAGCGACTTGACGGAACTGGGAATGGAAGTGGAAGAACGAGAGCTCAAAGGAGTTTTCCAATTTGCGCCAACTTCCTCTCCTCCCAGCCAGTAGAGAGTTTGCAAACTAGGAGTCGAGGAGAGTTAATCTCCGCTATCACCTCACTTCCCGCAGAAGGCGCGCACTGTGAAGCCACTCTTGGCTTATACGTTGGCATTACGTAGGCTTCACGTTTGCAGTAAACCGAAAGGTGAAAAATATGCGTATTTATCGGCCATTATTGCGTCGATAAATCCGAGAAAATCCCAAGCGAAGCCGCGATTTTTGAGTTCCGAAGGTCAAATTTTTACCGAATAGGTAGCTAGGGAAATTTGGAAAATCAAAGTTGCAGCACCGAAAAGTGCTCGTTGTTATTCTGTGAGACGCGAGGAAAAGAGACTGGTGTCGACTTCCACTTGATATAGTTCATTATTTTACGAGCGCTTTCGCCAGTACGGCCCTCTCCAGGGGCAACAGCTGATGAGCAGTCACCCGTCAAGAGCAGGCTGAATCGTCGGAAGATTGAGTGCCGTTGCCTCCCTTCGCTCTCCTGCCGGAAGACTGCACATATTGCCCCTGATGAGGGCCGTACGGTCGAAAGCGCTCGTGCAAGAATTAACTACATCAAGAGGAATTCGTTGCCGCTCTCTGGCCTTGCACTGTCTTCTGAATGGCGGGCAGATGCCATAACCAGATCACCCAAAAGCAGTCCCAAAAGTCCTCTAGTCCCAAAAGCAGCCAAGTGGCGTCTCAGAACAAGGGGAATTTAGTCAAGCGTTATCTCAGCAGCGGCTGAACCGATTTTGGTCTTAAGAAGCTTCCTACTCCCCATTTCGGCGTGGGATTGATAAGTATCAAAAATTAAAAAAAATTGAAAGTGATTCTGGCGACCAACCACGCCACGCGACGGCCGTGGTTGTAGTTTCCAAATTTCCTCCATCACGCACCTCAAGCCAAGCGTCAGGGCGGCGGACCGCAGAATTTAGTTTTTGGATTCAAAGATTCTTGAAAATAGCTCCAGGCTTTTCTGGAAAACTCAACGATTCCTGGATTGTTAACACTCACACATGTTCATTGACCGTAATGAAGCTGAAGGTCCAATCTCGGTAAAAGCATCTAGGTATTCCGGACTCGCTCCTGCGGCGAAGCTCACGGTTTTCCTCGAACTGCTCATGCAGTTTGGCCTTGGCGGAATCGCGAGTTCTCTAAGTACTAAGGTAGCGAGGAGGTGGTTAGTTCGCCGAAGTGGGAATCGTTAGTATTGAAGCTGCAAACTGTTAAAGTGCGAGGATAACAAACGAACGCCTCTTAAGCATTTCGAGCGGCGCCTCGCCCTGGAGGGGCACTAAGGAAGGGTAAAAGTTTCCGTGTTTACAAGAATGAGTAATGAATTCGGGCGAGCCGGGAGCTGTTCCTTGGTTTTCGTCCTTTTCCGCCATTACCCTCGAAACTTAGTTTTATCGGGAAATAGAAAGGAAGGATAGAATCTAGAAAAAAGTAGAATCTTTTCTTCTGCTATCGAATCGTCGATGAAATAGCAAAATTAAGATAGTAGAAGTTTTGAGGACCACGAGGCCGACGAGGACCTAAGGTTGTGTTGGAACCCGGAGCTCAGATATTAAAAAAAATGAAATAAAAAATCGGAAACAATTTCAAGAGGTGGTTCAGGGTATAAACTAAGCATCAATCACGTGCTCTGAAAACATAGTATTTTCTAATTCCGAGTCGCTGCCCGAGTGCGGGGAGTAAAACCTTTTATTCACTTTCGGCGGCACCAAGTCCCCCGAGGCCGCACCGCCCGGCTAATGGTGTTGGGCAAAAGTTTTCGTGTTGGAAGAATGAGCAATGAATTCGGCTGGAGTGAGCTGAGAGCAGTTCCTTCATTTCATCCTTCCAAGGCTCAGAAGCTCAGTTTACAGGGGAACAACACGAGAGCGAAAAAGAAGCAAGAACGAGAACGAAAGATGACCAGGTTTTCTGAAATTGTTGGGATGTTTGCTCGTTCCCTCGTGATAAATTTTCTTTTGGAGCGAGCATTTTCTCTTTGTAGGCATCTGCCATATCCTGCACCCTCCGGCCCATCTATTGCGCTAAGTGACATAAAACGGGGCTACCCATTTCGGGGCGTGTTGTTTGTCTGCCTGACTCGACACGCACACTTTACACGATCCCGTACTTTGGTTTCACTTTAGTTCGCGAGTTGCAACAACATCCACCAGCCGCAGGGAGAGCAGAATTCTCCGCATGAACCTTGATACGGCTCGAAATAATTTCGGAGGCATACCATTCCCAAATAAATCTACCAATTCAAAACCAGTGGTGCGTAGATAACACACAATACTTCCATATTTTGAAACGTAAAATTGTGACACAATTTGATCATATTTTGACTGCTTTTGTAAGTGTTTAGGTCAAAAATATCAAAAAATTCAGTATTAAAATTTTAAAATTCGCCCAAAATGAAAAACGCCACATTTTCGGAATGTAAAAAATATCCACATATTCTGCAAGGTAAAACAAAGATTTTAAGACCAAGAACGCTCAAATCGGTTCATTTTTGCGGCCGGAAAAAATAAAATAGAAAACACTAAAAATGCAAATATCTCGGAAGTACTGTGCGTTATCCAAATTCCGATTAAACAGGGTGTTAGGTCTTGCCGAGACAAACATTTCAGTTCAAGAAATTTGAAAAAAGGTTGAGAAATGAGGGAGTTATGGCCATTTTTGTAAATGACCACAGACGGACAGACGGACACACGGACACACGGACAGACGGACAGACGGACAGACGGACACACGGACACACGGACACACAGACACTTGTTCGGGAAGTGATTCTGAGTAAATGTGTATAAGAAAAAGTTTTTTCTGAAGCTCCGTTCCGATTCTCGATTTTAGGACGATCACAATACTTCCATTTACTCTGTAAATATGGAAGTAAAAATTGAAAATTTTGATGGAAAATTTTAATTTTCGACGAAAAAAAAATTCTAGCCCAAGAAGCAATCTGAGAAAATAATTTTTTTTGCAGGCATCAGCGTTGACCCTCGCTACGTCGCCGTGGCGCAACGGCAGGAGCTCTTTTTCGAGAACAATACGCTCTACAGGTTCTCGGATTCGGCCCTTCTATTCAACACTTCGGGACTGAAACCAAAATTGAGCCATATCATGATCGACAGGCCGTGCTCGTGTAACGAATTCCAGTACTGGACATCGAAACTGGTCAAATTCACGACTCCGCCCAACCCCTTACGGCTGGAGAGAGCAATCTGGTGCAGTAAAGGTTAGAACTGTTCTTGAAATATTCTAAAACTCGAATCCTTTCTTGCGTGAAATTATAGATCCATGCCTATTGCGAAGTTCTGTTACAATACCTATGCGCCAGAATAAATAAATTTAACCTCACCTCCAGCATCGCAACATCTCGAATACAAGTCGAATTGAATTCACTCAAATTCTAGAAAGATGGATAACGATGACAATTTAGGACAATTGCAATCAATGAATAACCTAAGGTATCATTTATTCCTTCAGGTCACGGTCTGAGCGCCCTGGTGGAGGACGAAGAGAGGAAAAACTGCCTGACAAGCTCCGTCCACACGACGCTCATCATGTTCGTCATACTGATGACGCTCATCTCGCTGCTGCTCGTCTGCTCAGTCGGCCTATACTTTTACCGACGCCATACGAAAAAGTACATGAACGTGCCGACAAACGATGGCGCAAATAATCGGCTGTCCGTCTTGTCGACGAATAGCAACCACATCATCGTCATACCGGAGGGTCGGGTGTACCGGGAAACGGAGCTGCACGTCGTCGAAGAGCATCTGACGCCGATACCGCCGACGACAGTGTCGCAACACGTATAGACAACGACGGGGAATATGAGTGCGCAGGCGCTGCGTTCCGCTGTCGCGCATGCGCCCCGGTGCCGCTACTGCGCATGCGCCGTTACGCCATATTGGGACATGTGGCCGAGGTCTTTCTCGCCGCCGCCGCCCTACGCAGAAGCCGTCAGGGCGGCGGAAATGCCCCAGTACGCCGTCGGGGACGGAGACTCTGCGCACTTGTATTCTTGTCAAATGTGAACCGATTGAAGAACGCTGTGATCAGCGCGATGCTGTTGTGAAATTCTAGTCTGAGAAGACAATTTCGTCGTGAAACCAGTCATAAGATAATTCGTAAGAAACCTAGTCATTCAACTGAATTAGGTAGATCCTAGTCTCCGGAAAGGCGGATCGGGATGAACCCGTCAGATTGCCGAAACATGGAGAAACTATGATTGCATTATGATGATGTTTATGTTGAATGTGCGACTGTATTCTGTATGATGAACATGTCAGGGGTAAGAGCAGTGCTGTCGGTTGTTCCCTGATCAAAGGCTCTGCTGAAGGCAGATCGAATTGAAGGCAAACTGGATTTAAAAAATCCCAGAAAAACCCCCTATCCTGTGGTTAATCAAGCGAGGAATCCGAGAAAAATACTCAAAAAAAAATCCAAACCCATGGCAACACCTTTGAAATCGCAAAGTTTTGGAAACAATGTGCCTGAATTCCACCTAAAATAGTCGGAAAACGTTGGGAATAGTGTTAGACAATGATAAAAAAGATGTCGGAAGCAAAATTTCGATTTTTCTTTAGATTCATGCTACATTTTTGGTAGCAGTGCCACCAATATTAATCCTTAAAAAATGGAAAAATAGTGGTACCCAATGGCAAGCACAGACATAGCGAAAAAAGCGACATAAAAACAACCCTCGAGGAACTTGAGCAACCGCTTTTTGAATTCGGTTAAAAATCGAGCAATTTTGTTCCCCCCGTAAAATTTTGCTTTCCCAGAACAACAGAACTGTGGATAAATTCATACAGAAAATTGTGCTAATCTGACGCTACATTGGACGATATCTTGCCCGAAAATGACTTTGTTAAATAAAGGGTTTCGGATTCATGTTGTCGACTGTAACTCAAGTGACAGTCTTAAGGTCAAATCGTCGAATAAAAAACGCTGCTAAGTAGATCAGTGGCATGTGCAGATTAGTTTTTGCTATGTCCGAAGAACTCTGCAAATTTTGCACAGGGGTTCATTTTTCGATTGCAAAGACAAACCTTACGATATATAGGTACTCCTTAAACACAGAATTTAGCTGTTATTATTCTATAATTTCAGTATCAATTTGTATTTTAGATGGGTTATTTAGAAAAACGTTTTTTCAACCAGGCAAAAAATAATCATCCTCTTCGCTTGATAAATACTTACTTACCTATCCATTTTTTCAACGCAGCTGATCGTTCAATTCCGTTAAATTTACCATTTAATCTATTCTTGATCACCTTCATAATTAACTGAATAATAATAATTATTAAATTCTCTGAATAATGAAATTAAAAATGCCTCATGCCTCAGACTGACTGACTGCCTGACTCGCTCTCATGTTGCCAAGCGCAACTGGTCGAAGTGTGAGTGCGTCACCTTGTTGGTGTAATAGGCTAGTAGTCGTAAGTAGATCAATCAACCGTATCTAAGAGCCGAGGCCAAATTCTCAAATTTTTTCCAATTTTTGTTTTGCTGAATTGTGTAATGCGACCGAATTCTTTAAATTGAAGATATCGGGAGGACAGAAGTTTTTGTGGGGATTCCAACGAGTGGAAAACGAATTTTGTGGCTCGAGTAGTTTTCGAGTAATTAAGAATTGGGGAAATTTAAAAAAACTCAAAACTGCTTCACTAAAACAGCAATAACTCCTAAACGGTTGAAGCTACTGGCGTGGCGATGGTCTCATTCGATTCAGCATAGAAAAATCTATAGAAAATGATACCTCACATGCCTATGTTGCAAATTTCCTTAAAAAGACGAATTTTTTACCACTTCAACAGCTGTTTTACTGGCCTTAAAATTAAGGTAGGGTTCTGCCGAGACGTTAGGACCAACTAGATACGGAACTTGATTTTTGGTAAAAATTTCAAAATTTTTCGATAACTCCTTCCCCCTTAAAAACCCCGGACGGCGGACGGCGTACGGCGTACGGCGTACGGCGTACGGCGGACGGACAAAAAATTTTTATTGCAGATTCGGATTCTACACCCCTTGAAACGTAAACCAACAAATTTTCAGGGGGTGTTAAAAATTTTTTTTTCCTGACCGATTACAAAGGTTCATTTCTTTAGAAAAATGAACCAAAATTTCTCAATGCGAAAACCGGTGAATTACCTATGCTTCAAAAACCTCAATGTCCCAAAAACACGTTTTTCATTAGAATTCAATTTTCAAAGGCATAAAATATTGAAATTCTGGTCAAAAACTCTAGCCAACTCTTTAGCCAATCATGAGCCTCCTAGCCTATCGGAAGAGCCACAACCACAAGGCTCTATCTACGCATTCTAAATCTCGGATAATTGTCCAATTATTCCAAACCAAATTTACAACATCCGCAACAAAAAAGCGCAATCAAGAGGCGAAAAATCCAAGAAAAAACTATAATAGCGCCATTGTAGACCGACTATAAAGGTGGCTCAACTCTTACAGCGCAACACAACACCGTGAAAAAACGAGGTCGCCATGTTCCTTTGAGACCGAGGATATTCTAATATTCGGAGCTGTAAGCGACATCGCTTTTAACTAGAAACCCCTAACAGGGGAGCAGCCCTCATTATGTACTTTTACGAGAAGATCTTTTTATGGGGCGAAGAGAAACGAAAAAGCCCAGGAGTTATTAAAGTTTTGCCCCGTAACGCATAAAGGACAACCTGAAAAGATCTGACGCCGCGTTGGCGTTACTGGTAGCGCCTTTGCGCAAATCGGTAACGCAAGGCGTTCGCTCTTCCGTATCACAAAATGACGAGTAATTTTCATCAGCGCAGGGCTAAAAATAATCGGTGTTTTTTTTTATCGGACGAGGTAAATAAATGTGGCTCAAATTGTCAAATTTAAGAGATATTAAAGGTTAAATTAATAAAAGAATTCAGGAGGTTATTATTCGTTCGACATTCATCGACGACAGGTATTGATTATTTCTTGATAAGAAATTTGCAATAGGAATTAGGAGCAGTTATCCAGAGGTTTTCGGACGAAAAAACATTATTGACAGCCAAGAAGCTAGGTTACCGAAGAATCGGCCAAAAATTTCAAATTGAGCTGTATCGGAGAAGAAACAAATTTCCAAAGGAGCAGTTAAACATTTTACCTAAAATTAGAAACAGTGCAGTAACTACTGTGCCAAATTTTGCATATTTCACGTAGTATTACGTACTCCGAACGAACGGTGACATAAAAGATAACTATTGTAAATAAAATTGTTAGAAAATGCTAAGGCTTTACTGTACATAATTAAATCGTTACCTACCTACCCTTATTTCATTTTTCTGTACCTGCATCGGAACGATCGGAAGGTTACCTTTACTCAGTCAAATAGGGACCATAATGTTACTGATTGAGCGAAAGAATGATGCCGGTCTTCATATTTATAACTGTTACAATGTTCGATCCAGAAGCCAAATTAGTTCGTAAAATTGTACAATAATAATTCCTTGCATGAATTTTAATTCGTATACGAGGCCTAATGTTCGGTGTGAAAGGACATTTATCTGCAAGACGGTTATCGTTGGAAAAACGACGAAAGGAAGAGAATATTTTCAATGTAGTACCTCTGTATAGAAATCTAAGCCAAATCTTTTGAGACCAAAAGGAAAATGGAAAACATTCTAGAAAATAAATCAATTTTGATTAATCGTCGATTTTATTCAATACCTTATACCCCAGGGCGTTTTTGAGAATAAACAAGAGTGATACGTGGATGTCGATAGCGATTGGTGACGAGAGCAATTGATGATATGAGCGATTGATGGTAAGAGCAAATGATGGTAAGAGCGATTGATGATATGAGCGATCGGTGACCTTAGCGATTGATGGTAAGAACGATTGATGATATGAGCGATTGATGGCAAGAGCGACTGATGGTAAGAGCGAATGATGGCAAGAGCGAATGATGGTAAGAGCGAATGATGGGAAGAGCTATTGATGAAATGAGCGATTGATGAGATGAGCGATTGATGGTAAGAGCGACTGATGGTAAGAGCGAATGATGGGAAGAGCGATTGATGAAATGAGCGATTGGTGACCTTAGCGATTGATGAGATGAGAATTGATGGAGAGAAGGAATGATGGTAAGAGCGACTGATGGTAAGAGCGAATGATGGTAAGAGCGAATGATGGGAAGAGCGATTGATGGTAAGAGCGATTGATGGGAAGAGCGATTGATGAAATGAGCGATTGGTGACCTTAGCAATTGATGAGATGAGCGATTGATGGTAAGAGCGAATGGTGGGAAGAACGATTGATGAAATGAGCGATTGGTGACCTTAGCGATTGATGGTAAGAGCGATTGATGAGATGAGCGATTGATGGTAAGAGCGACTGACGGTAAGAGCGAATGATGGGAAGAGCGATTGATGGTAAGAGCGATTGATGGTAAGAGCGAATGATGGGAAGAGCGATTGATGAAATGAGCGATTGGTGACCTTAGCAATTGATGAGATGAGCGATTGATGGTAAGAGCGAATGATGGGAAGAGCGACTGATGGTAAGAGCGAAAGATGTTAAGAGCGATTGATGGTAAGAGCGAATGATGGGAAGAGCGATTGATGAGATGATTGATTGATGTTAAGAGCGAATGATGGGAAGAGCGATTGATGAAATGAGCGATTGGTGACCTTAGCAATTGATGAGATGAGCGATTGATGGTAAGAGCGAATGATGGGAAGAGCGATTGATGGTAAGAGCGAATGATGGGAAGAGCGATTGATGGTAAGAGCGAATGATGGGCAGAGCGATTGATGAAATGAGCGATTGATGAGATGAGCGATTGATGGTAAGAGCGAATGATGGTAAGAGCGGATTGATGATAACAAAAGAGAAAGACGAGGAGAGCAATTGATTGAACTGCGTGCCATGAATGAGTTTGGTTGTATATTCAATGATGACTCAAAGACTTGATAAAAAGTTTAGATGAAACGAACGTTTCAATAAAAAAGGTTCGTGTCTTAAAAAAAAATAAACCAAAAATGATCTAAAAAGCTTAAAAACGGCGTTAATTTATAACGGTTTTGGCGATCAAAGACATTTTGTTGGGCAAGTGATTTCGAATCAAAAATTGAAGTTGTAAGGAAAAATCGGCAGCAAATCCATTTTATGGACAATCGCCCCAATTTTTTTGCACCCCAAAAGCAGCATCCATCGTAAAAATCGTATGTACCTGAATTTAAAGCGGTGGAATAGAGTAATAATGCGTCAAACACCATAAACTCCTGATAAGGGATCCGAATGACGTAAAACAGCAGGTAAATAGGTGTATTTAAATGTTTCCCTCGGTTAATGGGATTCGAGGTTGATTTGTATTCAGGTTACAGGATCGGCCGGGTCGGCAGTAACTTTCAAACTGGGAGGGAAGGCTCAGCTGCTTCCAGGGGGAGTGGGACAGTCGAGATAAGACGATCAATAAACCGGCTTCTACAGCCTCCCGACCCGGCGACTTTCTCGGTGACGTGTAACTTCGATGATGACGTCATTATGACTAAAAGAGCCAGCGGATCTTACGTGGCAGACACTGGGGCGTGAAATTTAGTTTTTCCCACCTTCCCTAGCGCAATTTAAATTTTGGAAAATATTTAGGTAGATAGGTACAATGTGTGCATTTTTAGACAACCTTCCGAAATCAGGAAATTCGAGATAATGATCAGTCACAAATTAGGAGTACACATTTTTCAATGTAGACTGAAACAGTGTAATATTACATTGGCATCCTGCAAAGATTTTGGTGCCCAAAAACCACAATTTTTTGGCACTTTCAGTTTTTTTTGTATAACTCTTTAACACACCATAATAAAGAAGGTGGCTACCCATTAGCTCTTAAAGTAAATGAACGTTGAAATTGATACAGAAATTAATAAGAAACAAGAAAATGAGCATTCAAGTATTTCAACAAATTTTTACAAAGCGAAAACCAAAGAGACACACTTTAACAAAGAGGAAGCCTCAAGAAATGTTTTTCGTGTCCTAAGTAATGCTTGTTTTTTCTATAACTTTTTTTTAAATTTTTAAATTGTCTGAAAAAACCCTCTTTTCTGATATAGGGGGAAAACGAGAGGAGTGGGGGAGCTTAAGATTCCGCCAAAAACTTAATTTAGCACCAGAAACATAATAGGTATACTAATTCCACCGGAAATTAAAATATGTGTCTGAGGCAGACCCACCATAATATGATCATATTATGAGTATTTTACATTATTCTAAATAATTTTTTGCAAAGAGATGCGGGGTTCTAGGCCTCAAGAAAAAAGGTTCGTGTTCATATTCGTGTCCTGGATTTTTCGATTGGTCCTTTGTCAATATCCGCTATTCGAGAGAATTTTTTTTTTTTTTGAAAAAGGTAAGTACCTACAGAATTTTTATAATTTCACATCGAAATTTCCCTTCCGCCCAGCATTTAAATACATTTTCATGAGATTATTGATGAGACCAGGTTATCAGCCCATATCCATGGGAGTTATGGGAAATGGGTGTTTATTTTTCGAAATCTACAAATAAAATGTGCATGATTTATTTTGACGCACTCTGAGCTATGTATTTATATACTTAAAATAACCTCATGAAAAACATAAATCGCATCAGTGTCATCAATCAAGTAGGCAGTGTGTGTAGGGAGGGGCGCCTGGCGTGTAGGGTGGGGAATCGAAATGGCGATTTTTGTTACAAACAGTAAAATCGATCAAAAAAGCAAACCGGGGAGCTGGTTCGCCATTTATACGACATTGGCTACAAAATCTGGACAAATTCGGCAAATTTTTCTTCATGCAGTAGTAAAAACAAATCTAACCTGTACGGTAACACGCCGTCCAACGCCTGGTTGATCGAGAGAGGACTGGCCAGGGCGAACCCTTTGCCGAGAAGCGACGAATGCTTGGAGTAAACCTGCTGCGCCAGCTCTTCGGCCACTTCGATGTCTTCTTCGAACTCGTCGGCTGAAAATTGGCGAAATCGGATCAGTAAGTGAAGAAATTTTAGCGGTTGTGCAAGAAATCGGAATTTCAATTCCATTTACCTGATGACGGGGGAAGGACGAGGTCTTTTTTGATGAGAGCGGACGAGCACATGCCTCCCAAAAAGGCCAATTCCGTCTCCAACAGTTTCAGGCCGTCGACGCCTTCCGAATTCCAGTCGTAGCCCGTGACGAGGCATTTGAAACCGTAGAAATTGGCTTTCTCGTCTTTGACGTAGTCGGATGCCGTTTCGAGCGAAAATACGACTTCGTTCCCTGAGAAAATACGAAAGTCCAATCAAAGAGAATTGCTGGAAGAAGTGCAAGGGGGCGTGGCCAAGGTGTCCATTTCACTGACCGGGAAGAATAACAGCCGCCTGGGGCCACTGGGCCGGATTGTTGCTGAAGCGATGGAGCACCGGCCAGTAGGGACTGCCAAGGTCGAGCGGCTCATCCGGCGGAATGCTGGCGCTGGACGATCTTCTCGATCCTGGAATGTAAAGCTGCAGGGAATCCTCGGCTTGAGCTGTGCCGCAATCCGGCGTAAACTCGAGGGCCATCCACTGGACGGTTTCGGGGAACACGACCCTGCAAGTTAACAACCAATGATAAACCCCGAATAGACGGATAAACGAGAGACGGGGAATGAAAATTTTCTGAACCTCACCGATGGTTGGAGACCGTAGCCGGCTGATAGGGATGGTTGCTTTCGACCCAAGATTTGTGGATGGACGTCGTATTAGTCGGCGCGTCGCTCGGATTTTCGGCGAGAACCGATTGCAGAATTTCCAATTGCTCCAAATTCAGGGCCGAGACGTGGGGCAGCAACTCTTGAAGAAGACCCAAGACTTGCACGGCGCTCTGGAGATTTTGAAAATATAAATACCCAGAAAAAACCACAGTTAATCTAGAACTACAAATAATCACATGGATTTGATCGTCAGTTGAGGCTGTAGAGTACGAAATTCTGGTCTTTTGACCGCCAGTACCAAAATGGTAACCAAAATTTATAAATTAGGCGTACCCTTGGGTCCGAAGTAGCCAACGGGCTGATGTTCGCCACGACCATGGGCAGCAGAATACGGACCATATGGCTGTGACTGAGCGTATCGCAAGCTTCAATGATATCCACGTCTCTTCCCATGGCCAGAACCTCGGCGCACCTGCTGACTATGGCTGACGTCACGTTCAGCGTGATTCTCCTCGCTTGAGCTTCGATCGCTCCTTTGTTCTGAGCGTGAGTCTCCGAATCTTGAGGATTGCTGGAACATCAATGACAACAGCATGAGGTAGGCAAGCATGTCGTGACAAAATACCAAAGTCGCCCCATTTCAGGTCAAAAAGGGGAAAACCAGAAGAAATATTAGTTAAAACACCACATTTCGCCAGAATCAGTGCCACTTTTGCCAGTCTTAATGCATGGAATATATTTATGAGAGTAGAAAACCAACCTGTAGTACAGAATGTAGGGGATTTGCCCTCTGGTCTGAGTCGTCCCGTTGAAACTGAGGGAACAAGTTGAGAAATTGAAAACGACGCCGTCGGGGCCCTTGACGGAGCTGAGGCCCCCGTCACCATTGCTGGTTCGACCACCATGGTTCCTCAGCCTGATCGCATATTTGACGTTCTCCTGCAAGGTGAGGGCAAGAAAAAAATATAATAAATAAAATATAATAAGAAATACACTATCGCATACGGCTGAAGAAATAAACGTTTTTTCAAAAACTACTTTTTGTCGCAAATTGCCAATTTTTTCGGCGAAAAATAAGTAGCAATCACCTTGATGAATATGGGAAAATCGAATTTGATTTCAGCTATATCGTCCGCCAAGCAATCTTCAGGGCCGAAAGAGCCTCGTGTCACTTGGAGGCTGTTCCACCTCTGCGTATGAGTCGGATCGTAACTTGTGCTGCTCTGTAAGGTGGAAGAATTGGAAAAAATTACGAATTTTAGAAAAATCGAAATGAGAGGAGGGTAATTCACAATTTTGACCGGTGACTATTTTTCAGACCCAACTTCGACGATTGAATGAAAATATTGAACGCATACTAACGCTAGCGTCATCCAAGATTTCAAGCTCGTAATCGTAACTTCCAACGCCTCCGTAGACGCCGACGCCCATTATGACGCCTGGGCGGTCCACTGTGATGCAAATTGCGTCTGGTGACCCATTGCCTGAAAATGGATAGTACGATTCAGAAGGCAAAGTAGGAAAATTGCCACAAAATTGGACACATAGCGTATAATACGCAGCTCTTCTCCAGACAAAGTGTCTGCAATAGGGACGCAGAGCTTTTCCAAAAGGAGCGTAAGCATCTCTATGGAGAATGGCTGCAAGTCGAGAAACCAGGCATACAAGCAAACTCCAAAACTGAGCAGGGCATACGCCATACCTGTGTTCCAGGTACGACTCTGGTTCGTCCTTGTAAACCGAGAAGGAGTAGCTAGCAGGATCCGACCACAAGCGCCATCTAGATCATCCTGCAAAATTCACACCAGAATTTCAAAACGATTGCTTCTGAAAACGAAACGCTGCTAAGTAGATTAGTGACATGGGTACATTATTTGTCTGGGTATCTCAGAAAATAAAGTTCAAATAGTTGGAGTAGGTCGGTCCATCATCATATCATTTGTGGAGTAATGGTCAATCGTGAATTCCGAATGCCGAAATCGTGAATGCCGAAAAGGTACGTTTTCACAATGATGAATAAATAGGTAGGTATAAAGAGAAAATACCTGGCGGCTGCTTTCAAAGAAATATTTCCTGAGGCCTGGCGGCTAGAGGGCAGCCATTTTGTTAACCGCGTTAACAGGTGACATCTGTTATCAAGATCCGCCCCATTAACATAAGCTGTCTAATCCCAGCTTCACACTTTCAGTTTCTAATAGCCGAATCGCATTTTTGCAGTTCTGAGCCAATAAACGACGAAAGAGGCGGTACCAAGATCAAGGGTGGGAATGTTACAGCCGCCATTTCGTATTCCTCACGCCTTGAACCGATTGTAACATGGGCCGTGAACCCAAGAAAACTGCAAAACCGCAATTTCAGCAGTGTCTCTGCCCCCAAAATTGACCCTGTTGACCAAAATCTCGAAAAAATTCCTGACTTCACGTTTTTTAGTCAATGACTAAAGATTCAGGCCAAAAAACCCGAAGTCAAATCCATCATTTTTTTTGAAATTTTTCCTAGGCTGATACCTTGGATTTTCCTGCTGGAATCGGTTTATTGCATTTTTCTCAGTCCTGAAGAGTCGTAGAAAATTGCCAATTTTTTGTGTCATGTACCTGCCCAAAACATACTCAAAAATATTTTTTTGGAATTTTAACATTTTTTTAAAGGGTCAAAAAAATATTTTTGGTTTAGGTCAAAAATTAGTATTTAAACCAGTTTTTGATCACTAAACCCCAATCAATTTTGACTTATAGGGAGTGAAAAATGTGTAAAAACCTTCAAGGAATCCAACAAGCTCAAAAAATTCAAAATCGGTTCAGTAGAACTGCCTCAAATTGGCAAAAACGCGAAAAAGCAGAAATCGCATTGAGAAATTCAAGCCAAACCGATTCAAAAACAAAATTTTCGAATTTTTTCGAAAAAAAACCCCTATCCTATGGTAAATCAAGCGAGAAACCCGGGAAAAATACTGAAAAAATTCTAAACCCACAGCATCACCTTCAAAATTGAGATTTTGTGTTTTTTCAAAAATATACCCTAATTATGCCGAATTGGACCCGTTAACCTTCTCCGATCGGATTGCCCGGACAATATGCCTCAAGTTGGAGCAAACCACAACTTTCAAGACTAATTTAGTCAAAATCGGATCAGTATTTCAATACGAAGTGGCTGGACGAAATTTTTGGCCAAAATTTCGTCCGTCCACTTCGTATTGAACCGCTGATCCGATTTTGGTGCGGTTGGTCCTAAAAGTTGTGTTTTGCTCCAACTTGAGGCATATTGTCAGGGGAATCCGATCAAAAAATTTTAAGGGGTCGAAAACCCAAAAAAAACTGTTTTTGAGATCATGACTTTTTTTACATTTGATCGTTTTTGAGTAGTCTAGAGTTGATTCAGAGGATTCCCTTATAGGAGGTGCACGTCACAGGAAAATTTGCTAAACGCTCGTTTTTTTTTTTTTGAAATCGGACCACTCCTTCTATGCGTTTTGCTGCTGACGGCGTACGGCGTACGGCGTACGGCGGACGGACAAAAAATTTTTATTGCAGATTCTTGTTCTAGAACCTCTGAAACGTGAAAGAACAAATTTTCAGGGGGTGTTGTAAAAAAAATTTTCTTGATATATTACATAGGTACATTATTTCTGGAAATAATGTACCAAAATAAACATTTCCAGAGTGCCAGACTCGACTTACAGTTGTCCCGCTAGCGAAGATTGCCAACTCTGCAACGATTCGCGACAGGATGTGGCAAGCGTTGAAGGACAATTTGGACGAGTACGAAAGCGGGGCGTCGTAGAGGCTTTCTTTGACCGGGATGGTCACTATGTCGAGAAGTCGGTCGAGCACATCTCTGAGAGCCCAGCCGTTCCCGGATCCGCCGCCCTCGACCTGAAGCCGAACAGAAATGCTATGGTTAACCGCAAGAACAACACCATGCTCGATAACAAATTTTCACAATTCTTTGGCTTCCTGCACGTACTTGACTTCTGTAGCTCATCTGCTCAACTAGTATGGGATAGTGGTGCGTGTCTATACAAGGCATCATGGGAAGGCCGCTGTTGTCAGAGGGCGAGAGCTGCTTCTTCAGCGAATCCGGAGCGTCCATGTTGGGACTCAGGATGGGGAACGTGGATCTGAGTCGGATCGACGGGCATCTGAGCGACGCTAGCATTGACGTCAACAGTTGATCCACTCCTTTGTTGTTTTTCTGAAGGAAGTATCGAGAAAAAATACAATTTTTGCAATGTCCCAACCGGTGTGAGGAATGCCACCATTTTGTCAAGGCCCAGCTTTCAGTTACCTTATTAATCGACGACAAAAGGTCACAAAGAGCTGTCCACTTCAGGTAAGCGGTCGGGTAGAAAGCGTGGAAGCAGGCGACGAACGTTTCGTGGCATTCGGACATGATTTGCTCGACCAGGCGTTTGTTCGCTCCGACAGCTTTGGGTGAAATCATCGATTATTTTGTCGAATTTCAAAATGCCGATTTTTAAAAGTTCACCAAAAAGTGCATTGTCATACCTATGATACCAGCTGGCCTCGGATCGCAGCGAGTAGAAGTGTCGGCCAATATTTGCTTGAGCAAGGCGCGAATGTCGCCGATGCATTCGGCGAGCAGGACCGATTCGGGTATCGGTTTTTTGCCGACGACTGGTGAAAAGAATGATAACAGTGAAAAATACCTCTCTAATTCAAGGTAACCAATCAAAATGTATAGATTCTGGCGTATTGGTGGAAAATAGTGAAAATCGGAGGGATTTTACTTACTTTGGTTGGGGTATATCTCGTTGGTGTACATCCTCAAAAGCCTCAAGCACGCTTTGGTAACGTAAACGAGCCTTTCCTGCTCCTGTAGGGCGATACGGTAACTCATTTGCTCATGACCGGTGTAGATAGTGTTGATCATTTCGAGGAACCCGACTTTGAAGGCGTTCCAGCTCCATTGCAGAAGAGCGAGGAGGGATTGTAGCCCGTCCTGCGAAAAAGAGTTGTTTTACGTTTACAAATTTTTGGCAAATTTCTCAGAATTTTCGTAGAAGTTTGCAGTTATAGTATAGAGGGTTACCCTTGTTACTGAACGTGAGAAATCCCGTGAGAGAATGCAAGCCGGCTCGGAAGAATCGGCTTGACGGTTGGGCGCTTGATTTTCCGGAGTGACCACTCGGTACAACAGCTGGGGAATCTGTCCAGCGTTAACGTCGGTACCGTTGTTCGATTTTTTCGACGATTTGAAATAAAATACGACCCTGAAGACAAAAATTGGCAATTAAAATGGCGGCATATTGAAGAAATTGACTTTTCCAGAGTTAAATCGACAAACTTCAAAATGTAAATAAAGAATGAACTCACTGATCTTCTGTAGTAACCATTCCCTGACCGCTGGAGCCACAATCGCTCGACGGTCCGCTAACTCTTGCCCACGCTACGTACCATCGGTTAGCCTGAAAACGTATAATTCAATCATCAATGAACCATGAAAAATATGTATCCAACACCTTTTCTGAAAAACTTATCATAATGACCCATACTTGTAGTGGGATGGGCTCTTCGAACAACATGGGGTACTTCTGCCGTGGGCCGCACTCGTATGGAATTTCCTCGGTTTCCGCCAAAAGTTCCCCGTCGTTTTCCTGTTCGCCTCCGTCCGGCCCGATGTCGAAGAGCTGGAGATGGAGCGCGATCGTGAGAATACGTACCATAATAATGGGTAATAGATGAGACGAAAAAGTCAAATGCTCACTTTAATTTTTCCAGTATACTCCCCTCTGCCACCGAACAGGCCGAATCCGCCGAGTAGGATGTCCGTGTCGGCCATGAACCGAATGGCTTCGATAGAATGGCCTGAATATCCCCAGCCTCCGCCATTGCCTGAAAATGGAATTCGTAATTTTGAGTCCGGAAGTCTCCAGGAAACGCTTCCTCCTCCAAGGAGTATGGTGACACAGTGACTCCATCCTCAAGAAACGCATCATCCTCCATGGGATGTGTTGCCCGCTGTCGCATTTCTCACGCCCCTGATGAATGCTCACTTTCAAAACGGCCGACGGTCGAGAAATCTTCCTTGCTGTACACTTTGCTCTGCGACTGCCTGGAACGCTTCTCTTCAGCATTGGGGCTCAGGACGTGTTCTGTTGACGTGAGAGTGTCGAGAGCGGCGAGGAGATGCAGAGCGGCTTGCGACCGGGTCACCTTGCACCCGATGATCGTGGGGAGGGCGAGCTGCCCGTAGAGTATCGACCAGGATCGAAACTTGGCTTCAGAGCTGATCGGATTGTAGCAAGCGAGGAATCCTCTCGAATAGCTGTCACAGAAAGAGATTGTTACATGCAAGAAAAGGAAAAATGATCATGTCTGCAGATCTTTTAGGGTGTTCATCCGGCTTACCTCCATAAAACGTTGTACAACGGGTCGAGGCAAACTAACGACTTGGAAAAGTCGACTTGGTTTTCGTCGCTGAAGCTACAGCAGTTGCCGTCCCTCTTGTTAATGACCAAACAGTTGAATGTTTTGTCCTGCTCGCATTTTCTCGGTATTAAAACTGGAAAACAGATTTTTTGAAAGTTGACAAAGAGTGGAAGTGTAAGCATCGGGGGTGGGAATTTATCGGGCAACTCCTCTCTTCTTCACCATGGAGAGAATACTTACGAATACAGTTCCGATTGGCCATGATAGTAGACTGGCTCAGGGACACTGAATTGATCAGACTCTCCCCCACTTTCAAGTATGTCTGGTCAGCGGAGGCTCCTACCCAGATGGCCCTGCGACCCTGCCGCGGACCAACCCAGCCGACAAGGCCAGGAATCGAATGCCATGGAGTCCGCCCGCCGTCTTGACGTTTACTCGTCCCTTCTCCTGAGTTGTTCGCACCTCCACCGCGACCCAGTTGTCCCTTCTAAAATTTCGAATAAAAACCCGAGACCAGCCCATGAAATATTAGAAACCAGCACCAAATGGAAGGCGTAAAAGAGTGCCAAACTTATTTGCCCACCTGATGACTGCCGAAACTGTAGACATTTCCGTTGGAGCAAAGTATGACGGTGTGATTGCTTCCGGCCGCTACGTGCATAGCGCTGCAGGGCAGCTTCACTTGGACCGGACCCCCGCGTATCATAACGTCTCCAACGCCCAACTGGCCGTAGCTGTTGCTTCCGAACGTGAAAACGTCTCCGCTTTGAGTCAGCACAACTGCGCATTAACAGAATCAAAATCCACCATTTCAAGAGTCGCTAGAATTTATGTATTGGGAAGAATGGAGTAGAGATAAGTTCAAAATCCAGAATACCAGTATGGTGCAGGCCACAGGCGACTTGAATGACGTGGCTGTCTGTTGGTAGCTGAACGCGGGCGGGGGGTAGAGATGTGACGCGGCTTGCGTCTCTTTCAACGTCGCTACCTCCGGGTTCTTTACCGAGGGACATCACAGCGTCAGCACCTGATGTTGGATATGAAGCGTTAGAAACACATGCAGAAGTCAGGTTAGCAAGAGCAATAGAGGTTGGTGATTTGTAGAGTTAATTTCCAGAATACGCTGCAAGCAGCTGAAGATCGTTCACTATTTCATCAGGGTCGTAAGCTTGAGCTGCAGTGCCGCACAGGGACGCAGAAGCTGCACCTACTGCCCAAGTTGGGACGCAGCAATTCTGAGGAGACTGCTCAAAAATCGGATGGCTGGGCACGCTTACCAAGATGATTCTGCGAGGATGAGCTGGGCTTGCAGAATAGCACTTTCGTCTGCTGCGGAAGACTCGACCGGTGCACGACTGCGGCTCCCTTCATTTTCAGCATCGAATGCTTGCCGACAAGGCGAGCTCCTCTCTGACGCTGCTTCCTCTCCTCGAGCTTGCACTGGAGATGATCCTGGAACCGACCTCCTTGCCTCCCTAGACCAGCAGGAAATAAGAACAAATTCGATTAGATAAAAAATCCGAGGTTGAACCGAAATTAGGATTTCCTCACTATTATAATATTTACCACCAAAAATGAGATCGAGCCGCATCATTCCAGCAATGTCGCTAGCTCCACTCGGCCCGAGAATCGCCATTTCGGAATTGTCGACATTCTCCCGAGCGCAAATGCGGCAGCAGCCGCATTGCGAGCAGCCGGAATCCCCTTCGCCGCATCCGCATTCCCTGCGAAGAATTGTACAGCGTCACACCGACTCCATAATGCAGCGACACAAATCAAAATTGTTGTTCATTTGTTGAACTAACTGTCCAGGAAGGCGATCGGGGCGCATGCTGCTCAAACACGATATGCTGTAGCCGGTGCACTCCCTGCAAACAGTGCACACCATGCACAGGTCCTGTTTCCATTTGTGCTGACCGGGCGGGCACATGCCGCCATCGTCGCCCCATTCAGCGTCCTCTTCTTCGCCACCTTCCTCTTCGACGGCGGTTTCCATAGCGACAGTCGCTTGACAAAGAAGAAATATAATTCTTAAGGAGCGGCTAGATTTTTTATCGGGGCGATCAATATTTAAGGGGGGCTATTTTGATATCATATCAAAGTACACGGTGTAGGTACATGGAAAATGAAAATCTAAGGTATAGAAAGAAAGATGAAAGATCGACGAGTATAGCTTGTTGAACTCAATGTACCCAGGACACAGATAAAATCGTCTTCTTTGCCAAGTTTTTGGAAAGCTTTACTTCCATAGGCCCAGAAAAATTAAAATTTCCGTTTTCTCGGAGCGTACAGTTCGAAAACGACAAGAATTAAGTTGAGGACCAAGGAATCGTTTAGGGGATTTTTTTAGGCGCCATCCGGTATAAAATGAGTACACGAGAAGGCGACCATTCCCGAGACGTAAAGGAAAACCTAAAAAAAACTCATTCTGAACAAAGGGGAAATAATCAATCGATAAAACACGTTTGCCAAATCGTTTAATAATAAATTATAGAGTACTCCACTACAGTAAGGTGACCATTACAATAATCTCAATCATCGGTAGTAGCTATCTCGACTTCTAAATCGGCGGTGGCTCGGCCGGTTGGGCTCTTACAATCGCCCCCACCACTCGGCAAATCGGACGTCCATTTTGAAACCTCCATTTTGGCCGATGCAGCTTTGGAAATAATATCGTCCAGCGAGGCGACGACGTTCTTGAGGGCATCGGACGATTTGCGACCCAGGGGCACCTCGTCTGCGGTGACGATGCGTTCGAAAAAATTTCGAAAACTTTCCGCCTCCTGTTTGGCGTTCCAGACTTGAGCAGTTGGTGACTGGTGGTTGGCGATTTTGATCTCGGAAATCGATCTTTCGAGATGGTCGAGTCTCTCGACCAAAGCGTCGATACCGGAAGTCTTCGATTCGAGAGAATTCAGGCCTCGGTCTTGGCATTCTGAGCAGACGATTCCCTCGCGATTTTCGGGAACATTTTCCAAAACGGGGGAATCTTCCTTTTCCTCGATGGCGCATTTCGCCTCCGGAGTGTAAAACTGGAAGTACTGGCTGACGCCTAAAATGTCCAAATTGCTCCCGACGTAGACGAATTGGTAAAACGTGTCGAATTTGGCGCGTTTCAAATCGTCGCTTTTGAACGTCATGACTCGAGTGCGACATGCGAGTTCGTAGTGGCGCCCTATGCCTGGATGGTAGGTAATGCAGGACTCGTATGTCGACCAGCCGACCTGATAGATTCCGACCCAGTCGCGTGTCGAAACGCAGGCGGACGGGTCGATCGAGAAGATCACGTCCAGGTCGGCGTCGACGCTGTAGCTGATCTTGATGTCGTCGAACGTCACGAGATCGAGAATGACGTCCTTTTTCATCGTGCCCAGTTTCGACAGCGTTTTACTCCCCATGATGCGTTTTGAAAAGAATGAACAACCAACAGCCAACTAGCAATGAGACTCAACCAGTAGGAACGAAAACGAATTGAGGATGATGAGGAATGAAATAACGACGAGACAAGATTTGGGGTGAAAGAAAAAGTAAACACAACACAAACGACTGCTCTTTGGAGTTTGGACAACAAAAAAAATATCTTGTGCAGTCTAGCCAGTACTTTTCAAGTTTCCCTCTCCGCAACGCCATATTTCCCTCATATTGGAGGCACAAATCCCACGTTCTTTGATCGACTAAAGGCAGGGGCGTGTACATGATTTTTCCTGCCCGAGCAACATGGCTAAAAGCCCCACTATCGAGTTTTTGGATGTCTGAAAACGGTGCTGATATACCAGCTGTAAGTACCAGTTCTTTTCCATTAAATCTTTGCCTGAAATTCCATTCTGTAGCCGTGAAACTACAAGTACTTTGCGGAAAATTGCAGAAATGAAAGTGATTAAGAAACTTAAACTAAACTCAATTCACTATCTCATACTCATAATCAAACTCAAACTGGAACTCGAACTCATGATCAAACTGAAACTGAAACTCAGACTTGAACTCAATCTCAAATTCATAATTCAATTTTAACTCAGATTCAAACTCAAACTGAACCTTGCGCCCAAACTCTGAAGAACTGAACTGAAACTTCAGTTTGAGTTTGATCATGAGTGTGAGTTTAAGTTTGAGTCTGAGTTCAGTTGGCTTCAGTTTGATTATGAGTTCAAGTTTGACTATGAGGTTGAGTTTGATAATGAGTATGAGTGAGTTTCAATTTAACTTTGAACTTTCGGTTTCAGTTTGAGTTTGATTATGAGGTTGAGTTTAGGTTTGAGTATAAGTTTGAATTTCAGTTTCAGTTTGAGTTTCGGTCCAAGTTTGATTATGAGTTTGAATTTCCGTTGGAATTTGACTATGAGGTTGAGTTTAAGCTTGAGTATAAGTTTTAATTTCAGTTTGAGTTTCGGTTTTAGTTAGAGCATGACTTTGAGTTCAAGTTTGAGTTTCAGTTTGAGCTTGATCATGAGTGTGGGTTTAAGTTTGAGTTTCGATTTCAATTTGATTTTAAGTTTGAGTTTGACTATGAGGTTGAGTTTGATCATGAGCAAGAGTTTGAATTTCAGTTTGAGTTTGATCATGAGTTTGAATTTCAATTGAAGTTTGACCACAAGTTTGAGTTTCAGTTTGAGTTTGACTGTGAGGTTGAGTTTAAGTTTGAGTTTGAGTTCCAGTTTGAGGTCAACGAGGTTGAGTTTAAGTTTGTGTCTGAATATCATAATAATTATTGTGTGTTTAAGTTAGAGATTCGATTTCAGTTTGAGTTTGATTAAGAGGGTGAGTTAAAGTTTGAATTTGATCATTCGTATGAGTTTGAATTTCAGTTTGAGTTTGATTATGAGTTTGAATTACAATTCAATTTTGATTATGAGGGTGAGGTTACGTTTGAGTTTGATCATGAATGAGTATGAGTTTAGGTTTTGGTTTCATATTGAGGTTGAGTTTATGTTTAGTTTGAGTTTGCGTTTGATCATGAGTAGGCCTAAGTTTCTGTGTGCCAAACATTGAATTTGGGGTTTTGAACCCAACGAACCAATGGTGCGAACGTCATAATCGAAAAAACTGAGAAAATTCTCTCAATCAATACAATTCGTGATTTGACAAACAACTCAAATTTTCCCAAACACACAACCAGCTGTGTAACTTACCTTCTTTGACCTGAGCAGAAAAATCTCTTCCGCACTGGCCTTTGTTGTTGATCCCAAAAGTGTACAGCCATCCTTTGTTAGTAACAGCGACAGCGTGCGCTTTCCCAAGCGCTACTTGCGTGACGACGACGTTCCTCAATTCGGTGACGTAACCTGCGTAAAAATTGGTAAAGCACCGGAATTTTATTGAGTCTGATCGTCACTTGAGTACTAGGCAGGCAAAAGTTACAACTTACCCGTGTTAGGCTCGCAATGCGTCGTGTCTTTGCCAAACATTAGCAGTTCGCCATCTTTCGACACCAAAGCGGTCGTTCCGTTGTTGCAGGCAGCCCCGACAATGATGTAGCCGTCGACTTTCATGATTTTCTTCGGTTTTACAGCCTTTGGTTGCCTTCGCACTTTGCCTAAAAACATAGCAGAATATTGACAATCCTCGATGATTGACCCCAGCATCGACGGATCTCTAGTCGCCTAGTGGTTAGGATGTTCAACTATAGCTTTGGAGATGCAGGGCACGATTGCCGGGAGGGGCGGAATTTTCGATTTCCAAAGCGAGTGTCAATGGAAAGGCGTCAAAATGACCATAACTTACTATGATCGCCATCTTCCCCTCGTCGGGCGGTTCCAGTGAAGTAAATAGAACCATCTTCAGCCACGAGCACAGCGTGCAGCCCATCGTGCCCCGCGGCGATGTGCGTGATTTTCGGCGATTTCGGCACTGCCAATTCGGTCCACTTTCCGGTGCCGCCTTTTCCGCCCTGCTTCATCCCCAGGCTGCTCGGCTTGCCTGTGAAGTACACCTGCCGAAAGCGCCAAAATATTGTAGTCTCGCTACAGGGTATTGCGAACATCAAGGCAAGCAAGACTTGTACGCTGGGAAAATAGCAACCCACCTTCCCAGCTGTGGTACGAATAAGGGAAAACTCCTTCCCGGAGACGATATTGGCAGTCTCTTCTTCGACGCCGCTGTTGAGAGGATGCAAAGATGTTTCTTCGTCGAAAGCTGCATATCCAAATGCGACAAGGCACTTCCTGGCCAGCTTCAAAGGTAGTTCGCTGATGAACGATGGCGGAGACGACGATGGGTTAATAGTCCTCACAACGAAACCGTCCTAGAAATTGAGTGAATTTAGAGCAAAAGTATAGAGAGTGAAAGAAAAGTGGAGCGGAAGTAAAGTGAAACAGAGCAACCCACTCACATCTTTCGTTGGAGCGACGATTCCCAAATTTTCGCCATCGGAGAACATGACGCCAGGGGCTTCGATTTTGCCAACCTCTTTGGCCTCCAGGGTGTCACGATCGATCACCAACAGCTCCCCGCGATCGCTTCCAGTCCTCCCCAGACGAAAGTACAGTTTATCCTGGGCAATTAATGAGCAAACATAGTACATAGCTGTACATGATACATACGAGCAGTAATTGAAGGATTGGCAGGATTACCTGAGCATATCCAAGCCAGCCGATCTTGTTCAGGAAGAAGTCCGGCTTGCTGGCGTAGATGAAGCCCTCAATCGTCTCACCGTAGCCTGTACCCATTTTGAAGAGTCCGCAATGCGTGTGAATGTACAGGAATCTGCCGTCGCTTGCGAGCGCCTTGTCGCCGCCGCGGCCTTCCTGGTACATTTCTAGAAGGGCAATTCGAAAATTAGCAAAAAAACAACGACAGTTACACGTTCTAAGCATCAAATCATCACATACTTTGGTTACTCATTAGCTGCCGAGAGGTGAGCAGGGCAGATTTGGGAACTCCGTGCGTGATCCAGTCCGGGGCCAGCGTTTTGCCCAAGACGACTCCAAGCACACTCTTCTGCAATGCGCCCAATATTGACGGCATCTGGAAATGCAACGCATAGCGTCAGCCGCGCATTCAATTTTTGACAAGCCGGATTCGAAATGTAAGAAGAAGATAGGAACCTGAATCAATTGCTGAGCCACAGCTTGAGGGCACATGAGCAAAGCAGCAAGCGCGCTGAGCATCTTGCCCGTGTCGCCTCTTGCAATAACCAAAGCGACGAGGCAGGAGCAAGCGACTGACGTGAGATTGTCCGAATCCCCATTGGCCTCCTGAGCGATGGTTGCTAGCTCCAGCAAAAGTTCAAGCAGAGGCTCTGTAATGCGAATTCATAAAAGATCATAGAATGAAGAGGGACATGATGATAATTTAAGAATATTTTGCGGTAGCAGAAGAATCGGAAGTGAGGACGAACCGACTACTTCAGTCGGCTCAAGTTTCAAAGCTTCCGGCTGATGGCCCTGCACGACGTTCAGAAGCGCGTTCAACGCCTTGGTGCAGAGAGCAGGATGGCTGAGTCTGGATTCCCGAATAAGCTCAAAGACGCTCCTCAAACCGACGCCGACGATCTGAAAACGACGAGATATGAATCGGACACGGTGCCCAAGTAATCAACAAGCGAGAGTATCCAGCAATTTCTTCGACTCCTACCTTAGGAATCTTCGGAGGCTGCGTCACCGGCTGGGAATTTTCGTCCTCGCTGTCCGAATTGGAAGCGGACTGCGGAGGTGCGCAGCTGGACGACGTAAGGTAAAGCTCGTTGGCTTCTTTCATCCATCTCTCCAGCACAGCAAGGCGTACGGTGGAGAAAACGGCGAAACTCGAAGCGTTGCCGGCAACTTCGATTTGTTGCGGCGTTTCGCCGACAAGTTCAATCTGGATCGATTAAGTAATTATCGGTGAATTATTACGGCTTACACCTGTCTTTTTCTTTCGGAGATTTCTCTTTTTTGTAAAGTAAAAGTAGGGTGAATGTAAAATGAAAGTAGGGTGAAAGTAAAGTGGAGGTAGGGTGAAAGTAAAGTGAACGTAGGTACTTGAAGTGAAAGCGAAGTTCGATATGAATAGACCTAACTAAGCAATTACAAAAAATTCAAGATGGGCAAAGTCAAATGGGCAAATTTTTCAATTTATCAGGTTTTTAGATATAAAACTATTAAATAATTTAGTAAACCTTTTTGATTTTTTTTAATGTTTAAATTTTTTTTAATTGCATTTTTTTAATTAAAGTAAAAATTTTTTGCTAATAGTTACCTACTGTGCATAGGTATAGAATTCTGGCAAGATTTTAGGGCATGATGAACTAAAGAATATACCTATTATGCCTATTTGCAAATAATTTGAAGGCTACCTTACCTTAGGCTTACGACTGTCTTTCCCTTTCAGAGATTTTCCTTTTTTGTGTTTTTTCCATTCGACTTTTTTCCTGAAACAGAGTAGCATCGGTCGATAAAACGTTCTGCAGGAAAGTATTGATTAGTGAATCATGGGGCGACCCAAGTCACAACCATTATAATTTGAAGGAATAAAATCATCAAACTGTACACATTTATGAAGGTAGATCGCGCATTTTTGCGCAAATTACTCATTAAAATTTGAACAATAATAATTCGAATATTTTGACGTTTCGGCGTCGAACGTCAACAACTGTCAACTCACTTCGGATCTGTTTGCAGGCGAAATAAATCGTAGAAATTCACCGCGAAGTCCTCCGGCTCCGGAAACATCGCGACGACGGTTCACGACGATTGTGAACCGATTTTGACGACGAACCGCCTACCCGGGACGATTAACCGACGCGAAAACGACACTAACGACACGAATTTGAACGGCGCACTGCTATCACGAGCTATCAAAACACAAACCGAACCGCATTCGCGTTAACCTTGGCGTTAACCTAACTGTAACCGAATGGAGGTTATTTCCCGCCTATTTACGTCACGGCGAGGTGGAAGAAGACAGAGCTTGTTCCAGGAGCGTGTGAACAGACACTCACAATTAACCCACAACAAACCCAATTATGTCATTCTGGCTACCATTTAGCTGCAAAATTAAAGTGGAAGGATTGATTGGATTTTAAAAAGCTAAAAATGACTGGCATGCGAATTTCACAGGCGGACTGCTCACTAGTGCATTTTCGGGCCGAAGTGCATTTTCTTACTAGGGGTTGAATCCCTTCCACCCTTGTGGACTCCCCATCCCTTTTACTCAGGACCTGAGGCAGGATCATTAATTGACCAGACAAATTATCAGAACATTTTTCTGCCTGCGTTCCCGTTTTTGTTGAGTGGAAACATGTTTTGGTTACTTTATTCGATAACAGACTGCAACTTTATGGTGAATCACATTGGTATGCTAATGTCCTGAAGCGGCCATAATCGGGCAATCGTACTTACCTAACGAATTTTATTAAAATTTTCAACACGATTTGGTGTTTTCTGAACCTGGATATTCGAAGTTCAATTCTTGCGCCTTGTTCTCTTCTATCGTACCTTCCGCCAACAATTTTTTAGGCACACATTGTTGGACATATAGCTATTTACATTATTATGTTTTTAGATACCCGTATGTTTTATCTTCTCCTATAATTCCGTCGTGGAACGCCATTTTTACGGAGTAAATCCCTTATTAAAGCAAGAAAATTCTCGGAGGGATTTTTTTCAGAAAAAAATAAATGGACGATTTTCTCAGGAAAAAGGTCTCCGAGGCGTCGCGACGCCTGAGATGGAATACAAATCCGCATTTATCGAGTGCGTCTGCGGCGTAAACAATGAAAAAAACTCAAGCTTTTCTTAGTGTTTTTTCTAAGCCAGATTTCCAATACGAAAGTGCTATTCCCGCCTTAGTCCAAATCCACCCGCTCCGAAGACTTTTGGGGAAACTCGTGGAAAATCCTCGCAGGACGCGTTCAGTGCTCCTCGAGCCGCCTTCCCGGATGGACGCCACCCCGTCGACCTGTTGGTCCTGCTACAACGATACCGATATCAATTCGTTCTACTTCTACGAGGTTGGTCAGTTGAAAAGATAGAAATTCTAGGAAAATAAGCAAAAGTAGAGGAACGAGTACGGAAAAAATGAGGCATGCCGGCGAATGATTGGTACATTTTTTTTAAGCAAAATTTGCTGGTCATTTAATAATACCTAGATATGAAAAAATTTGAGAATATTTTTTTTGAGAAATTTACCAGCGTCCCTATTTTTTAGGCCGAAAACAGCATAAGCAATAATAGCATGAAATTATTTGATCAAGGGCTACAAAGCTAATGTAGGTACGGCTCATGCATTATGCAGAGTTTTCAGCTCGTAAAAAAGTGCCTGCACAAAAATACGGTTTTCTAGAATTACAAGAGACATAAAGTATAGAAAAACGCTGCCAAATAAATTAGTGACATGTGTACATTATTTTTCCGGGTATCACAGAAAATAAAGTTAAAATAATAGAAGTAGGCATTTCACACGCATTTTGTATAGGTGTGCCTATTTTTTATAGGGTCAAAATTAGTACCTATATGAATCGAAAAAAAAAGTTCAATTTTGTTCATCCCAATAGACATTTTTTTATGACTCGTCAGCCTGGATTCCATGGCCGACAATTCATTACAAAAAAAAAAATTTGAATCAAACGATTGGAAATTTTATTGATACCCACTACACTACCCAGCCCCGTAAGTAATTTTTGTCTACCCAATTGCGCTTGCTATTAAACAAAAATACCACTGTCTAAAGCCAAATTCGCCGTCAGCCGTAGCGAGCCAAATAATGGATTCACTCGTGCAAAAAATCCATAAAAAGGGTACGCATCTGATAGGAAATTTAACGCCCGACACTTTCTTCTCTATCAAGTTTTTGCCTAAAACCCATACTTTGGCCGTAAAATCAAGAAAACTGTGAAAAACGCGATTTTGGCTTTATTACTACCCCTCAAATAGACCTTGTTGATCAAAATAGTCAAAAAACGTCAAATTTCATGTTTTTTTGACAAAAAAAAAACGTCGAATTCAAATCCATAATTTTTTTGAAATTTTTCCTATGCTCAGACCTACTATGTTTTTGAGAAATTGGGTTTTTGCATTTTTCTCGGTCCTGGAGAGTCGTACAAAATAACCAGTTTTTCGTGTCACGTAAATACCCAAAACCTACCAAGATTTTTTTTAATTTAGCTTTTTTTTAAAGGGTCCAAAAATTGAGTTTAATATCAAGTATTTTAGAATACAATAATTTTTTAGTTTTCTCGATCTTTAGGTTTCGTTTAATTTTACCATAGGTAGAAATATAAGAAGAGAAGATACCTATGGTAAGGTAGAAGAGAAGATACCTAAAAATGTTATCATTATTATTTAATTAATTATATGAATTAATTATTTTATTATTTATTCATTTCCATTGGAAAATCGTTTCATTGATTTATTTATTCTGTGATTTATTTATTGATCACTCGTTAGTCGCAAAAGCCAACGACCTTAGGTACTTGGAAATTTATTTGCGAAAATGGCCGAGTTATGTTTCCAGACTTGAAGCTTGGGAACAGAAGTTGTCAGCGGTATCTTGTTTACAGTGTATAGTTGCTGACAGATGGGGCTACAACTTGAATATCAAAGAGGCAGAAAGGACGACCCCAAATGGCATTTTGTTGGGTCGGAGGAATATTAACTGCAATACTGTCTTGTACAACTTGTGCCAAATGGTAGCAGAAGAACCTCAATCATATTAATAGAAAAGTAGAAAAATTAAAATTAAACCAGTGGTGCGTAGATAACACACAATACTTCCATATTTTGGAACGTAAAATTGTGACGCAATTTGATCATATTTTGACTGCTTTTAAGGGTGTTTAGGCCAAAAATATCAAAAAATTCACTATTCAAATTTCAAAATTCGCCCAAAATCAAAAAACGCCAGTTGTTCGGAACATAAAAAATATCCACATATTCTGCAAGGAAAAACAAAGATTTTAAGACCAAGAACGCTCAAATCGGTTCATTTTTGTAGCCAGAAAAAAATAAAAAAGAAAAAACTAAAAATGCAAATATATCGGAAGTACTGTGCGTTATCCAAATTTCGATTGAACAGGGTGTTAGGTCTTACCGAGACGCACATTTCAGTTCAAGAAATTTGAAAAAAGGTTGAGAATTGAGGGAGTTATGGTCATTTTTGTAAATGACCACAGACGGACTAACGGACACACGGACTAACGGACACACGGACTAACGGACTAACGGACACACGGACTAACGGACACACGGACACACAGACACTTGTTCAGGAAGTGATTCTGAGTAAATGTGTATGAGAAAAAGTTTTTTCTGAAGCTCCTTTCCGATTCTCGATTTTAGGACGATCACAATACTTCCATTTACTCTGTAAATATGGAAGTAAAAATGTTCAAATAAATGAGAGTTTAATAAAAAGGAAGGTACCTATATGGGTCATTCTAAAAAACCAGTGGTGCGTAGATAACACACAATACTTCCATATTTTGAAACGTATCATTTTGACACAATTTGATCATATTTTGACTGGTTTTGGGGGTGTTTAGGTCAAAAATATAAAAAAATTCACTATTCAAATTTTAAAATTCGCCCAAAATGAAAAACCGCCACATTTTCGGCATATAAAAAATATCCACATATTCTGCAAGGTAAAACGAAGATTTTGAGACCAAGAACGCTCAAATCGGTCCATTTTTGTGGCCGGAAAAAAATAAAATAGAAAACACTAAAAATGCAAATATATCGGAAGTACTGTGCGTTATCCAAATTCTGATAGAACAGGGTGTTAGGGCTTGCCGAGACAAACATTTTAGTTCAAGAAATTTGAAAAAAGGTTAAGAAATGAGGGAGTTATGGCCATTTTTGTAAATGACCACAGACGGACAGACGGACACACGGACACACGGACAGACGGACACACAGACACACGGACACACGGACACACAGACACTTGTTCGGGAAGTGATTCTGAGCAAATGTGTATAAGAAAAAGTTTTTTCTGAAGCTCCGTTCCGATTCTCGATTTTAGGACGATCACAATACTTCCATTTACTCTGTAAATATGGAAGTAATATATAGATATATATGGATATATATAAAAAATAGATTCGGTGTTCACAAAATAACTAAAATACACAACAAATCATAATTATTAAATAAATAAAATTAATAAATCAAAACATAATAAATAAAAGGCGCAACGAAATAACTAAACTTGTATGTTCAGAGCTATTTTCTGGACTAAAAAAAATTAATTAAAATTCGACAAAATCATGGCATATTGAGATAAATGTATTGCTTACCTCATATGAAAATAAATGTAGTTATATCGTCGGCACCACGCCATAACCGCGAAACTGATCAGTAATAATGAGAAGTTTCGCGGTTATGGCGTGGTGACGACGATATTATGTACCTTATACGTGTACTATTTTTCGAAAATAAGCATAGAAACCGGGGCAATTCGCAGTTAGAATCTCAGCAGTGGCGTAAAATCATAAGTCAGCAATGGCGAGGGAAGAAAAGGCCTTCGGCGGGCCAAATGCACGTGATGTTGAATGGAGCGAGAGGTAATGAAGTGTTCCCTCATAAATTAGACTATTAAAATGCGATCTCCATTCTAGGGGAAAGCCATTGTGCGTATAACACTATATCCAGCCGAATATCCTTTTCTTACAATGCCTCAATCTCCCTTAGTATGAGTCCAGAGAGAGGGTTGTTCTAAAGTTCGTAAGAGAAAATCGAGATAAGTAGATAACAGTGGTGCAATAACACACAATGCTTCCAGTTTCTGTAAGCAAAATTTTGGAACTTAGCTATATTTTAGGCCCGGTTTATAGACAAAATTTATCCATCCGATATCCAAGGAAGCTTTAGATAAACATTTCCAACGAGATTTTTACTTTCAAATTTGATACAGATACCACCGTGGTGAATTTTATCTCACCTCTCTTAATAATAAAATTGATTGAAAAAAATTATTTGGATTTTATTTTTGAAAATTTTTTGAAAATTAATTTTCAATTACCTAACATTAGGTAGGTACCTACCTAATTATTTAATTTTTTGATTAATTTTGTTTTTAATTTTATTGAATTTTTCAATATTATTCTATTTATTTTATGGTGGAAAAATATTTTTGCATATTTAACGCCTTAGTGCATTAGTGTAACAACTCCAAAATTTGGATTTTATTTTTGAAATTTTTTAAAAATTAATTTTTGATTAACATTGATTATTTAATTTTTAAATCGATTCTTTAACAATTTTATTGAATTTTTCAATATTATTAAATGTCTTTTCACCACCAATAAATTTTTTATTTATTTCATGGTGGAATGATATTTTTGTATATTTAAAGCCTTAGTGCAACTCCAAAATTCTGGTTATATTTAATATGCATTTTTTGAAATTTTTAAAAAATTAATTTTTAATTAACTATAATACATTAACATTAATTATTTAATTTTTAAATTGATTTTTTGAAATTTTATCAAATTTTATATAATTTTATTTCTTTTTATGGTGGAAAAATATTTTTGTCAGCTCATGCTGGAAACTACTAGTATATTCGGTTCCGTAATTGCACCAACCTAGAAATTATTCTGAAATTTTGGACTTTTTTAAAAGTTTTACTTTCCAGATTTTTCAAAATTTTTTTACAAAATATTTTACAAAAATTTGACAAAATATTTTTGTAAGCTCATAATTTTTGTAAATTATTCTGAAATTTTGGACTTTTTTAAAAGTTTTACTTTCCAGATTTTTCAAAATTTTTTTACAAAATATTTTACAAAAATTTTACAAAATATTTTTGTCAGCTCATGCTGGAAACTACTAGTATGATTCGTTCCGTAATTGCACCAACCTAGAAATTATTCTGAAATTTTAGACTTTTTTAAAAGTTTTACTTTCAAGATTTTTCAAAATTACGATAATTTTAGAGTTGTTCGGTACACTGTTGCACTGGTGTGGGGAACGATTAAATTTCCTCCCATACAACCATAGTATCATAGGATATTCTTTAAAAAAATAAGTAAGTACTGTGTGTTATGTAGGCACGGATATTTCTAGCGGTTTATTGGCATGCAAATACACGAATTTGAAAATTCATCTCTCCGAACAAACTTCGGGAATTTTTCGAATATCCCTTCTGTATAATCCATACAAATATAAAAAGCCTCCATTAACCCCAATCCTATGGCGTCAGATCCGTTCATTGGCAGGATAGAATGTCGAGTGATTAATGGCTGACAAACCTTAATGGCCGCTTAGGGGGATCCACCGCCATAATCCTTTTCAGTAAGATGGCTATCGCCTGAAATAGATAACGACGAGTTTGATTGATGATTTTGTAAGGAATATTTTAATTTTCGCCAATTAAAAATAAAGAGCCCTCCAGGCGACATTAGGGGCCATTGGAACAACTCAATTATTGTACCTCCAGTTTTTTAACTCTCGATCCGATTTTTTATATTTTTTCAGTCTTGAATTGCAACATTGAAGAGGTTTTTTGTCGTAATAGGGGCGCAAAACATCTTGTAAGTTGTTTTAAGCATCCCGAACTTCGTTTTGAAGGCGTCGGCTCGTCCGAATTCGGCGTTTGAGCTTCCGATGAATTTCTTGCTCGTTAAAAGTTAAATTGGAAACCTCGGAGGTATTTCTACGTTAACTGCCACTCGAGTGAAGTGGATGAAATTGGGAATATTTATCGACTTTCTTTGTGGAGGGAATAGATCGAAAAACGTTTTCCGATTCCGCTAACCGATTTATGCGTTTAACCACATTTTGATAATTTTGCACTCCGTGGTATATTTTCAGAAAGTCATTTTGTATATTATTGCAATGTTTTCTCTGGATTTCAACCAGGGATTCCCCGAAAAAACAGGCTGGAAAACAAGATGAATTGTATTTGGTTCGAGGAGTTGAAATAGACTGAGGTTCTCAAGATTTTATTGAATTTACTTCTTCAATTGATTTTCGACTGATTAAACTACCTTCCAGAAATTTTTCGATACCCAAGAGTTATTGGAAATTTAACGTTAATTTTAAGCGGTATAGTCAAAATCTAATTTTCGCAAGAATTTAGGAAGTTACGGCTGTTTTAGTGAATTACTATCAAAATCAAGAAAAATGTTAAAATCGAAAAAGTGGCATTTAAAAGCGAACAAAAAAAATTTCATAGAGGCGATGCATTTTGTTGGAAATTAGTTGAAGGATCAATTTCTCTTTTGGGCAGGTTCCTCAGGTGAATCATCAAAAACGCACCCAAGGATCTCAATTCAAAGGTTCAAAGATTTGGAATTGAAAAAATTTGGAAATTGAAAATTACTGAATGAATCATGAACACGGTTAAAACTCGGAAAATTTACAATTTTTTATGATTATCCTATATTTATTTATAATGTCGATACCTTAAAGCAGAAAAGGCACTTGTCCAGAAAGCTGATTTTTGGCAAAACGCAAAATCCAGTGATACCAATATCTCAAAATAATAAAAAAAATTGACGTGTGCCCTCTGACCATTAAGGTATCGATGTGTCCTATATTACATAAAGTTATATATTAACATTATATACTGCTTCATAGATAAAATTAAAAAGTCAATGAGTTTAATTATATTATACAATATAATATATTGTATAATATAATTAAACTCATTATTAAACTCATTATATTATAACGTTATATTCGTAGCTTCATAGCTGGAATCGGGTTTTAGCATTTTTCTCAGTCCTGAAGAGTCGTAAAAAATTGTAAATTTTTTGTGCCATGTAACTACCCAAAACATACTCTAAAATTTTTTTTTTTTAAATTTTAACATTTTTTTTTAAAGTTTCAAAAAAAAATTTTTTTGTACGTCAAAAATTAGCCTTTAAATCAGCTTTCAAACGCTAAAATCCAATCAATTTTGACTTATAGGTAGTGAAAAATGTGTAAAAACCTTCAAGGAATCCAACAAGCTCAAAAGAATCGGTTCAGTAGGACTCCCTCAAATCGGCAAAAACGTGAAAAAGGACAAATCGCGTCAAGAAATTCGAGCCAAACCGATTCGAAAACAAAATTTTCAAATTTTTCCGGAAAAACCCCCTATCCTATGGTAAATCAAGCGAGAAACCCGGGAAAGATACTCAAAAAATTCTAAACCCACGACATCGCCTTCGAAATTGAGTTTTTGCGTTTTTTTGAAAATGGACCATACTAATGCCGATTTGGACTGGATGCAGATTGGATCGCCCGGACAATATGCATCAAGTTGAAGCAAACCACAAGCAATGAAGCAATGAATTTCATCATATTATGTTTAGATGTTATATAAGGTGAATAATGTTAAAAACAGCTGAATATTTTATCGCCCGTCAGGATACGGTCTAAAAGTAGACAAAAAATAATCATATTTTTATTTAATATTTTATTTAATATTTTAAATTATTTAATTATTAATTCAATTATTATTTATTTAATTGTACGATAATTTCAAAATTATTATAAAATTATTTTAAATAAATTATCATATTTTATATTTATTGAATCATATTAATATGATGGTAATTACCTATGTCATATAAGGGTGATTAATATAAGGTTTGTATTATTACGTTATATAAGGTTAATTAATATAAGGTTAATAATATTAATCTTATTAACCATGATTATGTTAAAATGTTTTATAAGGTGAATAATGTTAAAAAAAGCTGAATATTTTATCGCCCATCAGTGTACGGACTAAAAGTGGACAAAAAAAGACAAAAGATTGATATCCTTTTTTCGGGTACTTTTAAGTATGATGAAGACACTACACCCTTAGACACTGGGAGGAAACGATGACGACTTTTACGACGTTTTACGAGCTCCTGATTGTATCTTCCAAGGACGCCCTTTTCATCTCAGCAGACGATTGTCGGAAACGTTTCGACGGAAGGGACAACAGCTCGAATGTTGTGTCATTCCCATCGGGGGCAAAGGGTTCAATTTACACTTCGATCTTTGCCAGACTGTATTGTTCGCAGGGGTGTAGCGATTGGAACAAAAGCGTTTATTTACGCTTGCCGCGAGTGGATGGCCGCCTTGAACAATTCCTGTGGGACAATAACGCGATTTAATTGGACTGCAGCTAGTGACGAACCGCCAGGGGTGAAAGGAATCTGAAACTGAAATTAAAACCTAAACTCAAAATTGTACTTAAACTGATACTGATACCCAAACTGAAACTGAACGCCGAAAGTGAGTTGAGTTTCAATTTGAGGTTGGGTGTGAATTTCAGTTTGAGGTTCAGTTTCAGTTTAAGTTTTAATTTCAGTATCAGTTTCAGTTTCAGTTTCAGGTTGAGTGTCAGTTTGAGGTTCAATTTCAGTTTGAGTTTGAGTTTGAGCGTTAGTTTGAGATTCAGTTTGAGTTTGAGTGTCAGTTTGTGGTTCAATTTCAGTTTCAGTTTGAGTTTGGGTGTTCAGTTTCAGTTTGAATTTCAGTTTCAGTTTCAGTTTCAGTTTCAGGTTGAGAGTCAGTTTGAGGTTCAATTTCAGTTTGAGTTTGAGTTTCAGTTTCAGGTTGAGTGTCAGTTTGAGGTTCGATTTCAGTCTGAGGTTCAATTTCAGTTTGAGTTTGAGTTTGAGGGTTAGTTTGAGATTGAGTTTCAGTTTGAGTTTGAATTTCAGTTTCAGTTTGAGGTTCAATTTCAGTTTGAGTTTGGGTGGTAGTTTGAGATTCAGTTTGAGTTTGAGTTTGAATTTCATTTTCAGGTTGAGAGTCAGTTTGAGGTTCAATTTCAGTTTGAGTTTGAGTTTGAGCGTTAGTTTGAGATTGAGTTTCAGTTTGAGTTTGAATTTCAGTTTCAGTTAGAGTTTCAGTTTCAGGTTGAGAGTCAGTATGAGGTTCAATTTCAGTTTGAGGTTCAATTTCAGTTTGAGTTTGAGTGTTAGTTTGAGATTGAGTTTCAGTTTGAGTTTGAATTTCAGTTTCAGTTTGAGTTTCAGTTTCAGGTTGAGAGTCAGTATGAGGTTCAATTTCAGTTTGAGTTTGAGTTTGAGCGTTAGTTTGAGATTCAGTTTGAGTTTGAGTGTCAGTTTGTGGTTCAATTTCAGTTTGAGTTTGAGTTTGAGCGTTAGTTTGAGATTCAGTTTGAGTTTGAGTTTCAGTTTCAGGTTGAGTGTCAGTTTGAGGTTCAATTTCAGTTTGAGGTTCAATTTCAGTTTGAGTTTGAGTTTGAGGGTTAGTTTGAGATTGAGTTTCAGTTTGAGTTTGAATTTCAGTTTCAGTTTGAGTTTCAGTTTCAGGTTGAGTGTCACTTTGAGGTTCAATTTCAGTTTGAGTTTGAGTTTGAGCGTTAGTTAGAGATTCAGTTTGAGTGTCAGTTTGTGGTTCAGTTTCGGTTTGAGTTTCAGTTTGAGGCCCACTTTCATTTTGAGTTTCAGTTTCAGTTTGAAGTGCAATTCCAGTCTGAGTTCGAGCATGAGTTTGAGTTTCAATTTGGCGTTGAATGTGAATTTCAGTTTGAGTATCAGCATTAGTTTGAGTATCAGTTTGAGTTTCAATATGACGTAGAGTGAGAGTTTCAGTTCAGTTCGAGTATGAATTTGAGTTTGAATTTCAGTTCTAGGTTCAATTCCAGTTTAACTTTGATTATCAGCATCAGTTTGAGTTAGAGTGTCAGTATGCTAATTAATTTGCGTAATCTGATGAATTTGATCAGGCACCCAGTTTCTATTTTTATTTCAAAATATCTCATTTACAACGTCAATTCTCCTCTAATTTTTCCTTCAAATTGCTCAATTTCTCACTGGCGGCGGGATTTCAGACCGGCACCGCAATATCAGACCGCCGGCGGACGATTCAGACAGCCGCCCTGTGAAGACGACATCGGCACGTGTCTCGGCGGCTCCTTATACATTTTAAAGCGGAACCTTGCACAATCTCATCTCCTGATGCCGCCTCGGGCCGGGCGGTGATTTATAGCCGCCGCGTCTCCGTGCCCTGTCGTTTGCCGCCTCCGCCGAAAACGGGCGACTCCCATAATACAAATTTACCGAATAATTTATATCGGGCTGCGTCTAATGGTCGGCCACTTCCGCGTTTTGACCTCTTCGCTTTTCCGTCTCGTTTCGGCACCGCTTTTCTCTGGCCGCCCTTTTCTTTCGGTCCGCTTTTCTTTTAGCCGCGACCGCCGGGGCGGAATTGCATGCCGCGCGGCAGCCTCCGGCACCCTAGGCTGTCGCCCGCTTTCAGCCGCCGGCTCGCCCACTTTCAGCGCCTGCCAACGGTCTTGTTTGCTTTTCACGATTATTGTCTACGAGTTTCCCTCTTTTTTTCCCCCTTTTCCCCCTCAGTCTGCCTTCTATCGCTGTACCGAAAGAGATAAAATCTATACAGAAAACGAACCCCTTTTTTTAGGGGATCCACTCTTTTACGGCAAAAACACGAGTTTTCACCGGAAGATATTGGCTACGCTTTGCGGAAAAATTTCGCTACCCCGAAAAAACTCCGTTGACATGTCAGAAGAAAGAAATTACATATTCGATATAAAAGTTTTAATTTTCTAATCCATATTTTGTGAGTAAATGGAATAGTATCAGATAATAATATTATATCAACAATTGTCTGAAAAAATTTTTTTTCAATAATTGAAAATTGGAGTGGGTGTTCAGTATTTTTTTTTTTTTCACTTGATTTCAATTGACTTGGATAGACTTTGTGGACTTTATTTTCAAATTTAATTTCATTTCAGCTTTTACCATCAATACCACTTTTATTTTCAGTTTTAATTTTAGTTTCTGTTTTGATTTTACTTTCAGTTTTAGTTTTACCACTTAGTACCACTTCCATTTATACTGTCACAATTTATTTCAGATTGAAATCCAGTTTTAGTTTTTATTTTAGTTCCAAACTAAAATTTAATTTCAGTTTTAGTTTGACTTTCAAAGTAAAATTAAGTTTTAGTTTCACCTTCATTTTCAGCTTTAGTTTCACTTTCAATTTTAGTTTCACTTTCAGTTTTAGTTTCACTTTCAGTTTTAGTTTTAATTTCACTTTCAGTTTCAGTTTTATTTCACTTTTAGTTTTAGCTTTAGTTTCAAATTCAGTTTTAGTTTCACTTTCTGTTTTAGTTTCACTTTCAGTTTAAGTTTCACTTTTAGTTTTAGTTTTAGTTTCACTTTCAGTTTTAGTTTCAATTTCAGTTTTAGTTTCACTTTCAGTTTTAGTTTCACTTTCAATTTTAGTTTTAGTTTCACTTTCAGTTTTAGTTTTAATTTCACTTTCAGTTTCAGTTTTAGTTTCACTTTCAGTTTTAGTTTCACTTTCAGTTTCAGTTTTAGTTTCACTTTCAGTTTTAGTTTTAGTTTCACTTTCAGTTTTAGTTTCACTTTCAGTTTTAGTTTTAGTTTCACTTTCAGTTTTAGTTTTAGTTTCACTTTCAGTTTTAGTTTTAGTTTCACTTTCAGTTTTAGTTTCACTTTCAGTTTTATTTTTAGTTTCACTTTCAGTTTTAGTTTTAGTTTCACTTTCAGTTTTAGTTTTAGTTTCACTTTCAGTTTTAGTTTTAGTTTCACTTTCAGTTTTAGTTTTGCTTTTGGTTTCAGTTTGAGTTACAGCATGAGTTTTACTTTCACTTTCAGATTCAATTTCAGTTTCACTTTTAGTTTTATTTTCACTTTCAGTTTTGCTATCACTTTGAGTTCGAGATTCACTTTTAGTTTTACCATCACTGTCAGATATACTTTCACTTTTATTTCAGATTAAAATTCAATTTCTTTTCATTCTTTGGCGAGCGTTAAATCCGCGAATATAATTTTCTTCAGGTTTTTCATTGGCTTGACAGCCAAAAATCAGTCATGCTGGTTTTTATCTGAGAAATTTACATTTGATTTCGGTATTAGTTATGCCTGCATATCAAGTCGTAAATCAAAAATGACATCAAAAGTTGACCATAGAGTGAAAGTGTCCAATGAGTCCCTAACTTTCTTTTCCAAAAAAAAAGAGAAACCTTCTGAAATTATTGCTCGCTGTCGATGCCCGGGGGAGGATGTTCGTCTTCTCTCTCTCGTGCAAACATGAAAACTCAGCAAGGCCCGCGGGGAGTCTGCGGTTGGCTCATCGCCCGAAGATAACAATATTCTTCAAGACTGGCGAACTCACCTGGCCCTGGTGACAAAAGATTTTCAAAATTTATGCCCGTCAATTGGCAAGACTTTCGTTTAATAGTTCCCACTATTTTCCTATCGACGGTTTCCAGGCCGTTAGTTCTGAGAGTTTTGAGCGAAAATCGAAAATTGATTTCGGGTGTTGAAAATTTTGACTAAACCAGTGGTACGTAGGTAACACTCAATGCTTCATTATTTTAAATACGTGAATTTTTTACAAAATTTGATTATGTTTTGACTACTTTTAAGGCAGTTTTGGTCAAAAATATTAAAAAGCTCACTACAAAAATGTTAAAACTCGCCTAAAACCAAAATAGGCTAAGGAATATAAAAAATATCTACATATTTTGCATAGTACCTATAACAAAGAATTTGAGACCAGGAACGCTCATATCGATTCATTTTTGTGGCAAGAAAAAAATAAAATAGAAAAAACTAAAAAAAAACTAATAAAATGATAAGAAATAAGATAATAATAATAAGAAACAATAATACATATTATGTGGATATTTATTTTATTCCGATATTTTGGCGTATTTTCTATTTCGGGCGAATTTTAAAATTTGCATAGAGTTTTTTGATATTTTTGACCTAAACACCCTTAAAAAGCAGTCAAAATATGATCAAATCTGGTCAAATATGGAAGTATTGAGTGCTATCTACGCACCATCGGTTGATTTTAGGAAATTTATATCAATTCTTCCATTTACTCCGTAATATAGGAGTAAAAAAACCAGAGCCGCTCTCAAACTACTCATTTATTGTTTTTATCGATTCCTGACGTACAACTCGCTCCACCTCGTACAATAAATCTAAATCGTAATTCACCCGGGATCGTAAAAATCCTCGGGTTGAAAATCCCCGAAGTAAGTCAACTACTAGGAAAGCCATTATAATAACGCGAAAGACAGGAACATTTTGCACAGACTCGAAAAGTTTCCTGTGAGTCTTTCCTTAGAAATAATTGAGCTTCTCGTCCTCAAAAAGGGCCATATAACTGACATGGTGGCCCTAGTATCCGTTGGCAGAGTCGAGTTTCATCAATTTACGACCATCTTTCGCCCGGACTCGGTTCATCGCCTCGGCCCTTTAGATAGAAATTTCTATCCTTTTTCCCCGAGAAACGAAAAAAAAAAAATTTTTTTTCTTACAATATAAAACAGAAACCGAAAGGAGGAGGCTTGGTTCGGCATCAACGACCTTTTCCTCCTCGGCGGATTAGAATAAAATGCAAAATGGCTTTATTTCCATTTTGCTCGACTATTCGGAAATCCTTAGTCCCTTCGGACGATATATTCGAATACCCTCAGCTTACTTGAAATTCTCTCTCGCATTTTACATTCAACACGTCCGCCGAACGTTTGCTTTTCCGACTATCGCTCTACAAGTGATAATTTCAGGATGTACCGTATGAATTGCAAATTGGCCCTCGCCAAATAAAATAGTAGTCTATTGTTGGAGTTGATAACACGTGAGTAAAGATGATTTTGCATGGGATTGCACTAGAAATGAAACTTTTCAAATTTTGTGCTTGGAATTTCTCTTTTTAAATATTCATCGACATTTGGGTGGAGGTAAAAATAAATAAAATCAGTAAAAACTGACAATTCTTTGACAATTTTCTGTTTGTAGTTTTTCGTATTCACTGATATCGAACTTGATTATCGATATGCTTCATATGGTCAATCGAGAGCGGGAAATCGAAACTAGCGTATCGAATATTGTGGGCGAAACATTGATAATCGATTTGTCAGTTAATCGAGAGTGGCATATCGATACTAAAATATCGAATATTGTGTTAAAAAATTTATAATCGATGTGCCGCTTAATCGAGAGTGGGGTATCGAAACTAGAGTATCGAATATTTTGGACAAAACATTGACAATCAATTTGTCGGTTAGTACGGAGAGTACCAAAACTAGAATATTGAATAGGTAGGTATTGTGAACGAAAAGTTGATAATCAATATGTGGGTTAATCGAGAGCGGAATATCAATAATAGAATATCGATTATTGTGGACAAAACATTGATAATCGATATGTCGGTTACTCGAGAGCGACGTATCAAAACAGGATTATTGAATATTGTGGACAAAACATTGATAATTGATGTGTCGGTTAATCGAGAGCGGGATATCGATAGCATAATATCGATTATTGTTGACAGTACATCGATAATCGATATGGGTGATTCTAAAAAAAAGCAACTTTTTGGGTCAAGTCAATTTTTAAAATTTTGTTGCTCAGAAAAATTTCAAACTTTTTTCTAACATTGTTACTCGTTAGTAGATCACATTTAAACACTCGGTTGAGATCAAACTCATCATAGGAATAAAATAACTTGATTTTAATAATAAAACCACTGGCACATTGATGCACAATAAGATGGTAGGACTGGGTCGTTTCTGATTTTTTTCCCTCCGGGCTTTTTTCCGGAGCCTTCTACGCTCCTTTATTTCTGCTGGAGTGAACAATTTTGGTGGAGCCATCGACGTAGTTCCTGAATAAAACAACTTGAAATAATAAAGGGGTTCTCACATCACTAAACAATCAAGTACGCTATTTTCAATTCAACTTAAAACCATCAAAATCTAAAAAACTGCAATGATACTGCTGATTTTTCACTCCCATGTCCTTACCGTCGGTCCCACGGCCACATCACATTATCAATAGGGCCATGGGAAGGAACTTGATTGGGACATGGAACTGAAAAATCGTTCTTCAATCCATTGTATACTACTGTAAAAATAATTTAAGGTGCTAAATTGAATTTTTCTTAATGGTAACAGACGAGTAGAATGCGTTGAAAGCAAAAAAATTAGCATGAGCGTCGAATTAGAATTGATTCTATAGGGGCATGGAAAGGAATGGAGAAAAAACACCCACGCGTTCGCGTTCACCTCAGGAGCGCTGGCGGAGCAATGAGAGGTGTAAGCGCCGTGCAGCTGTAGGGCCATAGAGGCGAACAGTTTTGCCAACTACTGATGCAGTTTCCCGGCTTTTGTCCCTCATACTCGATGCGAATGGACACTTTTTTGATGAAGCCATGGAACTGAACTCAAAATCATGTACACAAGTTTGAGGTACCGTGGCCGACTAAATTCGAAAGAAATGTTGATATAAGCTTGCAAAACATAAAGAAGAACTAATTCTGAATCGATTCAAGGAATTTTTTTCAAGGAAATGTGCTGATTTCAACCAATACTTACCTTTCGAATCTTGAAAACGTATACTGCTACAGGGCACGGAACTGAACATTTGAACGTTTGATTAGCAATAAATAACTTCCAATATCCCCCTCCCTTATTTTTTTGGTTGGATTACGTCAGCGGCCGCCTAGTGAACAGATAGAAAAAAAAATCACGAGTCTCAGATGATTGGTTCCCTAGTTATGGTCGATTAACATGAAAGTTGCTTTTTTTTGAGAATCACCCATATATCCCTTCTTTTAAGCCTCGTCATGCCCCAACCACAAACACTACCATTTCCACCAACACAACCTTTGTCACTACAACAACCATTACCACCACCCCTACCACTACCCCTATCAGTGCTATTAACTTGATCCAGCTGTTCAAAATGGATATGATGACCTAAAAACCAGAATTTTCTTCCGTTATATTTACCTCGTTTTACAGTCAAAAAATGCCCGAAACCCAATAAAAATTTTCAATTTGGGACCAATCGCCTTACCTTATCAGCCCTCATGCTACCGAGTGCTAGATTTCGAAATCTAATCCAATCAATAGATTTTCCGAACTGGAATGCGGCTAATTATCGGGACCCATCGTACTCCAAGAATTAGTCACCTAAAGAGAGCTCAACTGCGACCGATGACCCACGCAAGAAAGGGCCAATCAGATAAGAGCGTCCCTTTTCATTCATTAAGGGTGCTCGTTGTTCTTAAGGCGAACCCCCGGCCACCCTAACAGAAATTCATTAGGGTGCGGTCGCCCGAACATCGTAATTGCTTTAGCCTCCCTCCTGACAGGAAATACCAGCTAACAATCCGATCACTTAATTAATCTGTTGTACTTCTTTATCTCTTAACATGGGACTTATTCGCAATCTAATTTTAGAAGGACAAAAATCCTTCAAGAATGTTTCGGGATCTTCGGCTTCTAAAAATAGTGTAGAATCTACAGTTTGCCGGAAATAATTTTTCAAATCAAGGTGATCTCTCAAATCCACCCTTCCACGGACGAGTGCAGACCATTCATGGAGAAACGGAAGAAATAATTTCTATCCTTCCAGTGGCCCATGGCAGAAATTCAATTTTATGAAGAATTCCTCGCTTACAGAATTCTTCTCCGTATTCAGCCGTCGGAATAAATTCATCACGCCACTCAATCAATAGTTCGCGAAGTGTTTAAAAAACACGAAGTATCCATCATCCGAAGACGTTTTACCAATAATCCGAAACCGAATCGGAAGTTTTGACATTTTCCGTTACGGAACGCTTTCAGAGACAACAAAGCCGCGACAGAGACGAACGATTTTCATCAGCGTTAAATCGGCAAAGGCAACTCGAATCATCCCTTATTCCAAGCTAAGACGGAAACCCTGAAAGGCAGCAGGGGTGGGGGTAGGGGTCCATATTAGTTCGCGAAGTTACACTGCTCCTCGACTTCAAGATCTCATCCGACACTCCAAAAAGGAACCCCCTTAAGTGAAAAAGTTTTTCCCCCATCCGACTCCCGTCTTCTGACCGACGTTTGAAATTAGGCTGGAAAAGTTGCGAGGGGAAAAATAATTCACTGCTTTTGACTTTTTTTGCCCGGTTTTCCTTTACGAAAAGAGAGCAGTTCATTTTTCGAGTTTCCCCTCACCTCTTGCGGGATGAAACTTCAAAATTTCCCAGACGATGTTTCAGTGACTGAGGCGATTCGAGAAAATCCAGTCACCCCACTAAGCTCATAAAGAGCGAGACCGTATTTCACCGTTTCTCCAAATACATTGCTCCGCTATTTATTTTATTACCCTCGCAACGTCTTATCAACTCCTTTGCTCGCGAATCTTACAAACATTATTACGAGGGAGCTTGATTGATTTTTTTTGGGGGGGGGGGGGGTAAACTGCGCCATGCGGAGAGTTGAGAGTTTGGCCATACCTAATATAGGTACCTAATTTTCGAATTTTCAATACGACGGCCCTAGGCTTCAATACCCAATGGGCCAATAACCAAAACAGGCTGAAAATATTTTCTAGTATACCTACGCTTTCCAAAAAAAAAGGTGGGAACAAGGTAGAGAGAGTAGAGTAAAGGTAGAGAGAGTAGAGTTAAAGTAGAGTGATAGTTGAGTAAAAGTAGAGGAATGTAGAGTGAAAGTGGAGTAAAAGTGGAGTGAAAGTGGAGTAAAAGTAGAGTGAAAGTGGAGTAAAATTAGAGTGAAAGTGGAGTAAAAGTAGAGTGAAAGTTTAGTAAAAGTAAGGTGAAAGTACAGTGAAAGTAAAGTGAACGTAAGGTGAAAGTAAAGTAAACGTACAGTAAAATTAAAGTGAAAGTAGAGTGAAAGTAGAGTAAAAGTAGAGTGAAAGTAAAGTGAAAGTAAAGTGAAAGTAAAGTGAAAGTAGAGTGAAGGTAAAGTGAAAGAGGAGTGAAAGTAAAGTGAAAGTAGAGTGAAAGTAGAGTGAAAGTAGAGTGAAAGTAGAGTGAAAGTAAAGTGAACGTAAAGTGAACATAAAGTGAACGTAAAGTGAACGTAAAGTAAACGTACAATAAAAGTAGAGTGAAAGTAGAGTGAAAGTGGAGTGAAAGTAGAGTGAAAGTGGAGTAAAATTAGAGTGAAAGTGGAGTAAAAGTAGAGTGAAAGTAAAGTAAAAGTAAGGTGAAAGTACAGTGAAAGTAAAGTGAACGTAAGGTGAAAGTAAAGTAAACGTACAGTAAAATTAAAGTGAAAGTAGAGTGAAAGTAGAGTGAAAGTAGAGTAAAAGTAGAGTGAAAGTAGAGTGAAAGTAAAGTAAAAGTAAAGTGAAAGTAAAGTGAAAGTAGAGTGAAGGTAAAGTGAAAGTAGAGTGAAAGTAAAGTGAAAGTAGAGTAAAAGTAGAGTGAAAGTAGAGTGAAGTATAGTGAAAGTAGAGTGAAAGTAGAGTGAAAGTAGAGTGAAAGTAGAGTGAAAGTAAAGTGAAAGTAGAGTGAAAGTAAAGTGAACGTAAAGTAAACGTACAATAAAAGTAGAGTGAAAGTAAAGTGAAAGTAGAGTGAAAGTAGAGTGAAAGTAAAGTGAAAGTAAAGTTGAGTGAGAGATGAGTGGGAGTGGAGTGATAGTTGAGTGAATGTAGAGTTGAATTAGAGTGGAAGTAAAGCAAAAGTAGAGTGAAAGATGAGTGAAAGTGATGAGACAGTGACAAGGAACGTGAACGTGAAAGTTGAAGTAATGTAAGACTAGGTACTTACCTATGTTTTATCTCTGTATCCCCTGAACCCATTCCACAACTGACCCTAAAGTTTGTTAAATATTGAAATAAAAACTCTGGAGCTCCAGAAATAGTGCTCAATTGACAAAGCGAAATTAAGTTTGCTCTTCCAGCAGTATTTGGAAGAGCTCTGAAAGAAAATGGAAAATAAAAGGTTGACATAATATTATATTCATGTATTCGCCCTGTTTTTTCTCGCTTCCGAATCTCATTTCGCCTCACTATGTTTCCCGAGAACAGCAAAGAGGAGGATTTTGATTCAGAAGCACTTCGCTCCCTGCGAAACGATTTTCTTCGAATAGCTCAACATATTCACAGTCTCGTTGCGCGTACAAGCTAAGCAAATTCGCGAGAGGTCGGATTTATACATAGCGACATCTCTATCCCTGTGTTATAACGATGGTTTAAGTAAGGATCGACTAGAGGTGTTGGAGGTGGTGGATCCGGGGTCGGAGAACTCGGGATGGGGGGAAATTTGGGCGAGAGCCAAAATTGCTAAGGGATGAGGTGAAGAGAAGTGAAACCCCAGGGGAAAATACAAGCAGCCTACCTTCGCTCACTGAATCGATTATATAGTCTCATCTTTCCCTTTATACTAGTCAACTGTAACTACACTGAAAGAGTCGGAGGGGGGGGGGGCAAAATGAGAACCACCTTCGTACTTTATCGTAAATACAGAATGTTATATCTCCTATCGCAAATATGTTATTATTAATGTATTTTTCTGGACCCTTAGACATTAAATATTTGGATATCTTATTCTGTATATTTGGTTTTTGATAAACCAAACTAATCTCCAAAATGTAACTGAACAGATTAACAGGTAAAGTACGCCTTCTCAGAAAAGTTCGAGTGAAAAAATATGACTATCAGGTAACCCATCCGGCCTATCGCAAAATAAAGTTTAAATTTTTTTCCAATCCGAAATTAATTTATTTTTTAGGCTTTTAATATTGGATCTTAGGCATAATTCTAATGCTCTGTGCAGGAAATTTTTAGCACTCGGTTTTTTTACAAGAGAAATTTTTTTTATCGATTGGCCCCTTTTTTGTGTGTTTCAGACAGAACAATTCGCAATTCTTTGGTTGCTGTTCATTCTCATAGTCTTCGGCAATTCAGCCGTCCTCGCAGCCTTGCAATGCGGCAAAAAACCAAAGTCCAGAATGAATTTCTTCATCATGCAACTCGCCGTGGCTGGTAAGAATAAATTAATGCTGTCTTTCAGAATATGTATAATAGGCATAGAAAAGATCAATTTTTCGGCAATTTTATTTATTGATAAAATGCTATTACCAAGAAAAAAAATTATTTTCAAGCAATTTTTGTAAGTTCATTTTTTAAGTTTATAAATTGTTAAAGAGAAAAAAATAATTAAATTTTATGGGTTGTTCAAACAAATAGATACAAGGGGTGGCCGAGGAGTTCAATATAACTTGTATATGGCCACAAGGAGCACGAAATATAGCCGTCGACCTAAACCTGCAAGTTTCGCTGATACCGAATGTAATTTCTGACGTTCGCCAAAACACATAGGTCAACTTTTGCCTAATCATAAAGCGTTGGCTTGCGAGGGAAAATTCGTCTGAAACTTTTGCTGTCGGCTCGTAACGACCCGTCTGTCCGCTGTCCGCATCCGTCGCTTATCCTCGAGCCAGCAATTCCCCGATTATCATGTCCTGTCCGCTTTTTGCGTTGAAAACGTCCGCCCGAGTTGGTCCCTGTCTCTTTCCTCACGGAACGGCATTCCGGCTATTTGCCAGCCTCGTTTCCCATTACTGTAACAGAAACGTAAACCCTCGGAACACGGATAACTAATTTTGAATTCGTTCTCACGAAACATCACTTTATTGAGAAATCAACCATCACGCATCATCCATATCATCCATCATCCATATCATCCATCATCCATCATCGATATCATCCATCATCCAATCATCCATCATCCATCATCCATCATCCATATCATCCATCATTTATATCATCCATCATCAGTATCATCCATACCATCCATATCATCCATCATTTATATCATCCATCATTTCGTCGTCTGAGGCGCAGCATGGCACATCTAACAATTTGGCAGTTTTTAGGTAAAACAGAAAATCATGTTTACTCTCTGTGCCACATCACTGCTCGGTTTCAGATTCGCTAAATTCGTCGTGGAACCCACTGAAATATCCCTTAGATACGCTTGGATACCTATGTTAATGCATTCGAAAATAATTGATTTTTCCTTTTTCCTGAAAATTTGCCAAATGTTAGATGTGCCATGCTGCGCCTCAGACGACGATTTATATCATCCATCATCAGTATCATCCATACCATCCATATCATCCATCATTTATATCATCCATCATCCATATCATCCATACCATCCATACCATCCATACCATCCATACCATCCATACCATCCATACCATCCATACCATCCATACCATCCATACCATCCATACCATCCATACCATCCATACCATCCATACCATCCATACCATCCATACCATCCATACCATCCATACCATCCATACCATCCATACCATCCATACCATCCATACCATCCATACCATCCATACCATCCATACCATCCATACCATCCATACCATCCATACCATCCATACCATCCATACCATCCATACCATCCATACCATCCATACCATCCATACCATCCATACCATCCATACCATCCATACCATCCATACCATCCATACCATCCATACCATCCATACCATCCATACCATCCATACCATCCATACCATCCATACCATCCATACCATCCATACCATCCATACCATCCATACCATCCATACCATCCATACCATCCATACCATCCATACCATCCATACCATCCATACCATCCATACCATCCATACCATCCATACCATCCATACCATATCATCCATCGTTATTCCATCCATCTTCCAAAACACCCATCATCCATAATATGGATGATATTATCATCCATCGTCCATATCATCCTTATCATATACGATATCATCAATACCAACCAATTCAGAAAATAATTCGTAAACCTCAAAATATACCTTTCTACCGATTACTCGAAAGAGTGAGACATTTTCTGAGAATAATTTAAGCATTCATAAACCTTCGAGTTTTCCCCGTTTTTTGAAAAAATAACGGTCAAATTGCAGACAGGCTATTAGCAGTTGACGTTCAGCGGAAACGCCAACGTCGTTTAGATAAAGCGTTCCAACTTCACAAATGAGGTGACCCGGAGAGGGTAATGCTGGGAAATTCTTTCTCCACCAACTTTCGACCAAAGGCAACGAAGGGATTCTGGGGTTACGTTGCAGTTACGTGAAAACAAGACGCCATCGACCCGATGGGATTTCTAAACGGCGGAATCTGAAGAAATTATTATTCGACGGTTCCCGAAAGGGTCGACTCGGATTGGATTCGAAGCCGAAACGTGCTAGGAGCACAGGCGAGTTTATTCGACGACGTAATTTCTCGAGTCAACTGGTAAAATGTTGGTTCTCGGAAAAAATAAGATTGTCCGAAAGTTTTTCAAACGCCGGAATTATTACAGACGAATAGCGCCGACGAAAATGAACCAGAGAAATGAAAATTTAAAATCAATTGAAAAATTTTCAATAAATATTTTCAATTTTCAAAAATATTTAATATTTCAAGCTCAATTGAAAAATTTTCAATAAAAATATTTTCAATTTTCAAAAAAAAAATTTTCAATAAAAATTTAAAAAAAACTTAATTGAAAATTTTTCAATACCTAAATATTTTCAATTTTCAAAAATATATAATATTTCAAGCACAATTGAAATTTTTTGCAATAAAAATATTTTCAATTTTCAATAAAAATTTCCAATAAAAATATTTTCAATTTTCAATAAAAATTTCCAATAAAAATATTTTCAATTTTCAAGAAAAATTTCCAATAAAAATATTTTCAATTTTCAAGAAAAATGTTCAAAAATAATTTTCAATAAAAATTTTTCAATTTTCAAAAATATTTGAAATTTCAAGCTCAATTGAAAAATTTTCAATAAAAATATTTTCAATTTTCAAAAAAAAATTCAATAAAAATTTAAAAAAAAATTAATTGAAAATTTTTCGATAAATATTTTTAATTTTCAAAAATATTTAATATTTCAAGCACAATTGAAAAAATTTCAATAAAAATATTTTAAATTTTCAAAAAAAATTTCCAATAAAAATATTTTCAATTTTCAAGAAAAATTTTCAAAAATAATTTTCAATAAAAATTTTCCAATTTTTAAAATTTTTAATATTTCAAGCTCAATTGAAAATTTTTCAATAAAAATATTTTCAATTTTCAAAAATGTTTAGTATTTTAATCTCATTTGACAAATTTTCGATGAAAATTTTCAAAAATATTTAATATTTAATATACATAAAAATATTTAATATCAAGCTCTTGTTAGAGTGATTACCTAGTTGAAAACACGAATAATTTGCGATTATTTGGTTCTAACAGTTTTCTCATTGATCTGTATGTACCTGTTCATACACTTTACTAAGTTCTTCCAACATTACCCTGTGCAATAAACCAAAGGAATGAAAATTTAATTGAAAATATTTCAAGCTATCGTTTATATGCTTACATGCTTCAACTAATACTGAGCTGTTTGAGTTGAGAACATAAAAAATTTCCAAATTATTTGAGTCTAACAATTTTCTCATATTGTTATATCTATTCGCACATTTTACTTTTCGGTAAGACAGGGGTAGCAGGCATTTTCGCAAAGTATCCTTTATACCGGCCATTAAGCGAAGTGCTCGGGGCTATTGGGGCTAAGCAAGTGTTGAAGGAATGTAACGTACGAATTCATTATTCATCTCAACCCTGTGCGAGGAACAATTTGGCTAAAATACTAAAGCTTTAGCAGGCAAAGCCAAGTTTTCGTCGAATACTTGCGGAAACCTCTCCCTGTTCGACGATCGAGCCTTGGACTAATGTTTAAAATCGACATAAAAAAGAAGGAGGTTACTCAAGAGAGTTCGCTTTTTTCGTTATTCTTGTTCCACTCCCACCTAGCCAATCCAATAACAAAAATTTGTTCTCTAGAATGCTGCGATTAATTTGCCTGCGATTTGATAATGTTATTTGTTCATTTTTATAGGCGACCTTAACATTATCATTATTCATTAGTTGGCATTGATGATTGGTGACCTTACAGCTACATAAATGCAAAAAGTTTTGAAAAAAGATAAATCCAAAAAGTCTGGGTCTCACATTTTGTTCGTTTGACTATTTTTTCAACTTTTTTTGAGCAGGCACATTTTTTTAACGACTGACTTTGAAGGTAATCTTCGGTATCTTCTTCTTTGGTATCTTTACGGAATTTCTCGAAATTTACCAAAAAATAGGGGTTTTCTCGAAATTTCAGGAAAAATATTTTGAAAGAATCCATTTGTTTACCAGAAATAATCTGATGTCGCACTAGGTACCTCAAAAACGTTGTAAGTTCATTGTTGGCAAAACTACATGGAATTTTTATAATTTTCCGATGTGTTGAGGGATTTAACAAAATGGTCTTTTTCTAGTTTCTAACATTTTCACTTGCATTTCCTCGTTGAAATTAGGTCGGTACCTAAATTTGGAATGAATTTCCTGAAAACAGTCATTTTGCTCCAGCTCCTTTGATTTTTATTCAACTTATGCTTAATCGTAGTCTAACCTTATTGTGTCTTTCTTACATGCAGACTTGTGCGTCGGCGTACTGAGCGTGTTGACTGACATTGTCTGGCGTAGCACCGTGGCTTGGAACGCCGGCAACACGGCTTGTAAAGTCATCAGGTTCTCTCAGGTACGAACTTTCTCAATTACCCTTCGACAGCGTCGCAGATAACATGCGTTACCTATCCCTCCATCAGCAGCTATCTCATCAGCATCCCTTCTGTCCCCAAGGAGTGACACAATGAGGGCTGATTTCGGCAGTCATCCCTCGCCAGGAGGGAAAGTTTCCCTTTTGAGGGAAAACTAGCTCTAGGGACGATTAGAAATTCACTTTTGGTAAAACAGCCTTCTCAGCTGTTTACAGTACAAAAGCAAACATTGCGTATTTTTTTGGGATTATTTGGTAAATTTAGCAATTGATTTCCCAATGAATATGGATTTTTTTAACCAACTCAATCTCTCCAAGCATAAAAAATTTTGGTACATTATTTTTTATTGTTAAATTTTGGTACATTATTTTTTATTATTACATTTTACATTATTATTGCATTTAAAAAAACTGGCAACACTTGGGATGGGTAGAAATTCCATTTTGGTTTAACAGCCTTTTCAGTGGTTTTCAGCTCTAAACCAAACATTGCGTATTTTTTTGGGGAATTTTTTGAGTACCAGTTTTTTGGTTGAGTACCAGGCCAAGCTGTAAAAAAAAATTTTTTTTTTCTTCAAAAGGGTACCTAAGCCTTTTTTTTGTTATTTTTTGTTCTGTTATCAAATAACTTTTGGTTTAGATGGAAATTTCGATGGAAATCTAGAATAACCTACTCACTATCTGGACGAATATTTGACCCGATTAACTCTCGGTTTACCTAACCCTGGCAATCGGAGCAGTAATAAATGGATAATGAAGGCTTTTGTTCCAGCTTCCGTTTCGGTTGCTTCCTCCCAGAAATTCTCGCTCCTGAGGAGGAAAGTTCCATTGCTAGAAATTGAGATTAGCCCGTGAGAGTCAGATGACAAGATTCTGAAGTTACTGAAATGACTTTCGACTGCCTGAACTTTACCGTGGACGAGATGCGCATCTCAGGAGTTCGAGCATTGAAAATCGAGTCGGTTTCTAGAATTTGAAACGCGAATCTAATAAGTACCTCAGTCTGAACTTCGAATTAGTTCTGGCGTTGCTAATAAATCGCAATCGTATAGTCAAATAAGTTGTAAAGCTATACAGGGTGTTCACACTTAATTCTTCAGCTCAGTTCGCTACAATTTTTGTTCCGTGAAATTTATTCGTAGCATAAGAAAAAATACACTTTTTTCGCTTAGATGTTTTTTCTTCGAAGCCTTTTCGACTTCAGTTAAAGTGGCCATAAGTGGCCTAAATTTCAATCAATTAAACACGTGTAAATCCACTTCAGTATTTTTTTGTAACTCGTTCCAGTTATCAATGGCCATTGTAGAAACACTTTTATGAAATTTGAGTTGAAGATTGCCACTTTGTATTACTTGTAGATGCACCCCATTAAAATGTCCATTAAAATGTTACGTCTGATATCAAAATACAGACCTCAGATTTTTTTCAAATTTATCGAGATGGTGGAAAAGAACCAATTTGTGCGTTCTTGGTCTCAAAATCTTTTTTTTTTACTATGCGAAATACGTGAATATTTGTATATTCCGATACCTTGACGTATTTCAATTTTAGGCGATTTTTAAAATTTGTATGGTGAGTTTCTTGATATTTTTGACCTAAAAACCCTCAAATGTAGTCAA